>ML661346.1:8830169-8864909 GCA_007570785.1 Antilocapra americana | reverse complement strand
TTTTCACCTTGCTTATAGTTTCCTTTGTTGTGCAAAAGCTTTTAATTATAAACAAATGGGAAATCGCCTTCTTTATCCTACCGTAGGAAGAGTCGCACATTCCAGTGACAGTAGTTATTATGCTTGGGGAGGGTGGGGCTGGGGCCAGGCAGGGCGGCTCCAGAGCACGGCTGCCGACCGAACCCACACCACCGCAGCGGGGAGGACACAGGCCGATTTGCTTACAGGATCCTTACCATAGACGGCAGGAAGACAGACGGAAAAGTAGTTTTGGAATTTTAAGAAAGGTATCCCAAATGACTTAGAACTGAAGGAATGAGAAGATTCACCTATTGAACTTATGCTTGCAGAAAGGGAAAAATCTGTTCCAGGTTTTGTTATACTTATATATACAGAGGCCCAGTGAACGCTTGCTTATGTATCCAATTATTGGGATTAAAAAGAGAATTCAAATTTAAGTACAACTGAGAATTCTGTTTTTGTTGTTGTTGCTATTCTTATTTTTACTAGGCTATCGGGGGTAGGTTGGGAAATATCTCTGCAAGTTACGCCCCACCAGGGAAATGTCCACTCTCATTTCCCTGTGCTGGCTTTTAGAGGTTTGTTTTTTTTTTCCTTGGAGCCACTGCTCTTGCTGGCAGCAGCCTCTTCAGGTCCATTGCTGAGTGGCTCCTCATTGCTTCTGGGGACACTCTTGTTTCCTGATTCTTCAGGGTCAATAACTGGTTGTGTTATTAGATAATGCAGTTCTTCCAAAGAAATGAGTAAGATAGACCTTACCAGAAATATTTAAAATTGGAGAACTGGAGATGTTCATAGACTGCATGTATTGAGATCTGTTGTCATTGGTGGTAAATTAAACTACACATTAATAAGACTTTGAAACTTCTGTTGCCCAAACAACAAACTGGAAACGTTTTGACTTTTAACAATTCTTAAAATTCATGCTCTGTGTTTCTGTTGTATGTGTTAGAAAACTTATTTTGGTTAAAGCAGACTACTTTTTTTTTAAAGAGAAAAAATTATTGTTTATTGGGAATAGGGAGAATTGTTTCTGTCCTACTGTTGAGACAAAAGATAAAAATGGTGCTTCTACATCCCATTTGGTACACTATCTTCTAGTTCACAAAACAGAGTGATGGGAAAGATAGTGGATGCTGGAGAACAGCAGTTCTTTACACCTCCTTCTGGCCTGCCTCTGTTTGAAGTCCCTGGGTAATTTTAACTTTCTATTGTTAGCACTCAGTCTTAGCCTGTAGTCTTACCTAGGCTCTCTATAGTAATGTCTCCTCTAAGGATGAAGAGAGGCTGGGTTTATCTGATGCTAAAATTATCAGGTAAAAAGTAACCATACTAACTAAACTAGTATGTTCTTCATCTTTCTAGCCTTATTTGTTAGTGGGATAGTTTAATTTTTTGAAGATCTTGTCAAAGCAACTGTAATTCTGCATGGTTAGTGATTTCTCTCCCAGTCAGTGTTTCTTTTCATTCAAGAAATATCTCAACCTGATAAAATGTGCTGGGCACTAGGGATTTTGCAACATTGCCCTTACCTAGATGGGCCTTATATTTTTGTGGGGCAACACAAAGAAAAATAGAAATAAATAGATAAACTGATGGAACAAAATGATTACAGACTATAAGTACTTTTCACAAAGAAGTACTCTTTATAAATATAAAATGTGATGATGGTTCAGTGTGCAGATGGTTCAGTGTTGTGATGGTTCAGTGTTATGCAAAGTACTTTTTATAAATACAAAATATTGAGATGGTTCAGCATGTGACAGATCAAGAGCTGTCCGTCATGTAAAGAGGTGAGTATTCTGGGTGAGGAAGGCCAGTGCAAAGGCCCAGTGGTCATTGAGCTGCAGACTGGTGGTCCATGATGTGGACTGAATGGATGACATGGGCTAGATTATGTGGGGTCTTAGGCCACGATATGGAGTTGGATGAGAAATGTTAAAGGACCACTTAGTAGACGTGTTCATACTCCCCTATCCCCCACACAGCCTTCTTGCCCTGTGGTGTGCCTTCCTTTCTAGGATCGATTTTCTAATCCTAATTGTTGTCAGGGTACTGGAGCAGCTTTGCTCTTAAGCACAGAGTATTGGCAGGAAATGCTTGAAAATGTGCATTGCATCCATCCCCAGACCTTGATCAATGGCTGTGAGTGAAGGGTCTGTTAAAGCCCAGCTCCCTTGCTTCAGGTTTGCCTAGGACTACTCTGAGTTCAGGTGTGATTTATACTCCATCTATCCACTGCGGAATCAGACAGAAGCTACCCTTTCTAGAACTTTGCCTGAGATCTCACCCTTCTTGACTCCTTCCTCTTTCCTGCCTGTTCCCCTTCTCCTTTCTAGTTTCCTCCTGGGAACATTTCCTTAATAAATCACATGAATGTAGCTTCCTTAACAAACTACATGAATCCTGGTGTCAGCATATGCTTCTGAGGAATTCAGCCTTAGACAGTCACTCTGCTCTTATTGAGGTATTGGATTCTGAAGAGATGATTTAAATCCCACTTAAGCCTCTTATCAGCGCTGCGTCCTTGGGACAAATTTCTTAACCTCTCTGTCTCAGCTTCTTCCATGCATTCCACACAGTCGTTTACGCTGATCCTTGTCGAATGGGGGAAAAAACAAGCAAAACCTAATAGATGTAGAACATATTAGTGGTCGCCAGGGGTTAGGGAGAAAATGGGGCCAAAGGGGAGAGGGTGAGAATATAAAAAAGGCAACATGAGGGGTCCTTTTGGCGATGAAGTTGTTCTCATCTTGACTGTATCACTGTCAGTATCCTGGTTGTCATATTGAAATGTACTGCTGTAATATGATACGTCTGGAGAAACTGTGTGAACTGTGTTTGGGATCTCTGTATTATTTCCACATGTGGATCTATAATTATGTAAAATAAAGATAAATATGTATTTTAAAGATTTAAAAGATTTATTGTAAATAAATCTATAAATAAGGAGTTTAATTTTAATATTTTAAGAATAAAAAACCTAATAAAGGGACAAGATACAAATAATATGGTATCTAAAAAGATGACCATTGTTAGGGAAAAATAGGACAGAATAAAGGAATCAAGGAGTATCGTGGGGGCAGGAATAGGTGTTTCAACCTTTGAAAGGGTGGTAACATTGAGAAGAAACCATTGGAGCAGATGAAATGGTAATGCAAAAGCCCTGGGGGTGATGGGAGTCTGCTGTGTTTGAAGGATGGCAGAAAGGCCAGAGTGGTTGGAATGGACCTAGGGAAGAAGAGTATGAATAAGTGAATTGAGGGAGAGCAGAGGGTCAGATGGTAGAGTATCTTATAGGTCTTCATAAGGCTTTGGCTTTTACTTTCAGAGAGACAGAGCATAACCGAGGGTTTTCTTTTTTAATTGGAGGCTAGTTACTTTACAATACTGTGGTGGTTTTTGCCATACATTCACGTGAATCAGCCAAGAGTGTACATGTGTTCCCCATCCTGACCCTTCCTCTCACCTCCCTCCCCATCCCATCCCTCAGGGTTATCCCAGTGTACCAGCGCTGAGCACCCTGCCTCATATATTGAGAATAAACAGAAGAATACACAGAAGAACTGGCAAGAATACACAAAAGAACTGTACAAATACAATTTCATGACCCAGATAATCATGATGGTGTGATCACTCACCAAGAGCCAGACATCCTGGAATGTGAAGTCAAATGGGCCTTAGGAAGCATCACTATGAACAAAGTTAGTGGAGGTGATGGAATTCCAGTTGACCTATTTCCAGTCCTAAAAGATGATGTTGTGAAAGTGCTGCTCCACTCAATATGCCAGCAAATATGGAAAACTCAGCAGTGGCCACAGGACTGGAAAAGGTCAGTTTTTATTCCAATCCCAAAGAAAGGCAATGCCAAAGAATGCTCAAACTACCACACAATTGTACTCATCTCGCACACTAGCAAAGTAATTCTCAAGATTCTCCAAGTCAGGCTTCAGCAATATGTGAACCATAAACTTCAGGTGTTGAAGCTGGTTTTATGGAAAACAGTGTGGAGAGTCCTTAAAAAACTGCAAATAGAACTGCCATATGACCCAGCAATCCCACTGCTGGGCATACACACCGAGGAAAACAGAATTGAAAGAGACATGTGTACCCCAATGTTCATCGCCGCATTGTTTACAATAGCCAGGACATGGAAGCAACCTAGATGCCCATCAACTGACGAATGGATAAGAAAGCTGTGGTACATATACACAATGGAATATTACTCAGCATTAAAAAAAATTCATTTGAATCAGTTCTACTCAGGTGGACGGAACTGGAGCCTATTATCCAGAGTGAAGTAAGCCAGAAGGAAAAACGACAATACAGTATACTAATGCATATATATGGAATTTATAAAGATGGTAACGAGAACCCTGCATGCGAGACAGCAAAAGGAACGCAGACGTATAGAACAGACTCGTGGACTCTGTAGATGAGGGCAAGGGTGGGATGATATGGGAGAATGGCATTGAAACATGTTGATTGTCGTATGTGAAATCAATCGCCAGCCCAGGATTGATGCTTGGGGCTGGTGCACCAAGATTTCCTGGGGGGAGGGAGGAGGGAGGGAGGAGGGAGGGGGGTTCTGGAGGGGGAGCATATGTACACCCATGACGATATCATGTCATTGTATGGAAAAACTAATTAAAAAAAAAAGAAAGAAAAGACAGAGGAGCCAGAGATCAAATTGCCAACATCTGCTGGATCATCAAAAAAGCAAGAGAGTTCCAGAAAGACATCTATTTTTGCTTTGAACATGTAACAACAAACTGATTCCAAATAGGAAAAGGAGTACATCAAGGCTGTATATTGTCACCCTGCTTATTTAACTTATATGCAGAGTACATCATGAGAAATGCTGGACTGGATGAAGCACAAGGTGGAATCAAGGTTGCTGGGAGAAATATCAATAACCTCAGATATGCAGATGACACCACCCTTATGGCAGAAAGTGAAGAGGAACTAAAGAGCCTCTTAATGAAAGTGAAAGAGGAGAGTGAAAAAGTTGGCTTAAAACTCAACATTCAGAAAACTAAGATCATGCCATCCAGTCCCATCACTTCATGGCAAATAGATGGGGAAACAATGGAAACAGTGACAGACTTTCTTTTCTTGGTTCCAAAATCACTGAAGATGGTAACTGCAGCCATGAAATTAAAAGACACTTGCTCATTGGAAGAAAAGCTATGACCAACCCAGACAGCTTATTAAAAAGCAGAGACATTACTTTGCCAATAAAGGTCCATCTAGTCAAAGCTATGTTTTTCTAGTAGTCATGTATGGATGTGAGAGTTGGACTATAAAGAAAGCTGAGCACTGAAGAATTGATGCATTTGAACTGTGGTGTTGGAGAAGACTCTTGAGAGTCCCTTGGACTGCAAGGAGATCCAACCAGTCCATCCTAAAGGAGATCAGTCCTGAATATTCCTTGGAAGGACTGATGCTGAAGCTGCAACTCCAATACTTTGGCCACCTGATGCAAAGAGATGACTCATTGGAAAAGACCCTGATGTTGAAAAAGATTGAGGGCAGGAGGAGTAGGGGACGACAGAGGATCAGATGGTTGGATGGCATCAGCGTCTCAATGGACATGGGTTTGGGTAGACTCTGAGTGTTGGTAATGGACAGGGTGGCCTGTCATGCTGCAGTTCATGGGGTCACAAAGAGTTGGACACGACTGAGTGACTAAACTGAGCTGAAATGGAAAAAACGAATAGTTAATGTAACTGTTGTTTAGTCACTCAGTCGAGCCTGACTCTTTTACGGCCCCATATACTATAGCCCACCAGGCTCCTCTGACCATGGGGATTCTCCAGGCAAGACTACTGGAGGGAACTGCCATTTCCAACCCCAGGAGATCTTCCTGGCTCAGAGATCGAACCCACATCTCCTGTACTGGCAGGCAGATTCTTTACTGCTGAGCCACCAAAGAAGCCTAGTTAATGTAACGAGACCTTGCAAAGAGCAGAGAATCTCCCCTGATGGTTGGCTCAAGACTACACTCACTAGAATGGATTAGTTTACCTGATCTTGACAGCAGATACCTGTTCAATTTTGAGTGGCTGTGAGTGTAGATTTAAAAAAACAGTGTGAGTTGCATTGTGGGGAAACTTGTCTTATTTTTAATTTCAAAAGGTGAGTTTAGTTTGAATAATTCAGTGATTATGTTAGATCATACTTGGAATAAGGACAAAGTACTTGCAGTAAGGAAGCATAGAGGACTTTTCATCTTTCAAGTTCAGTATTTCATGTTGTATGCTAGAGTCAGATTTTTAAAAATAGGAAGAGCAGATAAAAGTCAGGTGTTTACTGTAAGTATGACTCATAATCCTTCTAAAATATAGGCATAAGTGTTGGGTTCAGGATTTCTATGCTGTAATATTTCATTAATTAATTGAAACATTTCCTCCTCTTCAAAGAACAGAGGCTGTTAATATTTGGGCAAGTATCCAAGTGTAGAGTACAAACAAAAGTACTACGGGAATCAGAGATAATGGAGAAATCATTATTAGCCAGATCAGGCAGACCTTGGGTTTGTGGGCTGTAGTATTTGAGTTTGACAATGAAGGAGGAATGGGTTGTGAAACTGAAGGTGTAGAGAGGGAGGCATAGGGCACTCCAAAAGCTGCAAGGAGCATGAAGACAGAGCGATGGAAATTGGGTGAAGCCCCTGTAAGGGATGACAAAGTACCGTGTTAGGGTTATGAAAAGTATGGCTGGATAGGTAACTGGGAAACAGCTAGCATGGACGGTGCTTATAGAGATACCACATTTATTTTCACCACTGGAACTTCCAGTTAAAGATGAACCAATGAACACTGTCTGGTCTTAGATTTTAAGCATCACTTAGGAGACAGACATGATCTGTGGGTTAAATGCATTAAATTTTATGACAAATTCTCAAAGAAATTAAAGAGGTGTGAGATTTAAAAGTGATTTGAGAGGCAGTAAGATTGGAAAGTATTATGTGACAGGTGTCATGGAGATTTATAAAGCATTGTCTTGTTTTTGTTTAAAAAACAGTGCCTTTTAAGAGTTTCTCAGGTCTCTACTTATTTTGAAGCCCAACATTTAAAATGTAAAATCCTTAGAGGCAGAGAACAAAGTTCAGTAATTCTTTGTTACCACTGACATTTATGTGAATGATTTTCTTGAGAGTGAACAGGAAATGAAACTCCTTTATATCTTTCAGTTTAAGAAATTTTGTTTTCTAAAATTCTCTTACTTTTTTTTTTCCTTTTCAGCTAAAGAATGGTTTCTGAAATATTTATGAGGATGGCCAGTTGTAATTAATGGCAGTATATTAAATTGTTATGACATCAATTTATCACATTCCTAGTGACACAAAGTCCAGTTAACTTCCCCAAGGGGTTCATTGAGTGTGTGCCACATTCAGCCATTTAATGACAAGACCAAAATTTATTATTTCTTCATCATCTCTCTTGAAGCAAAAACAAAGCCCTACTATCCAATGAAAAATATATACTCTGTGACTATATTTGCTTTACTCAATACAGTATTTCCAGGACCCAGCATGTAGAGGACTTTCAACAAATACTTGTTGGATGAATTAATAGATGGCTACATGTATTAATGGATGAGTGAATAAAAGGATGAATGATTGACTTCCCTGAAAACTGGCTCTCCCCACAAGACTCTTGAGAGTGTCCCTTGGGCAATAAGGATATCAAACTAGTCAGTCCTAAAGGAAATCAACTCTGAATATTCATTGGAAGGACTGATGTAAAAGCTGAAGCTCCAATACTTTGGCCACCTGATGTGAAGAGCTGACTCACTGGAAAAGACCCTGATGCTGGGAAAGATTGAGGGTGGGAGGAGAAGGGGATGACAGAGGATGAGATGGTTGTATGGCATCACTGACTCAATGGACACGAGTTTGAGCAAGCTCTGGGAGGCAGTGAAGGACAGGGAAGCCTCGTGTGCTGCAGTCTGTGGGGTTGCAAAGAGTTAGACATAACTGAGTGACTGAACAACCCCACCACCTCCAAGTATTTTAGGTAGTTTATTTAGAACATCATGTTGTATTCATTGCCTTTCACTACAGAACTTTCCTAACATCTTTTCTTTCTTTCTTTTTTATCATCTATTTCCAAGTTTTCTGGAATGCCAGCTCTCAATAGACAAAGTGGGAGCTTTACAGCATGTCTTTGATGCATGTAGTAGCCAAGTAGGAAAGCTGACCACCACCTCAGTGTTTTCAAAGCAGGAGTTTGCCTTCATGTCAGGTGCAGATTATGTTCTTTGTGGAATTTATAAAAATCGTCACTTCAGAATAATTATTAATATAAAAGACATGTGTCTAAAATATAAGAATTCTTGCTCTTAGAAACAGTTTAGATGTTTAATGATATTCTAGGTGTTCTTCCTTTCTCCTCTTCTTTCTCTTCCTCCTCCTTTCAAAGTTTCTTCTTTTCCTCTCCTTTCTTCTCATCCTCTCCCCTTACTTGTGTCTAATTAACTACCTAGGTCTTGTCATTGGATCTGGCAGCTATAATTTTAGACTGTTTCCTCTGAAGGCACTTGTATAAATGGAAAGAAATACGTCTAATAATAATGGGATTTTCTCAAATTTAACCAACAAATGCAATCATTTCAGCAGCTCCTTCTGCATATTAACATGATATCATATGTCATGCTATGAGAATCTTATGAATCTTATTTTCCTGAGTGAAGTGTCTGATAAAACTGCTATGGGAGTGATTTTTTATCACATCCTTTTCCACAACCAGGAAAACTATGACTCAATAGCCTCTTGGGCATGGTCTTGCTAAAAAAGTAGGGAGAAATCTTTGGTACTTTTTACAACACTTGTTTTCCCACTTTGTCATTTTTCAGTAGTTTCCTAGAAGCCAAAAGGTTATAGGAAATCATTCATCTTTTCTCTCTTCTTTCCCCTGAGATCTTCGCTTGTAGGTCTTTTTGAGACCTTACTATCTTCCACACATCCTCTTTTCCTCTTTATTTCCCCTATGTCAACCCAGCACTGACTAGCCTATCTGTTGGGTGAAGAAGTGAGGCCGCACATCCATAGCTATAGACACTGTGGAGGAGACACAGGCAGTGGAATCTGGCTGACAATTTCACCCCCTTGCCTGATTCCAGGGTGGGTTTTCTGCAGGGCTAGAATAGTGGCGTGAACTGAAGTGCCCTGGAAAACCTGGCTTCCTCCATCAGGCTTTATTCATAGGATCAATAAAATTCAGTGAAGTCATTGCTGGATGCTAAAACATCCATATAACATCTGTTGTGGATGTCCACTTGTATCTTATAAATTAAGAAACGAGATGAACATGCTCATCAACTTTGTAATGTAAGGCAGAAAAATATCACATTTAAGTGACGTAATAGAGATAATAAAGACGTTTACCCAGGGGAATCAAGGAATAACCCGCGGGGACTCTGGCTTTCACTTTTAGGATATAGCTATTCTGGAGGAGTAATTGACTTAGCATTATTTGCCACCAGCAATTTAACCTTCACTACTGTGATAGCTATTAGTACTTAACTGTTCTAGAAGAGCAGAGTAACCCCCTAAGACAGCAGTCTAAAGACAAAAAGGTTTTGATGGTGGGATGAAGAAGGGAAGGGTATGTGAGAGAAACTGGCAAGGAAGCAGGTGAGTCACTATCTGGAGTGACACTGTGGGGGAAGGAGCTGGGTAGATCAAGGGTGTCGTGCAGTGGAGTCAGGGAGGAGATGGACGAGGATGGTGAGAAGCAGGATGTGAAGAGTAGTTGGGGCATCCTGATTCTGGCAAGGCCATCATTCTGCACAAGCAATGTGACTGGGAGTGTTAAGTAGCTATGTAGTGTGTCGCTTTTTCTGGGGGAAAAGCAAATGAATATACCTTTTGCCTCCTTATGTAATCTCTTTAAATTGTTTAGGCTGCTCCCTCCATCCTACAGAAAGCAGTGACTAAGACCTTTCAGGGTGTTCAAGTGGTTCTCAAGAGTCATGATGTCATCATGACTTTGGGAGTCAGTTTTTAATGTTGATCACCCTTTGATTTTTTAATGAATTATTAATTAATTATATTTGAACAGATGTAAAAATATTTTCCAATAGATAATATTCTACTGCGTTTGATCTGTAAAATTTAAGTGGGTCTGGCAAATTAACTGTGTCATAGAGGGAACTGTTATGCTACAGTCAAAACCAGATTCCAAGTTGGTTTGATTCAGTAATGTGCTTCATGAAACCTTATAAAATTTTTGTTTACCCATTTTTATATTTTTATTTTTGTTCTTCCTCTACTTAATGTGCATCATGTATGCTGAGTTGCTCAGTCACATCCAACTCTTTCCTAACCCATGGACTGTAGCCTTCCAGGCTCTCCTGTCCATGGGATTTCCCAGGCAAGAACACTGAGTGGATTGTCATTCTCTTCTCCAGGGGATCTTCAGTGACCCAGTGGTCAAATCTGTGTCTCCGGTATTGCAGACAGAGTCTATCCCACCGAGCTACCTGGGAAGCCCACTTAGTGTGCCTGTGTTTAGACATAAGCACGCCTAAACATTGCAGTGGAGAAGGAAATGGCAACCCACCCGGTATTCCTGCCTGGAGCATCCCAGGGACAGGGAGGCCTGGTGGGCTGCTGTCTGTGGGGTCGCACAGAGCCGGACACGACTGAAGTGACTCAGCAGCAGCAAACATTGTAGTTCTTCTGTTATTTCCGATAAGAGTATGATTTTTCTTTCTGTGTGTTTGTGTTAGTCACTCAGTCATGTCCCACTCTTTGAGACCCCATGGACTGAAGCTCACCAGGCTCCTCTGTCCATGGAATTTTCCAGGCAAGAATATTGGAGTAGGTTCTCATTCTGTTCTCCAAGGTATCTTCCCAACCCCAGGGATCGAAGCCGAGTCTTCCACATTGCAGGCAGATTCTTTACCGTCTGAGCCACTAGGGAAGCCCACCAATTATAAAGATATTTTAAAACTTAAAATTAGCTTCTATGATTAATAACCTTAATTTGGGTCCAGTTTCCATTAATATAATTTTGAGGAGACTATGAGCATGTTGATAATATCCTGGTATATAACATGCTATGCCCTGAGAAATCACTTACATTTGTATTTGGTCCAACATTTTGAAAAGTATAGAGAAAAGGGAATCACCATGGGGAGGAGAGAGAAACCTTTTTTTTTCTTTTTCAGAAGCATGTGGGTTGATGCATTTTTAATATCTTTTTTTTAAGTCTGTGATTATGAAGGCTTGGTGAATGTTAATGAACGAAACAATATAGCACATATTCCTAGATGTTAGTGAAAAGTATGGATAGAGAATTCATTTTGTGACATTAAAATCATATTTAAGGATAGATTCATCACAATAAGATCTAGATACTGCATAAGAACACACATTCCTCATTTAACATCATTATTGGCAGTCATGGTTACTGCTAATACTTTATTCATAGCTTTACATCTGTGTAAGAGGTGGTATTCTGTGCTATCGAAAGCATTTGGCATTCTTTCTGAATGTTCACACCCTTTTGGTATTTGGCAAATTCTGCTCTGACGCGCCTCTTCCTCCCACCATAGTCATATAGATCTTTTTCTCATCTCCCATTTCATTAGCATGAAGGAATTTGACCATTTGGCTTTGGCTCCTCTATTCACATCAAGCAATGAAACAAACAGGTGTCCCCCCCCGCCAAATCCATTCTGCTTGCGTGAAGTGGGGCTTGTTGCCCCTGATCTCTGAGGCAGTGGGGGCAGAGACGTCCGTGGGAACAGCCAGTTCCCAGTGTGGGTGTTGTTGCTGTCTCTACTCAGCGTGGGTGAAGTGGTGACTTCATGTTAAAGGGGCAGCGTGATGTGATGGGTAGAGCTGATGGACTTTGGAACCAAAGGGCTGTCTGGGACTGAATCCCAGCTTGTCTGCTTTCCGGCTATGTTGATCTTGGGTCAGTTACTTAACCTGTCCGTGCTTCAGTTTCATCATCTGTAAATTGGGAATAACAGTAGTGATGACTTCTTTGGGGGATGAAGATTAAAGCAATTAATATTTGTAATATACTTAGAACATAGTAGACACTCCAGGCAACAGGGGGAGATTTCTCCAAGTCAGTGAAATTCAGGGAGTCAGTGAGATAAAATAATATTGATTTGAGTTTACACCCTGAGACTGGCGTATTCGTGGTTCTGGTTATATCCACAGTTTCTAAACTGTGTGGCAAAGCATTGGGAGTCACAAAGCCATGCCAGAGATTTTAAATTTTTGAGGGAAACATAGTGATACTTGACATCTGTTACATATCCTAAGAACTACTAGCTCAAAGTAATTTAAATTTGCATTAGTGTGTGCTATGTTTTTTTTATTTTATTATTGTTTTTGCCATACATTGTCATGATATCACCATGGGTTTACATATGCTTCCCCTCCGGGTCCCCCCTCCCTCCTCCCTCCCCCCCGGGAAATCTCGCTGCACCAGTCCCGAGCATCAATCCTGGGCTGGCGATTGATTAGACACATGACAATTAACATGCTTCATGAAGGGCATTGTGCTATGTTTTTGATGATATAATTCTTTGCAAAGATGGATTTTCACTGGTTGCTGTGATAAAAAGCAAGTACTGTGTGAAAAATTAATGAGGAATAGGGATTGGCATTATCTCTACTGATTGCAAGATTTGAAAAGTTGAGCAGTGCCCTTTACATGCTGTTTTTTCCAAACAGTTTCCAACTTGTTAGGACATAAAAATACTTATTCTGTTGCTTCACTGCTTAATCAATAGAACAGTTAGGTGTTTCTCTTGGTCTAAAGACACTGTGTAAAATCACTGTGACAGCAAGGAAGCTGCGTACCAAGAAAGTTTGGGAACTCCTGAGTTACATTTCAGCAACAAGCAGAATCCTCAGGCTAGCACCATAATCCAGAGAATAAAGGGACTATTAAGGGCCAAATGGACATCATTAAAATCCCCCCCATTCCACGGAAAAAGAAACCCCGAGGGAATCGTGTATTTCTAGGGGAAAGTGTAGAAGTTGTCACTGCCGTCAAGACTTGAAAGTTAGAGTGATGGCGATGCCCATAAAATTTCCATTCATCTCACCTGTTTGACCCCTGTAAGGAGGCAGATGAATGGTAAAAAATTATAGCTTGAGTGTGGAGAAGGTTTGTGTCTACTTCTGTTGATTTCTGCGCACATTTCCACCTTTATTGTCGTTCAGTCGCCCAGTCGTGTCCGACTCTTTGCGACCCATGGACTGCAGCACACCAGGCCTCCCTGGCCCTCACCATCTCCCAGAGTTTTCCCAAGTTCATGTTCATTGCATCAGGGGTGCTGTCCAGCCATCTCATCCTCTGACTCACTCTCCTCCTTCTGCCCTCAATCTTTCCCAGCATCAGGGACTTTTTCAATAAGTTGTCTGTTTGCATCAGATGACAAAAGTACTGGAGCTTCAGCATCAGTCCTTCAAGTGAATATTCAGGGTTGATTTCCCGTAAGATTGACTGGTTTGACCTCCTTGCTGTCAAGGGACTTTCAGGAGCCTTCTCCAGCACCACAGTTTGAAGGCATCAATTATTTGGTGCTCTGCCTTCTTTATGGTCCAGCACTCACAATGGTACGTGACTGGTGGGAAGACCATAGCCTGACTCTACGGACCTTCGTCCTTAAGAGCGTATTAAATCAGATTTCCAACTAGAAGAATTTTACGCAATCCAAGTAGTGTGCAGTCGGACAAAGATGCTGTGAGGTGTGGTGTGTGGTTACAAATTCTCCCAGCACTGCTGTTGATACAGGATAGTTTCCTTGTTGGATTGGATTGGTTGTTATCAGCTTGACGCCATTGTCACCAATTGCTTTTCAATTCTAAGTTAAAGTTAACCAGTGAGAATAATGAAGAAGTGTTTTGGGTGGAAGATGAGGTAGAAATTATTATTACAGGGTTGCGAGATAATAAGATGCTGCAACTTGGTCAGTGCATTGATTTCCATAGATATCACAGCTTCCGTGGAGCTCTGTGGTTGTGGTTTAAAAGCTGGCCTTCCTCCAATGAGCAAAGGGATGCGATAGAGGGTGGGAAGCTCTGAGGAGTTAGAGGGTTGTTCCCCAGGGTACAGAACCAGTAAGGGAGTGGAGCTGAATTGAATATAGAGGGGGGGCTGCTGAAAAGAAAGGATAAAAAAAATATATTTGATCCTCTTATAACTTGAGCTAAATCAACACCTGCCCCTGCTGCAACCAACGGTATAAGGGACTTCTAAATGTTGAAGTCTGCTTTCCTTTGGCTTATGGTAAAATGTTGACAATGTGCCCGTCTGTAATTTATTACTGCCATGTCCTCTGGTAGCTCAGTTGGTAAAGAATCTGCCTGCAATGCGGGAGACTGAACCAGGGTTCAATTCCTGGGTCGAGAAGATCCGCTGGAGCAGGGATAAGCTACCCTCTCCAGTATTCTTGGGCTTCCCTTGTGGCTCAGCTGGTAAAGAGTCCACCTGCAATGGGTTTGATCCCTGATTTGGGAAGATCCCCTGGAGAAGGGAAAGGCTACCCACTCCAATATTCTGGCCTGGAGAATGCCATGGACTGTATAGTCCATGGGGTTGCAAAGAGTCAGACATGACTGAATGACTTTCACCTTCATCTTTTCATCCTCTTGTCTTCTGTTATCATTATTTCTGCCACCACCATCACATTTTCTGCTCTTTCTCCTATCATGAGTTTAGCCTTTTACCTGACAAATGTTTGTGAAGATAGGCATTGCTTGCGGTACCATGGGAAATAAGTTATAAAAGGAGGTATAAGGAGTGTGCTTCTCCTTTAATTATGTAATATAAATATCAGATGCCTCATCTATTCATTCTCCTGTTTAAGCAGCACCCTTCTCTCATTCTCCCCCAAAGCCTCTTGTACAAAGTGAAGCAGTGTAGAATTTGCCAAGGTAAACAAACATCCAAGTTTAATCTATGATGTGTAACATGGACTACTTCTGAGCCATCCAACCCAACAAAAAGTCTAAATTGTGTAGATGTATTTTTCTATATAGGCAAACTTCAAATCATGTATTTTATTCAATCATGCATTAATGATCTTGATATTTCAGATTGATTTATTTCAATTCTGGATAACATCATATACCTCTTTTAAATAACAGTAGCTATTAAAACTCCTGACAGTTTAAAGAAAAGATAACTGAGTCACAAAAGGACAAATACTGTATGATTCCATGATTTTACTTACACGTGGTATCTAAAGTAGTCAGATTATAGAAATAAAAGTAAAATGTGGTTAAGGCAGGAGTCGGGTAGGGAGAGAGCAAAATGGGAACAGAATTTTAGTTCTGCAAGGTGGAAATATTCTGGAGATCTATTTTACAACTGTTTAAATATAGCTAACACACTTAACTATGTACCAAAAATGATTAAGATGCTTACATTTTTTACCAGTGCAAATAATTAATCAAAAAAGGGTTTATTATTTTTTAAAAGAATTTACCAAGGATTTTGTAGAGGAAATAAAGCAGACTTTATATTATACTGTCTGAAAAACAACAATATAATATAAAGAGCTTGAATCCACCTTGGACCTTTCTCTTTTCTTAAACTCCTCCTTCAGCTGTGCTACTGATCACAGCAGGGTGCTTTTGGAAACCTTCTCCTCTGATGCTTCCCATTGTGGAGGTGTGAGGAGTCTGGCCTGGGAAGAAGTCAAAAATCTTAGAGGATGTATGTTACCTTAGTGATACAGGTTATCTTTGGAATCCCAATGGGAATAGTAGGTATGGCCAATTTCACAGTGCAGTTATAGAAAGAAAATCAACAGATAAAGATAGATTTATGGTATATCATCAGCTATAGAAACAACTGATGACAATTGTGCAGTGAGAATTTAGGGTTTGGGAAACTGTTGGGTGACTCCCTGAGGAAACCAAGGCTTAAAGAAGTGAGGGAAATATCCAACATCAGTCCCAGAGCTAATAAGTAATGAGGCTGCATTTAAGCCCAGGTAGCTGACTCTACAAACCTAGGCTTTTAACTACTTTACTATAAATGCTTTGGGCTTCCCAGGTGGGTCAGTGGCAAAGAATCTGCCTGCTAGTGCAGGAGAATTGATCCCTGGGTCGGGAAGATACCCTGGAGTTGAAAATGGCAGCCCACTCCAGCATTCTTGCTTGAGAAACACCTTGGACAGTGGAGCCTGGCAACCTACAGTCCATGGGGTCTCAGAAGAGTCGGACATGAACTTGTGATGAAACAAGAGCAACATAAATGCTTCACTTTCAGCATATGGAGTGTTAAAACAATGATAAATGATGGTCTCCAGTTGCAGAAGTTGGGCATGCCAGCTATTTCACCTGTTTTTTTCCCCTGCACATTCCTGTTAGGTGGTACATGATGCTGTGTATTTGTATGGCCTGCCCTGTGTGTGTCCATCAGTCATGTCTGACTCTTCGTGACCCCGTGGACTGTATTCCACCAGGCTCCTCAGTCCATTGTATGGCCCACTGAGTAAATGTTTAATGAGCAGGATGGCATTGCCATGAAGGGGGGAGCCCAGGGGTCCTCACCACAGGCTGTTTCTCTTTTAAGCCAGAACCCAAGTTGAATATCACAGATAAGATCCCAGGAGCAGGAGGGACTGCAACTTTTAAACACACAGGGAGGAGCCATTTATCAGATCCAGATTGTCAGCCACTGTGACTGAGATGAGCATAAATAATGCCATCTTTGAATATGATTTAAGTGTGGAATCTTTCAAAAACATGTTTATTAACCATGCAAAAATTCTATTAAATGGCTGTAGCATGCGATGCTGCTTTCATCAATTGCCTCCGGATAGGTATTTGCAGACTATCGTCTCCAGGAAAGCACTAGAGGTTAATTCCAAAGAACCCTGTTTCCTTGGCCTCACTCGTTAATTTGCAGGATATCTGGAGCATAAGATACATTTTAGAACAGGAGTCCTATATGTTAGAAGTTCTGAAAAACAGATATACTAGTATAAATAGCTTTGTTAGATATGCTGTGTGTGAAGACATTTAGGTGTAACATGTTCTATAGCCAAAGAACTCTATTTTCTCTCAATAATTTGAAACAAAGAAGTTAACAACACAAATGCACTTAGAAAGAAGAATAATACTTTTCTTGCTACTGAATTCATGAATATATTACTTCATGAATGTATTACAGGAGGCTTATTTTACTCTTTAAATTTAATGTGTCTTTTTTTTTTTTTTTATTAAGAGTGAGACTCTTCTTTGTGTCTACAGTGGAAAAATGATGCCAATTTAGTCCTCTACTTTGCCAGCCCTTCCTTGTCACATGTTTTGAATGATCACAGTTGTGCATCAATTGTGTCAAGACAGAATAGAAAATTGGGCTGTGGGCTGGGGCCTCTTAAAGATCTCTAGAGATCTCCATAAAACATTCATAAGGATATTGTTTGCATTCTCTCCTGAAGGGTGATAAATTTTTTTTGGTTTTGTGAATCTTTAACTTTTAGAACAATAGGAACAATTTTTCAGTCATGAAGGTCTTTGAGGACATTCTTACTTTCAGAGCTTCTGTGATCATGGAATGAGACACTGTTCCACCCACAGTTTAGTTTTCATTCCTTGAACTGAGCTAATTATCTGAGGTCACAGTATTCTATTGATGGTTTTGCATTTACAAGTAGATATTCTGAATTCTGCCCAGCATAATGGATCAAAATAGGCAATTAATTCAATTTAAAATATTAATATAATCCACAATTTTAATGGTGCAGGGAAATTTAAAGGTCTCTTAGTTCAACATATTTATTTTGCAGATGAGAAAACAAAGGTCCAGAGAGCCCTTAGGTTTCGCTGAGGGTCACATAGCCACTTAATGGCAGAGATGGTATTAGGAAAGTTCTTTCTCTCATAATTGAAAGCTCTTTCTTTTTGAAATTATGAATATTAAGGCAGAGTGAAAAGTCCAGAGGATAACAGGTCTAACAGCTGTGTCTATCACCCAGTTTTGAGAAATCTTATTATTTTGCTGTTTCCTCTATTTCTTTTAAAGAAATAACTGATTTAATATGTCACCTATATAGTTTTTACTAATAGTACTTCTCACTCTGCTTTCCAAATTTGCTATTGATAAGTGAAGATGCATAGTCTATATCTATACAGTAGATAGCATTGTTTTACATGGGTTGAAAGAGAAAAGTGAGTGTCAGTGGCTCAGCTGTGTCTGACCGTGTGGACTGTAGCCCCGCCGGGCTCCCCTGTCCATGGGATTTCCCAGGCAAGAATGCTGGAGTGGGTAGCCATTCTCTCCTCCAGGGGATCTTCCCAACCCAGGGATTGAATCTGGGTCTCCTGCATTGCAGGCCGATTCTTTACTATCTGAGCTACCAGGGAAGCCTCTGAATGGGTTAGAACAGTATGTAAGGAAAATTGTATGTACTTGTCTGAAACTTGCTTTTATTGCTCACCATTCTTTCTGAGACTTTTTAATGCTGAAACGCATAGTGATGATTCCTTTTTACTGCTTTCCAAATTGTGAACTTATTGCAATGCATTTATCCATTTCTCTGTTGATGCATATTTTGATTTGTAAAAATGTGCTCTTACAAACATTGCTGTAATAAACATTCTTTTTATGTGTCTGTGCACAAGTGCAAGAATTTCTTGGCAACATATCTAGAACTTGTAATGCTTCAACTTTGAGCTTTATTGTCAAATTATTCTCCAAAGTGCTGTACAGCAGTATTAGGCAGTGCCAATCCCATGGACAGGAAATGGCCCCACACTGTGGCTTCATCTCTGTTTCCCTCATTGATAATAAGGTTAATTATCTTTTCATATGTACAACAGTTGACTATTGTTGCCATAATATCTGATAACCAACCAACGCAGGACTTCGAGGCAATCATCACTTTGTGTGGGTTTTCAGCCGAACTGGTGCGGCTCTGCTTTAGGAAGCAGGTCTGTGGGTGCACTTCTCTTTCAGGAGTCTCTAATCCACGTCAGCTGGTGAGCCTCCTCTTGCAGCAAAGGCAGGAACACAAGGATGTAAGCCCCCTTGCTTGAGGGCATTTCAAGTCCCTGTCTGTGACACTCCTGCATATGTCCCATTGACCAAAGCAAAGCACGTAGCTGAGGCAGACACCCTTAAAGTGGGGCATACTCTGCCAGCACCGGCGTGCAGGCTTAGTAACTACTACAGGGAAGGGAAAAGTTGTCATCACTAATTTAATCCACCATGACACATGTATTGGATGTTTGGCTTCATCGTCTATAAATTGCTGGCTCATAGCCTTTGCTTGTTTTTTTTTTTTTCTTGGGTTGCTTGCATTTTATTGTTACATAGATATTCTTTTTTTTTGGTTTCAGTGACTTTATTGAAGTTTAGCAGATTTCCAATGTTGTGTTAATTTCTGGTATACAGCAAAATGACGCAGTTTTACATAGATATATAGTCTTTTTCATATTGTTTTCTATTATGATTGGTCACAGGGTATTGATATAGCTCCCTGTGCTAAACAATAGGACTTTGTTGTTTATCCATCTTATCATATAGTTTGTATCTGCTGATACTCTATATAATGTGAATTCTAATCTTTTATCAATTATAAGATTATAAAAATCTTCTTTTAATGTGAGGGTCATAGTTTTACTGTATGATATTTTTATTATAAAAAAACTAGACTTTTTAATTTGACTATGACTATATGATATTTCTTTTGTTAAGGAGTTTGAAATTTTACTGTAACTTAACATCTATCAGCCTTTCTCTTTATGGTTTATGCAAATTATGTTTTGTTCTATAAAATAATCCCTATACTGCAGTCATTAATATATTCCCCAATGTTGTCTTCTAAAAGTATTAAGGTTTAATTTTTGTATATAAGTCTATGTTTTACTCAGAATCTAAAATATTTTTCTAGCATGTTTTCCTATAAATTCTCTTGGCTAGGCTACATAATTATATCATTTATGAGTAATAAAATTTAGACTTTTCAATTAATATATCTTTTATTTATTTTTATTATGATACTAAACCAAAATAAGTTAAATAGAGGTTGTGTAACTAATATCTTTCTCCTTCCACAATTTTTAAAGGAAACATTTCTAATATTTTATAACTGTAGTGGATTTATCACAAAAATAGCAATCAGAAAATAAATGTCAAGCTATAATCCTATATGCAGCTAAAATACTATATATCGAATATAGGCAAAACAAATTTATTTCCAAGCAAAGCAAAGAGAGAATGGGTTTACCAACTTCATACCATTGCTAAAGAAAACTAAAGAAGAAAATGAAGTCCCTAAAAGAAGTATTAAATTGCAAGGAGGGATGTTAAGAAAATAAATTGGTGTATCTGGAAGACAATATTGATTCAGTAAAATACCAGTAACAATACTGACTAATTATAGAAAAAGCAGAGACATTGCTTTGCCAACAAAGGTCTGTCTAGTCAAGGCTATGGTTTTTCCAGTAGTCATGTATGGATATGGGGGTTGGACCATAAAGAAGGTTGAATGCTGAAGAATTAATGCTTTTGAACTGTGGTGTTGGATAAGACTCTGAAGAGTCTCTTGGATAGCAAGGAGATCAAACTAGTTCATCCTAAAGGAAATTAGCCGTGAATATTCATTAGAAGGACTGATGCTGAAGCTGAAACCCCAATACTCTGACCACCTGATGCAAAGAATTGACTCATTAGAAAAGACCTTGGTGCTGGGAAAGATTGAAGGGAGAAGAAGGGGACAACAGAGGATGAGATGGTTGGATGGCATCACCAAATCAATGGGCATGAGTTTGAGCAAGCTCCAGGAGTTAGTGATGGACAGGGAAGCCTGTGGCATGCTGCAGTCCATGGGGTCACAAAGAGTCAGACATGACTGAGTGACTGAACTGAACTGAACTGATAGGAATGTTAACAAAATAGAACTAGACACTGAACAATAATAATATAATAGGCAAAGAGATAGACTGAGTTAAAGCTCTAAAGTCCTTGTATGGGTCTGAATGGGAGTAAAAGCTATTGATAGAATTTAGACCCTAAGCAACTATATATGAGCAGTTTTAAGAATAATCACTAAAAAATAAAAATTTATGATGTTAACCAGTATGTAGAGGCACAGGAAAAATAAAGATTTGATTAATCTAGAAGAATTTTGGAAAAGTTAAAAAAGTTAAGAGAGATTATAATACATAGAAATCAAACAAAATACTGCAAAAAATAATCCCCAGATATTAAGGATAAAGAGTTGATTTTTTTTTTTAAATTTTCTTTACTTTATTGTGTTGGTTTTGCCATACAATGACATGAAACCGCCATGGGTTTACATATGCTCCCCCTCCAGAACCCCCCTCCCTCCCTCCTCCCGATTCCCTCCCCCTGGGACATCATTAACATATGATGTCACATATGGTAATTAACCTGTTTCAATGCCATTCTCCCATATCATCCCACCCTTGCCCTCTTCCACAGAGTCCACAAGTCTGTTCTATACATCTGCGTTCCTTTTGCTGTCTCGCATGCAGGGTTCTCATTACCATCTTTCTAAATTCCATATATATGCGTTAGTATACTGTATTGTTGTTTTTCCTTCTGGCTTACTTCACTCTGGATAATAGGCTCCAGTTCCATCCACCTGAGTAGAACTGCTTCAAATGAATTTTTTTTAATGCTGAGTAATATTCCATTGTGTATAGGTACCACAGCTTTCTTACCCATTCATCAGTTGATGGGCATCTAGGTTGCTTCCATGTCCTGGCTATTGTAAACAATGGGGTGATGAACATTGGGGTAAACGAGTCTCTTTCAATTCTGGTTTCCTCGGTGTATATGCCCAGCAGTGGGATTGCTGGGTCATATGGCAGTTCTATTTCCAGTTTTTTAAGGAATCTCCACACTGTTTTCCATAGTGGCTGTACTAGTTTGCAATCCCACCAACAGTGTAAGAGGGTTCCCTTTTCTCCACATCCTCTCCAGCATTTATTGCTTGTAGACTTTTGGATGGCAGCCATTCTGACTGGTGTAAAGTGGTACCTCATTGTGGTTTTGCTTTGCATTCCTCTGATAATGAGTGATGTTGAGCATCTTTTCATGTGTTTGTTAGCCATTTTTATGTCTTCTTTGGAGAAATGTCTGTTAAGTTTTTTGGCCCACTTTTTGATTGGGTTGTTTATTTTTCTGGAATGTAGCTGCAGGTGTTGCTTGTATATTTTTGAGATTAATTGTTTGTCCGTTGCTTCATTGGCTATTATTTTCTCCCATTCTGAAGGCTATCTTTCACCTTGCTTATAGTTTCCTTTGTTGTGCAGAAGCTTTTAATTTTAATTAGGTCCCATTTGTTTATTCATGTTTTTATTTCCAATATTCTGGGAGGTGGGTCATAGAGTATCCCGCTTTGGATTATAGCAGAGAGTGTTTTGCCTATGTTATCCTCTAGGAGTTTTATAGTTTCTGGTCTTATGATTAGATCTTTGATCCATTTTGAGTTTATCTTTGTGTATGGTGTTAGAAAGTGTTCTAGTTTCATTCTTTTACAAGTGGCTGTCCAGTTTTCCCAGCACCACTTGTTAAAGAGATTGTCTTTTCTCCATTGTATATTCATGCCTCCTTTGTCAAAGATAAGGTGTCCATAGATGCATGGATTTATCTCTGGGCTCTCTATTTTGTTCCATTGATCTATATTTCTGTCTTTGTGCCAGTACCATACTGTCTTAATGACTGTGGATTTGTAGTATAGCCTAAAGTCAGGTAGGGTGATTCCTCTAGTTCCATTCTTCTTTTTCAAGATTGCTTTGGCTATACGAGATTTTTTGTATTACCATACAAATTGTGAAATTATTTGTTCTAATTCTCTGAAAAAGACCTCTGGTAGCTTGATAGGAATTGCACTGAATCTCTAGATTGCTTTGGGTAGTATACTCATTTTCACTATATTGATTCTTCCAATCCACGAACACGGTATATTTCTCCATCTATTTGTGTCCTCTTTAATTTCTTTCATCAGTGTTTTATAGTTTTCTAAATATAAGTCTTTTGTTTCTTTAGGTAGAAATATGAATCTTTTTTTTTAAGAATAAAAAAGTTAAAATATTTTAAGTACACAAGAACCAGAAAAGGTCGATGTAGTTAGACTAATATCTGAAAAATTAAAAGCAAAAATAAAGGTTTTAATGAAGATAATGACAATAAAAAAGAAAATTGAAAAGAACATAAAATAACATAGCCAAAAATTGATTCATTGAAAGGATAAATAAACATCAAAATTGGCAAAATTAAGACAAAAATAAAGATTTGAGTAAACACTGTAAAAAATGAAAAAGGCAAATAATTGAAAATATAGCAGTCACAGAAAAATTAATAAAAGAATACTATAGAAAACCTTATGCAAATAAATGTGAAAACTTAGGTAAAATGGACCCTTTTTCTCAGCAAAATCTCCCATAAGAACACTGACTCTAAAAGAAATGACACCATTTTAGACCTCTGATCATTAAAGAAATAACATTAGGAGTTAAAATATATATCTCACCAAAGCAAAAACTAGTTTGGCTAGATTTAGAGGTGATGCAAGAAATGGTTAATGCCTGTTTTCTGCAGCTAATACAAAGACTGACAAAAGTGGAGTAACTCCCAGCTCCTTATATGAGCCTAGAGCCTTAATGCTGAAAGAGAGCAAAACAGTACAAGAATACCATGGGTCAGTCGTACCTAATGAATGTAACTGCAGCAGTCTTACTTCTCCTGTGTGCTTAGTCGCTCAGTCGTGTCAGACTCTTTTGACTGCATAGACTATAGCCCGCCAGGCTCCTCTATCCACGGGGATCCTCCAGGCAAGAATACAGCCGTGGGTTGCCATGCCCTCCTCCAGGAAATCTTTCCAACCCAGGGATCGAACCCAAGTCTCCCACATTGCAGGTGGATTCTTAACTGTCTGAACCATGAGGGAAGCCCCTTATTCCACATATTAGCACGTAAAAACTAGGTATGTATTTTTAAAATGCATTATAATATAGCTAGTGGGAAGTTGCTGTATAACACGGGGAGTTAAGCCTGGGACTCTGTGATAACCTTGAGGGGTGAAATGGGAAGTGGGAGGGAGGTACATGAGGGTGGGGACATATACATACCCACGGCTGATTCATGTTGCTGTAAGGCAGAAGCCAGCACGATATTGTAAAGCAGTTATCCTCCAATTAAACATAAAAATTAAAGGCAATCATGATCAAGAAAGACAAAGGTGATTTATATTAGAATATCTATGTACATAATTTCCCACATTAACAGATTAAGAGTGGAAAAACCGTATAGTCATTTCAGTTTTAGATGAAGCATTATTAGATACAATTTAGCATAACTTATGATACAAAAGGTTACAAAGAAAACAATTTTGGGACTGGGAAGAACTTTTCTTTAGTTGATAAACATATCCAGCAACTGTGTTGGGCAAATATCTCAGTAGTAAGATTATTCTAAGAGAATATAATAAAGGAAAGTGATAAGGAATGATCAGACGAGAACTGATACAAGACACCAGTAAATTGTTCTTTCATTGGTCATTTATTGAATACCTACTCTTGCGAGGTAGTAATATAAAGATAGATAGGACAGTCTTTGCCCTTAAGATCTTTGCCATCTAGTGGAATTTAATCCATGTTTTCTCTAAGAGATCTTGAAAACCTTTCGTTTCAGGTAGCATTTGGAGCAAATTAAATAGCATATATATGTGACTTGTTAACATGATTTTGTCTTATTTTTAATGTGTACATTGACTTGTAGTAAATAATTTAGTTAATGAGAATACACATGGCCATATTTCTGAATGCTCTTTCCATTTACTAGAACAATTCCCAACCTTGAAAGAATACATTGCTTCATGACCAATGAAGTATGGACCAATTAGTATGGACTAATACATACTCTGTATTTCTAAAAGGCAATTCTTCCAAACATTTTCCCTGAGAAAATATTAATGCATGAAAGTAGGAGTGTTCCAGTAGCAAGTAGACAGGTTAGAAATTATATTTTTCAGTATCCCTTAAATTCTGTAGTGAGTCTATTCAAATAGATTTCTACTGATTTATACTAATAGAATAAAATTTTCATTGTATGGGAATAATCTGCTTTGTACTGTTTTTATGGAAAAACTGAGTGACTGTAAAATTTTGTTTAATGATTAGCACTTCATGTAGAGTGATTTAGAGTGAATGTTTTTTTTTAATTTTCTTTACTTTATTGTGTTGGTTTTGCCATACAATGACATGATATCGCCATGGGTTTACATATGCTCCCCTTCCAGAACCCCCTTCTCTCCTCCCTCCTGATTCCCTCCCCCTGGGTCATCTCAGTGCACCAGCCCCGAGCATCAATCCTGGGCTGGCGATTGATTTCACATATGATAATTAACCTGTTTCAGTGCCATTCTCCCATATCATCCCACCCTTGCCCTCATCCACAGAGAGTGAATGTTTTAAAAGATATATAAGCAGTAATTTTCATTGTTTTCACCTTCATATACCAGGTTGACTTTCTACCTCAACCATATCTACTTTTGCTTCTTCCTAGTTATAGTAGAAAGAAAAACAGTGGGATCACAGGTCCTAACGTTTCATCTGTAGTCATATTGAGTGAGAGCCTTCCATGAATATAAAATCCTTTTATTAGATAGAAAGGCTACTTCACTAGATAAAAAGGATAAAGATAGTGGATTTCTTAGTCTCTTCACTTCCTAGATAATTCAAGCAGCAGCAAGAAGTGGCAAGCAGCCTGATTCATGAGAAGTGAAGCTGCTCAGTCGTGGGTGACTCTTTGCCATCCCATGGACTGTAGCTTACCAGGCTGTTTCATACATGGAATTTTCTAGGCAAGAGTACCGGACTGGGTTGCCATTTCAAATCCTAATCAAACTGAAATCACCCTCCTTTTCAATAAAGCTACACACTGCTATTATAAATCCCTAATTTTCTCACTTTTCCTTTAGTTCTTTCACAGTTTTCTACAGAATTTATTCTTATTCAGGATTCTTAAAGAAGTATGAGTGTAAGCAACAGCTAGCTAGACTGCAATCTTTTTTAGAGAGCAATTCAATTTTCTTGTTTAAAATTGTAGTTGATTTACAGTATTATACAGTTTTTACATTATTAGTTTCAGGTGTAGAGCATACTGATTCAATACATTTATAGATTATACTCCATTTAAAGTTATTATGAAATGCAAAATAACTGGAATGCAAAAGTAAGAAGTCAATAGATACCTGGAGTAACAGGCAAAATAAGCCTTGGAGTACAAACTGAATCAGGGCAAAGGCTAACAGAGTTTTGCTGAGAGGATGCACTGGTGACAGCAAACACTCTCTTCCAACAACACAAGAGAAGACTCTACATGTGGACATCACCAGATGGTCAATACTGAATTCAGATTGATTATATTCTTCACAGCCAAAAGTGGAGATGCTCTATACAGTCAGCAAAAACAAGATCAGAAGCTGACTGTGGCTCAGATCATGAACTCCTTATTGCCAAATTCGTACTTAAATTGAAGAAAGTCAGGAAAAGCACCAGACGATTCAGGTATGACCTAAACCAAACCGCTTAATATTATACAGTGGAAGTAACAAATAGATTCAAGGGATTAGATCTGATAGACAGAGGGCCTGAAGAACTTATGGTGGAGGTTTGTGACATTGTACAGGAGGCAGTGATCAAGACCATCCCCAAGAAAAATAAATGGAAAAAGGCAAAAATAGTTGTCTGAGGAGACCTTACGAATAGCTAAGAAAAGAAGAAAAGCTGAAGGCAGAGGAGAAAAGGAAAGCTATACTCATTTGAATGCAGAGTTGCAAAGAATAGTAATGAGACATAAGAAAGCCTTCCTGAGTGATCAATACAAAGAGATAGAGGAAAACAATAGAATGGGAAAGACTAGAGATCTCTTCAAGAAAATTAGAGATGACAGGGAACATTTCATGTAAAGATGGGCTCAATAAATGACAGAAATGGTATGGACCTCACAGAAGCAGAAGATATTAAGAAGAAGTGACAAGTATACACAGAAGAACTATACAAAAAGGATATTCATGACCTGTATAACCACAATGTTATGATTGCTCACCTAGAGCCAGACATCCTGGAATGGGAAGTCAAGTGGGCCTTAGGAAGCATCATAATGAACAAAACTAGTGGAGGTGATGGAATTCCGATTGAGCTATTGCAAATCCTGAAAGATGATGCTGTGAAAGTGCTGCACTCAATATGCCAGCAAATTTGGAAAATGCAGCAGTGGCCACAGGACTGGAAAAGGTCAGTTTTCATTCCAATCATAAGAAAGACAATGCCAAAGAATGTTCAAACACGATTGTACTCATCTCACATGCTAGCAAAGTAATGCTCAAAATTCTCCAAGACAGGTTTCATTAACAGAGATCTTCCAGATGTTCAAGCTGGTTTTAGAAAAGGCAGAGGAACCAGAGATCAAATTGCCAACATCCGCTGGATCATCAAAAATAAAGAGAATTCCAGAAAAATATCCACTTCTGCTTTATTGATTATGCCAAAGCCTTTGACTGTGTAGATCACAACAAACTGTGGAAAATTCTTCAAGAGATGGGAATACAAGACCACCTGACCTGCTTCCTGAGACATCTGTATGCAGGTCAAGAAGCAACAGTTAGAACAGGACATGAAACAACAGACTGATTCCAAATTGGGAAAGGAGTACGTCAAGGCTGTATATTGTCACCCTGCTTATTTAACTTATATGCAGAGTACATCATGAGAAATGCTGCGCTGCAGGAAGCACAAGCTGGAATCAAGATTGCTGGGAGAAATATCAACAACCTCAGATATGCAGATGACACCACCCTAATGGCAGAAAGTAAAGAAGAACTAAAGAGCCTCTTGATGAAAGTGAAAGGAGAGTGACATTTGGTTTAAAGTTCAGCATTCAAAAACGAAGATCATGGCATCCGGTCCCATCACTTCATGGCAAATAGATGGGGAAACAATGGAAACAGTGATAGACTTTCTTTTCTTGGGCTCCAAAACCACTGCAGATGGTGACTGCAGCCATGAAATTAAAAGACAGTTGCTCCTTGAAAGAAAAGCTATGACCAACCCAGACAGCATATTAAAAAACAGAGACATTACTTTGTCGACAAAAGTCTGTCTAGTCAAAACTATGGTTTTTCCAGTGGTTGTTTATGGATGTGTGAGTTGAACAATAAAGAAACCTGAGCGCCAAAGAATTGATGTTTTTGAAATGTTGTGTTGGAGAAGACTCTTGAGAGTCCCTTGGACTGCAAGGAGATCTAACCAGTCCATCCTGAAGGAAATCAGTCCTGAATATTCATTGGAAAGGCTGATGCTGAAGCTGAAACTCCAATACTTTGACCACCTGATGCAAAGAACTGACTCATTTGAAAAGACCATGATGCTGGGAAAGATTGAGGGCAAGAGGAGAAGGGGACGACAGAGGATGAGATGGTTGGATGGCATCACCGACTCAATGGATGTGAGTTTGAGCAAGCTCCAGGTATTGGTGATGGACAGGGAAGCCTGTGGCATGCTGCAGTCCATGGGGTCACAAAGAGTCGGACACAACTGAGTGACTGAACTAGTTGAAAATTATTATAAAATATTGGCTCTATTCCCTGTGCTGTACAATATATCCTTGTGGTTCATTAATTTTATTCCTCCTAATCTCCTGCTCTTAGTTTTCCCCTTCCTCTTTCTCTCTCCCCACTAGAAACTACTAGCTTGTTCCTCTATCGATATCTGTTTCTTTTTTGTTACATTCATTCGTTTGCTTTATTATCTACAATCCACAGATGCATAATGACATGTAGTATTAGTCTTTTTCTAACTAATTTTTAAGCATAATACCTTCAAGGTCCATCCATCTTGTGGAAATGGCAAAGTTTCATTCTTCTTTGTGGCTGAGTACACATTCAGTTATGTGTTTACACTACATCTTTATCTGTTCATGAGGTTGTTTCTACATATCAGCTGTTGTAAATAATACTGCTATGAACATTGTGAGTCATGTAGCATTTCAACTTAGTGTTTTTATTTTCTTTGGATATATATCCAGCAGTGGAACTTTTGGATCCTATGGTGGTTCTGTTTTTATTTTTGTGTCGAACCTCCATGCCTTTTGCCGTAGTGGTAGCACTGACTTACATTCTAATCAGTAGTGTACAAGGGTTCCCTTTTCTCCACATCCTTCCTACATTTGTTATCTGTGGGGTGTGTGTGTGTGTGTGTGTGTTTGTGTGTGTGTTTATAATAGCCATCCTGACAGGTGTAACGTGACTTCTCATTGAGGTTTTAATTGCATTTCTCTTATTAGTGATGTAGAGTATCTTTTCATGTGCCTGTTGGCCGTCTGTATGTGTTCTTTGGAAAAATGCCTAGTCACATCATTTGCCTTTTAAGTGAAAATCTTCCATACTGCTATGAGAATGATTTTTCTAAATAAGCATCTCATCAGTTTGCTCTCTTGCAATAAAAGATAGAAAAAAATGGCTTTAAATAAAATTTAAATTACTCAGCATAACATATAAAACCTGTCACCTATTTCTTGTCTCTTTTCCTATGTCTCTCAACACCCAGACCATCATAATGGAAAATTAAATGCTGCAGAGTTCCTTTCCCTCTGTATTGTTTCACAGAGGCAGTATTTGTGGAGTTTTTCATCCAATCAATTTCATTTCAAAGTCTGGTTGAATGACAGTGAATTAGTCACTGAGCCTCTCCAAACTCTGAGTGAGGATAAATAGTCCTATCCTTTGGGTGGTTGGGAGGATTAGAAAAATGTATATGAAGTGGCTAGAACACTCTGTCTATTTATGTCTTCTGTTCCTTCGTGTCTTTCTCTTACTTAAGTGATATTTCCAAGTTTAGCAGAGAGTGGGTTTCAATAATTATCCTTATAATTCTATGCATTAGTTCCCACTGCTCAAATGTCCTTGGAAACTTTGTTTTCTTCATTGACTTCTGTTCTTCCGTCAAGATACAATTTAATATTTGTCTAATACAGAAAGTCTTTTCTTAATACCATTCTGAGCTATATGTCTCTTCTATATTCCTTTAGCCTGTCATGGAACTGAAACAAAAATACTTTTTGGTTATTTCTTGTGTTTCATCGTTTGAAACAGATCAATTCTTTTTTGACCATATTCTTGCTTAGGACCTTCATTCTGTATTTATTTCTGATATTATGACAATTTCCAAATAAAGTGTTTTTAAGAGGTGATAGGTTTTTTATGTTAGTCTCTGGATGTAATTTTACTATCATATTTTAATTTTTATTCACTGATAATTATAAAGAGTACTGAGATGCAATGGAAAAATATAGGTTTTTCTATTTTTAATGTGGGCTCCTTTATGTCCTAAGCTTCTGTTACATGGCGTTTCTGGTAGTGATGTGTGCAAGGAACTTAACTATTGCTGACTTAGAATATGTCAGGTTGATTAGCTTATAGAATTTTTTAAGCATCATCTTCAAAAGATCAACTAGACTGTTTACTTGTTGGTTTCCTGGTTAAGTAATCATATTAACAAAAATAGTATTTAACCTCTATTTTTTAGTTAGACAGAAGCTAACGATGCTTGGTAAGTACCATACCTTTGTCTGTATTCCAGTCATAAAATTGTACACCTTGACTCAATGCCACTATGGTTATGTTACTATGTAAATTTTACCAAGAACTTTTTTCATGGTTCTTCTAAGTGCTATTACCAAAAGTCAAGAGTCCAATTCATTCAAATTATATAGCTCACAGGCAGTACAACTTAATCCAAGTGTACACCTTAGAAAGAGTGTATAGCGCTAAAAAGGACTTTCTTTACCTAGTGTTTTGGTTAGTCATCAAAAATGTAAGATTGAAGAGTTGATGAAGGTCTACAGCTTGTGACCTATTTACCCATGGGAAGGCTAACCCCACTCCACCTTTTTTGGCAACATGATATACATAAGAAGAACAGTGGACACTCTGGTTTGGAAGTTGAGAAACCAATGTGTTCATCATGTAGAAGATAATCCAATCTCCAGAACTGGCCTACAGAGGACCCATAGGATTTTTGTTAAGAAACACCTTTGGATGTGCTTTGGCACTTTATCAAATATTTGATGAATTTGTGGAGTTTTACACTATGAAACAATGATTTGGTTTGGAAAACTGTCCAAGCCATTGTGACTATACACAAAAGGTAGTTCCCCAATAGTGTCTCTACAGGGGTCATCTTATTCTGAGCCACAGGTCACACTGGAGTGCTCCTTGAGTCGCTTACAGAATGGCATCTCTGGGCTTCCCTGGTGGCTCAGATGGTAAAGAATCCACCTGCAATGCAGGAAACCCAGGTTTGATCCCCGGGTTGGGAAGATCCCCTGGAGAAGGGCATGGCAACTCACTCCAGTATTCTTGCGTGGAGAATTCCATGGACTCAGGAACCTGGTGGGCTACAGTCCATAGAGTCACAAAGAGTCAGACATGACTGAGCAAATCTCTGTGTGTTTGTCTGTAGCCTTGACGATTTGCTTTTGATACTTTTTGTTGTTTCCCAAGTGAATTTTCAGAATATCTTTTTTAAGGTAGTCATTTCAATTACTATGTGAAGTATAGTAAGATGGGTATTTGGGCTTCCCTGGTGGCACAGTGGTCAGTGGTAAAGAATCTCCCTACGATGGAGGAGATGTACATTCAACCCCTGGGTCAGGAAGATCCACTGGAGAAGGAAATGGCAACCCACTCTAGTACTCCTTCCTGGAAAATCTCATGGACAGAGAAGCCCAGTGGGCTACAGTCCCTGGGGTTGCAAAAGAGACAGACACGACTCAGTGACTATAACAACAACAAAGATGGCTATTTATTTCCAAACTTTCTTCAAGTTAAGTGTTTAGACTCAAAAAGACCTTGGTTTAGAAAATAAGTAAATAAGATCAAGTTAAAATTATCATAAGATTATTTTATATCTTGTTTAATTTTGTCACTAGAGCTTAAAGACAAGATGTACTTAAAATAGTCCATAAAGCTTCAGTTGAGAGTTTAGAGGAATACTAAGATTTTCTTTGCCAAATGTAAAATAACTAATAAAATTAATTTATTTGAGTAGGAAACTCCTTCTCCTTATCATTACATTGCTTATTATAAAGTTCAATTCACATATCTTGAATTTTATAACAATGGTTACACTTTGAATTATTGATCTAGCACCTATAGTTTTGATTTTTCAGTACAAAGAAAACAAAGTCTTTAGAATAATTGAGTTTTAAAACCTGGATATGACATGATGAATTCACTACAATGAACAAATATAGGTAACGAACTAACATCTTTTAGGTTTGAATTTGATATGATACAGGATATCCAATGAGTTTACTCAAAAGAGAGATAAACTTTGACCTACTTTTAGCAAGGTAAATTGAGAAGAGTAAGAGTTTAAGAAAAAAGCAAGATTGAGGAAAAATTATATATGATCTTATCATATTACACTTAATTGGTTTGAAATATTTTAAACATAAAAATAGGTAAATAATTTTTAATTTTAATTAATTAATTGTATTTTATTTTAAAAATATTTATTTATTTATTTTCTTTACATTATTGTGTTGATTTTGCCATATATTGACATGAATCCACCATGGGTATACATGTGTTCCCCTTCCAGAACCCCCCTCCCACCTCCATCCTGATTCCATCCCTCTGGGTCATCCTGGTGCACCAGCCCTGAGCACCCTGTATCATGCATCAAACCTGGGCTGGTGATTGTTTTCACATATGATAATTTACATGTTTCAGTGCCATTCTCCCTTATTATCCCACCCTTGCCCTCTCCCACAGAGTCCAAAAGACTGTTCTATACATCGGCATTTCTTTTGCTATCTCACAAACAGGGTTATCATTACTATCTTTCTAAATTCCGTATATATGCATTAGTATACTGTATTTTTGTTTTTCCTTCTGGCTTACTTCACCCTGTATAATAGGCTCCAGTTTTGTCCACCTCAGTAGAACTTATTCAAGCATATTCTTTTTAATGGCTGAGTAATATTCCATTGTGTATATGTACCACAGCTTTCTTATCCATTCGTCTGCTGATGGACATCTAGGTTGCTTCCATGTCCTGGCTATTGTAAACAGTGCTGCGATAAACATTGAGGTACATGTGTCTCTTTCAATTCTGGTTTTCTTGGTGTGTATACCCAGCAGTGGGATTGCTGGGTTGTATGGCAGTTCTATTTCCAGTTTTTAAGAATTTTTAAAAACTCGGAGCTACCAGCCCAGGCTCAGTTTGTAGCAGGTTTCATCACTCTTTCTCCTAATCAGGAACTAAAGGAAGGCAACATTATCCTTAGTTTCAGGCTATGGATTTTGACAAAAACCAAGTTAAATTGAAGAGTGACAGATGCCATGGAGCGCTTCTCAAAAACTAATCTCAACCCCCTTCTCATCAGACTTCTTTCATCAGCAACAGCCTGGTATCATGTGATTCAGATCTTGTAATGTCTCCAGAGCAGGAGCAGACTTTCAGGTGGAGCTCTCTTTTCTGCATTTCCCTCCTCTCCAGGATCCTAACCCTTCATGTTGTTACTGACCAATTTACCTTAAATGTCCTCAAACATATTTTAAAAAGTATTTTATCCAACTTATTTGTGGCATTCCTTTTGGTTACTTTTCTTCTTGGTGAAATATGTTCTTTTCGTGAGCCCTAAGGGTGGTAAACTCTCTTAGTCTTTCTAAGTCTGAAATGTCTTTATTTTGCCTTCACTCTTGAATATTAGTTTGAAAATGAAAGTGAAAGTTGCTTGGTTGTGTCGAACGCTTTGCAACCCCCATGGACTTCTCCAGTCCATGGAATTCTCCAGGATAGAATACAGGAGTGGGTAGCCTTTCCCTTTTCCAGGGGATCATCCCAACCCAGGTTTCCCACATTGCAGGCAGATTCTGTACCAGCTGAGTCACAAGGGAAGCCCAAGAACACTGGAGTGAATAGTCTATCCCTTCTCCAGTGGATCTTTCTGAACCAGGAATCTAACCAGGGTTTCCTGCATTGCAGGTGGAATCTTTACCAACTGAGCTATCAGGGAAGCCCAAATTATAGTTTAGCTGGGCATAACATTCTAGCATTGGTCACTCAGTTGTGTCAGGCTCTTTGCGACCCCATGGACTATAGCCAGCCAGGCTCCTCTGTCCAAGGAATTCTCCAGGCAAGAATACTGGAGTGGATTGCCATTTCCTTCTCCAGGGCATCTTCCCAATCCAGGGATTGAACCTAATTTCCTGCATTGCAGGCAGATCTTTGTCATCTGAGCCACCAGGGAAGGTTGGCAGTTGTTTTCACACAGCACTTTGATAACACTCTAGTCTCTTGTTATAACTTGCTGCTGATGCATTCTTTTAAAATTTGCCTTATTCTCAAAATTGTATAGATTTGAACTTATTTTTCATTCTGCCTATAATCAGAGTGCAAATTTGATCCAGAATTTTGGAAAAGTCTCAGATATCATTGTTTCAGGAGTGGTTTTTCTTTTTCTTTTTTTTTTAATTAGTTTTGCCATACAATGACATGATATCACCATGGATTTACATATGCTCCCCCTCCAGGACCCCCTTCCCTCCTCCCTCCCCCCGGGAAATCTCGATGCACCAGCCCCGAGCATCAATCCTGGGCTGGCGATTGATTAGACGTATGATAATTAACATGTTTCAATGCCATTCTCCCATATCATCCCACCCTTGCCCTCATCCACAGAGTCC
>ML661346.1:8816045-8828680 GCA_007570785.1 Antilocapra americana | reverse complement strand
CTGTTGATTTGGTTCTTCTCCCTTTGTTTCTTGATGAGTCTGGCTAACGGTTTGTCAATTTTATTTATCTTCTCAAAGAACCAGCTTTTGGCTTGGTTGATTTTTGCTATGGTCACTTTTGATTCCTTTGCATTAATTTCTGCCCTGATCTTTAAGATTTCTTTCCTTCTTCTAGACCTGGGCTTCTGCATCTCTTCCCTTTCTAGTTGCTTTAGGTGTATAGTAAGGTCATTTATTTGATTTTTCTCTTGTTTCCTGAGGTGAGCTTGTATTGCTATGAACTTTCCCCTTAGCATTGCTTTCACAGTGTCCCATAGGTTTTGAGCTGTTGTGTTTTCATTTTCATTCGTTTCCATGCATAACTGAATTTCATTTTTAATTTCTTCTGCAATTTGTTGGTTATTCAGCAGTGTGTTGTTGAGCCTCCATATGTTGGAAGTTTTGAGAGGTTTTCTCCTGTAGTTGATATCTAATCTCACTGCATTGTGGTCAGAAAAGATGCTTGGGATGATTTCAATATTTTTGAATTTATCAAGGTTAGATTTATGGCCCAGGATGTGATCTATCCTGGAGAAGGTCCCGTGTGCACTTGAGAAAAAGGTGAAATTCCTTGTTTTGGGGTGGAATGACCTATAGATATCAATTAGGTCTAGTTGGTCTATTGTATCATTTAAAGTTTGAATTTCCTTGTTACTTTTCTGTCTAGTTGATCTATCCATTGGTGTGAGTGGTGTATTAAAGTCTCCTGCTATTATTGTGTTGTTGTTGATTTCCCCTTTCATATTTGTTAGCATTTGCCTTACATATTGTGGAGCTCCTGTGTTAGGTGCATAAATATTTATAATTGTTATTTCTTCTTCCTCGATTGATCCTTTGATCATTATGTAATGTCCATCTTTATCTCTTTTCACTGCCTTTATTTTAAAGTCTACTTTATCAGATATGAGTATTGCCACTCCTGCTTTCTTTTGGTCTTTATTTGCATGGAATATCTTTTTCCAGCCTTTAACTTTCAGTCTATATGTGTCCCTAGGTTTGAGGTGGGTCTCTTGTAGACAACATATATAGGGGTCTTGTTTCTGTATCCAATCGGCCAATCTTTGTCTTTTGGTTGGGGCATTCAGCCCGTTTACATTTAAGGTAATTATTGATAAGTATGATCCCGCTGCCATTTATTTTATTGTTTTGGGCTCCAGATTATCTATCCCATCGGTGTTTCCTATCTAGGAAAGATCCTTTAGCATTCGTTGGAGGGCTGGTTTGGTATTGCTGAATTCTCTCAGTTTCTGCTTGTCTGAGAAAATTTTGAATTCTCCTTCAAATTTGAATGAGATCCTTGCTGGGTACAGTAGTCGGGGTTGTAGATTGTTTTCTTCCATGACTTTAAGTATGTTTTGCCATTCCCTTCTGGCCTGAAGCGTTTCTGTTGAGAGATCAGCTGTTATCCTTATGGGATTCCCCTTGTGAGTTATCTTTTGCTTCTCCCTTGCTGCTTTTAATATTTGGTCTTTGTATTTGATATTTGCCAATTTGATTAATATGTGTCTTGGGGTGTCCCGCTTGGGGTTCATTCTATTTGGGATTTTCTGTGTTTCTTGGACCTGAGTGGCTATTTGCTTCCCCAATTTAGGGAAGTTTTCTACAATTATCTCTTCAAGAATTTTCTGATGGTCTTTCTTTTTGTCTTCTTCTTCTGGGACTCCTATGATTCGAATATTGGTGCGTTTAATATTGTCCCAGAGGTCTCTAAGGTTGTCTTCATTTCTTTTAATTCTTTTTTCATTTTTCCTTTCTGTTTCATTTATTTCTGTCATTCTGTCTTCTACCTCACTTATTCTGTCTTCTATCTCTGTTATTCTACTGTTGGTTCCCTCCAGAGTGTTTTTGATCTCATTTATTGCATTATTCATTGTATTTTGTCTCTTTTTCATTTCTTCTAAGTCTTTGTTAAAGCTTACCTGCATCTTCTCAATCCTTGCCTGCAGGTTATTGAGCTGTAACTCCAACTTATTTTCCAGGTTTTGGATCATTTTCACTATCATTATTCGGAATTCTTTGTCAGGTAGACTTCCTATCTCTTCGTCTTTTGTTTGGTCTAGGGGGTATTTATCCTGTTCCTTTACTTGCTGGGTATTTCTCTGCCTTTTCATCTTGTTTATCTTGCTGTGTTGTCCCTTTATTGTGGGGATTCCTCTCTATGGGAGGGGTTGGATGCGTGGTTTGTCGAAGTTTCCTGGGTGGAAAGGCTTGTGTGGTTTTCTGGTGGGTGAGTCTAGGTTTCCTCACTGTTACTAGCAAGAGATAAGAATGGGGAGAAAGCAGTCAAGCCAATGATCTCATTCCCAGGTAGCAGTGGGTACTGGTGCTTGGATCTTGAAAGGTACAAAGTTGATACCAGGTACTAATGAGCAAAGATTAAAAATCTAGAGTAAAGACTGGGTTCTCAAAAATACTTAAAAAAAAACCGGAAAATAAAAATAAAGGAGAAAAAAGAAATAAGAAGAAGAAAAAAAAAAAAAAAAAAGAAATAAAGGAAACAAAAAAAAAAAAAAAAAAAAAAAAAAGAAGAAAAAGAAAAAAACAAGAAAAAAAAACTATATATATATATAAAAGTTTTAAAAATTTAAAAGATGTTCCTAGTACAGTTATAATGAAGGCTTTCTCTGGTGCTGGTGCATTCGGTGAAGGGAAGGGTCTGTAGATTTTCAGATGATTCCCTGGTCCGGCTTCTCCTTTTCACAGACTTATAGACTCCTTTCTATGCAGTTATCGCCACCTGCAGGGCTTTAATTTGCTTCTCCTGTCTGTTTCAAAGCTGTTCTGCTAGCATCTTCTGTCTGCTGGTCTTTTAAGTGTCTATTCAGCGCTTTGGAGTTTGCCCTGCTCCTGGTGAGAGGGCTTACCCCGCCCTCTCTGCTCAGGCTCTCTGTCGTCCGCCCAGCAGTTGGGGAGTGGGGCTTCTCCTCTCTCCCGGCCCGGCCGCTCTGTTTTCTCGGCGTGCAGCTGAGCACTCCTTCTAAGGTGTCTACAGCACCGATCTGTCCAGAATCCCCAGAAGTCTTGGTTAGCCTCCCCGGGGCTGGGTTATGCCCACTGCTCTCAGGCGGTGGTTGGGCCGGTCCGCAGCCCTCAGCTGCCCAGCCTCTCTGTTGACTCCTCACCGCCCTTTGTTTTGTGCACGGACCTGGGGGGGAGAGGGAGCTTTTCCTGGGAGGTTAGGTCCCTCAGGCTGCTCCGTTCCCTGAGCCCGCGGCCCGCCCCTCCCTGAGCAGGAGCAGTCTGCTTCGGCTGTGCTGCTGCTTTCGGCTGTGCTTGTAGCCAGAGACGAACCTTGCAGGGCTTAGCTATTAATCTGCTTCTGCTCTCAGCTATATTGCTCTCCAAGATCCACCGCAGATCTGCCAGAGAGAATGCTCCCTGGTATTCAGAAACCTTTCTCCTCTTTTTTTTTTTTTCCTCTTTATTCCAGACTCCCCTTCCGGGACGGAACCCGTCCCCAGCTCTTTGTCTCTCCCTCTACTTTTTTTTCTTTTCTTTCTTTTGTCCTACCTCCTCACGTCGGCACTGGGTCGCCTCTCCAGATGCCCGATGTCCTCTGCCAGCATTCAGTTCCTGTTTTTTGGAGTTTGCTCGGCCTTTAAAAGTTCTTTTGGTATATTTATTGGGGAGAGAGTGTTCTCCCCGTCCTATTCCTCCGCCATCTTAGTTTCCTTCCTCGTACCACAGCTTTCTTATCCATTCGTCAGTTGATGGGCATCTAGGTTGCTTCCATGTCCTGGCTATTGTAAACAATGCAGCGATGAACATTGGGGTATACGTGGCTCTTTCAATTCTGGTTTCCTCGGTGTATATGCCCAGCAGTGGGTTGAATTTTTTAATATGCATTATTTTGTTAAGCTTCCCAACTATCTTACCAAGTGAGTATTATTGTCATATCTTTTTTTTTCTTTTTTTTTTATTAGTTTTGCCAAACAATGACATGATATCACCATGGGTTTACATATGCTCCCCCTCCAGAACCCCCTTCCCTCCTCCCTCCCCCCAGGAAATCTCGTTGCACCAGCCCCGAGCATCAATCCTGGGCTGGCGATTGATTTCACATATGATAATTAACAGGTTTCAATGCCATTCTCCCATATCATCCCACCCTTTCCCTCATCCACAGAGTCCACAAGTCTATTCTATGCATCTGTGTTCCTTTTCCTGTCTTGCATGCTGGGTTCTCGTTACCGTCTTTCTAAATTCCATATACATGCATTAATATACCGTATTGTTGTTTTTCCTTCTGGCTTACTTCACTCTGGATAATGGGCTCCAGTTTCGTCCATCTGAGTAGAACTGATTCAAATGAATTTTTTTTTAATGCTGAGTAATATTCCATTGTGTATATGTACACAGCTTTCTTATCTATTCGTCAGTTGATGGGCATCTAGGTTGCTTCCATGTCCTGGCTATTGTAAACAAAGCAGCGATGAACATTGGGGTACACGTGGCTCTTTCAATTCTGGTTTCCTCGGTGTATATGCCCAGCAGTGGGATTGCTGGGTCATATGGCAGGTCTATTTGCAGTTTTTTAAGGAATCTCCACACTGTTTTCCATAGTGGCTGTAGTTTGCATTCCCACCAACAGTGTAAGAGGGTTCCCTTTTCTCCACATCCTCTCCAGCATTCATTACTTGTAGATTTTTGGATGGCAGCCATTCTGAGCAGTGTAAAGTGATACCTCATTGTGGTTTTGATTTGCATTTCTCTGATAATGAGTGATGTGGAGCATCCTTTCATGTGTTTGCAAAACAACTTTAAAAACAACTGGGCACCATCTACCTACAAACATGTCTGTTGCATTTGTACTGTTGCAAATACAGACACAAATACACAGTCTCTATTTCAGGGACTGCAGTCTAACAGGGAAGGAACACAGACATATAAACAACTGATCTAATTGCAAGATAACATTAAGTGCTAAACAGGCACATACGCAGCATGCTATGGAGTTAAAGAAGTAAACTGACATACAGCTTAACATTAAAAACAGTCTAATCAAAAATTGAGCAGATGACCTAAATTCCAAGAAGATATACAGATGGTCAACAGGCACACTAAAAGATGCTCAATACTGCTAAACCATTAGTAGAGAAATGCAGATTGAAACTAATGAAGTATCACCTCACACCAGTCTGAATGGCCATCATTAAAAACTTTACAGATAGTGAATGCTGGTGAGGGTGTGGAGAGAAAAGGAACCCTCTTACACCATTGATGGGAATGTAAATTGGTGCTCCCACTATAGAGGATGGTATAGAGGTTACTTAGAAAAGTAAAAAGAGTCACCATATGATCCTGCAATCCCACTCCTGGGCATATATCCAGAGAAAACTCTGATTTTCTATAGAAAGGATACATGCACCCCAATGTTCATAGCAGCACTGCTTATATAATAGCCAAGACATGGAAGCAACCCAAATGCCCATTGATAGGTGAATGGAAAAAGATGTGGTATATATACACAATGGAATATTACTTGGCCATAAAAAATTAAATAATGCCATTTGCAGTAGCATGGATGGACATAGACATGATCATATCAAATGAAGTAAGTCAGACAGAGAAATACAAATATCACATGACATCACTTATATGTGGAATCTTAAAAAATGATACAAATAAACTTCTTTGCAAACTTACAGATATAAAGAACAAACTTATGATTACCAAAGCGAGTAGCAGGGAGTGATGGAGGAGAGATAAGTTAGGAGTTTGTAATTAACATATACTTACTACTATATATAAAATAGATAAACAATAATAATATACTGTATAGCACAGAGAGCTGTATTCAGTATCTTTTGATAACCTATAATGGAAAAGATTTCCTGAATCACTTTGCTGTATACCCAAAACTAGCACAACATTGCAAATTATGCTTCAGTAAAAAATGGTCTAAAAAAAAGAAGTTAGCTGAGGCTTCCCTAGCAAACAGCATCTACTCTGATTAATTCACAATGGTCTAGGGTCAGCCCTTCATCTTTGCAGCTCCAGAATTTGATTTTATCAATGCCTCAGAGTTGATCAGATTCAGAGACAATGACTCACGCTCACCAACTACCAAAAGTCTAGAGCATATAAATCAAAAAGCCAATTTATAAATTTACAATAAGAATTATAACTGCTGAGAAGAGCAGATGTTCATGTTCTCTGATACATGCATCTCTCCTCATATAAAGTGAAATAGAAAGCCCTATAATAAGAAAGTTGTTTCGGATACAAGAAGTCATAAAACGATTAGCTAGTGATATGGTTATAACGTGTTTTAAAAATGTCATTTTGGTAGTTTGATATGTCCAGCTGCACAAAAGGGACCTGCTTCAGGAATAACCACACATTTCTGAGTCCTAACAGGAAAACTTATCCTCTAGATTGGACCAGGAGGAACATGGTCAAAGGCTGCCTTCCAAGCCCATATTTTTGTATGCCTCCAGGACTGACCAAATGCTCTTAGGTCATGTTCTAAAGCTGTGCTCTTTCTTTGGTTACATTAAAAACTCTAACCAAGTTAGAGTCAAGTCTTCTAGTGGGGAACTACTTAGCACCTTTACATAGTTGTACAGTTTTCCAAAACTTAGTTTATAGGATAATTCTTAGGGTGCTCTCTAACGTACACATGGAGGGTGACTAGCTTTAGGGCCCATGCAAAGATGCAATAGGAGATGGGGCTGGCTATGGGAGTCTGGGAACGCCACAAAGTTTTTGAATAACTTGAATACTATTCTAGAGAATGGCAGGCCACTGAAGATTTTTAGGAAGAAAAGTGACCTATCTCACCCTAGAATGCAAGAATCTTTATAATCTCCTTTTGGAAAGCCATTCTGTGGGGGAAATATTATGTAACATCTATGACATTTCAGATGTACCTCATTCAAAGTGTTCAGCCTTTAACAAGCTCAAAGGATATAATTTGGAGTTTCTTCTCAGAGAGGAGCTAAAATTCACAAGGAAAACACAAACAAATTATGTTAAACAGCACTTAAAAATTAATGCTTCAACTGTCAATTAGATTTTTCTCAATGTTTCAGGTTTGGTGACCTTAAACAAACCTTAAACCTAGTTTCTAGACCAGTTGACAAGCCACATGTGTATTTTAAACCTTCTAGTAGTCACATTAAAAAATGCAAAAAGAAATTGGTGAAATTAATTTAAACTGTAAATTTTATTGAATCTCAAGTACCCAAAATATTATTTCCATATCAAGTTTTTGAAATACAAGTGCATCTTGTATTTAGAGAACATTTCATTTCATTCTAGTCATATTTCAATGCTCAGTAGACACATGTGGCTAGCAGCTAATGTTGTATAGCATAGCCTTATGCTACCTACTAGAGAAGGCAATGGCACCCCACTCCAGTCCTCTTGCCTGGAAAATCCCATGGACAGAGGAGCCTGGTAAGCTGCAGTCCAGGGGGTCGCAAAGAGTCCAACATGACTGAGCGACTTCACTTTCACTTTTCATTTTCATGCATTGGAGAAGGAAATGGCAACCTGCTCCAGTGTTCTTGCCTGGAGAATCCCAGGGATGGAGAAGCCTGGTGGGCTGCCGTCTATGGGGTCACAATGAGTCGGACATGACTAAGAGACTTAGCAGCAGCAGCAGCATGCTACCTACTGTCAGCTCCAGGGTGTTTCATATTATCAGATGTTATTATCTGTGTTTCAGAGACCAAATTGTTCATGGCTACAGAGAAGAACTGAAGGATTATAACACTTAACGTGAATGTATTTTCTCCTGTAGGATGACGTGTGTGTGTTTGTGAGAAAGAGAGAAACAGAGAATATGAGATTAGATATGAGCAGCCAACTGGTTCACTTGGAGTAAATAAGGAAAGCCAGATCTCCAGAAATTCTCTGTTTACCTTTGGAAGGGTTTTAAAAATACAAAACACCAGAACTTACTTTGTCTGTGTTTCCATAACTTGAGACATTCAGGTTCAAAAGGTATACTACGCATCTTGAATTAGCCTCCCATTCAGTTCAGTGCAGTTCAGTTCAGTCACTCAGTCATGTCCAGCTCTTTGCAACCCCATGGACTGAAGCACGCTAGGCTTTCCTATCCATCACCAACACCCAGAGCTTGCTCAAACTCATGTCCATTGAGTTGGTGATGCCATCCAACCATCACATCTTCTGTTGTCTCCTTCTCCTCCTGCCTTCAATCTACCTAGAATCAAGGTCTTCCAAGGAGTCAGTTTTTTGCATCAGGTGGTCAAAGTATTGGAGTTTCAACTTCAGCGTCAGTCCTTCCAATGAATATTCAGGACTGATTTCCTTTAGGATTGACTGGCTGGATCTCCTTGAAGTCCAAGGGACTCTCAAGAGTCTTCTCCAACACCACAGTTCAAAAGCATTAATTCTTCAGCACTCAACTTTCTTTACAGAAAGAAAGGGATCTCACATCCATACATGACTACTGGAAAAACCATAGCTTTGACTAGACAGACTTTGGTCAGCAAAATAATGTCTCTGCTTTTTAATATGTTGTCTAGGTTGGTCATAGCTTTTCTTCCAAGGAGGAAGCATCTTTTAATTTCATGGCTTCAGTCACCATCTGCAGTGATTTTTGGAGCCCACAAAAATAAAATCTCTCACTATTTCCATTGTTTTCACATATATTTGCTATGAAGTGATGGAACCGGATGCCATTATCTTAGTTTTCTGAATATTGAGCTTTAAGCCAACTTTTTCACTTTCCTCTTTCACTTTCATTAAGAGGCTCTTTAGTTCTTCTTCATTTTCTTCCATAAGGGTAGTGTCATCTGCATATCTGAGGTTATTGATATTTCTCCTGATAATCTTGATTCCAGCTTGTGCTTCATCCAGCCTGGCATTTCATGTGATGTACTCTGCATATAAGTTAAATAAGCAGGGTGACAATATGCAGCCTTGACGTACTCCTTTCCCAATTTGGAACCAATCTGTTCCATGTCCGGTCCTGATTGTTGCTTCTTGACCTGCATACTTCTCAGGAGGCAGGTAAGGTGGTCTGGTATTCCCATCTCTTGAAGAATTTTCCACAGTTTGTTGTGAACTACACAGTCAAAGGCCTTGGCATAATCAATAAAGCAGAAATGGATGTTTTTCTGGAATTCTCTTGATTTTTAGATGATCCAATGGATGTTGGCAATTTGATCTGTGGTTCCTCTGCCTTTTCTAAAACCAGCTTGAACAACTGGAAGTTCTTTTTTAATGTACTGTTGAAGCCTGTCTTGGAGAATTTTGAGCATTACTTTGCTACCTTGTGAGATGAGTACAATTGTGCAGTAGTCTGAATATTCTTTGGCATTGCCTTTCTTTGGGAATGAAAAAGTGACTTTTCCAGTCCTGTGGCCACTGCTGAGTTTTCCAAATTTGATGGCATATTGAGTGAAGTATCTTCACAGCATCATCTTTTAGGATTTAAGCTAGCTCAACTAGAATCCCATCACCTCCACTAGCTTTGTTCATAGTGATGCTTCCTAAGGCCCACCTGACTTCGCATTTCAGGATGTTCTCCAGGCAAGAATACTGGAGTGGGTTGCCATGCCCTCCTCCAGGGGATCTTCCCAATCCAGGGATCAAACTCACATCTCATGTCTCTTGCATTGGCAGATGGGTTCTTTACCACTACCACCCCATGGGAATGTGGGACTGTAGAGCTCATAAAATTTTCAGAGCTGCACAGTCTCATATATCATCACTGGTTCTAGTCCTAGGAATACATTCAAAGGTCAGGCTGCTTTTTTCAGTCCTCATAATGAAAGGGCTCACTCCCCTCCCTATGCAGGCAATGAAGGTCTCTACACATATTGACTTAGAATGGCTACATACACTGTCTGCAGTGGTCCCAGATCTACTGATAGTTCTGCTTTTCTCTTGCATGCTCAATCAGTCATGTCTGACTCTTTGCAATCCCTCTGTAGCCAGCCAGGCTTCTTGTCCATGGGATTCTCCAGTCAAGAACACTGGAGTGGGTTGCCATTTCCTCCTCCAGGGAATCTTCTCAACCCAAGGATCCAAATCATGTCTCCTGCATGCTGGCAGGCAGACTCAACTACAAAAACCAATTACTGTTCTCAGTCAATAGAGGGCCTCAAAGAAGCACAGACTTTTCACAATAAAATACTACATTCATGCCTTGGAAGTGGTTTACACTTCTATGGATCCTCTGACCATCTCTCTCATTAGAGTTACAAAACAGATCAACTATAACTTATATCTGCAATAGGGCACCCTGTCACACTATACATTGTAATTATAAGTTTTAATGAAAAATAACGCAATGCAATGAATATTCATTGTACCCAGCTTCCATCCTAGGCAATCTCACTGATAACAAAGACCAGGGATCAGCAAATTATAGCGTGCAGACCAAATCCAGCATATTGCCTGTTTTTATAAAACTTTATTGCAACACAGACAAAACACACTCATTAATTTATGTATTTTTTATAATCACTTTCCTGCTACAAAGGCAGGGTAAATAGGAAAAGAGACTATTTTGGCCCTTTAATTCTAAAGTATTTACTCACTGATACTTTACAAAGAAAGACTGACAACCTCTTCTCTAGATCAAGGTATCTCCAAGCAAAGTAACTACCGAAAGGAAAACCTGTCCACAGAGGACACTACTGAACTTTGTCATAAGCATATTTTTTTCTGCTGAGAACTTGCTTTCCCTCTCCACATTTATCCACATAGTTACAAAAGAGTACATCAGAATCAGGACACCTGGACACCAAATTTTGGAATTTGGATTAATATAAATAAAATTACACTCTGATCATGCTTTTAAAGGAGAGAGATGTAAACATATAAGATTTTGACAAGGTTAGCCTACAGTCTAAAATTCAAAAAAACCCTTAAATTTCCTAAAATACCTCAAAGATCTGAAGAATTGTTGGATGATACTGAGAAATTCATCTAGAATGAAGTACATAATGACTCTTCAATGAAAAGGTAGTTTGAAGATATTGGGAGACAGAATAAGCGATTTTAACATACTCTAATAGAAATTTCAGAATAATGAAGAAACAGTTGAAAACCGGTCTTCTCTTGTGGTTCAGATGGTAAAAGAATCTGTATGCAATGCAGGATACCTGAGTTCCATTCCTGGGTCAGGAAGATCCCCTGGAGAAGGGAATGGCTACACACTCTAGTACTCTTGCCTGGAAAATTCTGTGGACAGAGGAGCCTGGTGAGCTACAGTCCATGGGGTCCCAAAGAGCTGGACATGACTGTGACTAATACAGTGAAAAACCACTCCTGATTAGCTCTAATAATTTTCTAGTAGAGTCTTTAGGGTTTTCAATATCGAGGATCATGTCATCTGCAAACAGAGAGAGTTTTACTTCTTCTTTTCCAATCTGTATTCCTTTGATTTCTTTATCTGCTCTGATTGCTGTGGCCAAGACTTCCAAAACTATGTTGAAAAGTAGTGGTGAGAGTGGGCACCCTTGTCTTGTTCCTGACTTCAGGGGGAATGCTTTCAGTTTTTCACCATTGAGGATAACGTTTGCTGTGGGTCTGTCATATATAGCTTTTATTATGTTGAGGAATGTTCCTTCTATTCCTGCTTTTTGGAGGGTTTTTATCATAAATGGATGTTGAATTTTGTCAAAGGCTTTCTCTGCATCTATTGAGATAATCATGTGATTTTTATTTTTCAATTTGTTAATGTGGTGTATTACATTGATCGATTTACGAATATTGAAGAATCCTTGCATCCCTGGGATAAAGCCTACTTGATCATGATGTATGATTTTTTTAATGTCTTGTTGGATTCTATTTGCTAGAATTTTGTTAAGGATTTTTGCATCTAAGTTCATCAGTGACTCTACTAGAAAATTACTAGAGCTAATCAGTGAATATAGCAAAGTTTCAGGATACAAAATCAACACACAGAAATCCCTGGCATTTCTATACACTAACAATGAGAAAACAGAAAGAGAAATTATGGAAACAATTCCATTCACCATTGAAACAAAAAGAATAAAATACTTAGGAGTATTTCTACCTAAAGAAACAAAAGACTTGTATATAGAAAACTATAAAACACTGATGAAAGAAATCAAAGAGGACACAAACAGATGGAGAAAAGTGCCGTGTTCATGGACTGGAAGAATCAATATAGTGAAAATGAGTATACTACCCAGAGAAATCTATAGATTCAGTGCAATTCCTATCAAGCTACCAGAGGTCTTTTTCAGAGAATTAGAACAAATAATTTCACATTTTGTATGGAAATACAAAAAACCTCGTATAGCCAAAGCAATCTTGAGAAAGAAGAATGGAACTGGCGGAATCAACCTACCTGACTTTAGGCTATACTACAAATCCACAGTCATTAAGACAGTATGGTACTGGCACAAAGACAGAAACATAGATCAATGGAACAGAATAGAAAGCCCAGAGATAAATCCACGCATCTATGGACACCTTATCTTTGACAAAGGAGGCAAGAATATACAATGGAGAAAAGACAACCTCTTTAACAAGTGGTGCTGGGAAAACTGGACAGCCACTTGTAAAAGAATGAAACTAGATCACTTTCTAACACCATACACAAAGATAAACTCAAAATGGATTAAAGATCTAAGCATAAGACC
>ML661346.1:8738409-8816035 GCA_007570785.1 Antilocapra americana | reverse complement strand
GAAAGAGCCACGTGCACCCCAATGTTCATCGCTGCATTGTTTACAATAGCCAGGACATGGAAGCAACCTAGATGCCCATCGACTGACGAATGGATAAGAAAGCTGTGGTATATATACACAATGGAATATTACTCAGCATTAAAAAAAAATTCATTTGAAGCAATTCTACTCAGATGGACGAAACTGGAGCCCATTATCCAGAGTGAAGTAAGCCAGAAGCAAAAACAACAATACAGTATATTAACACATATATATGGAATTTAGAAAGACAGTAATGAGAACCCAACATGGGAGACAACAAAAGGAACGCAGATGTATAGAAGAGACTTGTGGACTTTGTGGATGAGGGTAAGGGTGGGATGAGATGGGAGAAGGGCATTGAAGCATGTTAATTGTCATGTGTCTAATCAATCACCAGCCCAGGATTGATGCTCGGGACTGGTGCAGCGAGATTTCCCGGGGGGGAGGGAGGAGGGAGGGGGGACCCGGAGGGGAAGCATATGTAAACCCATGGTGATATCATGACAATGTATGGCAAAAACAATAATAAAAAAAAAAATAAATTAAATAAAAAAAAAAAAGAAAGCTGTGGTACATATACACAATGGAATATTACTCAGCATTAAAAAAAAATTCATTGGAAGCAATTCTACTCAGATGGACGAAATTGGAGCCCATTATCCAGAGTGAAGTAAGCCAGAAGCAAAAACAACAATATAGTATATTAACGCATATATATGGAATTTAGAAAGACGGTAACGAGAACCCAACATACGAGACAGCAAAAGGAACGCAGATGTATAGAATAGACTCGTGGACTTTGTCGATGAGTGTAACTGTGGGATGATATGGGAGAAGGGCATTGAAGCATGTTAATTTTCATATGTCTAGTCAATCGCCAGCCCAGGACTGATGCTCGGGGCTGGTGCAGCGAGATTTCCCTGTGGGGGGGGGAGGGAAGAGGGAGGGGGGTTCCGGAGGGGAAGCATATGTAAACCCATGGTGATATCATGACAATGTATGGCAAAAACAATTAAAAAAAATAATAAATTAAAAAAAATTCAATAAAAGGTAGCCATGACAAAAAAACAATAAAGTTTTTTTTTTGAGGGTGAAGTTTCCTAATTTTTTCCTTCTAATGTTGATGGTATTAGATCATAGTATTATTAGAATAGCATCTTAAAGCAACTTTGGATTGAAGTCTTTTCAGAGCTGAAATTATCCCCATAATGTTTTCCTGAAAGTATTAGTAAACCTGTCAAATTTCACAAAAGCCTTTGATTTGCTTCAATTACTTGCAGTAATTTAAGTGTAGAAATTGAAAACAGCGACTGTTCCCATGTACTTGGCTTTGTTTTCAAAGCTGGTTTTATAAAATATTGAGTAAATAGAAAACCTCTATAAATAAAGGTTAGTGGCATAATGATTGTATACCCGATACCCAGTTTAAGAAATAGCACTTTATCATTATCTTTGAAACCCCCTGTGTGCCTCTCTATAATTCTGTCCAATTCTTTCTTCTACAGGGACTCAGAATTCTGAATCACAGTATCTTTTCATTAAAAAGCTAAAATAAAAACAATCCATTTTGACACATGAACATTCTTGGCTAATATTAGAAGTAAACAATTTATGATTATTGTGTGCTTTTGAGAAAAACAATTAGAAATCCCAATTTCATAAGAGTTTTTAAAGATTCACCCCAAAACCTGGGGGCTAGAAGAGATCCTGGTGTCCCTGGAGGCAATCTGTTATCTTATGCAAAAGGCAGTGTGTGACTGGGATAAAAAAAACATACTTGGCTCATGCTTAGGAAACACAGATCCTAGGATGTGCTCTGTAGATTTATATCAAGTAAAGTAATGACTGAGGTCCATGTACCTTCAATAGGAAGGTAACTCAGCGCACAAGATAGGGCTGTGTTTTCCCTGAGCTGACATAACTCCTGCTGGCAGATTCTCCTCGGCATTCTGGTAGGCTCTAGGCCTGTGTGTGTGGGGGGGGGCGGTTGGTGGGGGTGGGGAGACCATAAAAATTGGCTTTAGTCCTGGATGGGTTTTTGGATATCCCTTGTTCTAGGAAATAGGAAAAGAGTCACCTCTAAAACTTAATGTGTATCAAATAGTCACATAATTGTAAGATGTAAAATGTAGTTCCTTTTTAAAAAGTGGCATTAATGCTTTTCCTTTAAAATGGAAGACTAATTCATTAAGTCAGATTTTTGATGGATTATTTGTATGTGCATGCCGTAATCTTAAACCCTGGCCCAAGGGATTGCAATCTATATGGGGAGGGTGGTAGGGAAAAAACACATTACAGTAATGGACTTCAGTAACCTACTTTGAAAGAGGGCCTTTTAATGGTTCTGTGGGCCATCCCAGTGTGATTCTGAAAGTACAGTAATGGAAATATGTGAAGCTAAAGGACTGTGGTTAAATACATTAGACTCCTTGAAAAGGGCTGCTACTCAGTGGAAAAAAAAAAAAGCTTCAATCAGAGTTTGCTACTTTCTATGTTATGCCCCGGAAATTAAATAAAATTGGCTTAAGACTTTGAAGCGGCAACGTCTGTTGTACTTCAAACAATGCTTTGTTGGGGATGTTGTTGCCTTGTTACTAACGCATTTACAGAGCACCCAGGGAACTTTAAAGAACAGTAAAAACTGATTTTGGGGGGAAAGGTCTCAGAATTATATGCTGGGTAAAGTAGTGCCTGGGATCAGAATTATACTCTAGCACAGAAATTGGAGATGATGAATTGGTGACATTTGAAACAAATTGAATTTCATAACTTATGGATTCGTGGACTTGCTTCAGGCATTTTATCTATGTAATTCTGTTGATTTGTAAGACCTCTGGACTGTAATTGTCCTTCACCCTGCATAATACTCATTATTAAAAATGATTTGTGCATGTCGCAATAAAATGGACTGGACAATTAGTGACATTTAGAAAGTAACACTTGGATTAAATTTAACTTCCTAAAGTTCCAAAGTATCCTACCTATGGAAAATGACATCTGCCGGGTATTTTCTTCGAGACTTGTGACAAGTTCTGATTAAGACATTTGATCTTTTCGATGTATTTTCATTCCTCATAGAAGAAGTACCAGGAAAGGAAAGACTGATGCTATAGTTGTAAAACTGCAACTGGAATTTGAGTCTTCTGTGGCAGGGTTTTCCCAAAGCTCCAAGACAATCATTTTTTTCCTTGTAAGATATATTCTCCACTCTTCAGTGTTTTTTTGGGGGGTGGTAGAGGTAAGGTTTATTACTTACAGGACCTGGAAATTATGTGGCACACTTGGGGCCACACGGCAAATTTGCAGATAGAGATGGAGCACTTTTCAACTCTTTCGAGCTGTCAGAAACGTCTCCCACTTTCTGGTCTTTTTACTTCTCACTTCACTTTGTACAGGCTTCCCTGGTGGCCCAGATGGCAAAGAATCTGTCTGCAGTGCAGAAGACTCAGGTTGGATCCCTGGGTCAGGAAGATCCCTTGGAGAAGGAAATGGCAACCCACTCCAGTACTCTTGCCTGGAGAATTCCATGGGCAGAGGAGCCTGGTGGGCTACAGTCCATGGAATTGCAAAGAGTCAGACATGACTGAGTGACTAACATTTCAGTTTGTACAATCTGTTTATCATCTCTCAAAGTAGCTCACAGGAGCAAACGCTCTGACTGGTTTTTCAATTTAGCAGAAAGACTATACGAGTGATTTTTTTAAAGGCAAGATTGGTCATCTCATTTTCTGTTTAACACCCTTCACTGGCTTCCTGTTAGCATTAGGGTAAGACACAGAATCCTCAGATATGGAATCCTGAGTGTGGCCTCTAAGGCTGGACAGGCACCAGCCTGTCTCTCTGATCTCATCACCCACTGGACACTCTGACCCTTCTGGTTCCTGGAAAGCCAAACTCCATCTGACCTCAGGACTTCCCCATGTGCTGTCTGTTGAGAAGCACAGACCAGAAGGGTGTTCATCACATGAGAGAGGGAATATAGGCTATGTTTACTGAACTCAAGAGATGCTGGGGAAAAAGAACAAAAATAGTTGAAATAAAGAAGAGGCTATGGCAGAGTATGAATGTTTTGGCAACTCTTGGAGTGAGAAGAGCCAGGACAACAACTGGGGTTCAGTGCAACAGAGCAGTGAGTTGGTTTAGACCCAACAGCCCAGAGGCTGCTTCTGCTGTCCTGAGTTACTGTCCTCTCCTGGTGTTAGTGATATCATAATTAGACAACCCATACGCAGATGAGGAAAACCAGCAACCGATCAACAAATCTGTGAGCCTGAGATGTAACTTTGAAAACTGTAGGATAAATGAGGAGTTCAGGATTTACATATATACAGTACTATATATAAAATGCCCTGGAGGAGGAAATGGCAACCCACTCCAGTACTCTTGCCTGAACCCCAAGGACAGAGGAGCCTGGTGGGCTACAGTCCATAGGGTCGCAAAGGGTCAGATACGACTGAAGGAACTTAGCACTCAGGCATGCATATATAAAACAGATAATGAACAAGGACCTACTGTAGAGTACAGGGAACTATACTCAATATTTTGTAGTAACTTAAAAGGGAAAAGAATCTGAAAAAATATATGTAAGAAGTTATATATGTATATAACTGAATGGCTTTGCTGTACACCACAAAGTACCACAACATTGTAAATCAACCATACTTCAATAAAAACGTAAAATTAAAGACAAATAATTCATAAAATGGATACTATTTTTAGAAATATTGACAATGTAATTCTGACAGCCACAGGAATAAAAACTAGAAAGCTTTCCAAGAGTAGGATCTAGCTTGTAAGGTGGAGGTAGAGAAATGGAGACTTGAAAGTATTTCTGAAGGATTCCCTATTGCGACATTTAAACTTTGATCTTGAGGATGAACAGAAATTGCTTTTGTTCAGTCACTCATTCATGTCTGACCCTGTGACCCCATGAACTGCAGCACCCCAGGCTTCCCTGTCCTTCACCATCTCCCTGAGTTTGCTCAAACTCATGTCCATTGAGTTGGTGATGCCATCTAACCATTTTGTCCTCTGTCATCCCCTTCTCCAGCCTTCTATATTTCCCAGCATGTCCAGGGACTCAAGAGTCTTCTCCAACACCACAGTTCAAAAACATCAATTCTTCAATGCTCAGCCTTCTTTATGGTCCGACTCTCACATCCACACATGACTCTTGGAAAAACCATAGCTTCGACTAGATGGACTTTGTAGGCAATGTAATGTCTCTGCTTTTTAATATGCTGTCTAGGTTGGTCATAACTTTTCTTCCAAGGAGCAAGAGTCTTTTAATTTCATGGCTGCAGTTACTCTCTGTAATGATTTTGGAGCCCAAGAAAATAAAGTCTGTCACTGTTTCATTGTTTCCCTACCTATTTTCCATGAAGTGATGGGACCATATGCCACGAGCTTCATTTTTTGAATGCCGAGTTTTAAGCCAGCTTTTCCACTCTCCTCTTTCACCTTCATCAAGAGGCTCATTAATTCCTCTTCACTTTCTGCTATAAGGGTGTGTATAACTTGCATATCTGAGGTTATTGATATTTCTCCCAGCAATCTTGATTCCAGCTTGTGCTTTATCCACCCCAGCATTTAGGAGTTAGGCTAACAGTAAAGGTAGAATCTTTTCCTGAGTGCTTGCTGTGAGAAGAAGCCAGGCTTGTTCAAGGACCAGAGAGAGGAAAGCTATGGAGGGAATTGGGAAGCAGTCAGGAGACGAGGCTGCAGTGTTGCATGGGGAAGTTCCCCAGACCATGTGCATTATGTCCACACTCACGTGAATCTCCATTGAGCAGGTTGAAGGTAAGGAATGATGAGATGGTGTTTGTTTGTTTTTTTCTCCCCAGAAAGGTTATATATGGAGAATGGATTGGAAGGGGAAGTAACAAAAATGAATGCAGGAGATGAGTTGGGAAGTAAGCTATCGCAATAGTTCAGGTGAGCAATGGTTGTGGATGGACCTATGGTGATGTGGATGGAATTAGACACAGTAAATCTGAGGCATAATATGGAACTTGGTAATTTATTAGACATGTAAGCAAGACCCAGACAAGGGTGACCGAGTTCTCCAGGTGGCTGGCTCAAGCGCCTGAGTGGAGGTCTGTGTAATCTACTGAGGTTGAAGACACGAGTGTGGGAGTAGTTTTCTTGTAGGGAGCTCACATGTTTCGTGCCTGTGGAGAGTAGGTCTTGAACGAAGCTGTCAGGTAAGCAGTCTAGGATTCCAGAAACAAGTCATTCAGAGACACAGATTTACTGATGTTATAGGACTGGAGAGATTCACCTTGGAAGTGGGTAGGGATGGGCAAACCTTTAGATAATTTGCTGAGAAGGGTGATCTGGGGAACACAGATAGGAATTGGGCTTTGAGAGGAGAAAGACGTTTTTGCCAATATGAAAGAGGGAAGAGGGGGAAGACCATGGAGATGAAGATCATTTAGAGGAATTTTTTTTTTTTTGTAGAAAGTTAAGCATTATTTAATAGCTTCTCTCTCTTCTCTGTGATGTCAGAGGCAAGATCATCTGCTGCCAGTAAGGAAGATGAAAGTAAAATCAGAGGTTTGAGGAGAGAAGAGAGTTGAATGTAGTCCTTTGGGGCCACATGCCAACACTCCCATTTCGCCTTTTCCCAGATGGCTGCTTATTCTGCTGGGGCCAGCTCAGCACTCAGATAGCTGTCTATAAGCAACACTTTTAGAGAAGGATTTGAAAGGTACGTGTTGATTTGGTCTAGTGTTACTAAATTTTTCAAAGAAACTCCCAGTATACTGTTCCTTCACTGATCAGAATACCTTCAATGACACTTCAGGATTATAAAGCCCTGAGTTTTATGCTGCTGAAATGAGTTGTCCATTCAGAGTGCCATAGAGTTCTTTTCTTGTAGAACACAGCTGCCCTGAGAGAGTGGCCTCTCAGTTTAGACCAAGTGAGAGAGAGTCCCTGAAGAAAACCCACTGAAGGCAATTGGGTCATCCCATGTTTGCTGACTGTAGTGGTTGGATTTCCATTTGAAATTAAAGCCTATGGGGAAACCTATAAAGGGCTTGCCTTTAATGTAAGTCTTACCCAAAGTTGGCGCAGGTGGTACAGAAATACCCTTGTGGTTTGGTCCTGTCAGGATCTTACCAAGCTGAAGAGTTTTCCAGTGAAACCTTTGATAGTTATGTCTAACAGCTTCTCCTAACTAGTCATGATGTGACTTGATTTGAAGCCAAATATTGTAAGTAGGATTAATGCCCCCATCTGTTTTTCCATCCCTAGTGCATATTTAACCAAATTATCTTTTCCCTCTTGATTTCATTTACTCATTAGCTGCATTGTGATGAAGAGTCCACAGTGACTAATTCTTTGGGCTCTCAGGAGGTTGAGATACATCAAGGCTGGCATGAGGCTGTGGTGTGGGACTTGTTTCTCGGGTCTGTGATTCTGTCACTGGAGTGATGCAGGATCACAGTCTGTCCTTGAAACCTCAGGAGGAGCCCTCTTACTGTCGGTAGCATGAGCGCTGCAAAGGTGGTCCTCGGGACAATAGCAGGGCTTCTTTGGTCTTCATAGCAGGTCTACAGAGAGATAACAGGACTTCATTTACTGAAAGTGAACTCAGGGCAGATTAGTCTGGGATGGTGAACAAACCCATCTTTTCCTACATTTTTTCTTCGCTACTCTTTTCTAACTTAGAGGTGAGAGGGAGAATCTTAGTTTTTGTGCTATTTTTCCTCCTCCACTATAATTTTCTGTGCTTTCCTTCTCTGTGGACTCCCCAAAGTTACCTTGTGTCTGTCTGGTTTCCAAGAAAAGCCCCAGTGTTTGCTTCCCTTCTCATCGCTGGGGCCTGATATTTTGTTATTCGTTCTGGGCTCACATCACTCTTTTCTTCACTCATTCTTTTGTCACTCCTTTTATTGCTCACCCAGATCTTGAAACAAACAAATTTCTTTATACCAAGTATTATTATTATTATTATTTTTTACCAAGATCATAGTTCTTCTACAGGGGGAAAAAAAAAGCATCTTAGAGCCCTAGCATATGAATTAGCTTAATATGTTAAAATGTTGACTATTTGCCTTTTTAAAGAAAACCGCATTAAAAGGAACTCACAGAAATCAATGTGGGTGGAATTTCATGTTTTTGGTCCTTGAGTTGTTTCACGGGGTCTCTCAGGAGTGAATGCTGTGCCCTCATTGAAGGTTCAGTTTGGCTACATCCAGAGACTTGGTTCCTCTTTTCTGACACACTTGCTGAGCAAACTGCATGAATCTTTGATTGTGTTGTGCCCTCTCTCTCAGGGGCAAGGCTCTGACCTAGAGCGGTGCTCCCACAAGAGGTAGAAAGAATGCTGCTCTGGGAGCCTGACGGGTGTCTTTCAAGGCCCGAGCCCCGTGGCTCCCAGCCTCGTGATCTCCGTCAGCCTCATCTTCCCTCTCATTTTAAAGCAGATGTTACCTACCGCCTTTCCCTCAGGTAGTTGTGGTACTCCCATGGTACTTTGTACTCATATCTTTCACAGTACTTAGTAAAATCTGTTGTACTTTTTTTTTAAATGTGGTAGTTTTAAGAGAACGACTAGAAGTTCAAGAATTGTCGTTTTCATCTTTTTATGTATCTCTTTCTCCTCAGTGTCTCATATAGTGCAACATGTTGTAGAGACTCAAAACATTCTTTTGGTGTATTTATTGGGGAGAGAGTGGTCTCCCCGTCCTATTCCTCCGCCATCTTAGTTCCTCCTCCTCAAAACATTCTTATAACTACATTCGACTCAAGATCCCCTGGAGAAGGCAATGGCACCCCACTCCAGTACTCTTGCCTGGAAAATCCCATGGACGGAGGAGCCTGGTAGGCTGCAGTCCATGGGGTTGCAAAGAGTCGGACATGACTGAGCGACTTCACTTTCACTTTCATGCATTGGAGAAGGAAATGGCAACCCACTCCAGTGTCCTTGCCTGGAGAGTCCCAGGGATGGGGGAGCCTGGCAGGCTGTAGTCTGTGGGGTCACAAAGGGTCAGACATGACTTAGTGACTAAACCACCACCACCACCAATGTCAAGGTAGGGTCATGAGCTGTATGAGCCAAAATCAGAGGAGGGGGAGCTTCCCTGCCCAATATGATGCAGAGGAAAGGATTAAAGTGAGCTGGGCCAATCTGTAACAAATAGTACTCTTAGCAGGAAGCATGAAGGTTTGCTATTCATAATTAATAGGATAAGTATCAGAAGTTACTCTTTGATCAGATTTCAGAGTTCAAGCAAAGACCTAATAAATCATTCATTGTTTCTAAATATTATCTTCATCTGTAAACTCCTTCTAGATTTTGTAAACACATAATAGGACAATAACCACTACCTTTTAAGAATTTTCATTAGAAAAATTGGGAGGCTATGTCTGCTTATTATCAGGGAAAAAGTGTGTAATTTGGTTCTTATAATTTGAATCATTCTTTAAAAAATGACAACAAAGACTGCCCCATGGACGTGAAATACCAAACTGTTTCTTGGAGCAGAAGTCAACACCCCTGGGTCTTTTCCATCCGTGATGCAATTGTGGTTCTTGGTAGTAAGAGGAGCTTCTGCTGTCTTCTCTCCTGGGCCTCAGGCCAGCACAGGTTTTAAGCTAGGGCCCTGGGAGCCATGCAGACAAGTCTGTCTGAGAACCTCATGAAGCTCTCTGGATGTTCTCCACACTCAGCTGTGCACAGGCTTGCAGCATCTGGCCCACGGCCAGTTTGAAGACCATGGATGTGTCTCTAAGAACTTAGCCTTCTTTCCTCTCAGTCCCTGTTCCAGTGAAACACCTAAAGAGCTTTCATCTTCAGGTTGCGTAGCTAGCCCTTCACTCTTTGATTAGGGAATCCCTTTGCCACAGACTGATAATAAAAATGCTTTATGTTGTCCGTGCTATAGAGCCTGAGATGGTATAGTGTGGGAAAAGACTTGGAGTTTAGAGAGAGACTGTTTTGAGAGAGAGAGTTAGGCAGCAGATCTCCAAAGTGGGGGCCCTCAAAAAGAGATTATAAATAGGATATGGATCATAAGCAGTGATATAAGAAGAAGGGAAACTTTCTGATCCCAGTGAGAGTAACACAGCATGACTACCTTTCTTAGCAGATGCAGCGGTGCCCTGCCTAGATGCCCTTTGGCTCCATCCTCCACCCTCTTGATTTGTTGCTGCTAATTACTCACTCCTGTGACTTTCAGAGGTTTGCCCATGAAGCCAGAACAGAGAGCTGGCGGAACTGGAGGGCGCCTTCCCCTTCCTGCTGGGTATCCTGTAACCAACAGCTGAACAGTGGAACAGCACACAAGTTCAGCTTCTTTGCCTCCAGTTGGAGAAACTGTGAGATGTTTTTCTCAAGCCCTGCTCTGGATCAGGCCTGGCCTAGGATTCCTTCCCTGAACTACCCTCTTGCCTGGATTGGACCCCTTTCCAATCCTGCTCCTTTTATCCCTCATTGGTCTCCTCAGATAGCACATCCTTAATGGATTGCTTGTATCCAGATCCTTGGTTTGGGGAGAACCTGATTTAAGCTAGTATTACCACATAAATGAGGAAGAATCCGCCCCCGCCTTTGTTTGCAAGAAGGACAAAGAAGAGAATTCATCCGTTAAGAGGGTGTGCTGTTATGAATGTTGGAACACTGTTTTTGAAGCAGGATTTTGGAGAACATATATATATATATCCAATCTCTCATCTTATTGATTAAAGACCACTCTGGGTTTTTCCAGGTTACATGAACTTGAAAACAAAAGCGCTCAGGAGATAGATTTTCTCCTTAAGTAAATGATATAAATGTATCATCTGTTGGTTTTGACAGAATCATCTCTGTGCATCTTGCCAATACATTTAAAACTGGTCTGTGTGACTACTGCTGTTGCCTGCATAGGAGCTGAAGTGTGTCCATGACTGTCAGTGGCTTACAGAGCAACCATGTGGCTGACTGAATACCAGGTAATCCCAGCTCCCTGTCATAAATAGAGAAAAGAGGAAAATGATTCAGAAGGCCAAAATGTGGTTGAGCTTGAATTAATCTTAAAGGATCGGTTCTGGATTGATCACCTAGCTAACAGCAGATGGGAGTACATAAGAGGAATGTTTTCAATTTCAGGTCCTAACCATAGTGAGCTCATTTGTACACATGTCATCATCCCAGAAGCCTTTATCATCTTTTCTTAATACCTCCTCTTATGCATAGGATTAATATGTGATGTTGATTAGAATTTATTTGTTTAAGCTGTGTGTTTCTGGCAATTGTGGGTTTCTGTTGTTGCTGCTTTTGTGTTCATTCTATCTTATTGACTAGAGAGTTTTTCTTTTTTTTTTTTTTTCCCCAAAACTCCCTGCAGAATTCACTCCAGAAGGATCTTATTCACACTTGTAAAATAGCTTATGACTGTAAAATCATCTTTGCTTCAAGGTTTATAACTTAATTTCTTTCTTATTTACTCTAGTTTATTGCAATAGTTAAAGAAACCCTGCAGAGTGTGTGTACGTGTGTGTGTTTTACAAATATATTATTGAATTATGTGCAGCAATTCCAGGGTTTTTTTTTGTTGCAATTAGTCTTTTTTGTACATTCTGAATTTCATCAACCAGGGAACTTACTTTTAGATAGATGTACTATAAAAATAAATATTGATTTGGAGAAAACTATCAATTATCCGAATCCTCCCCACTTACCTCTAGGGAATAGTTGACTGGGAGCCAGCTATTCTTCCACTGTGAAAGCTGAAGGCCATCCATCAATTCCAACAGCACATTCAGGGAGGGTGGAAAATGACCACCAGGAATGTCTTAGATTCTCTGTGTCCAACTCATCAGTTTTATATCACCTAGTAACCTCTGCTACTTCCTTTTCCATGCTCTTTTTCATAATTACACACTCCCTTTCATACCATTGTGATTGTGTAGTAATATTAGGGTCATCTCTGATCCTCTATTTTAATATCCTTAAAGTTTTGAGATACTTTTGTCCAAATGATACAAATTAAGCATAGGGCCTTCTATGTCATCTGACAGGTCTGATACTTTAATGGATTTAAAGAAAAGCTGTGGACTCTCTTTCTTCATCTTACAGATAACCCTGCCTGGTTTCTAATCTTTGGGGTAAGGATCCATGTTTAATGATGGAGGGGTAAGTTAAGGAGATTTCTTAGAAGTACCCCCTTTCTGTTTAGCGTTTAAGAACACCTGACCTTGAAATTCTTTCTCGGTCTGTTTCCCAGGGCTTTTGAACAGTCTTGTTATTGCTCAAGTTGAGAACTTGCCAGAGTTTTTGCAATAGCTACAGTGGCTTCTCAGAATTAACACTTTCTGATGTTACATTTTGTTTTTAGTCACTTCACAGTATTGTGGGTTTGTACTTCTGGTATTCCAAAAACAATAATTCATTTATATTGAGCCACCGCCATAAGGATGATGCAGGAAATTGGCTCCTTGGACTAATATTCAAGCATGGGCTCCTGGATAAATATGGCAGATGGACATGCATTTATCTTCACTACCTTCTAAACCCAGAAATGTCTAAAATGGAGAGGAGAAAACAGCAAATGAGAGACTTAGAATTTTGGAAGGTGGAGATTATACAGAGAAACTCTTCCACCCTGTGCTGCCAGATAACCTCTCTTCTCTCTGGAGAAGTCGGACCAGGTAGAAAACGATTGAGTGAGATCTGACAGGTGGGGGCACATCCAGAAAACAGATAACTGAGTGAAGGGCTGACTCTCCAATGAGGAACACCTTAGCTCTTCTCTCATGCTTTGTATCAATATCTCTAGAAGTCAGACTAATACTTCTTAAACAGAGTAAGTGAGAAAGAAATTAATGCAAGAGAAAGATCTTCAGAGACTTATTTGTGAGTGACCCACAAAATGGTTAATGTCTTGCAAGTGAGGAAAAACTGTCCAGTCACGACCTTTAAATGCAAATGAAACCACCAAGAATTTGAGACATTTGAGAAAAGCTTCTGTCATGAAAAACACAGGACAAAGTGGGAAGGGCAAGGGAGAGAGAAATTTACAAGAAACAGAAAAAGTTCAAGGAGCATAACAAAACACAGGGAAAATAAAACCCTAATATTGCCAGAGAGATAAAAAGAGATTTCAGTTATGAAAGAGAAGCAGGAAGATGAAAAGGGGACCATTCAGAGAAGAAGAAAATGTCCTGGAAATTAAAACTGTGGTGGAAGGTAAAATTGAGGAAATCTCTAAGAAAATAGAAATAACACCACCAACAAAGTGATACAGCATAGGAAAACTTATAGTCTTGGATTGTGTGGAAATCATATAATTTGAAAGTGATTATTTTCATCTTTTTCCAGAAATTTTCATTTTTTCAGAAATTATTTCTCTTTTTAGTTTTCTCACCTTATCCAACCTTTCTGAGCTTCCGTTACAACACAGAAGAGTAGTAGTAATAACAGGCATCCTTGCTTAGCTCCTGACTTAATAAATTCTCCTTATCTGGCTAAAGATAACCCCTTTTGTTCCTGACTTATTTATTATTTCTAATCATAAATGAGTGTTGAGTTTAATGAAATGGATATTTATGAATCTCCATTCAGAAGGTTATATGGAGTTTTTCTTTTAAACTGTGAAAACAGCATTGTTTTGGCCTGAGAATAAATTAGGGGATTGAGAGTCAGGGTGAAATAAATTATAATATACATATATTACTCTAAATGATTTTGTTTAATCTAAAAAGATATGCACAATATTAATGACGCTGCAGTCGCTGCAGTTTTAATTATCACTTGTCCTGAGCATTACTTTGCTGCTCAGTTGCTAAGTCGTGTCCGACTCTTTGTGACCCTGTAGGTTGCAGCACAGGGGTCGTAGCTAATTTGATAAGTGCTGCACTCAACATGCCAGCAAATTTGGAAATCTCAGTAGTGGCCACAGGACTGGAAAAGGTCAGTTTTCGTTCCAATCACAAAGAAGGGCAATGCCAAAGAATATTCAAATTACTATACAACTGCACTTATCTCATATGCCAGCAGGTAATGCTCGAAATCCTTCAAGCTAGACTTCAATAGTACGTGAACCAAGAACTGCCAGATGTACAAGCTGGATTTAGAAAAGGCAGAGGAACCAGAGATCGAATTGTCAGCACTGTGGAATCATGGAGAAAGCAAGGGGATTTCAGAAAAAACATCTGCCTCATTGACTATACTAAAGCCTTTGACTGTGTGAATCACAACAAACTGTGGGAAATTCTTAAAGAGATGGAAATGCCCGATCACCTGACCTGCCTCTTGAGAAACCTGTTTGCAGGTCAAGAAGTGACAGTTAGAACCAGACATGGAACAGTGATCTGGTTCAAATTTGGGAAAGGAGTATGTCAAGGCTGTCTATATTGTCACCCTGCTTATTTAACTTACATGCAGAGTACATCATGCGAAATGCCAGCCTGGATGAATCACAAGCTGGAATCAAGTTTTCTAGGAGAAATATCAACAACCTCAGATATGAAGCAGAAAGTTAAGAGACACTATAGAGCCTCCTGATGAAAGTGAAAGAGGAGAGTGAAAAAACTGGCTTGAACCTCAACATTCAAAAGATGAAACTCACAACATCCGGTCCCAAAACTTAATAGCAAATAGAAAGGGGGAAAGTGGAAGCAGAGACAGATTTTATTTTCTTGGGCTCCAAAATCACTTCAGATGGTGACTACAGCCATGAAATTATAAGACACTTGCTCCTTGGAAGAAAAGCAATGACCAACCTAGACAGCATTTTAAAAAGCAGAGAGATCACTTTGCTGACAAAGGTTTGTATAGTCCAAGATATGATTTTTCCAGTAGTCATGTGTGAAAGTAAAAGTTGGACCATAAAGAAGGCTGAGTGATGAAGGATTGATGCTTTTGAATTATGGTGCTGGAGAAGTTTCTTGAGAGTCTGTTGGACAGCAAGGAGATCAAACCAGTCAATCCTAAAATAAATCAACCCTGAATATTCATTGGAAGGACTGATGCTGAAGCTGAAGCTCCAATCCTTTGGTCACCTGATGCAAAGAGCTGACTCATTGGAAAAGACCCTGATGCTGGGAAGGACTAAGGGCAGAAGAAGAAGGGAAGACAGAGAATGAGATGGTTGAATGGTGTCACCGACACAATGGACATGAGTTTGAGCAAACTCTGTGAGATAGTGAAGGACAGGGAAGCCTGGCGTGCTGCAGTCCATGAGGTCGCAAAGAGTCAGGTAAGACTTAACAACTGAAGAAGAACAGCAATATGAAAAGAAAAAAACAACCTCCTTGAACAATTAGTTAATCTAGTTAATTTGTTTAAGTCAGTGTGGTGATATTTTGACCATATCCAAAGCGCATTAAGGCAAAGTTATAAAAACTGTCATATGGTAATTTATGAACTTTAACTTGGTAACCAAAAAAAAAAAATTTGTCTTGTATTCTTGCAAATAAAGTAACTTACTGATTGCATAAGTATTTCCACCTGTGTGAACAAGCTCCCCTACTGTGAACTGGGAAAGACAGATCTTTAAGTATTGTAGAGCAGAAAAAGTTTATGCTCTGAGCAACCTAGAGCAGAAAATAAAGAAACAAATTGGAATGTAAGTGTTATATTTGTAACAAAAGTTCTGCTTTAAGACCCCTGAGAAGAAATATCTGAGTGGTAAGAATACAGGATTCTGGAGCCAGATGGCCTGAATTTGAATCCCAGCTCTACCTCTACTGGTTGTGTGACCTTAGGAGTGTACTTGAGCTTTTTTCAGTTTCCTCCTCTTTAAAATGAACTTATAATGGTACCTGCCTCCTAGGAATGCTGTAAGGATTGAATGAATTAACGGATGCTAAACCCATTGAATAATGCCTGATTCCTTGGGTGTCTACAAATGTTAGCTATTACTGACTTGTTATTCTTAAACTCAAATGCATCTCTTTCCAACCACAACCATATACAGTTTTCTCTTTTCCACCTTAGAAATTAGTATATGGGAGCACACACGCGTGTGTAACAAGATCCATGTTAGGCAAAATGACCCAGAGAGTCATGTTAGCAGAGTCTGATTCTGACAGTCCCCCATGCAATAAAACCTGCAGAAATTAGATTATGATAAATAGCCAAAAAAAAAAAACCCCACACAAAACAAACAAAAAAAAGAAATTAGATTATGATGTTATTGAGTAGTAGCCTCTGTTTCCTTATGACAGAAACTTTCCTACTAGGAGTTGGCAAACCTCCTAGTGTGTTTTGGAACAGGGCTCTATGCCAAAACCTCTTCACTCTAAATTTACCTTCTATCTTGAGCTACTCAGTTTCAGGTTGGGCTATCCTTTTATGAGGTGTAATCAGGATTTTAGAAGGAAACCTAGGTTGGGATGTACAGAGTTTCTTAGCGTTTTTTTGGAACAGACCCTTATCAAGCCACGTGTCTGTGAAAACAGTGTTCTTCCTGAGCTTATTAAAACAGTACCGCTATCCCTTCTTGAGGATTGGATAATCTTCTAGTTCCCCTTTCCTACATGATATTATAACCTTCCCCTCCTTAATGAACTCTAATTTCAAAATTTAGAAACAGTGGAAATAGAACACTAGGTGATTGGGACAGAGAAAATCTGCACAAGGAGAATGTTTTGAAATGAATGTCCCATTCTTCTCCTAAAAAGAGGAAGTACTCTCCTGCCAGAATGACTGGGAGTTAAGAACTTTTCTCCATGACCTCGGGAAGGGCTAACTCTGAAAGGATTTGAGCTGGTTTTGGTACAACTCCTTCTACCTCTCTCCCACTAGAGAGTCCAGCAGCCCGTTGTGGCTTTGACCTCCACCCTGCTCTCTAGCGTAGCTGGTCTCTGGAGCCTGCAGAGGGCAAACATGTTTTCACTGACTTGGACATGATGCTCATGTGTTTGTTGTCTGAGAGCTTCTGCATTTTGAAAAGAGAATCAGTCCCTGGCAATGGGATTTTGCAAACAGGAGATAATCAGGATTCTTTACAAGGAAGCCTTCCTAGGCTTCCTAGGCTTACTGAAAGCACAAAGTAAAGGGCAACTGCTGATGGGGCCAGGAGGGCTTTGTGGTTTAGGAAAAACTTGAGATGCATTTGACTTTCTATCCTTCATTTAATTTCTGTAACAGTTCTGTGAGGCAAGCATTCATAACCTCACTATATGGATGAGGAAACTGAGGTCCAGAAAATTTACGTGGTTTGATCCAAGTTTCAAAGCCAAAGCTTCCCTGTGACTTCACAGAATCCTTTCATGTCCTAATCAGGTGTTCTTATGATTCCTTTGGGCTTGTGGAAAAACTAGACTCTCTGGGTATGTTATGCTGCCTCTAAGGACAAATACAAATGAAAAATAAGAGGCTTAATTTTCCCTGTTGAAAATGAGGGTGGAGACTTGCCCCTCCTTCTTCTCAGAGCATTTTTTTAAAACAGTTTTCTTAGATTTCCTTTTTTGGGGGGATGTGATCCATTTTTAAAGTCATTGAATTTGTTGCAGCTTTGCTTTTGTTGTTTAGTTCTGGGTTTTGGGTCACGAGGCATGTGAGATCTTAGCTCTCTGATCAGGGATCAAACCCACACCCCAACACTGGAAGGTGAAGTCTTAACCACTGGACCACCAGGGAAGTCCCTCCCAACCATTTACTTTAGAATTGCACTACAAAACTCGTGATTTGTTCATGTATTCTCCTTTCTCTGAAGTGCATACAAATTCTTTTGAAGACTAAATAGGTCTCTCATTAGCTATATGAACTGTTTCTCTGAAGGATCTGGAGGTCCTTTCTTTGAAACAAAGACATAGAGGGACATAGCACCCCTCTCTCCATCTCTGGAGACTGTAGGAACCTAACACTAAGCTGCAAAACACGTCATAAATATGTGAGTTATAAAACCAATACACGGAGGCAGTCACCTCAATTATCAGGTAAAACTAGGATAAACTGTGTGTGATCAATGGTACTCTGAAGTCCTCTTACTTGAGGACTAGTTAGTTATTGTTTACCTAGAGAACATGTAAGTTATGGGCTGTATCTGCTTGGCTATAAAAAGAGTGAGATTCCTTTCTGTTCCTGCAATCTCTTAGAGTATTGCCTGCAAAGAACATCACATTCTGTATAATGCTTCTCTGATAATAAACATGTTTTCTTTCTCCACTACCTTTGTGGAGAGATTTTCTGGGTTGGGAAAAGATTTTGTTTAATTATATTTCCACCATATACCCATGTCAGATACTCACTGATTTCACCCTCCTTTGTAATGGAAAATGAGGAATTTCTCAGATTTATTTGTGTTGGAGTGTTAATATTGGATGAAATTTTGACAGCTTTTAAACTTAGAGTAGGGCTTCCCTTGTGGCTCAGATGGTAAAGAATTTGCCTGCAGTGTGGGAGACCTGGGTTCGATCCCAGGGTTGGGAAGATCCTCTCAAGAAGGGAAAGGCTACCCACTCCAGTATTCTCATAGCTCAGTTGGGAAAGAATCGGTCTGCAATGCAGGAGACCTGGGTTCGATACCTGGATTGGGAAGATCCCCTGGAGGAGGGCATGGCAACCCAGTCCAGTATTCTGGCCTGGAGAATTCCATGGAGTCCATGGGGTCACAAAGAGTTGGACATGACTGAGCGACTTTCACTTTCACTTCAAACTTAGGGTAAGTAATGTTTTTGCCACTCAATGGGAATTTTCACTCATATGGTCCCTTTTTGAAAAAACCTTCCTTATCAGATCTACTTATTATTTTTACACTTTTCTTATTATTCAGTTTTTAATTAGCTGTCCCCTCAGCCACACACAGAACTAAAAGTATGTAGTGGCTGATTGAACACAGATGCCAAACTCAATCAGCTCTTCAACAGGCACCGTGAACCAGAGAAGCACAGTCTAGGATGGGCTTCAGAGACCTAATAGTAAATTAATTAATTCATGTTCACCTTGGTATAGTCCTCAATACTAATATTTTCAGCATGACTGGACATATGCATACCCAGATAAGTCCAACCAAAATGCTGAAAATACATAACTTCTGTGGTCAGTAGGTAACCTCTTATTGCTTCTTGTAGTAGCAATAAGACTGATTTTTACCTACCCAGAGCAACAGTTGTTTCCAACAAAAATTGTTTCAGTTCAAGTTGAAAGTCCAAGGTAGAAGTTAATACAGATCAGTGGGGAAAAACTTTGAGAGAGATGTGCCTTATATGTATTGTTGGTAATAGGCATTTTGTAACTGAATTCCATCTGAAGTTTAATCAGTCTTCAGAGTAAGGAAATAGGTTAAATGGTATTTTCTTATGATAAATGATAAAGACTTTTTTGTATTTCAGACTGATTTTCTACTTTGGCATTTTTTTCAGGAAAAACGAGATCCACTTAGAAGCTAGTTAATATACTTTTGGGCCTCCCTGATAGCTCAGCCGGTAAAGAATCAGCCTGCAGTGCAGGAGACCCTGGTTCAATTCCTGGATCAGAAAGATCCACTGGAGAATGGATAGGCTACCCACTCCAATATTCTTGGGCTTCTCTGGTGGCTCAGCTGGCAAAGAATCTGCCTGCAAAGTGGGAGACCTGGGTTCAATCCCCTGGAGAAATGAACGGCTACCCACTCCAGTATTCTGACCTGGAGAATTCCATGGACTGTATAGTTCATGGGGTCACAAAAAGTTGGACATGACTGAGTGGTCTTTCACTTATACACTTTTTCACACTTTGAATATATTGAAAAGTTCTTGTTTTTGTATAAACCTATTTTTTTTATTAATGCTTAATTGAAACTTGAACAAAATGTTTCTCTTGGCCATGTTTCAAGGCCTGAAAATTTTCACTGCAAGGTTCTGAATACACTTACTGATCAAATTACTATGTAAACTAAAACCATGTGTGTGTGTGTGTGTGTGTGCATTTTAAGTAAAATATAATATATGATTAACATCTCTTATGATCTAACTTTTCTCTCTTTTTTTTTAATTGTTGTATGTTCTACAGTGACTATAACTTTACATTAGAGGTTATTTAAGTCTCTTTTTAACTGATTTTTTGAAAGTGTAATAAATACTCTAACCATAACATCAAAATTATTAATATAATCTTTGCAAAGTCCATGGAGGATAATGAAATAACTGAGTATTTTAACCAGATCTGAATTAAAATTTTAGTTTTGCCATTTATCAGCTCTGAGACTTTAATACACGTGAATCTCAATTAACTCTTTAATCAATGGAAAGAACAATAATACATAGTTCTTTAGATTTTTGTGAAAATAATATATGTGAAGTGTGTATTGTGTCCGAACAGGTGCTTGCATGCTAAGTTGCTTCAGTTGTGTCCAGCTCTTTGTGACCCCATTGACTGAAGCCCTCCAGGCTCCTCTGTCCATGGGGATTCTCCAGGCAACTCACTGGAGTGGGTTGCCATGCCTTCCTCCAGGGGATCTTCCCAACCCAGAGATTGAACCCATGTCTCTTATGTCTCCAGCATTGGCAGATGGGTTCTTTACTGCTAATGCCATGATAGAGTGCCCTGTATATAGCAACTGGTAACAATAAGTGGATTCTGTTAATGTTGTTACATACATTGTTGGAATGTTAGCCATTCAGTTTCAGCATAACCAAATCTCTGTCAGTAAAATGGGATTTGGTCAAGGAGGTCTAGAGATTTTAAATGCTTCTAAGAACTAATATACAGTGTTTCTCAAACTTTACTATGAATCATCTGGAGATTTTGCCTTATGCTGATTCTGATTTATTAGGTTTTCCAGGCTTCCCTTGTAGCTCAGTCAGTAAAGAATCTCCTTGCAATGCAGGAGACCTGAGTTCGATCCCTGGGTTGGGAAGATCCCCTGGAGAAGGAAATGGCAACCCACTCCAGTATCCTTGCCTGGAAAATCTCATGGACAGAGGAGCCTGGTGGGCTGCAGTCCATGGGTTCGTAAAGAGTCGGGCATGACTGAGCGACTGACACTTACCCAGAGCTAATGATTCTGCGGGATTCCCTAGTGTCTAGCAAGCTCCCAGTGATTATGAAAAGTGGCTGGCTTGTGGACTACACCTGGAATATGGTTTGGGCACCAGATATGCTCTTTGGACAATTATCACATTAAAAAGTTTCAAGTTAGTGCAGTTACCACAGAACCTATTTTTATTTAGTTATCTACTATTGAAAATAGAATGTATTACTTTTATGCCACTATTTATAAAGAAAAAACTACAATTCCAGAAGATATATGACCCCCAATCTTCACTGCAGTGGTACTTACAATAGCCAGGACATAGAAGCAACATAAATGGCCATCAACAGGGAAATAGATAAAGATGTGGTATATATCTGGAGGAGGAAATGGCAACCCGCTCCAATATTCTTGCCTAGAGAATCCCAGGAACAGAGGAGCCTGGTGGGCTGCCGTCTGTGGGGTCACACAGGGTCAGACACGACTGAAGCGACTTAGCGGCAGCAGCAGCAGCAGCAGGGTCTATATCGTATATGCAGTAGAATATTACTCAGCCATAAAAGGAAAGAAAATAGTGCCATTTGCAGAGAGGTTGATGGACCTAGAGACTGCTATACAGAGGGAAGGAAGTCAGAGAGAGAAAAACAAATGTCACATAATATTGCTTATATGTTATCTACTATCTAGAAAAATGGCACTTATGAACTTATTTGCAAAGCAGAGATAGGAACACAGATGTAGAGAACAAACTTATGGTTACCAAGAGTGGGGGGAATGAATTGGGAGATTGGGATTTCCATATATATACTGCTGCTGCTGCTGCTGCATCGCTTCAGTCGTGTCCGACTCTGTGCGACCCCACAGACGGCAGCCCGCCAGGCTCCCCCGTCCCTGGATTCTCCAGGCAAGAACACGGGTGGGTTGCCGTTTCCTTCTCCAATGCAGGAAAGTGAAAAGTGAAAGTGAAGTCGCCCAGTCGTGTCCGACTCTTAGCGACCCCATGGACTGCAGCCTACCAGGCTCCTCTGTCCATGGGATTTTCCAGGCACGAGTACTGGAGTGGGGTGCCATTGCCTTCTCCTACTGTGTATTAAATAGATAACTGATGAGAATCTACTGTATAGCACAGGGAACTCTAGTCAATGCTTTGTAAATGGAAAGGAAATATAAAAAGAGGGACTATATTATATATATATATATATATGTATGTATGTGTGTGTGTGTGTATATATATATATTGGAGAAGGAAACAGCATTCCTCTCCAGCATTCTTGCCTAGAGAACCCTGTGGACAGAGGAGCCTGGTGGGCTGCTGTCCATGGAGTTGCACAGAGTCAGACACGACTGAAGCGACTTAGCAGCAACAGCAGCATATATATATATATATATATATATATATATATAACTGATTCACTTTACTATACAGCAGAAACTAACATAACATTGTAAAGCAACTATACCAATAGAAATTTTTTTAATTAAAAAACATAATTTTTCTACTTGTCACCCACAAATTGCACAGTTACAGACAGATCAAAATATATACTCATCTCACACGCTAGTAAAGTAATGCTCAAAATTCTCCAAGCCAGGCTTCAGCAATACATGAACTGTGAACTTCCAGATGTTCAAGCTGGTTTTAGAAAAGGCAGAGGAACCAGAGATCAGATTGCCAAAATCTGCTGGATTATCGAAAAAGCAAGAGAGTTCCAGAAAAACATCTACTTCTGCTTTATTGACTATGCAAAGCCTTTGACTGTGTGGATCACAATAAACTGTGGAAAATTCTGAAAGAGATGAGAGTACGAGATCACCTGACCTGTCTCTTGACAAACCTGTATGCAGGTCAGGAAGCAACAGTTACAACTGGACGTGGAACAACAGACTGGTTCCAAATAGGAAAAGGAGTACGTCAAGGCAGTATATTGCCACCCTGCTTATTTAACTTATATGCAGAGTACATCATGAGAAATGCTGGGCTGGAAGAAGCACAAACTGGAATCAAGATTCCTGGGAGAAATATCAATAATCTCAGATATGCAGATGACACCACCCTGTGGCAGAAAGAAAAGGAGAACTAAGGAGCCTCTTGATAAAAGTCAAAGAGGAGAGTGAAAAGTTTGGCTTAAGGCTCAACATTAAGAAAACTAAGATCATGGCTTCTGGTCCCATCACTTCATGGCAAATAGATGGAGAAACAGTGGAAACAGTGTCAGACTTTATTTTGGGGGGCTCCAAAATCACTGTAAATGGTGATTGCAGCCATGAAATCAAAAGACGTTTACTCCTTGGAAGGAAAGTTATGGCCAACCTGGATAGCATATTGAAAAGCACAGACATTACTTTGCCAACAAAGGTCCATCTAGTCAAGGCTATGGTTTTTCCAGTGGTCATGTATGGATGTGAGAGTTGGACAGTGAAAAAGGTTGAGCACCGAAGAATTGATGCTTTTGAACTGTGGTGTTGGAGAAGACTCTTGAGAGTCTCTTGGACTGCAAGGAGATCCAACCAGTCCATCCTAAAGGAGATCAGTCCTGGGTGTTTATTGGAAGGACTGATGTTGAAGCTGAAACTCCAATACTTTGGCTACCTCATGAGAAGAGTTGACTGATTGGAAAAGACCCTGATGCTGGGAAGGACTGGGGGCAGGAGAAGGGGATGACAGAGGATGAGATGGTTGGATGGCATCACCGACTCGATGGACTTGGGTTTGGGTGGATTCCGGGAGTTGGTGATGGACAGGGAGGCCTGACGTACTGCGATTCCTGGGGTCGCAAAGAGTCAGACACGACTGAGCAACTGAACTGAACTGAACCCCTTTTCCCTCACTCCCCGGCCCCAGGCAAGTATTGTTTTACTCTCTGCTCCTCTGAGTTTGGCTTTTTTAGAGTCCACATGTAAATGAGATCACATAGTATTCATTTTTTTCTGACTTATTTCACTTAGCTTAGTCTCTTCAAGGTCCATCCATGTTGTCATAAGTGGCAAGATTTCTTTCTTTTTTCAGGCTGACTTTCATTCCACTGTATGTTTTTACCACATTTTCTTTATCCATTGTTCTTTTGACAGACACTTAGGCTGTCTATATCTTGACTATTGTGAATAATGCTACAGATGAACATGGGGATACAGATATCTCTTTGAGATGGTGATTTAATTTCCTTTGGATGTATACCCAGGAATGGAATTGCTGGATCATGTGATAGTACTATTCTTACTTTTTTGAGGAACAGTGACTATACAAATTTACATTCCCACCGACCGTTCATAAGGCTTCCCTTTTCTCCATATCCTCTCCAATACTTGTTATTTCTCTCTTTTTTTTTTATGATAGCCATTGTAAGAGATCGGAGGTGATATCTCATTACATTTGATTTGCATATTCCTGATGATCCGCGATGAGATCTTTTCATGTACTTGTTGGCCATTTGCATATCTTCTTTGAAAAAATGTCTGTTTGGTTCCTTTGCTCATTTCTAAATGTTTTTTAATCACTTCATGTCTGTAGGGTGCACTCCTAGGCCACTACCTGGCAGTCGTAGGTGGTCAAGAACTGCATGTCGATATGTCCTGGAGGGTTCTAAGCAATGTTAGATGCAGTTGTTTTCTACTCTGGCTAAACGACAATTACCTGGAGGTGTTTCAAAACATAACATATTCTCATGCTTGGCCCCTCCCCAGATCAATTAAATGAGAATCTCTGCCGGTAGATCTTGGTAGATTTTTAAGTCTCCCTGGTGATTCCAGTGAGCATTCACGACTGAACCACTTAAATGAATAGAAACAAGCATCCAGGCATTTTATCTGAACATCCCGCCCGTGGGCTCCTCCAAGTCATTTGTATGATTTTCATTATCCCATTTCCTGCCTGTGTTCAGCATAAATGTTAATCATGTTCTAAAGCCTCTGCTGCAAATGCCGAGTGTAAAATGCCACAGGGGGATTTTCACTTCTTAACTATCTTTTGGTGTCCTGATTTTTCTTGTCTCTCTTTCTCTTTGCTAAGTAGCTTTTAAGGAATATTTTAAATGATTTTATTTTCATTATAAAAATAATACATGCTTATCAGGTTTTTTTTGAAAATCAAGCAATACAAAAAGGTAAAGAAATTTAAGTAAAAAACCTCCCTACCTCCCTATCTAAACAGTGTTCATTCCTCCTCCATTCCACCGAGTCATGTCCACTGTCAGTTTTTGCTTCTGAATTTTTTTCATGCACATGTCATCTTATATAAACACACCGTATGCACAAACACACAAACTCAATTATACTGTATTATATTGCCAATTTGCTTTTTAATCTGACAACATGCTGCTGCTGCTTCTGCTGCTAAGTCGCTTCAGTCATGTCCAACTCTGCGACCCCATGGATTGCAGCCTACCAGTCTCCTCCGTCCATGGATTTTCCAGGCAAGAGTGCTGGAGAGGGTTGCCATTGCCTTCTCCAATCTGACAACATATCTTAGAGCTATTCTAACTAGTACATTTTAAACAATACATATCATTCTATCACAGATCCTTATTAAGACACACATAGAGTGTTCATACAGTTTATGTGGAGTGTGTTGAAATCAACACCACACAGTGATCACCCTTGCATGCATCTTTACATAATTTTGGCACTATATCTGTTAAAAGATTTTTTTATGTGCAACTGTTCAACTTCTACCCTCACTGGAGTTTACTGACAGTGTTTCAACATTTATCCTCCTATAATACCTTAAAATGTCAGCCCCTGTTCTGCCTTCTCCATTGTCTCACAGCAAAAATAGTTAATTCTCTGACCAGACTAGTTGCAACCCATTTCTTAGATCCATCCTGGGAGAAGGCAGAAGAAGAGTAGAGGGGAAAGACGAAAGGAATATTGATTATGCTCCAGTTATTGGCAAATGCAGTAGTCTGAGAAGCAATTATAAAATGTAGTTATTATTACTTACATCTTACAGATAATCAACAAAAATTCACGTCTAGGTTAATAGGGGTGGAATTGAAATTTGAAAACTAGGTTTGTTTTGTTCCAAGTACTCAGTTTTAGAGACTTCTCTCCTCTCTGCCCCTCTTTCCTACGGTAGTGATGCAGGCATTGGGTCCCACTTACTGTGAATGGAATTTGTGAATTGCAGCCCCTCCTCTTTCCTGGTAACTCAGTTGGTTAAGATCTGCCTGCAATATGGGAGACCTGGGTTTGATCCCTGGATTGGAAAGATCCTCTGGAGAAGGGAATGGCTGCCCACTTCAGTATTCTTGCCTGGAGGATTCCATGGACAGAGGAGCCTGTCGGGCTGCAGTCCATGGGGTTGCAGAGACCGTCACGACTGAGCAATTCAGACACACACAGAAACTGCTTTCCGAAGAATGTCTCTATTATGCTAACTAGCCAGTTTTCACTCTTGCAACAGTATTTCACTTGGTATTCTAAGTGTTCTAAGACTAGGTACCAGCCTTCTACATCTCACATATATTAGGGCAAGATGTTCGTAAGCTTCATTTAGCTATAGAGCACAATAGGGGTGGGGTGCTTGCAGTATTAACAGGAAGTGATGTGATATCTAAGTTTCTGTTGAGTGCAGTTCTATCTTCAGCTTAGGTTCCTATCGGGAGGTTATCTTACCCAATAATGGCTCACTCATACTATAAAATCTCATATTTGCAAAGAGGAAGAATCTTTTGTTTGTCAAACGAAGTCATAGCACAGAGATAGGGAACCAAGATGAATGATCAAGCATGCAGAGAGTGTGTGTGACAATATAGGAACTGTACAAGGAGGCAGGCTTCTCAGAAAGGGGTAAATCATTCACAGCAGTTTGGTTATTAGTGTCCAGTTTCAATTTCGCCTTCCTAGAGAGCTGGTAAAATTTAAGCCCAGCAACAAATTAGTAAGCAATGAAGGAAAGGCTGTAAGAAAATGAAGCATAACTTGGTAGAGAATGATGGGGTGAGGATATTCCAGAATCAGCCTTTTTGGGGAAGCTGAGCTCTGAATGATGAGAAAAAGTAAGTTCAAAATACAGATTTGAGTGAAGGGCTTTCCAGACAGAAGGAAGATCATGTGCAGAAGTCTTGAGTCTGGAGTAAGCTTGGTGGAGGGGACTGTAGAGGGGGTGGGCAGAAGAATTTAAAATAGTAGGAGGGGCTAATGTGTGGAGGCTTGAGGCTATGTATCAGATTCAGTGCTGAGCATGATAATAGTAGAGATGTTTAAGCAGAGGAATAATAGGATCTAACACACATTACAGTAAGATCACTCTAGCTTCACTTTGAATTATGGTCTATAAATGGGGGAAGATCAGGAAGCCTGTGTATTACTGTATATGAGTAATGATTATTCCTAGGCCAGGGTAGTAGCATTGGAGATAGAAAGAAAAGGACAGATCTGGGGTGTGTTTTGGTTATAGAGTAGCAGAGATGGTTGTTGGAAGTATATGGAAAACAGTTTCGAGGATAGTCAGAAGTCCTAGCAGTCTTCACAAAAGAGATGATTACACAGTTTGAAGAATGGATTATTTTACAAAGAAAATAGAAACATTTTCTTTCACCAACTCAAAGAGAGTTTAATTTAAATTATTAGACTATAAAACTATACCAGAGTTAATGGGATAAAATGTATGCCTGCCTTAATTGTAGCTATTTGTAATATTTTGGTATTTGAAAGCTATTAAAGGAGTGAAGCTATTAAAGGAGTAGGGACCTAACAGAAGCAGAAGATATGAAGAAGAGATGGCAAGAAAATACAGAAGAACTGTACAAAAAAGATCTTCATGACCCAGATAATCACCATGGTGTGATCACTCACCTAGAGCCAGACATCCTGCAATGTGAAGTCAAGTGGGCCTTAGGAAGCATCATAATGAACAAAACTAGTGGAGGTGATGGAATTCCGATTGAGCTATTGCAAATCCTGAAAGATGATGCTGTGAAAGTACTGCACTCAATATGCCAGCAACTTTGGATAACGCAGCAGTGGCCACAGGACTGGAAAAGGTCAGTTTTCATTCCAATCCCAAAGAAAGGCAATGCCAAAGAATGCTCAAACTACCACACAATTGCACTCTTCTCACACGCTAGTAAAGTGATGCTCAAAATTCTCCAAGCCAGACTTCAGCAATATGTGAACTGTAAACTTCCAGATGTTCAAGCTGGTCTTAGAAAAGGCAGAGGAACCAGAGATCAAATTGCCAACATCCACTGGATCACTGAAAAAGCAAGAGAATTCCAGAAAAACATCTATTTCTTCTTTATTGACTATGCCAAAGCCTTTGACTGTGTGGATCACAATAAACTGTGGAAAATTCTGAAAGAGATGGGAATACCAGACCATCTGACCTGTCTCTTGAGAAACCCGTATGCAGGTCAGGAAGCAACAGTTAGAACTGGACATGGAACAGCAGACTGGTTCCATGGAAAAGGAATACATCAAGGCAGTATATTGCCACCCTGCTTATTTAACTTATGTGCAGAGTACATCATCAGAAATGCTGGGCTGGATGAAGCACAGGCTGGAATCAAGATTGCCGGGAGAAATATCAATAACTTCAGATATGCAGATGACACTACCCTTATGGCAGAAAGTGAAGAACTAAAGGGCCTCTTGATGAAAGTGAAAGAGGAGAGTGAAAAAGTTGGCTTAAAACTTAACATTCAGAAAAGAAAAATCATGGCATCTGGTCCCATCACTTCATGGCAAATAGATGGGGAAGCAGTGGAAGCAGTGACAGACTATTTTTCTGGGCTCCAGTATCACTGCAGATGGTGACTGCAGTCATTAAAATTAAAACATGCATCCTCCTTAGAAGAAAAGTTATGACCAACCTAGACATCATACTAGAAAGCAGAGACATTACTTTACCAACAAATGTCTATCTAGTAAAAGCTTTGGTTTTTCTAGCAGTCATGTATGGATATGAGAGTTGGACTACAAAGAAAGCTGAGTGCCGAAGAATTGATGCTTTTGAACTGTGGTGTTGGAGAAGACTCTTGAGAGTCCCTTGGACTGCAAGGAGACCCAACCAGTCCATCCTAAAGGAAATCAGTCCTGAATATTCACTGGGAGGACTGATGCTGAAACTCCAATACTTTGGCCACCTGATGCAAAGAACTGACTCATATGAAAAGACCCTGATGCTGGGAAAGATTGAAGGCAGGAGGAGAAGGGGATGACAGAGGATAAGATGGTTGGATGGCATCACCACCTCAATGGAAGTGAGTTTGAGCAAGCTCCGGGAGTTGGTGATGGACAGGGAGGACTGGCATGCGGACTGGCATGCTGCAGTCCATGAGATCGCCAAGAGTTGGACATGACTAAACGACTGAACTGAACTGAACTGAACCCTTTGATGGACATCTCCTCATTTCCTCCACAGTTCCAACTCCTGGTAACTAGTATTATAGTCTCTGTTTCTATGAATTTGACTTAAAAATTATTTTTACATGTAATTGAGATCATTACAGTATCTTTCTCTGTCTGACTTATTTCACTTAGCATAATGCTCTCTATATTTATCCATGCTGTTGTAAATGGAAGGATTACCTTCTTCATCATGACTGAGTAACAATGCATGTGGATAGGCATGTGTGACATCTTCTGTATCTGTTTATCTATTGATGGACACTAAGGTTGTTTCTATGTCTTCGCTATTATGAATAATGCTTCAGTGAATATGGGACTGTAGATACCTTTTGGAGGTTTCATTTCTTTCAGATGTATACCAAGAAGTGGGATTGCTAGACCATATGACAGTTGTATTTTTAACTTCCAAGGAACCTCCATAGTGTTTTCATAATGGCTGTACCAATCTATATTCCCACTCAGAGTGTTCAAGGATTCCCTTTTCATACATATTCTCCAACACTTGTTATTGCTTATCATTTTGATAAAAGTCATCCTAATAGGTATGAGTGTTATCTTGTTGTGGGTTTAATTTGCTCATTTACTGACGTTTAATAACATTGAGCACCTTTCCTGTATCTGTTGATGCTTTGGGAAAAATCTTTTAAGAGTTATTAACTAATTTTAGTTATTTAACTGTCATTATACCAGAGTCTGCTTTTGTTCTTAGGGAGTATACACAGAAGTATTTAGGAGGAAAGGGGCATGATGTATACAACTTATTGTTCAACAGTTCATAAAAAATAATATACACACACATAGAATAGTAACTGATAAAGGAGTTTTGCTTGCAACTTTTTTGTGAGTTTGAAAATAAAATGTTACTAAAAAAGATCACTTTACTAGTGTTGGATTTTACAGAGACATTAAAGTTTTACTATCTACATATACATAATTGATACCTTGAAAATTCAGAGAAATCATAGAAGTCAGTTAATCCAGTGGTTACTAGATTTTGGGATTTCACAGATGAGTAAATTTTCAGATAAAAGAAATAAAAATAAGAGACTGATGAAGGATTGGCAACTTTTATTTATTTGTGTTAGAAGACAAAAAGTACCAAATAAGTACTACCAGCTACTTTTGAGTTCATAAAATAAAATATATTTTAATAGCAAATCTTTATTTAAAAGGCATCTTATTGCATTGTTTATGTTTTCTATTTTTTGTCAAGCTATTGAATATTTGTCAAGCAACCTATTAGCGATTGCTGATGTCTGTGCCCACTGGCAGGTGAAAATTCATCCAGGGCTCAAATTTCTTAAATGATGAGAAACTCACCAAGGACGAATCACTGGACAACTCAGAAGTTTAAAAAATAAAGACAAGCAGGACAAATATACTTAGTGTTGTTAAATTTACCATAGTATTTCTCATACAGCTTGCTTTTCAATTCTCAAAAACACAGATTCCTTTGCGGTAACTTCTATTACTATACAACTATTACTATTCCCAAATAGACATTGTTTTGTTTATTAAAGTGGTTTTAGCAGAATCTCATAGATTGTATTATGCTGTGTGTTTAACTGTGTTAAAGTTGGACTTGAAAAAAATCTGTAGTTTTTTTTTTTTTTTAGTCGATAAGGTTAGTTTCCCTCTTGAGCATATTTTGTATTCAGTTACTCTTTTAACAAGCATCAAACCACTTTATTCCTGTCTCCTGGGCTGCCCAAGGCTGACATAGCTAGTCAGCAGTGTAGGAGGAGATTTGAGTAGCAAGGAGAGGATGCCCAGAGGGCTCAGAATCAGGGAAAGTAATAAGGGATTATCCTGGGTACCACACAGTAGAATGGGAGGTGGCATTTTATCCAAATGCAAAATTAAAAAGAACTTGAAATGGTTGAACTCTCAAGACAAAAGAGCAGACTAAGGTGGTAATAAAGTCATGAGAGTAGAGGCTTCCAGGAGTAACTTTGAAGAGGACCATTTACTTCCTTACTGTAATAATTTCACAACTGAAATAGATTCTGTTTTCTCTCTCCCTCACTCTTGGAGCTTCAACTCCTGAGTCTGCTTCAGCCAAGGATAATGTGTTAATCCCAGGGTATAAATGGGCCTTCCTTAGTGGCTCAGACGCTAAAGAGCCTCTTTAGCTCAGGCTCTGCCTGCAACATGGGAGACCAGGGTTTGATCCTTGGGTCTGGAAGATCCCCTGAAGAAGGGAATGGCTACCCACTCCAGTATTCTTGCCTGGAGAATTCCATGGACAGAGGAGCCCAGCAGGCTACAGTCCATGGGATTGTAGTGTCAGATGCAACTGAGTGACCTAACACTTTGACTTTCAACTTTTAGGATATAAATTCAAGAGCTGACAAAGGAGGTTTTAGAAACCATGATTGCTCCAAAGAATTTATTTTAAACCATGTGAAATGATAGACAAAGTAAGAAATACACTGAATGTAAAAATTTGTCATCTCTGGGCAGAGGGATTATAAGCACTTTTTATTATTTTCTCTTCTTTTTTCTCTATTTTCCAAATAAGAAATACAATAAGCATATACCATTTTATAATCACAAGAAAACTATTATATATATTGTGGAAAGAATAACCAACTCTGCCAGCAAGGACTACTGATGAGATTGAGTATAGAGAATGTTGGCAGGGAAAGTAGAATAATTTCCCACAAAAATCTTTGTATTTTAAGCACTAATGGAATAGCACCTTCAGCTTGGTGGGTGCTTGGTGGATTATGAAAGTATAATATTTGCTTTGTCAATGGAAATGTAAATAATTTCATTTAATATGCTTGATCCATGAACCGTGCCTTTTTAGTGACATCATAAGTCACTCAGATGAGGCAATATGAACCATGGTTAGGTTTGCTTTGTAAAATTGAAGCAGGTGCTACAAGGAGAATGAAATGGGAGAAGTTACAATGTAACTACCTTTCCAGTGATTTCCTTGCAAAGTAGAGCTCCAGGTTAAATGGAATCGTATTGAAGGCCTGAAGAGTCATCAAATTTGGGGTGACTGGTGTGGATTGAGACCCCTCATCAGTGGAGAAAACTTTTCAGACTTCTTCTGCCTGTGTGCAGAGGTCCCTGAGGCACTCCTCAGCATCTGGACCAGTGAGGATTATGTTTTGACTGATTCCCATTGTAAGTAGATTGTCGTCTCCTCTATAGAGGACAGGATATCCTAGTCATTTGAATATAAACATAGAGACTATTAAACACAATCTTAAAGAATGATTGAGCTATATAGAATATTACACAGCTGATTTCCTCTGGAGCGTTTTGGCCTATGCATTTTAATTTTTTTTTGGAAACACTATCTTGGATTTTAAAGGAAAAATGTCTTTGTCATTGAGTGCTTAGCAGAACCCAACACCATGTTTATATGTAATCTGTTGTTGGTATTGTTCGGTTACTAAGTTGTGTTCACCTCTGTGTGACCCCGTAAACTGCAGCATGCCAGGCTTCCCTGTCCTTCGCTGTCTCCCTGAGCTTGCCCACACTTATGTCCATTGAGTTGGTGATGCCATCCAACCATCTCATACTCTGTTGTCCCGTTCTCCTCTTGCCCTCAGTCTGTCCCAGCATCAGGATCTTTTCCAGCTCTTCACATCAATTGGCCAAAATCCTGGAGCTTTAGCTTCAGCACCAGTCCTTTCAATGAATATTCAGAGTTGATTTTCTTTAGGATTGACTGGTTTGATCTCCTTTCTGTCCAAGGAACTTGAGTCTTCTCCACAATAGTTCAAAAGCATCAATTCTTCAGAGCTCAAACTTCTTTATGGTCCAGCTCTCACATCCATACATGACTACTGGAAAAACCATAGCTTTGACTGTACAGACCTTTGTCTGCAAAGTAACGTCTCTGCTTTTTAATATGCTGTCTAGGTTTGTCATAGCTATTCTTCCAAGGAGAAAGTATCTTTTAATTTCATGGCTGCAGTCACCATCTGCAGTGATTTTGGAGCCCAAGATATGTAATCTGAACCAGTATTAAATGGAAGTGAAATTTGGCTGACTAATATAAATATAAAATTTTTTAATGAAGCTACATTAAAAATGCATTAATGTCTCCCATCCTTTTATTCTAAAACAAAGTTGAAAGTTGCTAATGTAGAATGCCACCATTCAGAAATTCATTTTTATTTGTTTTTTGGATATTTCTTTTTCAGTAAGAACATTAAGTGCTTATGTTAAGCACTTCTATTTGTATTATGTGAAACTGAGAAGAGGTAACTGGTTTGACTCTTCTTTTTAGGGATAAACACAACAAAACCACAATGATCTCAAATTTAAATGCCAAGAAAAAGTAATGACACATCTCAGGAACATAAATGACAATTCTACACAGAGGAGATTTATGTAACAACTGAACTCAAAGGACTTCACTCCAGATGGTAAATCACAGAGCCTCACTTTCACATGACAAGCAAATTGCTGCATCTGTAGGGAATGCCTGCTCCTCTGTCACTCTGAGGAGTGTGCTAGGTGGGAATTTAAAAGTTTGGGGTTAGTGCATTGTCAACTCATAAGATGTCAGAACTGAGAAAGTCTTTAAGAATCTCTGACTCAACGTCCTTTATTTTTTTTTTCTTTTTCTTGGAAGAGGAACATCAGAGAGGGAGAGAAGAGAGAGAAAACTTGAGACCTTCTTAGTTCACACAGAAAGCCAGTTTTCTAGTTACAAAACAACTCCTTAATGTTTTAATTGTTTTTATGACAACCATTCTGATTGCTAGCCAGTGTTCAGCATTCATATATTCTTTACCATTGAGTTCTAGCCTGTATACAAACCATTCTCAACAATTTTCTCTGATAAACATTGAGTATGCATGTAAATTTGCATGTATGTGATGTACTTCTGACAGTTGGTTCACATTCTCATTTGATGGGCTATAGCTGTTTTCCCTTCTGCTCAAGAAAGCAACTAGCTACAACATTGATATTTTTCACAGAGAAAATCTTAAACCTACTAAAAAAAATTGAATTAAATCATTCACATTTTTCGTACTATATTTGTAGCTGCACCTCCAAACTGATTGGGACTTTGGACATTGATATTCCCATTGCTAAGTGTTACTTTGTGAAGTCACTTCAATTTTATTTAATTCTTTGCACAATCTACTGTGACAGGTACTAATTTTATCTCCATCTTATACATGAGAAATATTAATCTTAGAGAAGTAGTTTGCCCAAGGTTCCACTGGTCAATAAAGGAAAAGCCACCATCCCAACCCTGGTGTCAACCCTAGAATGCATGACCTTTCCCTCCTATGCTATGATGCCTTCTTTAAGAATTGCATCTCAAACACTGCCTTCTGTTTTGAACCCACAGTGTTGGTGGAATTAAGATGTGCACATCGGGTAGAAAGTCTGACTCTTGGGAAAATGTGGCATCTGCCCTATCTTTTCTACCTTATTACATCTTTCTTATTAGAATTGGCTATTTATTTTTATTGCATTTCAGTTAAAAATACATGTGTAAGCAAATTCACATGTTTGCCTTTTCTTTCAGATAGAGTAGTACAATATACTACTACGTACTTTTCTTCACTTTACTTTTTCACTCAGACATGCTTTCTGGAAATTACTCCAAGGACATATGTAGACATATTCTCTATTTCTTTTACAACCCCATAGCATTTTACTTGGTGCACGTACCAAGTTCATTTAGTTAGCTCTACTGAATAGACATTGGGGTTGCTTTCAAGTCTTACTTTATTAAAAATACAGTCACAGAGAATAGATAATCTTAGATATTTTTGTATCTTTTGTGTACACCTTTTGGTTGTTTGGTCATGAATCTTTAGGATAAATTTCATGGAAGTGGTATTTCTTGGAAGGTAAAGGTATATATATAATTTGGTATATGTAGTTAAATTCTAGTCTATTCTAGTTCTATTAATTTACAATCCCAATGAGAAATTCAAGAGTGCCTTTCCTCCATAGCATTGCTAATAGATATTTTTCAAACTTAGATTTTAATCAAACTGATAAATGAGAAAAAGATATCCCCATATAGTGTTAGTTTGTTAATTGAAGTTAATTGATTTATAATATTATGTGCCATGTGTATCACATAGTGAATTAGAATTTTTTTATGGATTATACTCCATTTAGTATTAGTACAAAATACTGACTATGGTTCCTTGTGCTGTACAATATATTCTCATTGCTTATTTTATACTTAGCAATTTGTATATCTTAATCCCATACCCCTATATTGCCCCTCAAATTTTCCCTCTTCCCATTGGTAACCACTGATTTAGTCTCTTTATCTGTTTCTCTTTCTGTTTTTTTTATACTCATTCATTTGTTTTATTAGCTAGATTTCATAAATAAATGATAATATGCGGTATTTGTCTTTCTCTAACTTAATTCACTAAGCATAATACCCTCTGGGTTCATCCACATTATTGCAAATGGCAGAATTTAATTCTTTTTTATGACTGAGTAATATTTCATTTTATATATGTCATATAATTTATCTTTTATAGATGTTGATAAAATATATTTTTGTAAAGTATTTTATTAGTTTTTGGAAATGAATTCATTTATTTTTGGCTCTGCTGGGTCTTGGTTGCTGCATGGGCTTTTTCTCTAGTTGTGGCAAGTGGGGGCTACTCTCTGGTTGCAATGCATGAGGTTTCCATTGCTGTGGCTTCTCTTGTTGTGGAACATGGGCTGTAGAGCTCGGGTTCAATAATTGTGGCATACAGGCTTAGTTGCTCCACAGCATGTGGGATCTTCCTGGACCAGGGATCCAACCTCTGTCTCCTGCACTGAAAGGCAGATTCTTTACCACCAAACCATCAGGGAAGCTTGATAAAAAGATGTTAATGAAAATTCTGTTGCTAACTTCATATTTAATGGTGACACTCTGAATTTTTTCTCCTTAAGATCAGGAACAATGAGAAGATGCCCTTTCTGTTGATTTTTTTTAAAATATTTCACTGGCAATTCTAGCCACTACAATAAGTCAAGAGAAATAAGTGAAAGATACACAAATTGGAAAGGAAGAAATAAAATTATTTTTATTGAGAGAGAGCATAAATGCCTAAATAGAAAATCCTGAGGACACTAAAAATCTATGAGAATAACAAACAAATTTGTGACAGTAGTAAATGAATTGCAGTATACAAGATTCAGTTTCTGATGTTTCATCTGTATTTTTATGTGGATGCAACAAAAAATGGAATATGAAGACTTTAAAATAATACAATTTGTTATAGTATCAAAATAACCATAAAATATTTTCAAATAAATTTAACCAAGATCTGTAAAAGACCTGTACTTTGAAAACTATAAAACATCACTGAAAGAAATTAAAGATTATTTAAATCATTAGGAAGGTATAGAGTATTCATATATTGGAAGACCAAGTAATATTAAGATTTATATCAAATTTATCTGTAGATGCAGGGTCATCGCAACCAAAATTTAAGCAGAGGGATTTTTTTTTAACAATTAACAAGCTAATGCCAGAAGTTTCATAGGAATGAAAATGACTGAGAATAGCCAAAATAATTTTTAATAAGGAAACTAAGTGGGAGAAATTACATTAACTGATTTTAAGACATAATAATCAGGGTGTAGAATTATATGTTTTACAATAGACATATAAGTCAATGGAATAAAATGGAGGGTCCAAAAATAGTGCTACACACACTGTTTTCTGTCAAAGATGTAAAAGTACTTTGACAGAGAAAATGGTGTTTTCAATATATGGGTAATATATGGAAAATTTTTACAAACTTCAACTCCTACCTCAGACCACATAAAAATTAATTTAAGTTAGATCATAAACCTAAGCATAAAGGCTAAAGTATAAAGCATACAGAGGAAAAGGTAGAATGAAATCTTCATGACACTTAAGTAGGTAACGAGTTTTAAGACAACGTATACCAAAAACATCACTAGTCATAAAAGAAAACAAAAGCCATTAAATTTGATTTCATCAAAATGGAAAACTTATGCTCATGTAAAGATATCTTACATCTGACAAAAGACTTCACCCAGATGTATAAAGATATTTTACAATAATAGAAGATAAACAACTTGATATTTTTTAAAAAAGACGAAAATGTGAATTGACCTTTCATTAAAGAAGATATGTAAACAACCCCAAAGTACATGAAAGCTCACCATCAGTAGTCATCAGGGAAATACAAATTAAAATAAGAATCACTGCAGACAGTGACTGCAGTTAATTAAAAAATGAAATTAAAAAAATGCTTGCTCCTTGAAAGAAAATCTATGACAAACCTAGACAGCTTATTAAAAAGCAGAGACATTACTTTACCAACAAAGGTCCGTCTAGTCAAGGCTATGGTTTTTCCAGTGGTCATGTATGGATGTGCGAGTTGGACTATAAAGAAAGCTGAGGGCCAAAGGATCGATGCTTTTGAACTGTGGTGTTGGAGAAGACTCTTGAGGGTCCCTTGGACTGCAAGGAGATCCAACCAGTCCATCCTGAAGGAAATCAATCCTAATTATTCATTGGAAGGATTGGTGTTGAAGCTGAAGCTCCAGTACTTTGGCCATGTAATGTGAAGAGCTGACTCATTGGAAAAGACCCTGATGCTGGGAAAGATTGAGGGCAGGAGGAGAAGAGGACAACGGAGGATGAGATGGTTGGATGGCATCACTGACTTGACGTACGTGTTTGAGCAAGCTCTGGGAGTTGGTGATGGACAGGGAAGCCTGGCATGCTGTAGTCCATGGGGTCACAGAATTGGACACGACTGAGCGACTAAACTGAACTGGACTGAACCACTCCATACCCACGGGTTCGGTGGTAAGGAATCTGCCTGCCAAGCAGGAGATGCAGGTTTGATCCCTTGGTTGGAGATCACCTGGAGAAAGAAATGGCAACCCACTCCAGTTTTCTTGCCTGAGAAATCCCATGGACAGAAGAGCCTGGCGGGTTACAGTCTATGGGGTTGCAAAAGAGTCCAATATGACTTAGTGACTAAACAACAACACGTACCTACTAGAACAGCTAAATTGAACATACTGGCAAGACTAGATATTGGTAGGATATAAAGTCACTGAAACTATGACATGTCCCTGGTGGGTGTGTAAAATGGTACAGCATTTTTAAAAACATTTTGGCCGCTTTTATGGAGTATATTCGCATCAGATAACTTAGTCTTTCCTCTCCTAGGTACTGATCAATGAGAAATAAAAATATATGCCTATATTTTAACATAAATACTTTTAAACCTAAATATTTATAACATCTTCATTTGACTGGAAACTTTGATAGGTAACTGGATGAACAAATAATGGTTTATTCCTGTGACGAACCACTTCTCAGCAATAAGAAAGAGAAATCTTATGCAACAGAACACTGCATTTCATAGACATTTGGGCACACATGCCTTTTTATTAACTTCTAGAATAGGCAAGTCTAGTTTATTAGAAATACACACACACACACACACACACACACACACACACACACACACACACACAGATCAGCTATTGCCTAGAGTGAGTAATTGTTGGGGGAGAAGGAAGCATTCTTTTGGGGGGATGTAAATGTTCTGTATCTTGATTGGTATGGTGTTTACAAGGGTGTCAGTTGTCAAATGTCACCAACCTGTACACTTAAAATGTGATGTTTTTATTGTGAGTATATTATACTCAAGTTAAATTTATTTTAAAAAGAATTTTTCTCTTAAAACCTTTTTATTTTAGTATAGTTGATTTACAATATTGTGTTAATTTCTACTATACAGCAAAGTGATTCAGTTAGACATATATATATATACCTTCTTTTTCATATTCTTTTCCATATGGTTTATCATAGGATAGTGAATATAGTTGCCTGTGCTATACAGTAGGGCCTTGTTGTTTATCTGTTTTATTATATATAGCAGTAAAAACAACTTTTCTGTAACTCTGTCACCTCTCAGTAATGAATATTTATTGCAATATTGTTTGTAACAGTAAAAAATTGGAAATAATTTAACAGTACGGGAGGAGTTAAATGAATTGCAGCCTTTAATAAAAGATTGAAGGAAGGAATAATTGAAATTACTACGTATCAGCAAAAGTGTCTCATTAGTTCACAGCTAGTTATGTGGGTGTTACCAACCAATAGACATACATTGTATACGGGGTATTCCACATTTGCTTCCCTTATCTTCATTCTCCATCCTTCTGTTCTTTATTTGTTGCCCTGCAAGTCTGACACTTAGGGCTCAGGGCAGAGTCTCTTGTCAGCTGGATAAACTTGTTTAGTTTGGCCAAGGAAAGCTACAAACAGAACACTGGAATGAGAAAGAAGAGAGGAATCTTCGCCACTTCTTCTCTGCTTTGCTTCAGTGTTCTGGTTGTGGCTCTGGGCGCTCAAGACTACAGCTTCGATTTATGTTGGTGTTTGACAGAAAACAACAAAATTCTGTAAAGCAATTATCCTTCAGTTGGGAAAAAAAAAAAAAGACAACAGCTTCTGTTGAGTAACTTCTCTTCCATAATCCAGCTCCGATAACATTGTTTACTCTTTCCTTTCTTTCCAGCTTAGTGTGGTAACAGCTTTCTGCTCTGCTATCCCTGGGTACTTCAACATTTCAGTGTTTTCATTAACTCTGTCCACACTCTGTAAATAGTTCCTTTATTAAGGTCCCTTGAATTGCTCCATCTTAATGAAATTCTGTTTCCTAGTGAGACAGATCCATGCTGTTCTTCATGCAGTACTCCCCACGTGTATAACACTTTTGCCTTGGTAATATTAAAACAACTAAAACAAAATGAGTTAGGCTAAAACATCCGAAAACAGATTTTTTTTGAGTTGCTATCATTTAACTGTTTTCCATCAAGCAATATACTTTATTTATATTGCTTTAAATGTTTTTACCCTTTTGGAGGGTATCTTCAGAATGATAAGTGTATTTCTAAATAGTGAATGAAATTTAACTTAATCATTCAAGATATATTTTATAGAGCTTTTTGGCCTGTTTTAATTGTGACTTTGACTTTTATATGATTTATTTCTCTTCCTTTACCAAAGGAATAGAGAATTCAGTTTTGTGGTCCATGAATCCCTGTAGGTTTATATACTTATCACTCAGCAGTTTCATAATATTTAGACTAGCTAAAATTAGGTAACTTGCTAAGTATGCCACAATTTTTATTATTTTAAGGAACAAGTCATATTCAGTTTTCTTAAATGTGTTTATTAGGTACAAATCTATCTTATCTAGCTTTGTCAGATATCCTCAAGCCTTTTTGAATGATTTTGCTCCTAAAACATCTTGTACCCTAAGTAAACAATTGATTTAGATATTGTTAAAAACATTAGATCACCCATTACTTCTACTTCCTTTGCTGAATAGCATAGTGATAGGTTTGTTGTTCTCCGTTAGCTCTGAGTTAAAATTCAGAAGGAAGAAGTGGTAAGAACTGTGATTAGTGATTCCAAGAGAAGAGGAAGCTATTGTCCTGTTTAATATGATCACCCTAATGATGCCGCTCTGGATCTTGAAAAATCATCCTTTATTTGGAATCAGAGCCACTATCAGTATCAATAGCAGCCAAGCATCTTTCTAGGCTAGAACCACAGAGAAACCTTGGTCCAGAAGCATTATTTCTTGTACAAATGTTGACAACATGGTCAAAGCTGCCTGGCATTTATGAAGATTTAGTACTAAATTAAGAGCCAATGAAGGCTTTACCTCCGTGGATGATTTCTTCCCATTAGCTCTAACTTTAGTTTTGTGACTGCGGAAGGTGATTATATTTGCTCATGGAAGACAAATCCCTATTGCAAAAGGACAAGAAAGCTTTTCTCTTTTGACTGTGACACCAATCAGTTCTAATGTGAACTGTAATTCTTCAATGCCCTGTAATTTTCCTAAAAGCTTCCAGATTGGAAAATGCTTCTTAAACTGACAGCTTCTTTCTCTCTTTGTGTACTGGCACAGCGGGCAGATGTAAAAGTGACAGAAATGTGTCCTGTTTCATTACTTAATTTTTTCAGTGGTTATCATGCTGAAAGATCCTATCTTTTTATTGTACAACTGGAGGAGGGTTTCTATGCTGTCATGGTTAAAGTATGTCAGTGCTGGAATTTTAAACTTGGATATGTTTTAGTTGATGAGAGCTTTTCTGCAATCTCTGTCTAGCACTGTCCCTGTCAGTGATAACTGTGCAGAAGGAAGTCTATGTCTATTTCAATGTGTCTAATTCAGTTTTCTCAAAGTGATTATGAGTTTGTCAGATGATCAAGAGAGGTATACAATTCAATAGTTTGGGAATGAAATTCTCTATTGGTTCCTTTTAGCAAGCATGCTAAACTTTTGTGTTATCTTTGTTTAAAATTTATTTATTTATTTTCTTTACATTATTGTGTTGGTTTTGCCACACATTGACATGAATCCACCATGGGTATACATATGTTCCCCTTCCAGAACCCCCCTCCCACCTCCCTCCCGATTCCATCTCTCTGGGTCATCCCGGTGCACCAGCCCTGAGCACCCTGTATCAAGCATCAAACCTGGGCTGGTGATTGATTTCACATATGATAATTTACATGTTTCAATGCTGTTCTCCCATATCGCTCCACCCTTGCCCTCTCCCATAGAGTCCAAAAGACTGTTCTATACATCTGCTTCTCTTTTGCTGTCTCACATACAGGGTTATTGTTACCATCTTTCCAAATTCCATATATATGCGTTAGTATACTGTATTGTTGTATTTCCTTGTTTATTGTTTACAATAGCCAGGACATGGAAGCAACCTAGATGTCCATCAGCAGATAAATGGATAAGAAAGCTGTGGTATATATACACAATGGAATATTACTCAGCCATTAAAAAGAATACATTTAAATCAGTTCTACTGAGGTGTGTTATCTTTTAGAAACCATTATATATTTCAGTAAATATTTCCTGAGGGAGTTCAATTAATACCCAGTTATTATTATTTTAAATCCTAGTATTCCATACAAAAACGTAGCACTCACTGAAATGGTGCATTCTGTACACTGTTAGCCAGTTTACGTGCTTAGCTTTTATTTATTTTTTAAAATTGATTTATTTGGCTGTTCAGGGTCTGAGTTGTGATATGCAGAGTCTTGTAACTGAGGCATGTGGGATCTAGTTCCCTGACCAGGGATCAAACCTGGGCCTCCTGCATTGGGAGCGTGGAGCCACTGGATCACCTGGGAAATCCCTCCTCTTACCTTATATATGTAAATATTTCTTATATAACAGGTGCTTTCTCTTGTTATGCAGAATTCAATGAAGTGTATCTACTTGGAGTGTTTAACAAACTTAAAATGCAATCAATTTTTATTTTATTTTATTTTATTTATTTATTTTATTAGTTTTGCCATACAATGACATGATATCGCCATGGGTTTACATATGCTCCCCCTCCAGAAGCCCCCTCCCTCCTCCCTCCCCCCGGGAAATCTCGATGCACCAGCCCCGAGCATCAATCCTGGGCTGGTGATTGATTACACATATGATAATTAACATGTTTCAATGCCATTCTCCCATATCATCCCACCCTTTCCCTCATCCACAGAGTCCACAAGTCTGTTCTATACATCTGCGTTCCTTTTGCTGTCTCACATGCTGGGTTCTCGTTACCGTCTTCTAAATTCCATATATATGCGTTAGTATACTGTATTGTTGTTTTTCCTTCTGGCTTACTTCACACTGGATAATGGGCTCCAGTTTCGTCCACCTGAGTAGAGCTGATTCAAATGAATTTTTTTTTAATGCTGAGTAATATTCCATTGTGTATATGTACCACAGCTTTCTTATCCATTCGTCAGTTGATGGGCATCTAGGTTGCTTCCATGTCCTGGCTATTGTAAACAAAGCAGCAATGAACATTGGGGTACACGTGGCTCTTTCAATTCTGGTTTCCTCGGTGTATATGCCCAGCAGTGGGATTGCTGGGTCATATAGCAGGTCTATTTGCAGTTTTTTAAGGAACCTCCACACTGTTTTCCATAGTGGCTGTACTAGTTTGCAATCCCACCAACAGTGTAAGAGAGTTCTCTTTTCTCCACATCCTCTCCAGCATTTATTACTTGTAGATTTTTGGATTACAGCCATTCTGACTGGTGTAAAGTGATACCTCATTGTGGTTTTGATTTGCATTTCTCTGATAATGAGTGATGTTGAGCATCTTTTCATGTGTTTGTTAGCCATTTTTATGTCTTCTTTGGAGAAATGTCTGTTAAGTTCTTTGGCCCACTTTTTGATTGGGTTCTTTGGCCCACTTTTTGATTGGGTCGTTTATTTTTCTGGAATGGAGCTGCAGGAGTTGCTTGTATATTTCTGAGTTTCACAATTTGTATGGAAATACAAAAAACCTCGTATAGCCAAAGCAATCTTGAGAAAGAAGAATGGAACTGGAGGAATCAACGCACCTGACTTTAGGCTATACTACAAATCCACAGTCATTAAGACAGTATGGTACTGGCACAAAGACAGAAATATAGATCAATGGAACAAAATAGAAAGCCCAGAGATAAATCTACGCATCTATGGACACCTTATCTTTGACAAAGGAGCAAGAATATACAATGGAGAAAAGACAACCTCTTTAACAAGTGGTGCTGGGAAAACTGGACAGCCACTTGTAAAAGAATGAAACTAGAACACTTTCTAACACCATACACAAAAATAAACTCAAAATGGATCAAAGATCTAAGCATAAGACCAGAAACTATAAAACTCCTAGAGGATAACATAGGCAAAACACTCTCTGACATAAACCAAAGCGGGATCCTCCATGACCCACCTCCCAGAATATTGGAAATAAAAGCACGAATAAACAAATGGGACCTAATTAAAATTAAAAGCTTCTGCACAACAAAGGAAACTATAAGCAAGGTGAAAAGGCAGCCTTCAGAATGGGAGAAAATAATAGCCAATGAAGCACCGGACAAACAATTAATCTCAAAAATATACAAGCAATCAATTTTTATATGATTAACTGAACTGTTTGTTTTTTTTATGCAAAAACTTTTGAATTAATTCACCTGAGAGTGTGTTAGACCAAAATTACTTTGAAGTATTTCTGAAAAGTTATACTTGTTATATCACCTATGATTTAGTATTCAACATCTATAAACTTCTATTAAGCAAACATGGCTTTCTTCTAAAGGACTGCCCATCATGTCCCTTTAAAAATGATCACATCAACCCAATTTTAGAAAGGGAGAAATTAATCAGAAATATGGTAGAAAGTTACAGGTTAAGTAAGTGTTTATATTTTTTTTGTATGTTTTCACTGTAATGATTATAGTATTTTCTTTTGAAAACTGAAGTTTCTGAGAGGAGAAAGTAATATAATCCCAGTTATAACCATTATTCCTTTGCAAATGGTCTATAGGGCTGTTTTATGACAAGCATATTGCAACACTGAAAATTTATATTTCTGCTTGAGCCACATAAACTGTGGTTTAAAAACCAATATTGTTTTGGTGAATTCACAAAGAAAAATTATAAACTTAAATGCAGATATGTCTATTTCCTCTTCTAAAACTGGTAACACTTCCAGGTAATCATTTTTGTACTTCCATTTTTAATCGTTAAAGACAATGCTATATACTCTTGTTTCTGGAGCTTTAAGACACTTGCTATTTGTGTAAGAGGTCAGTCCTGACCAACCTCGGCTGTCAGTACAGAATTCAGGAAACTTTCAGGGCTTCCCCTGCCCACATCTCGTAGCCAACCAGCTCCCCGACTGTGGCTGACTGAGGACTGGGTTAGGTCGGAGTTAGTACCTGTAGCCCAAGATTTTACAATTAAACATGTGTTTGGAGACATGCCAGTCAGTCTTGACTGCTTTGGTCAATTCCTTGTATTTCTTGTGGAGGTACAGCTACAGGGGAGTGAGGAGGGATACATTTTAACAACAAGCTACATAAGCTTCAAAATTAAACATTGCTGCCTTTTCTCTTTAAGAAATTTCTCTTAAGGATAACCGTGAGGCAGGTTCTGACCTATGGATCACTCCAGAGCAATTCTGAATGAGATTTTCACTAGCATAGAAATCCATTATTTCTTTCAGTCCATTGGAGATATAACTATATTCTTTTCTGATAAGGAGTTATCTCTTATTCTAATCATTACTCACTTGAAAATCACATCTACCTTTCTCTGACTGCTTTTAAGGTTTTATACTTGGTTTCCTGAAGATTTGCTATGATATATATATAGGTGTGGCATATGTAGCATTTTTCCACACTTGAATGTCTTAAATCTGTGGATGATTTCTTTTATTGGTTTTAGGAAATTCATAATTATTATCTTTTTAAAAATTGTTTTGTCCACATTCTCTCCTTTTCATCTGCAGAAGGAGTTAAATATGTCTGCTCTTTTCACTGTATTATCCATACCTTTCTTGGGTACATTACATTCATTTGTCTGTGTTCTTTCTCCTTGTAATTTCTTTTGACGTACCTCTCCAGTTAACCGATTCTATTTTTTTCCCCAATTGTGCCTAATTTGTTGTTATACTCATCCACTAGGTTCTCAATTTTATTTATTTATTTTTTGGTTCTCAATTTTAACTGTTAGAATTTTTAGCACTAATGTTTTTATTTTGTTCTATTTCATATATGCTATGGATTTTTTTTTTCAGTTTTCTGTTGAAATTCTCAATCATGTTACTATTCCACTGAACATAAGCAACATAGCTGGGCTTCCCAGTGGTAAAGGATCTGTCTGCCAGTTCTGGAGATATAAGACATACAGTTTCAATCCCTGGGTTTGGTAGAATCCTTGGAGAAGGAAACAGCAACCCACTCCAGCATTCTTGCCTAGAGAGTCCCATGGACAGAGCAGACTGGTGGGCTATGGTCCATAGGGTTGCAAAGACTTGTACATGACTGAAGTGACTCAGCACACATGCAAAACATAGCTCTATTAAGTCTATTTAAAGTGTATCTACTAGTTCAGATATATGGACCAGTTTCCATGGGTCTCATTATCTGTATTATTTTTACTGGTTCATATGTATATTTTTCTGTCTCTATGTTATCATTGATTGTATTATCGTTGCCTGGTTATATTTGATTGCATTCCAGACACTATCTGAAACATTGCTTGTAGAAATAATTTGAGGCCTAGATAACGTTACCTTTCTCTCAGGAATATTTACTTCTGCCGTGTGTACCTGTGGCACCATAATCACTAGTCTGATATTGTTGTTCAGTCACCCCCTCATATCTGACTCTTCCAGAGTCTGATTTTACTTTAATTTCAGAATCTTATCAAACTTGATATCTTAACATTGGGCCATAGTCCTTGTAGGGGAGAGTTTACTTTTAGTTCATCCATACTTCTATGATTAAGCTATTTTGGGTCCCAACCCAAGCACAGGATTGCACCAGAGCCCTTATTTGTGGGTACTGATTTATCTTCTGTCCTCTAAGCCACGTAAGGTTGACAAGAGTTCTGCTTGGTGACTGAACAGTCTCTTTAGGAACCAACAGAAGCCTCCAGCAAGGTAGTTCCAAATGCTCATGTCTCTGCTTTTCTATCTTCTCCTGAACTTCAGCCTGGATATTCTTCAATATCTTCTTATTTCTATAGTGCCAACAATTTTTTTGCTTTAATTTTGTTCTTTTCTACATGTCATCTGAATGAGTATTGGTCCGAATTATGTGGCTTTCCTTTAGTTAAAGTCTCAGTATCCTTTTTATTCTCACATAGATCTTATAGTTTATATAAGTTCCACTATGGATAATATAAAGCATGGATAATATAAATACTTTGGCCACCTCATGTGAAGAGTTGACTCATTGGAAAAGACCCTGATGCTGGGAAGAATTGGGGGCAGGAGGAGAAGGGGACGACAGAGTATGAGATGGCTGGATGGCATCACCGACTCGATGGACATGGGTTTGAGTGGACTCGGGAGTTGGTGATGGACAGGGAGGCCTGGTGTGCTGCAGTTCATGGGGTCACAAAGAGTGGGACATGACTGAGCGGCTGAACTGAACTGAACTGATACTTGTTTCACACTGGTGACTTTTGTTTCCCCAATGAAACGAAAGTGTTTTGCAGGTAGAGGCCAGTTATGTATTTTTCCATACACACATCACTCTCCCCATACCCAAAATACTAACTCAGAGCTGCAATGTAAAGAAACACAATTATATATTCACTAGACTTATACATTCTAGAGCCAATGAACATAGAAAGCAATTGACTTTATTCTTATTTAAAATAAATTATCATGGTAGAGGTTAATTAGGTAATTCTCTTTTGGTGTTTACGACTGTTGCTTTTATCATTACTATTCTTGGCTGTTTTGCACATTATGATCACCGCCGTCGTTGCCCTTTGTCCACATCTCGCCTGTTACCTTCACTAGCAAGTTGTGTTGGTCCATTCGCCTGTCCTGCCTGCTTCTTTTCAGCGGGTCTGTTACTGAGCTAAGTTGGGTGGACCCTGCTCAGGCCCCAGCCTGGGTGAGGCTCTCTGCCTCAGCAGGGGAGGGTTCTTTTTCTGTCTGGGTCCGAGTAGATGAATAACAAAATTGAAGATGAGATCGACACCACACAAGCTTTATTCGGTGGCCAAAGAATACAGAATCAGGAACTAAGCTCACTGATCAATTTTTCACCCACTGGAAAGAGTGATTTAAAAGTAATGACAAAGGTGAGTGAGACTAGTGATGGGGAGGCATATGCATGAGCCTACACGAGGAAGGGGCGGGCTCTTTTGAGGGAGTGGGGCGCTACTGCTTTTTATCCTTTTTTTGGTCCTTAACGCCTTAATGCTCATAGCCACTGGTAGGTATGTTATTTAATATGTGCATGTAGTAAAATTAATGTAAATATAATAAGACAGGGTCTATTGGAGATTCATTGCCATCTTGGTTCTAGCTGGTCCTGTTTGTCTTTTTTGTTGTTGCTGTTGCTGTTGTTTGTAACTTTCTTGCTTATCTCTGAACCCTTTAACTTAAAGATTTACATTAACTCCTGCTAAAGGTGGAGGGGAGTTGGCAGGTTTTGAGCAAGGACACTCCTGTAAAAGATTCAGGGGTTGAGGGGTTTTGAGCAAAGACCTGGATCAGCTCTGGCCGCAGGTTTATTCCTTTGCCTCTGACAGAACTGAAAAGCCCAACTCTCGGACATTTCCTGAGCGATGGCCATTGCTCGTTGGACCTGAGAACAACTGAGAAGACATTGAGCCAAGCAGATGCCCTCTTCAGAGACTTAGGATGCAGGTTCTAATCTATTTTATTAAATGGCAGAATTGAAAAGTACTAAAGCAGACCTGTCTACAGTAGACATAAAAAGTCAAGTTACAAAGGAGGAGCAATGATATCATTAGATAAGTAATAAAAGGCCCCGCTGCACCTGAGATGGAGTGCCCCCACCCCCCATTCACTTTCTGAACTTGATTTTGTTAATGTCTATAGCACATTAGATTAGAGCCCTTAACAAATAAGTGAATACTTTAAACTAGGAATAAAAGTAAAATGCCTGAGTCAGCAGCTCAAAAATCCTTTTCAGATATATACAGTTATGTGACCCTTTTTAAAAATTTTTATTTATTTATTTTTTCCTTTACATTATCATGTTGGTTTTGCCATATATTGACATGAATCCGCCATGGGTATACATGTCTTCCTTCCAGAACCCCCCTCCCACCTCCCTCCTGATTCCATCCCTCTGGGTCATCCCGGTGCACCAGCCCTGAGCATTTTTTAAAAAGGTAAACTTTCAGATAGAGGCTCCACATAAGGCAGTAAAATACCTTTGAAAAAAAGGAAAAGCATCATCATAAATCCGTTGAGTTCTTGATTCATGCTACACTGCTTGTGACTAACCACACAAGGTACTAAGTCATGGAGTCCGTAATGAATTGTCTTCTTGCAAAAGCACTTTTCAGAATATCTCACTAAAGGGTTTTAGAGACCTCTCTAAAGCTAAGTCTTCCTATGGCTTATGAAAACGTACCAAAAATGTAGTGCGATATCTATTTATTTTAAATAGATAGAGAATAAGTCTGCTGTACATGTCCAAAAAAATGCTTCTTGGAAATGATAGGATTCATGCAGCAACTTTTGATGCCTGGGAAAAAGTTGAAAATATTAGTAATTTCAGAAAGTGATTCCTTTTTCCTTATTAACTTGCAAAACCAATGGTAATTGGGTATCAATGGGCAAGAGAAATTCAACTTAAGGCTTTTTGATACATAAAATTTACAAAGATAGTCTCTTCTTGAATTTGTAGAAATGAGAGTTGGCAGAAAAGGAGTTTAACATATATTTGAGAAGACAAAGCATAAATGCCTAAAAAATTAATCACAAAAGCAGCATTTATCATGCATTCAGAATCACATGCTCTTATGACAAATTCTAAACTGTACCCAATGGACTGAAAACACAGAAAGTGTTAATCTTATGGAAAAACAAAAGAAGGCCATAGAGAGCTGGGATAGGAGCAGGGTGGGCAGGAAAGATGATCATTATGACCTGGAAGCTTTTCAGAGGGAAATTTCTTATCTTAAGGGGAAGTAGTAATTAGGCCAGGTATGTTTCCCTCCAATGATACAATATGTTAATAAGTAAATACTTGAAGCATTTAAAGCTTTAAATAACAGCAAATAAGACACAAGCTATCAATGGATTTCAAGAAGTATAAATTGAGAAAACCAATTCCCAGGCTAGAAATAGACTGTGGAAAAAATAATGCTCTAACAAATTTGAAAGTCAGTTTCATAAATGTAGATTTCATATAGGATTTCATAGAAAGTACAGTGCCTCCTGCGGTGACTGCCAAGGAAATAACTGGAGATCCTATTTTCACTTTAAGACAGAGCAAAAGCAAATTGTTACCTCGTATTGTAATATTTGCTTTTTAATCAGATTTCTCTGGGCAACTTGTACTGTCGTCCCAGTTCTTATCTTCTGCTCTTCTTGACTGCCATGATCATTATCAGCCCTTAAGGAAGGCTGAGATTTGAGACACATGCCTGATCTTCCAAGTGAGGAGAGTGGTTTGACAAGTAGCTCTTCCACCATCCTTTAATTGAGCTTAGTAATGAAGCCTCTGAGGATGGGAGGGGAGGGCAAATAAAGATTCCTTTCCCAGCTGTTTGGCTGGACCAGTGTTTCTCATCACCCACCCAACAGATACCATGATTACTTGTAGCTACCCACCCAACGCATACTGTGAATATTTGTAGAGCTTTCCTATGTATAGAAGTCTGCTCCCTACTCCTGAAATCCTGATTAGATAGCTCTGATAAAAGGAGAGGAGATGACCATCAGCATTGTAACAAGCACTTCACAGGCAGTTGTCTTGAGCAGCCAAAGAGAAGACCCTACATATTAGGTTCAGGGAAATGAAGAAATATACACTCAAAATAGGGTCAGTTTTTGGACAGATGGCTGTATTTGTTCTTGTTTGAATTAGATTCTTCTCTTGTCTTATTCTTTCCATTAAGGATTAATCATAAATCTGGTAGATTTCAACCATTTATACTTTTAGCCCTTAACAAGATTTCTCAAACATAGTTATTAGATGGCGTTTTAAGTGTTTGTTAAATGTGTCCATCAAATCTAATGGCAATATGGATAGACATTTTCACTTTTGATATTGAGTTAGTAAGCCTGAAAGCTTGAAACTCACTTCAATTACTCAATTACCAGAAATAGCCTTCATTATCTTGTATTGAGTTGAATATAATATTTCAATGACAGAATAAACAGTGACGGACTTTATTTTCTTGGGCTCCAAAATCACTGCAGATGGCGGCTGCAGCTATGAAATTAAAAGACACTTGCTTCTTGAAAGAAAAGCTATGACTAACCTAGATAGCATATTAAAAAGCAGAGACATTACTTTGCCAACAAAGATCCATCTAGTCAAAGCTATGGTGTTTCCAGTAGTGAGAGCTGGATCATAAAGAAGGCTGAGCACTGAAGAATTGATGCTTTTGAACTATGGTGTTAGAGAAGACTCTTGAGAGTCCCTTGGACTGCAAGGAGATCCAGCCAGTCCATCCTAAAGGAAATCAGTCCTGAATAGTCACTGGAAGTACAAGCTGAAGCTCCAGTACTTTGGCCACTTGATGCAAAGAGCTGACTCATTGGAAAGGACCCTGATGCTAGGAAAGATTGAAGGCAGGAGGAGAAGAGGATAACAGAGGATGAGATGGTTTGATGGCATCACCAACTCAATGAACATGAGTTTGAGCAAGCTCTGGGAGTTAGTGATGGACAGAGAAGCCTGGTGTGCTTCAGCCCATAATTTATCTTGGGCCAGCTCTAAAATAGTACTTCAGAGAGTTACACATCAAAAATTTGCTGAGTGTCTGTTTTCTACAGCCTTCAAAAACTGAAAAATTCAGGCTTAAAGAAAGTAGGGAAAACCACTAGGCCATTCAGGTATGACCTAAATCAAATCCCTTATGATTATACAGTGGAGGTGATGAATAGAAGGGATTCCATCCCACAGACAGAGTGCCTAAAGAACAATGAATGGAGGTTCATAACATTATACAGGAGGCAGTGTACAAAACCATCCCAAAGAAAAAGAAATGTAAAAAGGCAAAATGGTTGTCTGAGCTTTATGAGCAGCTGGGGAAAGAAGAAAAATAAAAGGCAAGGGAGAAGGGAAAAGATACACCCAACTGAATGCAAAGTTCTAGAAAATATTTCTAGCAAGAAGAGATAAGAAAACCTTTTTAAGTGAACAATGCAAAAAAATAGAGGAAAACAATAGAATGGGAAAGATTAGAGCTCTCTTCAAGAAAATTGGAGATACCAAAGGAAAATTTCATGCAAGCATAGGCCCAATAAAGGACAGAAATGGTTAGGACCTAACAGAAGAAGAGATTGAGAAGAGGTGGCAAGAATACACAGAACTGTACAGAAAAAGTCTTATCACTCACCTAGAGCCAGACATGCTGGAGTGTAAAGTCAAGTTGGCCTTAGGAATCATTACTACGAGTCAAGCTAGTGGAGTTGATGGAATTCCAGCCGAACTATTTCAAATCCTAAAAGATGATGCTGTTAAAGTGCTACACTCACTATGTCAGCAAATTTAGAAAACTCGGCAGTGGCCACAGGACTAGAAAAGGTCAGTTTTCATTCTAACTCCAAAGAAGGGCAACGCTAGAGAATGCTCAGACTACTAGACAGTTGTGCTCATTTCACATGCCAGCAAGGTAATCAAAATCCTTCAAACTAGTCCTCAGTAGTGCATGAACTGAGAACTTACAGTTGTACAAGATGTATTTAGAAATGGCAGAGGAATTAGAGAATCAGATTTCTAACATCTGTTGGATCATAGATAAAGCAAGAGAATTCCAGGAAAAAACATCTACTTCTGCTTCATTGACTACACTAAAGCCTTTGTGTGGATCACAACAAACTGTGGGAAATTCTTAAGGAGATGGGAATACCATACCACCTTACCTGTCTCCTGAGAAACCTGTATGCAGGTCGAGATGCGACAGTTAGAACCAGACATGGAACAACAGACTGGCTTAGAATTGGGAAAGGAGTACATCAAGGCTGTATATTAGCACTCTGCTCATTTAACTTATATGCAGAGTACATCATGCAAAATGCTAGGCTGGATGAATCCAAAATTGGGATCAAGTTTGATGGAAGAAATATGAACAATCTCAGCTACATAGATGATACCACTCTAATAGCAGAGAGCGAAGAGGAACAAAAGAGCTTCTTGATGAAAGTGAAAGAAGAGAGTGAAAAAGCTGGTTTAAAACTCAACATTCAAGAAACTAAGATCATAGCATGCAGTCCTATCACTTCTGGCAAATATAGAGGAAAAAAGTGGAAATAATGACAGATTTTATTTTTTGGGCTCTAAAATCACTGCAGACAATGACTACAGCTATGAAATGAAAAGACTCTTGCTCCTTAGAAGGAAAGTTATGACAAAGATAGCATATTAAAGAGCAGAAAAAAATAAAAAACATCACTTTCTCAACAAAGATTTGTGTAGTCAAAGCTATGGTTTTTCCAGTAGTCATGTATGGATGTGAGAGTTGGAGCATAATAAAAGGCTGAACACTGAAGAATTGATGCCTTTGAATTGTGGTGCTGGAGAAGACTCTTGAGAGTCGCTTGGACAGCAAGGAGATCAAACCAGCCAATCGTAAAGAAAACCAAGGCTGAATATTCATTGGAAGGACTGATGCTGAAGTTGAAGGTCCAGTTCTTTGGCTACTACCTACCTGATACAAAGAGCTGATTCATTGGGGAAAAACCCTGATGCTGTGAAAGATTGAGAGCAGGAAGAGAAGCGGTAACAGAAGATGAGATGGTTGGATGGCATCAGCGACTCAATGGACATGAGTTTGAGTAAACTCCAGGAAATAATGAACCACAGGGAAGCCTGGCATGCTGCAGTCCATGAGCTCACAGAGTCGGGCACGGCGTAGTGACTAAACAACAACACAACCCTCTTTTTAAACATCATGTCACAGTATTCTAAGGCAAGTTTTGTGGTTTTGAAACTAATAAGTAAAAGTCAAGCATCTGTCATGAAGTAGAAGTAAGCATGGACATGGTCCCATCTCTCCTCTATTCCCCAGTTTCTAAATCGACTTTGAGTCTCTTTACAGCATTTCAACCTCATGCTCTGGGAAATAAATAGATCATTACTGCCTTTGCCTCTGGGTGGATAATGAGAAAACTCAATAAAAATTTAAATATTGTTTTAATTAGTCTTGCAAGTCAGCACTGATATGAGGAAAATCAATGTCAAGTTAATCTGCCTGTAAGAACATCATGATGTAAAAAGTCTTCAGAAAAAAAGTGATTCATATTCTCTGCTTTAAAGAGAACATTTTCTCTTAAAAGAGAACATTGCTATTGAGGGTGCTGGCTTAATTTCATTTATAATTTCTATCAGTGTTAATTTCTTCTATAACTTCTGGCTTAATAATTCATTGTTATGCAAAATTGAATTAGGGTTTAAAAGTTTATAAGGCAGTTGCTACTAGGATAGTTGTCAGAAGTGAGTCATCAAGGGATAAATCATATAATTTGTGGATAATCCAAAATCTAGCTTGAGACTTAGAGTCCTGTCACTATTTTTGAGATGAGAATATGTGCTTTGCAAAGAGGCAAATCATGTATTGTCTAGCTCTTCAGAGTTGTCCTGATTTGTGTCTGTGTGTTTGTTTACACATGTAAGTACCTTCTGTTAAGTGAGGTGGGTAACACTGTAGTTCTCTCCTCCCACGATTTTCTTACTAGATGGCACGTTACAGTGAGGGCAAGTCCTCAACAAAATTCTGTTATAGCACAAACATTTACTATCAGTGAGGCTAATAACATGCCCCAGAGCAGAAATCACTATTTTCTGTGAACTATGAATTTCTGTTCCATGTCCCTTTAGTACTTCATTAAACTGTTGCTGAAAGATTCGCTCCAGTGGAAAATGGTGATGTTTTAAGAAGGTTGAGTGAACTTTTGTTGGCTCAGGAAACAGACATTTTATTACTGGGTGGATGTGGGATGAAATGGAATTCAAGACCTAAAGAATTACTCCTAAAATAGGAGGCTTGCAGACTTTTCAGTTTCTTATGCTACCTTCATGAAATGATGAAAATATCAGTGTAGTATTTTAAACCAACCCATATACCTTAAATACAGTTCATTGAACCAATGATTCCATGAGAAACACTAATTCTCACATTCAGTCTGCTTTATAGATTTGATAATGAGGACCTAGATAGGAGGATTAGAAGCACTTAATGGTAATTGGGTTAGGACTTCTGATGAGGATGTGGTAGAGGCTTGTTAACCTCTGGTGTGTATAGTTGTGATTAGAACACCTCAAAGGCCAACCAACTGTCCACAATTACTAAAGTTACTTGTTTATAAATATATCAGACTGTCTATGCTGGAGTGGTTTTAAGCAAGTTACATCCAATATATCAAGATGATAAGTGAATTTTAGCAGGATTTAGAGTTGCTTTTAGATCAGCAATTACCTTGAAACATCTCTTCCTCTGTTGGAACCACCTACATACAGGACACTCACCATGTTACACTCATGCCCAGTGCAGTTTGCCTGTTTGCTTTACCCAGCAGAGACTAAGGATGACCCTGCTAGCATTGGTCATTTTTCATCTTAACTTGCAGGTGCTATGCTCTCAATGTGCTATGCCTATGAAATCCTAACATATGCAGCGTGATGCATAACACACATCACCTCCCACTGTGATGGTTTCAAGTGGTGGGACCTGAGGGCTCAGAAGGGCAGAACCCTCTTCGTGGAACTAATGCTCTTATGAAAAGAGGCCCCAGAGAACTTGCTTGGCCCTTCTACCACATGAGGTTACAGTGAGAAGACAGCCATCAATGAGGCAGGGGTCCCTCACCAGACATCAAAACTCCTTGGCCTTCACAGTCTCCGGAACCTAAAATTCCTATTGTCTATAAGCTACCCATTCTGTGGCATTTTGTTATAGCAATCCAGATGGACTAAGACACCAGGAACGTTACTTGATGTTCTATTACCGAAGGTATCAAGGGTTTTGTGTACCAAGATCAGCAGTAAAACCTGTAAAGGAGGATTTCCTTCTAGAATCAGGAGCACTGTCAGACACCTGGTCTGGATTAGGATATCAACTCTTTATTCTTCACCTGTCAGGTCTTGGGAGGCAATGAACTGAAGTGGATTAACTTGTTACTAGAGATTGGTAGTTAATCAGTCTTTTGGACGCAGACTTATGCTTCCAGGAATCAATCCAAATGCTTCCCCAGTCTCTTGCAAAACTGCCATATTGCTATTTAGTTCTGTTTTGTTTTCAACTGTGGCCTACCAGGCAGTCTGTCTCTTAAATGTAATATCTTTTAAATGCATTGTCTCTAAAATATTTATCAAAAATCATATGAACAAAGACAGGGAAGGCAGGTGAGTGGAGAAGCAGATTGGTAACTGGGAAGGCACCCGATCCCCATGGCCACCTCCTCACCACACTTCTTGGGTGAAGCCTAACTCCTAACTCCTCTTGGCCCCTGTTGCTCTGTCTGTAGCCAGTTCCTCTCCTGGCTGACAGTTTCCTTAGTGTTCTTTCTGTGCAGACAGTAAAGAGTAGGTCAGAATTTATAAAGTCAAATCGAGTTTGAAGACTCTGTTTTACTGGTCTCAGAAAGTACTGTATGAAAATGAAACAACTTGTAATAATTCAGCAAATTTGCCTTAATTCCTGAATGGGATTGCAATACAAGCCTGCCTAACAAATGCCTCAAAATATTATGTAAAAATAATATGTGTTTGTAACCTGAACAGTTTTTGTTATAATTGTGGACAAGGTAGGGGAAGGAGAGGGTGGGATGAACTGGGAGGGTAGCATGGAAATATATACTTACCATATTGAGAATAGGGAATTTTATAGCCAGTGGGAATTTGCTATGTGACTCACGGAGCTCAAACCAGTGCTGTGTGACAACCTAGAGGGATGGGATGGGGTAGGAGGTGAGAAGAAGGTCCAAGAGGGAGGCGACACATGCATACCTGTGGTTGATTCATGTTGATGTACGGCAGAAACCAATGCAATATTGTAAAGTAATTATCCTCCAATTAAGAATAAACTAATTTTAAAAGAGGTACAAACCATTATGTATAAAAAATAATCTAAAGGATATGTTATATAACATAGGAAGTAAAGCCAAAAGTTTATAATAAAAAAATAAAATAATAGGTTTTCTGGAAAAAGTTGTTTCATCTATCCCTACATTTTTATTACTTAATTATTTTCTTCTAATTTTTATTAAATGTGATGGGATGCCATAGTATGTGGATATAGTGATCTATTTCTATGTCCAACAGGGCAAATTCTTTTAACATGACATTAAAATTTTTTATTTATTTGTAGTTTTAATTTTTTTATATTGGACTATAGCTGGTTTACAATGTTGTTAGTTTCAAGTGTATAGCAAAGTGATTCAGATCTGCATATACCTATTCTCTTGAAAATTCTTTCCCCATTTAGGCTTTTACAGAATATTGAACAGAGTTCTCTGTGCTATACAGTAGATCCTTGTTAGTTATCTATTTTACATATAGTAGTGTGTATATGTAAAACCTAGACTCCCACTTTGTCATTCTTCCCCACCTTTCCTCTTTGGTAACTATATGTTCAGCATAGCAAAAACTGTTATGATTTACTTATTTTATGGCTGTAAATGAATATATTCATATATACTCTGAATATAGAATTTAGAAAATATAGAAAGCATAAAAAGGAATGTGAAAATTACCACATCAGGTCAAGAAGCAAAAGTTTGAACCAAACATGGAACAATGAACTGGTTCAAAATTGGGAAAGGCATATGTGAAGGCTGTATATTGTCACCCTGCTTATTTAACTTATTTGCAGATTACATCATGTGAAATGCCAGCCTGGATGAAGCACAAGCTGAAATTAAGATTTCTGGGAGAAATATCAATAACCTCAGATATGCAGATGACACCACCCTCATGGCAGAAAGCAAAGAAGAACTAGAGAGCCTCTTGATGAAGGTGAAAGAAGAGAATGAAAAAGCTGGCTTAAAACTCAACATTCCAAAAACAAAGATCATATCATCTGGTCCCATAACTTCGTGGCAAATAGATGGGGAAACAATGGAAACAGTGATAGACTTTATTTTCTTGAGCTCCAAAATCACTGTGATGGTGACTGCAGTCATGAAATTAAAAGATGCTTGCTCTTTGGAAGAAAATCTGTGACAAACCTAGACAGCATATCCAAAAGCAGAGGTATTACCTTGCCGACAAAGGTCTGTATAGTCAAAGCTATGGTTTTCCAGAGTCATGAAGGGATGTGAGAGTTGGACCGTAAAGAAGGCTGAGAACTGAAAAATTGATGTTTTTAAACCTGGTGCTGGAAAAGACTGTTGAGAGTCCTTGGACAGCAAGGAGATCAAACCAATCAGTCCTATAGGAAATCAACCCCAAATAATCATTAGAAGGACTGATGCTGAAGCTCCAGCTCCAATACTTTGGCCACCTAATGGGAAGAGCCGACTCATTGGAAAAGACCCTGCTGCTGGGAAAGATTGATACCAGAAGGAGAAGGCAGTGACAGAGGATGAGATGGTTGGATAGAATCATCGACTCAATAAAAATGAGTGTGAGCAAACTCCATGAGATAGTGAAGGACAGGGAAGCTTGGCGTGCAGTCCATGGGGTTGCAAAAAGTTGGACGCGACTGAACAATGTTTAACCTTTAAGTGTATATCCCAATAGCCAAAATTTTTCTATGCAGGTATGTTTATTGGTTAAATTAATTGTCCAATAAATTAGACTTATGGTCTAGTTTACCTTTTATTTATTGAACTTAGAATTATAGTCTCTATATTATATAATAATGCAATACACCCATAGTTGGTATTACACACAGGTACATATTTATAAGCATGGTGGTGGTGGTTTAGTTCCTCAGTCATGTCCAACTCTTGTGACCCCATGGACTGTAGTCTGCTGGGCTCCTCTCTCCATGGGGTTCTCCAGGCAAGAATACTGTAGTGGGTTGCCATTTCCTTCTCCAGGGTATTTTCCCAACCCAGGAATTTAACTCTGGTCTCCTGCATCGTAGGCAGATTCTTTACCGACTAAGCTACAAGGGAAACTCCCTTTATACGCATATGGCTTAATATGTCAGGTATTATCACTGGATATATTCTTTTTTATACTCTGTATTTATCCTGTGACATTTCTCTGTTTAGGGATTATCAACAAAAGAACTGGAGTCCAAAAGTACTTTTTAATCCTTTAACACAGCAAGATTGGGAAAGTCATATTATTGGTTAGAAACGTTTTCTCCTTCTCATGCCCCTGTTTATGGACTGGGTGAAGATACCAAGAGCATTTAGATTCCAGTCTGCCCTCTGCCTCCCCACCTGCCCTATTCCCCCTGCCTAACTGTGGTGGAAGGTGCAGAAATGAAAGCATAAGAAATGGCAACACGGCCCTCAAGCGGAGCTTGGGCTGCATTTTGATGGTTCTCAGACTCATTTCTTGTGCCCCAGTGGTGGGGGGGCCTCAGTGTAATAATGGTCGCCAGGGATGTGAGGGGCATCCAGTGTGGCGTGCTGAAGTAGTCTGTTGCCCCCAAAGGGAAGCAGAATGGACAGTCTTCCATGAGACCCTCCAACTGGCCATGGATGTCATCCAGAACAGAATGTGCTGAGTTACCCTGGGGAGTGACTGAAAGCCGAGGCAAAGCCCACTGCTCAGCTGGACTCACTGCTGTTGCTAGTCAGCTCAGAAGGAAGCGCAGAACAGGCCGGTTACCTCTTGAGAAAGAGACCCTACCGAAGGGGCAGAAGCTGTGCCAAGGCATTCAGTAAGCCTTAAGGCAGGCATCGACGCTGGTGGGAAAGTGTGGGCCAGTCTGGAGGGATGGAATTTTAGAACAGCATTGCCTGAGAAATCAGAAGTGGACAGAGCTCACTTGAAAACAACTATATTAAATTTTCTGCATTAGGCAGATGAGAGGTTTGAGCCAAAAATAAGGTCAGACAGAAATATTTAAAGAGATATAAATATATACACAAATAAAATTATATATATATAATTGTGATATATAAGATATGACTATGATATTACATATATAAAATTTGGGATACAACAATAAATTATGTCAGTGTGAGATATGGAAGCTATCATAAGTTATTAATCATAATTATAACTATGCATGTGTGCATGCTAAGTCATTTCAGTCATGTCCAACTCTTTGCCATCCCATGGACTATAGCCTGCCAGGCTCCTCTGTCCCTGGGATTCTCCAGGCAAGAATACTGGAGTGGGTTGTCATGTCCTCCTGCAGGGGATCTTCCCAACCCAGGGATCAGACTCATGTCTTGTGTGTCTCCTGCATTGGCAGGCGGGTTCTTTACCACTCGCACTACCTGGGAAGCCCAATTATAACTATAAGAGAAGATAATCATAATTGCAATATATATATATATATATTTTCACATGACTGTGAAATTATATATTTTATATAGTTCACAAGCTCTGATATAGTGTAAAATATAGATATATAATATATGATGGTTGTATCATACCAGGGCCTGTGAACTCTAAGACCATGAAATTTAAACTTATGACTGTTACAAAAATTTTCCACAATTTACTAACCTAGTCGCCTTTATTTTCATTAATTGGGCAACATCTAGTCCGGTAAATAGAAAGGAGCTTCAAAAGAGCTGTTCTAAATGTGAAATTTTTATGGGCCCAAGTGAACAGAGACAAGCAAGTTATACTGGGCATTTGCTAGTTGGTCAAAGCAGGTTACCTTCTTTTCACGGAGAAGGGAGGTCTTGGAGCCCGTCAGATAACTTGTATGGAGCAGGCCAGCGCTGACTGGTAGACCGAGACCTTCATTTTCTGTGACAGCCCAGCATAGAAGCTTCAGTTTTGGTTTGCTGATGTGGGGCTTGGTGTGAGTGAATCCATCTCTGGCCTCATCTGGTTACTTTAACGTGGCATACATTGCAAACGAAAACACACTGTTCTCAGAAGGGAGGGGATAATATTCCTTGTGAGCTCTTTCCTGTGGAGATTCTTTGTAGAGAAAGAAACCTCTACCAAATGTATTGATTTGGGACTAGCTACAAAAAAGATCTCTTAAGACAACGCTTCTTGGTGTTTTACTGTCTAGTTACTTGATCTTGTCTGCTCTTTGTGTTAAAAAATGTAAAACTAGATGGCGAAGGGAAAATGGCTATTTTCACTAAAAAGAAAAATTGGGACTATTTTGTAATTAAGAGGGAGTACATCTGTTAAAGGTTTTTTTGGTTCAGGAAAACACTTTAATGACTATTTATGCAAAGTTAGGCTTCTCTGGAATGCAAGCAGAGGCCTCAGCTTAGCCTAGAAAGGAAAATAATAGGAAACTTCCATTTTCCTGACAGGCAGCAGAAAAAGGGAATTAGAGATGTTGTGCCCAGAAGGGAGGTCAGAGTGAGGAGAGGAATCCAGAGGGTGAAAATGAAAACGAGTGCCTCACTCCACTCCTACCTTCTGGCCTCAGATGCCAACAGACAGGAGCAAGAGGACTGTGAAAAGTTCCTGCATGAAGAGTGGCCAAGGGAATATTTATAAATGGTGGTAAGTGACCTTGTTTACTTGTTACTTGTTACTACTCAGCATCATTCCCTTTTTTATGCCTCGAAAGAAAGTCTTTGTCATCCCCTTCTCCTCCCATCTTCCTTCTTTCCCAGCATCAGAGCTTTTTCAAATGAGTCAGTTCTTCACATCAGGTGGCCAAAATAGGATGAGATGGTTGGATGGCATCACTGACTCAATGGACATGGGTTTGGGTGGACTCTGGGAGTTGGTGATGGACAGGGAGGCCTGGAGTGCTATGGTTCATGGGGTCGCGAAGAGTCGGACATGACTGAGTGACTGAACTGAACTCGGCTTCAGCATCAGTACTTTCTTTGAATATTCGAGATTGATTTCCTTTAGGATTGACTGGTTGGATCTCCTTGCAGTCCAAGGGACTCTCAAGAGTCTTCTCCAACACAACAGTTCAAGAGCATCAATTCTTTGGGGCTCAGCTTTCTTTATACTCCAACTCTCACATCCGTACATGACTATTGGAAAAACCATAGCTTTGACCAGATGGACTTTTGTTGGCAAAGTAATGTCTGCTTTTTAATATGCTGTCTAGGTTTGTCATAGCTTTTTCCAAAGAGCAAGTGTCTTTTAATTTCATGGCTGCGATCACCATCTGCAGTGATTTTGGAGCCCAAGAAAATAAAGTGTGACACTGTTTCCATTGCTCCACCATCTATTTGCTGTAAAGTGATGGGACCAGATGCCATGATCTTAGTCTTCTGAATGTTGAGTTTTAAGCCAAATTTTTCACTCTCCTCTTTCACTTTCATCAAGAGGCCCTTTAGTTCTTCTTCAATTTCTGCCATAAGGGTGGTGTCATCTGCATATTTGAGGTTATTGATGTTTCTCCCAGCAATCTTGATTCTAGCGTGTGCTTCATCCAGCCTGGCATTTTGCATGATGTACTCTGCATATAAGTTAAATAAGCATAGTAACAATATATAGCCTTGACATACTCCTTTTTTGATTGAAGGCGGAAGGAGAAGGGGACGACAGAGGTTGAGATGGTTGGATGGCATCACCAACTCGATGGACACGAGTTTCAGGAATTGGTGATGGACAGGGAGGCCTTGCATGCTGGAATCTAAGGGGTCTCAAAGAGTCAGACATGACTGAGTGACTGAACTGAACTGAAGGAAAACCTGAATTCTGTGGAAGAATTAGCTGTTACTCACTGGGTACAGAATGTGAGACAATTAATCAGATGCCCTGTTTGACTTGAATCAAAAGGCAGGCATGTGATCCAACTTAACTAGTTGGAACTGTGATTTGAATAGAGTGACTGGAAATGGGTGAAATTGATTCATTCTGGCACTGATGCCCAAAAGATGCTCCCAGTAGTTTCTGTGTCTTAACAATGAGGAGGCTGCCCATTACTAAATCTAGTTCTCCAGCTTTCTCATCAATTTTATAAACTTCTAACCCTTCCGATATACTTCATTGGGAACCAGCGTATAAGGGGTTATAACTATGACTCTATTTGACATTGCCCTCAATTCTAAAACTTTCTACTTTGTGTTTCTATCAAATGGCAATTATAATGCCCCTTACATTACAGGATTGTTTCAAGAATTCAATGGAGATGATACATGAAAATGCGTAGAAGAGTATCTGTCATGCATCAAATTTTCAATACATTTAAGCTGATAATAAGTTTACTGCACTTGGTTTGCAGATGCAAAACTGCATCTCAATGATACAATGATGATGCCTGATTTTTAAGCAAAAGTTGTTTTCTACATTGTGAGGTGCCGCATTCCCTCTCAGTCACTTCGCAGGTGTTCAGACCAATTCCGCTCTACCCAACAGCCTCTGTCATGGTGTTTGTAGACTGAAGGAGATTCATCATCTTCCATGAGTGAAGCTGAGCTGAGAGAAAGCAAACAGCTACTGAAAACAAAATGAGATCTATTATTCAGAGAGAAGGGTGACAGGCGAACATAGACAGACAGTATCCCATCTTCCCCACACAAACTGGAATCCTCAGGGATCTTGAGAAGGGCAGAGGATTTCTTCCCATGAGGGAACTTGGAAGACAGGGGAGAGTACACTAGGATCAAGTTTTATATCTTCCTTTTTTCTCCATGGCACTCAATAGTCTTCAAGGCACAGTTGTAATGGCAGCATAAAATCCCATTGTATCAATGTTCCATAATTCATATAGCCACTTTAAAATTGTTAGACTTCTACCTTATGCAGTGTTTTTTAGCTTATACAAATAATGCTATGATTAATATCTTTAACATAAATCAATCTCAATTTTTTGACATCATGTTTTGTGATAGAAGCTGTAAAATGCCTACCATTATCTTTCACTTTTTCCTGCTAAGTAACAGAAACCTGTTTGTTTTTGAGGGAGAGTTGAAAACACATGCCTCTTTCCCTCGCAGTTAGATCATTTGGTATACTGTCAATCGATTCCCCAATATTAAACTACTTTATATTCCTGGATAAAAGTCTGTTTAGTTCTGGAGATTAATTTTTCAAACTATTGTTGAATTCAATTTGCCTGTCTTTTAATTAAGAATTTTGAAACTCTGGGTAACTCATAAATCAGCTAAGACTTCCCTCACTCCTGGAATCTGGGTGGAATAACCTTGAATTCCCTTATTTTAAAGACTGGGTAGTCTGAGACCCTGTCTAAAATTTCTGCTCATATCTAGGGGTCTTCTTGACAGCTGACTTCCTTGAGTAGTTCTCTGTCTTCATTTTCTGACTCCTATGAGAAACTCATCTCCCCTCTCAGTTTGCCCAACAGAATTCCCTCACACCAAGCACTGATGAATCTGGAGGATATTACTGACAATTTGTGTGCACAGGGGTGGGATCTAGTGCTGTGATGTGGGAATCCTCAGAAGAGTTGACACCTCACAGGTGTAGTTTCCACCGTCTCACCGGTACCCTAGTTTCTTCCCTGTTGGTACCACTTCCTCTCTTCTACACAGTAGAGAGGCCACCATATTACCCTCTCTGTATATTACTAAGAGCAATGTATCCCTCCTCTGAGGACTTATAGTCAAGCAACAACCTCACGTTCAGAGGAAGGGTTATAAATTTGCCTTCTACCTTGGGCTCTGGTCAAAATGTTTTTGCAAGGCAGATGTCTGCTCCTGCTTTCTCTCCCATTCTGCTCTGACCTACCGGGTCACACTCAGAGAAGAGGCAAGTAGGAAAAGCTGTCAGGCACATGCCCACTCAGCACCTCCACACCAGGTCTTCGGGGCCTGGGCTCCTGGTGCGAAGGCCCCAAACTCCTGCCTGTCCCACACAGGCGCTGCTCTGAGGAGTCACGGTTGTTCTCAGTCCCACCTCTGTCTCAGGTCCTCACCAGGTGTGTGTCTTCAGGCACGTGTGAGGGGCGTAGCCCGTCTCTGGGCCAGGCCTCACCACCGCTCCCCTGCATTCAGGTATGTGTCAGAGGCATGACTGCCGTCCTGCTCAGGGAATGTGTCATCACTGAAGTGCTTGAAAGAGAAACTTTTTGAGTATGAAGAATCTTTTCCTTATTAAGTTTTCCCTTGGTAATAATAGAAGTTTATGTTCTGTTCTTCACAAAAAAATTTTATCTGTAAATTTTTGAAAAATGAAAGGATATGCACAGGTCTTTAAATAGTTGGATGTTTCTAGAATCAGATTTTATGATCTCAATCCTTGCATCTCCTCATACCTAGAGAAGCACTAAATCCCTTCATGGTGACATCAGAACCTCACGACTAACAAAAACCTTTTTGTAAAATGAGTGCTTCATGGTATTGAACTCCCCCTTCACCAAAACCATGTATATTGACCTTCTCCCACTGCCGCTTTTGGGGCAGTCTCTCAGAGCCATCTGAGATGCTGCCTCCCGGGCTGCAGTCCTCATTTTGCCCCAAATAAAACTTAACTCACTTAAAAAAAAAAAAAAGAGTACCTTCAGAAAGAGGCTTTAAAAGAATAATATTTATAGAGTCAGCTGATACACTTGTTAAATATTTAGGTTCCCGATCCTGCTGCAGACCTTAGGGTGAGTGTCCGAATCTGCTCACGTTTTATAAGCACATCCATTGGGTTTTGTCTCCACTGAAGTTTCCTGGATCCCCAGGAGATTCTTGTGAGAGCTTGGTTAGAGTGGAATCTGTGCCAGGATTTCAGAACAGAACCCAGTCTTGATTGAAGATGCTTGGAGGCTGGATGCTAATTGTCATACTTTCTGGGAGATTACGACTAGTAGGGTTGTTAGGTACCGGCATATTGAAATTCAGAGTGTGAAATAAGTGCCTTCTGAATGGATTTTCCTCAGGGAGAACCAGGGCATGTTCTCTCAACTGCTTATATAAATTTACTTTGCAGGGTTGACATTTATATGCAGAAGCAACACAAAATGCAAATAAGCTTTTTAATGCTTTCAGTATCATTATATACTTAAATTTCTGTTTGGGTTATTGTATATTTACCAACAGTGTTGTTAGCAACACTGGAGTGACAGTTTTATTGCGATGGATAATAACAGGGTTTTAAAACCACCAAAGAGAAGACATTCAGGTCTATAAATCCCGAAAGAAACCAACTAGATCAGCTAAATAAAAATAACAATAAGTCAGCTGTCCAGTTAAGCTAATTTTCAAACTCCACAGACATTTCCAGGAATTCTAAGCTATCTTTTTAAAATTTTTAACAACAATTAGATTCAGTCGCATAAGGCAGATTTCTAGAAGTTTTTACTTTAAATTTTATTCCTTCCTCTTCCTCCCAGTCTGTTTTACTTGCAAGGGAGAAAGAAAAGACTCTGGCTCTCTTTAGAAGGCACATGGGGAATGGTGGTAGGATAGATAGTGGACAACACCTGGGTAAATCCAGAAGCCCTGTTGGTTCAGCAGGTAAAGAATCTGCCTGCAATGCAGGAGATGCTGGAGACACAGGTTCGATCCCCAGGTTGGGAAGATCCACGGAGGGGAGGAAATGGCAACCCACTCCAGTATGCTTGCCTGGAGAATCCCTGGACAGAGGAGACTGGCGGGCTATGGCCCATAGGGTCGCAAAGAGTCAGACATGACTGAGGATGCATGCATGCCTAGGTAAATCACAGAAGGTATGGAGACGCTGAGCACGCACGCTCTAGGAAGCAAAGTGCTCAGTGTAGCTCTGAGGTTGCGAGTAGCAGAGGCCCCATGCTTCCTGAAAACAGGGCCGTGGCTTGACAACATGCAACCTTTCCCAATTTTGATTCAGTCCATTGTTCCATGTGTGGTTCTAACTGTTACTTCTTGACCCGCACACAGGTTTCTCAGGAGATAGGTAAAGTGGTCTGGTATTCCCATCTCTTTAAGAATTTTCTACAGTTTGTTGTGATCCACACAGTCAAAGGCATTAGCATAATCAATGAAGCAGAAGTAGATGTTTACCTGGAATTCTCTTGCTTTCTCTGTGATCCAACAAATGTTGACTATTTGATCTCTAGTTCCTCTGCCTTTTCTAAACCCAGCTTATGCATTTGGAAATTCTTGGTTCACATACTACTGAAGCCTAGCTTGAAGGATTTTTGAGCATAACCTTACTAGCATGCGAAATGAGTGCAATTGTATGGTACTTTGAACATTCTTTGGCATTGTGTGTGGTCAGCATGTGGTGACTGACCTCTGTGACTGGGGAGGGTCACTTTCCCTGGAGAGAATGCGGTGAGTGTGCTGGCATGATCAGAAAAGACCTCCATCCCTGGTCACTTCTTGGAGTTCCCTTGGAGTGACTGAGGAGCACTGCTGTGTTAGTTTGTGACGGCTGCCGTAACAAATACCATAGGCTGGTTGGCTTAAACAACAGAAATAAATTTTCTCACAGTTCTTGAGGCCAGAAAAAAACAAAAACAAAAACAAACAAATAAAAAAAACAGGGCCATGGGAGGTCTAACTCTGGCTGCTCTCTGCTCAGCTCTCTGCTTGCCTTCCTGTGGTCTCCTGCCCTCTATTACCTGGGATGGGCATTGTGATGGACAGTTCTACCGGGACCACACGGCCCTCCCCTTTTTGGCTCCCTTTCAGGAGCAGGCTAGAGAGCTAATACTTAAAAAAAAAAACTGGCTTGCCGAGGAAACTGCTTGCAGAGCAGTCAGCCATGTCTCTTTTTTGGGAAGGTTTGCTGAAGAGTCATGACTGGCATTGTAACACGTCACAGTCCACTGAGTCCCATCTTTCTCTACTCCATTTCCCATTATTTCCTGACTTTCACCATTCTGATCTGATTTTGAACCTCAGATTCTGCTTTCCAGGGAATTCTAGACAGGACCTCCATCAAGCCTCAGTCTCTGGCTCCTTTTCATATTTATGAAGATAAATTCGCCCCGAGAGTATTTCTTAGCTTTACCTTCCTACACTTGTGCAAACAGACGTAAGTCAGGTGACCCCATTATGGACAGTCTTGTCTAGATTTAGACCAGGCAAGAGTTCATTCCTAAGAAGACTGTGATTCAAAATGAAATAGTGGCCATGAAGAGCCCTTAAAACAAGAATGTATAGCTGCCCTCACTCTGCTGTGTTGGTGTGTGTGCGTGCAGTCCAGACCCGGGTCTGCAATAAATTCCCTCTTGCACTTGCATCAGTGAATGGCCTCCTGGTGATTTGTGGGGATCACGACCTGGGCACAACATTTTGGGGGCTCGTCCGGGATTTCCGCGGCACCAGGATGCCTTAACCAGAGGGAATTCTCGGCCGATGGGTGAGTGTGTATATATATGCTTGTCCTGTGGAGTTTAACTTGTCTGCTGGTTGTAATTCTTGCTCTGGAGGAGATAACAGTTGAGGGACCCCAAGATACTGCTCCTTTCGTCAGGAAATAACGGTTGAGGCGCTCCCAAGACACTGCTCCGTTGGAGGAGATCTGGAGGAGATAACAGTTGAGGGACCCCGAGATACTGCTCCTTTCATCAGGAGATAATGGTTGAGGTGCTCCCAAGATACTGCTTCATTCTGCTGACAGTCAGATGTGGCTATAGGCGGATGCGCTAGGGGGTCACGACTGCAGGGTCCCGGGAGACGTCCCGGGCCCCACGGGAACAGGGGGAGGGCGAGAGCCCTCACGTTAGGCTGCTCTTGGAAAAAGCAGCTAGGATATTCCCGAGTTACGCTCCTCTCCAGGTTTTTGCTTTCACCTTTTGTCTGCTAACTTAGCCCGGGTTAATAGTCTGTGTTCTTTGTTCATCCTTGTTTGTGTGTCTGTGTCTCAATTTGACTTTGACGGACGTTATGGGACAGTCAATTCCCACTCCCCTAGACCTGGTAACAGGACATTTCAAAGATGTAAAAGAGCGAGTCTGAAATGTTTACTACCAAGCACTAATTTCCTTTTACAGAGAAACTAAAGAGATTTAGGACTGTGAGTGAATAATGTTTGGTGCCATCCTAAAATGTTCTATAAAAAGGCAAGGGTTTTAAAAATTATCACTGCTATTTATGTTCACTAATCTATAGAATGCTAATATAAGGGTCAGTTCTTGGTTGCTAAAGGAAAGTAAGATATGTGTTTTCAGTAAAGAAGGTATAAGGAATGAAATTACATTTTATGAAGGGAAAAAGAAGTAGGTCTGACTTACAGGTGGCTGTTTCAGGATGGGAGAACAAAGGAATGTGTACAGAAGGTGACATGAATGTGTTATGGAAAGTAGACCCCAAGGAAAGAGTTTTGTGCATAAATACGAGTTTTCTTGAGATGTTGAACTACCTTTGATAATGGATTTTAAGTTTCTTTATCTCTGAAGTGATCTGTTCTATGCTTACCTTTGAAATCTTTTGTTATTTTTGGCTTAGTGAGTAACTGTTGTTTCACAGTGACTTATATGATCCTATCTGACTGTTATAAATCCTTTTGATATTTATTGAAAATACTTCCTAAATTGAATTCTTTTGAGGTTCCTTTGACCTCTAGCTAACTTTGGGGTGCTTCAGAGGGCCCCTGAAACACCCCAAAGAGAGATATTAAACTAATTGTGTTTATTTGGTGGGTTAAATTACAGAAAAATATTATCAAATGAGCTAAGAAGGTTATCTCAATATTATCAAATGAGCTAAGAAGGCACAAAAATACCAGGAATTTTGAGACCTTTAAGGGAAGAATTCACCCAGATTTATTAGGCAAAGTCTGTGATAAGCCTTTGGTGTGAGTTTCCCAGCCTTGTTTTATTTTAAAAGTTCAGTCTGAGACTCTTTAAATGTTTCAACAAAATAAAAATGTCTGTGGTCAATTATGGGTATATAAAACACGAGACCAAAATTAGTGAGAACAGACCTGTTTTGCAAACAAACTAACCTTAATTTAGTTATATTTGATATAAGTAAAGGTAATTTTAACAAAAAGATGATGTTTCAATAAATGTTAAATCCCATTTTGTTAATGGAGGTCTACCAATAGAGGTAGTAAGACTCAGTTCTTAGAAAGTTCTTTGCTGTTATGTGATATTAATATGAAATTTAATTGAATTCTTAAAAAAAAACAAGAATGTATAAGATGAGTCAATAAAAAAGATGAGAAGAAGTGAAATGTGTAAAATTCCTAAGAGCAAACAGAAAGCTTGCCTTAATCTAATTTCTTGCTCAAAGATTGTTTAGATTTTTAATACACTCTATTAGTATAGTATAAAGCAGTTTTAATGGTACTGTGAACTTTCCACTACAAAAGAATTTCACTAATTTTAATTAAAGTTTTTTAATATCCTGGGACTTTTGACATTTTTTATTGATTATTTATCACTAATAATTTGATAGATAGCATACCCACTGAAAGCATCTTATCTATTTGGATTTTGTTTGGAAAATGCAAAAGCAGAGGCTCAAGGGGCCCTGGGCTGCCTCAGCTCTGACTTCAGCTGCAGCTGCTGTAGACAATTCCTGTGCACTATGAACCATCCATCTCAGGATCCCACAGAGCCTTTCCTCTCTCATGCTCCACTATTTATTGCCCCTGGGGGCTCCCTCAGCCTACAGACATGATCTGGGCATCAGGAGAGTTTTCTAGGAGAAACCCTCCAAATGTAACTAAGTGCCTAGCATCCTGTCCTTCAGAAGGATGGTTTCTCAGAGGGTGAAAAGGTGGTAACTAGCTCAGTCACACATCTACATCTGGGCTTTCTGCCTTCTCTGTCTCAATCTTAATTTTCTCTGCCCCTTGCTGCTGCTTTGTGGTATCACCTCTTACCACACACCTCAAAAAAAGAAAAAGAAAGAAAGAAAAACAAACCTGTACCCATCTGTCTGCCTCACACTCTAGTTTTGTGGGAACCTAAACTTACTGTGCTTGTTCAGTCACTCAGTGATGTCTATTTGTGAGCCCATGGACTATATAGTCCAGCAGGCTCCTCTGTCCATGGGATTCGTCAGGCAAGAATACTGGAGTGGGTTGCCATTTCCTTCTCCAGGGGATCTTCCCAACCCAGGGATCAAACTAGCTTCTCCTGCATTGGCAGGTGGATTCTTTACCATTAGTACCACCTGGAAAGCTGAGGCACATTGGAACAAATCGAGGTCAGCAATTTTCTGAATGTTGATACAGTTAGGGAAGTTTGAACTTTTCTAAAAAGTAGAATATACATAAAAATGAAAAGTTACCATTGTGAATCTAGAGTGTGACCTCTCATTAGTGGGGTGATGTGACAAATTCTTGGAGCCACTGATGGGGCTGAACCAGAAAATTCTGGCGAAATCTTAGGGCTTAATATCAGTGGTTGAATTGCAGGCAAGTCTTTTCTGATGGTCCTCACAGAGATTTCTCTTCCTTATAGCAAATAGCAGTACTGGCAGGGATGGATCATGGCTGTGTGTTTGCAGCTTTGTGAGTTATAACCAAGAAGAGGAGAAAGTAATTTAGTAGCTATTTATATGGCTTGAAGGACTTGAATACAGAAAAAAGAAGCTATAATATAGAAAACAAGGTGAATATATTTGACCTTGATTATAGGAAAAAGGGTGAGAGGTGAACAGTAAAGCATGAATTCTGTAGAGAAACTGATGCTGCAGTTGAAGCATGAACAATGACGTAAAGCAAGAGCTTTATGAGACAGATTTAGAGATTTCTTCATTCCTCTGGGCTGAAGTCAATCATTCTTGGTTCTGAGTGCTTCTCAGATACACAAAACCTCCAAGACAGCCGCCATCTACACGATGAGAGGACAGGAACTTAAGCTTCACAAAAATATCAGGTAGGACTATATCAGCTGCATGTAATCCAAATCCTGTTCTCCCATCCCATCTACTGATGTGTGGCTTTTGTTTCCTTGGCCATGAGCTGGCTTTTCCACCTCTAGACATTGTAACTGCATTTCAGGCAGTAAAAATAGTATGGGAGTGTTAAAGGGAAAAGGTGCATGCCAGCTCAATCTGTCCTGTTTTAAATAGAAAAAAAAATTTTTTTTTCTCTTAGGCCCACCCAATAGGTATTTACTTGGCACTTAGGACAGTAGGAAAGCCTTGTCTGAAAGTTCTAACTGCACAGCTGAAATTAAACTCGAAGACTTTACTATTAGTTCTGGCTCAATCTGCAGGCAGGTATGAGGAAGAAAGGATCCTTAATTTGGCTCATTGTTGCCCTGTACAAAATCAGAGTTCTGGTAGTGAGGAAAAGGGAGAATGCTTATTGGGTGAACAACTTCCCATGCCTGCCACAATGAGAAACCAGTGAAAACCTGAGAAATTTAACCCAAAAAGAGAACAAGAGAACATGATTTTCTCTCTTTTTAAAAGCTTTTTATTTTATTTTGGAATATAACCAATTAACAATGTTTTGATAGTTTAAGGTAGACAGTAAAGGGATTCAGCCATACATATATATGTATCAATTCTTCCCCAAACTGCCCACCTATCCAGGCTGCCACATAAGACTGAGCAGAGTTTCCTGTGCTGTAGCGACGGCGCAACAGGTAGGACCTTGCTGGCTATCCATTTTAAATATACTGGTATGTATTACTGCATGTCGATCCCAAACTCCCTAACTATCCCTTCCTTCCATCCTTCTTCCCTGGTACCACGAGTTCGTTCTCTAAGTCTGTAAGAGAACATGATGTTTCAAACTATCATGAGCACTCTAAGCTCATGATTCTGGTAGATAGCTTTCTTTTCACCAGGTCTCTCTTGCCTGTCTTTTGCTTCTCTACTTCCTTTATGCTGCAATGTCTATCCCTAGTTCTGGAAAAGAAAAACAGAATGAGATGGAAATGAAAGGAGAATACATGTAAAAATAATTTTATGGAAGATGCTTGACTAACTAACCCCACTGAGATGGCTCTGTTTGGGGATCTCATTTGTTGTTTATACTTTTGATTATCCAATAGTAGACTTAGCTATAATTTTTGAACAGCTGTTATAAGAAATAGATATAACTGTTCCTATTTTATAAATTAGAAAATTAAGCTTTACAGAGGAGAAGTCTCTTGATAACACAAGAGGTACACAGTGAATCTGGGATTTGAAGTAACATCTGAACTATTTCAAACACTCCAGGAGTGCTCATATTAAGTCCCTCATGCCCAAAGCTCTGAATTGGGCATTTTTGACCACTTGACAGTTGTGAGTTTATTACTGTGCCAAAGAATATTTCTTTGTTGGTCCTCATGTTATATTCATTATTTTAAAAAATGGAAATTTCTCACCTGTGATATTTATCTAAAAAATTATTTCCTGTGGTAAAACTATAGAGGTGAATAAGAAAACACATTTCTTTCCTTTTGGTACAGATTTTATTAGCTTTATTTATTAGCTTTAACACTGGTACAAACCAGAAATGTAAAGTGCTTTTGCCATGTCAGTTGATATATTGTTTTTCTTCTTTATCTGATTGAGGTGATAGTTTATGTTGGTTGATTTTTAAATGTCGAACCAATCTTGCATACCCGGAACAAAACCCACTTGGCCATGATGTATAATCAAATCAAATGTTGAATTTGATTTGCTAATATTTTATTGAGGATTTTGGTTTATTAGTTTTCTTTGTTCATTTATTAGTTTATTATTATCTTTGTTAGATATTAGTTTATTATTATCTTTGTCTGCTTTAGGTAGCAAGGTAATACTGATCTCATAAAATGATTTGGGAAGTAATACCCCCTCTTCTGTTTGTAGGAAGACATTGTGTAAAATTAATGTTAATTCTTTATTTTTATTTTTTTTCTCATTAAACTTTTTTTTAATGGGTCTCAAATTCTGTGCCAGATTTTTGGTCAAGTGGTTTTCATTAAAAAGTACTGATTTTAAAAACTAATAACTTAAACTGCCACACACAAAACATATGGTCCACAAAAACATTCTCCTTTCCTTCTGAAGGTTTTACAATGCATTGTTATCATTAACCAGTCTTCTACTATTAAACTTAAATGGCCAATTGAGACAAACAGTTCTGAGACCGTTCTTCCACCACTGATTAAGACTGGGGTGGCAGGTATTGGGGATAATATTCATTTAGCCTTCTGAGCTTTCTGGGCAGACTTGGTGACCTTGCCAGCTCCAGCTGCCTTCTTGTCCACTGCTTTGATGACACCCGCAGCGACCGTCTGTCTCATGTCACGCACAGCAAAACGGCCCAGGGGAGGGTAGTCAGAGAAGCTCTCAACACACACGGGTTTGCCAGGAACCATATCAACGATGGCAGCGTCACCAGATTTCAGGAATTTAAGGCCACCTTCCAGCTTTTTCCCATAACGACGATCAATCTTCTCCTTCAGCTCAGCAAACTTGCAAGCAATGTGAGCGGTGTGACAATCCAGCACAGGTGCATAGCCAGCGCTGATTTGGCCTGGATGGTTCAAAATAATCACCTGAGCTGTGAAGCCAGCAGCTTCCACGGGTGGATCATTTTTGCTGTCACCAGTCACATTGTCACGACGAACATCTTTGACAGACATGTTCTTGACATTGAAGCCCACATTGTCCCCAGGAAGGGCTTCACTCAATGCTTCCTGGTGCATTTCTACAGACTTAACTTCAGTTGTTACATTGACTGGAGCAAAGGTGATCACCATGCCAGGTTTGAGAACACCAGTCTCCACACGACCCACAGGGACAGTACCAACACCACCAATTTTATAGACATCCTGGAGAGGCAAACACAAGGGTTTGTCAGTTGGGCGAGTTGGTGGCAGGATGCAATCCACAGCTTCAAGCAGGGTGGTTCCACTGGCATTGCCGTCCTTACGGGTGACTTTCCATCCCTTGAACCGTGGCATGTTAGCACTTGGCTCCAGCATGCTGTCACCATTCCAGCCAGAAATTGCCACAAACACTACTGTGTCGGGGTTGTAGCCAATTTTCTTAAAGTAGGTGCTGACTTCCTAAACAATTTCCTCGTATCTCTTCTGGCTGTAGGGTGGCTCAGTGGAATCCATTTTGTTAACTCCAACAATGAGTTGTTTCACACCCAGAGTGTAAGCCAGAAGGGCATGCTCACGGGTCTGCCCGTTCTTGGAGATACCGGCTTCAAATTCACCAACACCAGCAGCAACAATCAGGACAGCACAGGCAGCCTGGGATGTCCCTGTAATCATGCTTTTGATGAAGTCTCTGTGTCCTGGGGCATCAGTGATGGTAACATGGTACTTGCTGGTCTCAAATTTCCATAGGGAGATATCAATGGTGATACCACGCTCATGTTCAGCTTTCAGTTTGTCCAAGACCCAGGCATATTTGAAGGAGCCCTTTCCCATCTCAGCAGCTTCCTTCTCGAACTTTTCAATTGTTCTCTTGTCGATCCTGCCACATTTGTAGATCAGATGGCCAGTCGTGGTAGACTTCCCTGAATCTACATGCCCAATGACAACGATGTTGATGTGGGTCTTCTCCTTTCCCATTTTTGCTTAGGTTTAACTGTGGTTTTCACAACACCTGTGTCCTGGCAGCAAACCCATTGCGAAAAAGCCATGTTAATTCTTTAAATGTTTGATTGAATTACTTAGTGAAGCCATCTGGACCTAGAGCTTTCTTTTCAGTAGATTTTTAGTTATAAATTAAATTTCTTTGATGGTTATAAGAATATTCAGATTATCCATTTCATCTTGTTTTGATTTTGCTTGTTTGTGTTATTTGAGGAATCGTTCTATTTCTTCTAAGCTCTTGAATTTATAATCATAGTTGTTCATAGTATTTCTTTTAGTGGCTACAGAGTCTTCAGTCATACCTCTTGTTTTAGTTTTGCTATCAATGGTTTATATCTTTTACTCATTTTATATTTGTTAGACTTGCTGGAAGTTTATCAATTCTATTCATTTTTTTCAAGAAGCCAGTTTTTTCTCTGTATTAATTTCTTCTCTTGTTTTCTTATTTCAAGTTAATTGGTATTATTCTTCTCTTACTATTTCTTTTTCTGTTTTCTTTGAATTTTTTTCTAGTTTCTTGAAGTAGTAACTTAGATTATTGATTTTAGATCTGTTTTCTCTTTTGAATTTAACACTTAGGGTTATAAATTTCCTTCTCAGCACTACTCTAGATACATTCCATATATTCTATGTTGTATTTTCATATTTATTCAATTGTATGTATACTTTTATTTTCTTTGAGGCTTATTCTTTAATATAAGAATTATTTAGAGACATTTTTGTTTAAGATGTAATTGTTTAGAGATTCATCTTAATTTTCACTCTTGGCAGAGAACATACACTGCACAATCTGAATTATTTGAAATGTTTTGAGGTTTGTTTCATGGCTCAGGATATGTTGTCTTGATGAATAGTCCATGAATACTTGGGGGGAAAAACATGTATTCTGCAGTTGTTGGATGAAGAATATGTCAATTATAGCCTGTATATGTCAATTATATCCTGTTGGTTGATTGTATTGTTCAGTTCTTTATCCTTGTGAATTTACTGTCTAATATCTCTATCAGTTGCTAAGGGTAGGGAACCATTATAAATATGGACTTTATTTCCCTGAATCCTGAAATAACAGTTTTTATGGGTATCAAAAAATTGTTAACTGTTAATCATGAGTTGACAGTTCTTTTCATTTAGCACTTGAAAAATATTATGTCACTTCCATCTGGCTTATATGTTTTCTGGTTATAAATCCATTGATATTCAAATTTGTGTTTCTTATAGCTAATGTTCCATTTCTCTCTGGCTGCTTTCCCCAGATTTCTTTAGGTTTATTATATTTGGGGTTTGTTCACCTTTTTACATCTGTGATTTTAAATCTTTAAACAGATTTGGGAAGTTTTATCCATTATTTATTTGAATACTTTAGCTCCATTTCTTTACCCTTCTGCTCCTAAGATTCTAGTGATATGAATGTTGAATCTTTCACTATTGTTCCACATTTTCCTGGGCTGTGATTTACTTTTTTCCAGTCTGGTTTATCTCTGTTATTCATATTGGGTAAAATCTACTGATAGGTTCTCAAGTTCAGCAATTAAATCTTCTGTCATTTCTGCTGTACTCCTGAGACTAGTAGTAGAGAATTTATATTTTTCTGGAGTGATTTTTTTTTTGATTCTATAATCTGGTTCTTTTGAAATAATTTTTTGTCTCTTTTTGAGACTTTTCTCTATGTTCATTTGTTTCAAAATAATTTGTAATTGCTTACTGAAGCATTTTTATAATTGTTACTTTAAAGTGCTTGTTAGGTAATTCCAACAGCAGACTCACTTCGGTGTTGGGGTCAGTGACTGTCTTTTTTTTTTAATTTTTTTATTTTTTTATTATTGTTTTTGCCATACATTGTCATGATATCACCATGGGTTTACATATGCTTCCCCTCCGGATCCCCCCTCCCTCCTCCCTCCCCGACGGGAAATCTCGCTGCACCAGTCCCGAGCATCAATCCTGGGCTGGCGATTGATTAGACACATGACAATTAACATGCTTCAATGCCCTTCTCCCATATCATCCCACCCTTGCCCTCATCCACAGAGTCCACAAGTCTGTTCTATACATCTGCGTTCCTTTTGCTGTCTCGCATGCTGGGTTCTCGTTACTATCTTTCTAAATTCCATATATATGTGTTAATATACTGTATTGTTGTTTTTGCTTCTGGCTTACTTCACTCTGGATAATGGGCTCCAGTTTCGTCCATCTGAGTAGAATTGCTTCAAATGAATTTTTTTTTAATGCTGAGTAATATTCCATTGTGTATATGTACCACAGCTTTCTTATCCATTCATCAGTTGATGGGCATCTAGGTTGCTTCCATGTCTTAGCTATTGTAAACAATGCAGCAATGAACATTGGGGTACACGTGGCTCTTTCAGTTCTGGTTTCCTCGGTGTATATGCCCAGCAGTGGGATTGCTGGGTCATATGGCAGGTCTATTTGCAGCTTTTTAAGGAACCTCCACAC
>ML661346.1:8710431-8733409 GCA_007570785.1 Antilocapra americana | reverse complement strand
GCAGCCATTCTGACTGGTGTAAAGTGGTACCTCATTGTGGTTTTGATTTGCATTTCTCTGATAATGAGGGATGTTGAGCATCTTTTCATGTGTTTGTTAGCCATTTTTATATCTTCTTTGGAGAAATGTCTGTTAAGTTCTTTGGCCCACTTTTTAATTGGGTTGTTTATTTTTCTAGAATGGAGCTGCAGGAGTTGTTTGTAAATTTTTGAGATTAATTGTTTGTCTGTTGCTTCATTGGCTATTATTTTCTCCCATTCTGAAGGCTGTCTTTTCACCTTGCTTATAGTTTCCTTTGTTGTGCAAAAGCTTTTAATTTTAATTAGGTCCCATTTGTTTATTCGTGTTTTTATTTCCAATATTCTGGGAGGTGGGTCATGGAGTATCCCACTTTGGATTATAGTAGAGAGTGTTTTGCCTATGTTATCCTCTAGGAGTTTTATAGTTTCTGGTCTTATGCTTAGATCTTTAATCCATTTTGAGTTTATCTTTGTGTATGGTGTTAGAAAGTGATCTAGTTTCATTCTTTTACAAGTGGCTGTCCAGTTTTCCCAGCACCACTTGTTAAAGAGGTTGTCTTTTCTCCATTGTATATTCTTGGCTCCTTTGTCAAAGATAAGGTGTCCATAGATGCGTGGATTTATCTCTGGGCTTTCTATTCTGTTCCATTGATCTATATTTCTGTCTTTGTGCCGGTACCATACTGTCTTAATGACTGTGGATTTGTAGTATAGCCTAAAGTCAGGTAGGTTGATTCCTCCAGTTCCATTCTTCTTTCTCAAGATTGCTTTGGCTATACGAGGTTTTTTGTATTTCCATACAAATTGAGAAATTATTTGTTCTAATTCTTTGAAGAAGACCTCTGGTAGCTTGATAGGAATTGCATTGAATCTATAGATTGCTTTAGGTAGTATACTCATTTTCACTATATTGATTCTTCCAATCCACGAACACGGTACATTTCTCCATCTGTTTGTGTCCTCCTTGATTTCTTTCATCAGTGTTCTATAGTTTTCTATATACAAGTCTTTTGATTCTTTAGGTAGAAATACTCCTAAGTATTTTATTCTTTTTGTTTCGATGGTGAATGGAATTGTTTCCTTAATTTCTCTTTCTGATTTCTCACTGTTAGTGTATAGGAATGCCAGGGATTTCTGTGTGTTGATTTTATATCCTGAAACTTTGCTATATTCACTGATTAGCTCTAGTAATTTTCTCGTAGAGTCTTTAGGGTTTTCAATATAGAGGATCATGTCATCTGCAAACAGAGAGAGTTTTACTTCTTCTTTTCCAATCTGTATTCCTTTGATTTCTTTATCTGCTCTGATTGCTGTGGCCAAAACTTCCAAAACTATGTTGAATAGTAGTGGTGAGAGTGGGCACCCTTGTCTTGTCCCTGATTTCAGGGGGAATGCTTCCAGTTTTTCACCATTGAGGATAATGTTTGCTGTGGGTTTGTCATATATAGCTTTTATTATGTTGAGGTATGTTCCTTCTATTCCTACTTTTTGGAGGGTTTTTATCATAAATGGATGTTGAATTTTGTCAAAGGCTTTCTCTGCATCTATTGAGATAATCATGTGATTTTTATTTTTCAATTTGTTAATGTGGTGTATTACATTGATCGATTTACGAATATTGAAGAATCCTTGCATCCCTGGGATAAAGCCTACTTGATCATGATGTATGATCTTTTTGATGTGTTGTTGGATTCTATTTGCTAGAATTTTGTTGAGGATTTTTGCATCTAAGTTCATCAGTGATATTGGCCTGTAGTTTTCTTTTTTTGTGGCATCTTTGCCAGGTTTTGGAATTAGGGTGATGGAGGCCTCATAGAATGAGTTTGGAAGTTTACCTTCGTCTGCAATTTTCTGGAAGAGTTTGAGTAGAATAGGTGTTAGCTCTTCTCTAAATTTTTGGTAGAATTCAGCTGTGAAGCCATCTGGTCCTGGGCTTTTGTTTTTTGGAAGATTTCTGATTACGGTTTCAATTTCCGTGCTTGTGATGGGTCTATTAATATTATCTATCTCTTCCTGGTTTAGTCTTGGAAAGTTATACTTTTCTAGGAATTTGTCCATTTCATCCAAATTGTCCAGTTTATTTGCATATAGTTGCTGATAATAGTCTCTTATGATCCTTTGTATTTCTGTGTTTTCTGTTGTGATCTCTCCGTTTTCATTTCTAATTCTGTTGATTTGCTTCTTCTCCCTTTGTTTCTTGATGAGTCTGGCTAATGGTTTGTCAATTTTATTTATCTTCTCAAAGAACCAGCTTTTGGCTTGGTTGATTTTTGCTATGGTCACTTTTGTTTCCTTTGCATTTATTTCTGCCCTGATCTTTAAGATTTCTTTCCTTCTACTAGACCTGGGCTTCTGCATCTCTTCCCTTTCTAGTTGCTTTAGGTGTAAAGTAAGGTCATTTATTTGATTTTTTTCTTGTTTCCTGAGGTGAGCTTGTATTGCTATGAACTTTCCCCTTAGCATTGCTTTCACAGTGTCCCATAGGTTTTGGGCTGTTGTGTTTTCATTTTCATTCGTTTCCATGCATAACTGAATTTCATTTTTGATTTCTTCTGTGATTTGTTGGTTATTCAGCAGTGTGTTGTTGAGCCTCCATATGTTAGAAGTTTTGAGAGGTTTTCTCCTGTAGTTGATATCTAATCTCACTGCATTGTGGTCAGAAAACATGCTTGGGATGATTTCAATATTTTTGAATTTATCAAGGTTAGATTTATGGCCCAGGATGTGATCTATCCTGGAGAAGGTCCCGTGTGCACTTGAGAAAAAGGTGAAATTCCTTGTTTTGGGGTGGAATGACCTATAGATATCAATTAGGTCTAGTTGGTCTATTGTATCATTTAAAGTTTGAATTTCCTTGTTACTTTTCTCTCTAGTTGATCTGTCCATTGGTGTGAGTGGTGTATTAAAGTCTCCCACTATTATTGTGTTGTTGTTGATTTCCCCTTTCATACTTGTTAGCATTTGCCTTACATATTGTGGAGCTCCTATGTTAGGTGCATAAATATTTATAATTGTTATTTCTTCTTCCTCGATTGATCCTTTGATCATTATGTAATGTCCATCTTTATCTCTTTTCACTGCCTTTATTTTAAAGTCTACTTTATCTGATATGAGTATTGCCACTCCTGCTTTCTTTTGGTCTTTATTTGCATGGAATATCTTTTTCCAGCCTTTAACTTTCAGTCTATATGTGTCCCTAGGTTTGAGGTGGGTCTCTTGTAGACAACATATATAGGGGTCTTGTTTCTGTATCCAATCGGCCAATCTTTGTCTTTTGGTTGGGGCATTCAGCCCGTTTACATTTAAGGTAATTATTGATAAGTATGATCCTGCTACCATTTATTTTATTGTTTTGGGTTCCAGATTATCTATCCCATCCGTGTTTCCTATCTAGGCAAGTTCCTTTAGCATTCGTTGGAGGGCTGGTTTGGTGTTGCTGAATTCTCTCAGTTTCTGCTTGTCTGAGAAAATTTTGAATTCTCCTTCAAATTTGAAAGAGATCCTTGCTGGGTACAGTAGTCGGGGTTGTAGATTGTTTTCTTCCATGACTTTAAGTATGTTTTGCCATTCCCTTCTGGCCTGAAGCGTTTCTTTTGAGAGATCAGCTGTTATCCTTATGGGATTCCCCTTGTGAGTTATTTTTTGCTTCTCCCTTGCTGCTTTTAATATTTGGTCTTTGTATTTGATATTTGCCAATTTGATTAATATGTGTCTTGGGGTGTCCCGCTTGGGGTTCATTCTATTTGAGACTCTCTGTGTTTCTTGGACCTGAGTGGCTATTTGCTTCCCCAGTTTAGGGAAGTTTTCTACAATTATCTCTTCAAGAATTTTCTGATGGTCTTTCTTTTTGTCTTCTTCTTCTGGGACTCCTATGATTCGAATATTGGTGCGTTTAATATTGTCCCAGAGGTCTCTAAGATTGTCCTCATTTCTTTTAATTTTTTTTTCATTTTTCCTTTCTGTTTCATTTAATTCTGCCATTCTGTCTTCTACCTCACTTATTCTGTCTTCTATCTCTGTTATTCTACTGTTGGTTCCCTCCAGGGTGTTTTTGATCTCATTTATTGCATTATTTATTGTATTTTGCCTCTTTTTCATTTCTTCTAAGTCCTTGTTAAAGCTTACCTGCATCTTCTCAATCCTTGCCTGCAGGTTATTGAGCTGCAACTCCAACTTATTTTCCAGGTTTTGGATCATTTTCACTATCATTATTCGGAATTCTTTGTCAGGTAGACTTCCTATCTCTTCGTCTTTTGTTTGGTCTAGGGGGTATTTATCCTGTTCCTTTACTTGCTGGGTATTTCTCTGCCTTTTCATCTTGTTTATCTTGCTGTGTTGTCCCTTTATTGTGGGGATTCCTCTCTGTGGGAGGGGTTGGATGTGTGGTTTGTCAAAGTTTCCTGGATGGGAAGGCTTGTGTAGTTTTCTGGTGGGTGGGTCTAGGTTTCCTCACTGTTACCTTCAAGCCCCAAGTTGGGCGCCAGCTGCTGGGGTCCAGCCCCGGCAGGTCCGGGGGTCTTGAGGGATGAGTGGCGTCAGAAAGTACTGAGCTGAGTCAATGTGGTGATGGAGCAGTCTTTCTCCCAGTGACTGTCTTTTCACAGTAAGGTAATGATTTGCCTGGTTCTTGGTAAGACAGAGATTTTTTAAAATTATATCTAGGACCATTCAGCTATTATGTTAGAAAACTCTAGATCCTACTTAAAATTTTTATTTTCTCTGTCAGTCAACCTGTTTAGGTTTGTCATGCAGATCCTGGCCTACTTTTGTGAACTGTAGTTCCAGTGAAAATTCAGAGGCTTTGCAGTATCAGTTTTGGTTTATTTCACGCCACTGGGGTTCCAGGGGTCGCTGCTGCTTTGCTTGAGTTATAGAAGGAACTTAACCATTCTCAATAGGAGGAGGGGGTCTCCAGCCCATAAAGATGAAGAGTGCTTCCACCAGGCAGCCAAACTCTTATTATTTTAGATCTTCCTTATTGATGCCTTCAGCTGTGTGGAGTCCCCTGGTAGGGCGGCGAGTCTCAGGCCCAGCAGAGAGGCGAGTAATCCTCAGGCAGGGGCTGCTTGTCATGTGATTCCCGTTGCAATTGCCTTTTATTTTTTCAGTTTCAACTTAGGTGAATTTCTGTTTTCTTTCTTGGAATCTTTACATTTTATTACCAAAATCTCTCACTGGGTTTCTGTCTTAATATGATATGAATAAAAATTAGTAATGTATTAATGATCTATTCAGCATAACTTAGGCATCAAAAAGAATCTGAGAGTTTGTTTTTTTATATTATAAAAAGATTTTGAACCAGAGAGGAACATTCCTTTTTGGCATTATCCAAGAAGAGATTTACTACAAATTCTTACAAGGGAGGTATTATAAACTAAACTGTAGTTTCAGTGGGCATTTATTATCAACTGAGGGATGACAAACTCTTTAGCAAGTCAGGTTTGCTATTGTTGCTAAGTCGTGTCTGACGCTTTTGTGACTCCATGGACTGTAGCCCACCAGGCTCCTCTGTCCATGGAATTTCCCGGGCAAGAATACTGGAGCAGGTTACCATTTCCTTCTCCAGGGGATCTTCCTGATCCAGGGATTGAATCCATGTCTCTTGCATCTTCTGTATTGGCATGTAGATTCTTTTCCACTGAGTCACCATGGAAGCCCCAAGTCAGGTTTATTTACATGCAGTCAGAGATGTTTCTATTTCAAAGTGTCGGTGTTTTTTTCTGAGCATTGTAAAAAGCTGTTCATTAACATTAGATGAAGATAGGAGGTTATTACTTATTGTAACAGTGTTGAGCCAGGCTGCAGAGCTTGCTCAGGTTTACATGCATTTATCCATCATACTAAGCCTCTGAGCACTGATTACATACTAGGCACTGTGTTAACTGCTTTAGGGAATTCAGAGGTAAATGAGATTACAATCCCTTCATATTTCAGAACTAATCTTTCTAGCTGTATCTTCTGCCACTTTTGATAATGTCTCCATCTGAACCACACCACACTCACTGCACACTGGTTCCCAGTCTGTCTTTTCACAGCTACAGGCTTTGGCTCAGGCTGTTCTTTCTCTCTGAAAGTCCCTTTCCTTTCCTTTTTTGCCTAGCAAAAACCCTTTACCCAACTCAAATATAACTGAGTCTGGGAAGATTCCTTAACCTCCTTAGGCAGATTTAATCACTGCCATGGAATTTTTCATACCTCCATATCAGCAGGTATAACATTTTATTACATTATAATTGATCTGTCTCTCCCTGTTAATTGGGGAGTACTTTAAATTGGGGGGGCTGTCTTATTGCATTGCCTGTCCTCAGTGCCTGATAAAGAGATGACAAATGGAAGACTTTCAATGTATTTAATTCATCCATCCATTCATTCAACAAGTAATTTTTAGGGCCACCAAGTTTGGCCACGTAGGTTGAACATAACACAATTCTAGGGAGTGTCACTCACGTGAACTATGCTGTACTTCAGTCTGTTGTACAGCCACATGATGAGCCTTATTTATTGAGCACCCGTAGTGTATCAGGTGCTGTCTAGGAGCACAGCAGCGAACAAACACACAAAATGCATCTTGAATGAATGATTAGGCCATTCCTGGGGCTCCAACAGAACTTTTTCCATTTTTGGTAATATTCTGAACATATGGTGCTTAGATGGTGATAATCTATGTAAACTATTAAGAGTCTGTGTTCTGGCTTGAAATTGTATCAGTTCCATGAGAAACTATTATCTCACGCAGCTCAGGTAATTTTTATCACATAAATGATGATGCCTTGTGTTTCCTAAAATGAAAATGGGATTAATGGTTTGTTTCCTCTAACTACTACATGTAGGTCTTTCCCTATTTCATACATCTTAAAAGTCATTCATTCCTTTACGGAAGCCTTGAGAGTAAACTGATAAAAATAACAAACATGGTTGATCAGAACCTACAGAATGCATTGTCTGTGCCTCCAGTGTATACTGCAAGAGCAGCCCAATTGTATTTCAAACATATTGTCATTCATTATTCTGAATATGAAATCAAAACTAATTATTAGTCTAACAAAGGAACCACAAATGATCGCAAATGTACGTTTACCTACATGATTCGTGGTCTTAAAAATAATCCTTTGCATTAAATAATACACATATATGCAAAACTTGTGATTCTGTTTCAAGATTAGGAATTCCTTTCCAGTTCAAACTACAGTCTTAGACTTCCCTTTGATTTAATTTTATTAATTTCATTTTCTTTGACAGCAATACATTTGAAAGAAAAAGGCATTAGTTAGCCATTTCCACAAGGCACAGAATAGGAAACAGTCTTAAACTGTAATTGGAGAAATAAAAATAAGCCTTTTAACTTTTGTCTTTGCTTCCTATTTATGGACTGTTCAGCTTTGTAGAATTTGAAGCTTATACAATTAAAGACATTGCCTTTAATGAAAATAATACAAAATTAGACATAAACATGAATATTTCAGCATGAGGTAAGAAATCACAACAACAAAAAGCTGACAAATACCACAACTAAAACGCTAGATTAAAACTCTAAAATATTTACTTCTCAACATTTCTGATAATGTTTCAGCATTCTTTTGGTCACCATTTTTTAGTCATTTTTATGACAATGCTCTGTAAACTCTATGATTTTCTTCAGAGATAATAGAAATATAATTCAATCTTTTCTTTACAGGGTTGATCAAAGTTTGCTTTTTAAATTATTGCTAGTTAAGATCCACAGAGCTGCAACTTTTCACACAGACATACTCACTTTTTGCTGGGCTGCTACAAGTTTATGCCTTGAAAACAAAGGAATTCTGATCGATTGTGTATCCTACAATTTCCATCAAAACAGAAACGCAAATCTTGTGTATCTGTGCTGCATTCCTAATGAGAGAGAGCTTCCACTGTGCGTTGGTATTTGGGGTGCTCTGCTGACAGTTTCCCACATGTGATCATGGGAAGAATTTTCCATAGGTTAACTTCAATGCTTGTTTCTGCTCCTTATCATCTGCTCCTGATACCATGAGGAGGGAATGCTATTACTCCCCTATGATCTCACTCCTCACTTCTGTCACATGGTGCCAGGTAAAGGAACAGGGTAGAAGTTTCCTGAAAGCTTTGACTCCTCTCTCTGTGCATAGATGTGATTAGAATCACATGAATATATCCCACCACATGGGAACTAAATGTAGCCCAACTCAACTTCCCCCACAGCTGGATCCCAAAATTGTCCATGGTCATTATACAAGAGGATAGTTTTCCTCCACCTTCTCAAGGTCCCTGCTTGTATCTGCAAATTAAACTGATAAAGACAGGTTAATAGAATAAAAACATACAAATTTGTTTAAGAGAAGTTTTATGTGAAACAGGAACCTTCATAAGGAAATGAAGACCCTAAGATGTGAGTATTTGATGCTAGATTTGATGAAGAGTGGACAGTCATGGGAGAATATGACAGTTAACTAATGGGAGGTAATTGTATTAGACCAAGGGAAACTTAGCAAGACCTGTTTGTTAGGGTTCTTTTTCATGTTCCTTTGTTATTTTAGAGATTAAGGTACTCCTTTCCTCAAGGTATAGAGAGGCCACCTCTCACTTGAGGGTTTTATGACTTGGTTTAGGGAAGAAGGTGAGGCTGGGGTCAGAGTAACCTCCCTGCTTCTCCCATTTGCTCAGACTCCTACAACTTAAAATATTCCATATGCCAAGGTGCCATGTTTGGGGGTAGTATATCCTGAGCCCCATCATCACCTCAATCCCATATGACACAATGGGAAGTAAGACCCCAAAATTAGAGTAGAAAGGGGCAGTGATCTTAAGTAAGTGCAGCTCAGATATCATTGCCACGCAGGGTTTACAGATGCATGTAGCACTGTGCCTAGTTGATCAGTCATGTCTGACTCATTGCAATCCCATAGACTGTATAGCCTGCCAAGCTCATGACCGAACAAAGATGTTGAGAGGATCCCTCCTGGAGTGTTGAAGATACCTAGGCAAATGGAGGGCCCTGGACTTTAGTTTCATTCATTTCAGAGTAAAACTCTGTTGTTCGCATGGCTTCCTCAGGGGAAATGGCACATAAGACCCACATAGAAATCTAGACAGATGGCCCCTGCTGTGTGGTTCTAAGTCCTTAGATTATATCTTTTTTTACGTCCAGATGAAAAGACTTGAGTTCAAATATTGCTGTGCCCTGATATACTTTCCAAGGATCCTGGGACTCCTAAGAAGGAATGGATGCTTTCTGTCTCCTGATGATTATCAAGTCTTGCTTCAAATTCCTCCTAGTTTAAATTTTGATAACCTTCCACCTTTTGGTACTGCTCTCTGATCCAATTGTGGATACAACTTCATTCATTTCATTCCTGAACAATAACAATAGCAACAACGAAAGCACTACTACCACAGTAAAGGGATATGGGAACTTCCTTGTCTTTGCAGAGAAGAATGAATTGATGAAGAACATTTTTATGCAGAGAGGTTTGGTAACTGTTACCAAACTCAGGTCTGGCTGCTTATTATTCAAAATTGGAGTCAAGACAAATGTTGGTAGGAAGGAAAGTTGCTTGTAAATTTCTGGATTCAAACAGTTAGTGAGCCATGGAGCTAGGAATCAAGCATTAAGTTATGATCCTCTTGATGGTAAGCAAGAGAAATAAGCCTAAACTGACTCTAGCAAAAGAAAGCATACAAGGCTTGCTGATGTTACCTGTTGAGAGGCATGAGGCTGGACCTCAGGAAGGGATTCGTGCTCTACTTCTTGGGTCCTCATTTCTTCTCCTTCATGGATGTCTGCTTTGTTGCCTCCATCTCTTCACTGTACAGGCTCCTTGTCTTAGAACTGGCAAAGCAGTATCAGGGTATGATGGCTAGAGTCCTGATATGGGAGTCAGGTCGGAGCTTTGCTATAACTTATCAAGTGCTCTTGAGCTAGTCGCTTAGGCTGTAGTCCTTTTAATTGGCTGGGTCTGTTGTAATAGTGAGTCAAGATGGGTTTCAGTAATTGTTTCCATAATTAAACAGCCTCCATAGTTTCCCTCATGCACATATTTCTTTTCTGAGTTATATGCCAGGAAAACCTGCTGAGTTTATCTCCCAGCATAACTGTTATGCTACCCTGATTCATCCTGGAAATGGGCTGGAAAAGTACATTCAGTTGAGCATGCAAACATTTGCTAATTTATTCATTACTTCTCCCAGGGTTTTTTGCCTTATTTAAATGGATAACTTGAGACTGATTCCAAACTTCAAGATGAAATTTCAGACACCGAAGGGAAGGATGAGACAATGCAAACATTTAGGGACAACATTGACCTAGCCAACATTCTTCAAATTATTCCTTACTGCTATTATCCCACTCTGGACATTCCTGAGGATGTCATTCACTTGAATAGAGAATCTTATTTAATTTACATGTCTAGATAATTGCCCTGCTTTCTACATTACTCAGTGTAGACAAGGTTATGCTGTGCAAGAAACACTCCCCCAAATGCCATGTGCTTAAAATAACAAAGTTTTATCCCTTATTCATGTAATATATTTATCTCAGGGCAGCAGAGAGACTCTGGTTGATTCAATTACTCCAGTCTTCCAGACTCCACCATATCCAACAGTCCTAGTTGCCATGCCAGGGTAGGGTACTCTGGAGAATTCATATTGCTACTTAAATACTCCACATCGTTCATAGTGAGTCTGCTCCTCTGACTGTACTGTAACTGATACAAAGTCACTTTCTCTTTTTATTTCTCTTGTAGAAACCTACCTTATGCACACTGAGATATGAATGATTAATAATTTAAATGTTACTCCTTCCAAACTGATATTGTAACAATAGGTTAAGTGTATAATTTAGATAATTCACTGAATGAAGGATCTATGAATATATGAAGTTTTTCCTAACCCTAATTCTGCCCAAGATTACAGAGATCTTGGTCAGGAGATTTAACATCTTTGGACTTTGGACCTAGTTTTGTCACAGATAAAATGAGAATAACAGTGTGTTGGAAAAACACTGTTTGGGAGATGGAAAACCTAACTTCTAGTCCTGTCTCTTCACCAAGTAGTTGGGAAGCGCTGGGCAGGTCATTTAATTTCTATGAGCTTCTGCATCTCCATTTAAAAAATATAGAAGTTGGCTATTGGTCACCAAATTGGTGTACATGTACCTCTGAAAGTATACAAAGACTTTTTAAGGGTATATGGGCTCTGTAGTTTTAGGGGGATCATTTCGCTTATTCCCAAACTCCATTCATATACTTTCCCAGCTTCTTGTAGGCTGTAGTTTTCTACGTCTCGGATAGCTGGCTTTCTCTCTCTTTCTACAAAAAAGCCTGTCCTACTGTATGTGTGCTCAGTTGTGTCCACCTCTTTTGCAACCCTATGGACTGTAGCCTGTCAGCCTCCTTTGTCCATGGGATTATCCAGCAAAAATACTGGAGTGGGTTTCCATTTCCTTCTCCAGGGGATCTTCCCCACCCAGGAATCGAACCCATGTCTCCTGCGGCTCCTGCATTGACAGGCGATTCTTCATCACTGAGCCACCTGGGAAGCCCTCATCTATTCTACATCCTACTTTAATATATTGCCTTGGAAGTAAAGACACCTAGGACCCTAAACAAGGGATCATTTTGGATACTGGTGTAAACATATGACAAGGCATTCTCATTTTGCTGGCCTTAGAGTTTTTCTGAAAATGGTGAAAAGTTAATTTAGAATTAGGATGTTTTGGTCCTTGTTGGGAGGTTCTGAAATTAAATATAGTGTAGAACATAGAATATGGGTAGAGAGCGTATTGGCAAACATTTAGCAACCCCATCTCTACCATCCCCTGTCAGAAAATACAGTTTTTTTGACATTGAATTCTAGAATGATTTATTTTAATTTTTTATTATCTTGCCTAATCTCATATCTTGTAATTATATGCAAACAATTTTGTTTCAGGCTTTCTCAATCAATACTCATCTCTTTTTTGTTACCTGAAAAGAAAAGTAACTTCAAATAGTCAAAATGGAACAGATTGATGATGCTCTACCTCTAATTTCAACTGTAAGGTTTAATGGATTATTAGATTTTTCAGATTACACTGGATAAAACCACAGATTCAAATTATAGATGATTTCTTTGAATAAAAGTATGAGGTTTTCAATGAGGTACCTAAAACCTGTATTATCAAATCATATCATGAAATATTGATACCAGTTATAATCCTCTTATGTTACTTTGTGAAATGTTTAATATTTTTATTTCCTATTAAAACAAAATATTTTTATAACTGATTACTTTTTAGTAATATGTATCTTGCTTGTTCATTAAATATGTAAGTAACATTTTATCATTTGTATCTAAAAAATTAATGGAGTGGTTTCTGAATTATTTCTAAAAGCCAAACTCATGCATACACATTTACTGAAGAAAAAGCAAGTCTTTTATCTTACAGCTTGCTTCACAATAACTTATAATTTTAGCTACACAGTATCTGCATGAAAATAAATAAATGGAAAATGAATATTATGTTAAGGACCTCCTGTTTTCAGTTCAACATGGAAAGTGCTTTGAAATTCTTACAGTAAGAAAAACAACAACTCTTTCAAGATCCATCAGAGAACTGAGGTCCAAGGCAAACTATTGGCCCCCAAACTGGGCAAATAGGCAGGTACATAGAACCACAGCTTACAGGTACTAAAAGCCTGGGAGCAAAGGCTATCATTTGAGGCCAGTAATTGTGGCAACACTTTAGACTGTAATTGATGAATTGCTTGAGGATCAGTGTGGACTGACTTCACAGTTAGTCCACACTGAGGGATCCATAGTCCACACTGAGGGATCCAATATTTGAGTGGGGCACACTTTTTTTGAGCTTTACACCCAGAAGCCTTGTTTCTCACAGTGAAGACCCAGCAGGAGGAAGGGAAAAACGTTTTGAAAATACATCCAGAGCTCTCCATAGCCAGGCCTGCCATCAAAGGAAATTATTTGATCAGAATGTAACGGATTGGGTTTTCACCAAAGCCTAACCCACTTGAGGAAAAGGAAATGTCCAACTCAGGCTCATTAAATAACAACTTAACACCATATCAGCAGGGCTTCAACATAGTAATAGAGGGTTACAGCTAAAAGAACTGCAAGCCTCAGATGCTATTTAATGAATCTCTGGGGCATGAAAAGACAACAAAAGAAATTAAAGCAAAGATTCTAGAGGAAATTTTAGCCTCTGACACACAGCTATAACAAACAATAAGCACTGCCTAACTCCTAGCCAGAGAAACATAAAACCTCATGCTAACGTCCTAGCTACCTCAGCTCATTTACCCAATATATCATGTCTGGCTATCACGAAAAAATTATAAAGCATACCAATAGGAAAAGAAAACAAAGCTTGAGGAGATGGAGCAATCATCAGAAACAGATATGATAAAGATGTTGAATTATCAGACAAGGAATTTCAAATAACTGTGTTTAATATGCTAAAGAATGTAATGGATAAAGTAGGTTGCATGCAAGAACAGATGGGCAATGTAAGCAGAAAACGAAAATTCTAAGAAAGAACTAAAGACAAATGCTATATATAAAAACCACTGTGACAGATATGAAGAATGCCTTTGATGGGCTTGTTAGTGGACTAGACAGCACTGAGGCAAATACCTCTGAGACTGAGAATATCTCAGTAGAAACTTCCCAAACTGAAGATCAAAGAGAAAACAGAAAGAAAAGCAGAACAGAATATCCAAGAACTGGGGGACAATAGCAAAAGGTTTAATGTCTATGTAATAAGAGAACTAAAAGGAAAATGAGGAGAAAAGAACAGAAGACGTATTTAAAATAAGAACAGCTAAGAACTTTCTAAATTTAAAGACAGGTACCTACCAACAGATCCAGGAAGCTCAGAGAACAAGAAACATGGTAAATATTAAAAAAAAAAAATTGACACTCAACCATATCATATTCAAGCTTCATAAAATTAAAGACAAAGAGAAAATCCTGACAGAAGCCAGAGAAGGAAAAAATAAAAATACCTTACTTACAGAGGGACAAGGAGACTTACATGAGACTTTTTTTTCAGAGACCATGCAAGTAAGCGGAGAATTGAGTTAAATATTTACAGTGTCGAAAGGATATTATTTGTACAACAACTTAAACTTTGTTGAATACTTTTTCTATTTTAAAAGGTTCTGTGATACACTCTTCCTTCAGTGGCCTCCAATAAGCCATGCTTCCCAACAGTCTGACTGCGTTGTACTCTTTCTTCTTCCATGTTGACTCTGGGCTTGGCTATTGGTTTAAGTGGTGGTTTTTAAGTAGTATTTAGGTTTTTTTTTTTTTAATTGAAACATAGTTGACATACAATATTATGTTGGTTTCAGGGGTAAAACTGTGGCCTCCTGGGGGCTTCCCTGGTGGCTCAGATGGTAAGGCATCTGCCTGCAATGTAGGAGACCTAGGTTTGATCCCTGGGCTGGGAAGATTCCCTGGAGAAGGGAATAGCTATCCCCTCCAGTATTCTTGCCTGGAGAATTCCGTAGACAAAGGAGTGTGGTGGGCTACAGTCTATGCGTTTGCAAAGAATTGAACATGACTGAGCAACTAGCACATACTACTATTATGTTAGTTTCAGGAGTATTACACAGTAATTTTACATTTGTATACATTATGAAATGATCAGCATCATGAGTCTAGTAACCATCTGTCCCCACACAAAGTTACAACAGTATTATTCGACCATATTCCTTGTGCTATGTATTATAATCCCATGACTTATTTGTTATATAACTGGAGATTTGTTCCTCTTAATCCTCTCCATCTGTTTGGTCCACCCTTCCTTTCCCCTGGACTTCCCTGCTGGCTCAGTGGTAAAGAATCCATCTGCCGAGATTTCCCTGGGGGAGGGAGGAGGGAGAGGGGTTCTGGAGGGGGAGCATATGTAAACCCATGGTGATATCATGTCATTGTATGGCAAAACTAATAAAAAAATAAATAAAAAATAAAAATAAAAATAAAAGAAGCCTGCACAGGAAGCAGGGCCTCCCTGTGGAGAGGAAACACATGTTCTTAAATGAAAAAAAAAAAAAAAAAAGAATGCATCTGCCAATGCAGGAGACACGAGTTTGATTTCTGGGACAGGGAAGATCCCCTGGAGAAGGAAATAGCAAGCCACTCCTCCAGTATTCTTGCCTGGGAAATCCACTGGACAGAGGAGTCTTGTGGGCTACAGTCCATGGGGTCACAAAGAATCAGACACAGCTTAGTGATGAAACAAGGCCACGAGGAGTGATGAAACAAGGTTAGTGATGAAACAAGGCCCCTCCCCCTACCTCCTGGTGACGACTCATTTGTTGGCTGTACCTATGAGTCTCTTTTCATTTTGCTTTATTTTGCTGTTTTGTTTTTTAGATCCCATGTATCAGTGGGACAACTTGGTATTTATTTTTCTCTGTCTGACTTACGCACTTACCATAATAGTCTCCAGCTCCATCCATATTGTTACAAATGGCAAGATTTCAGATTTCATTTTTGTGGCTAGTCTTTCATTGGGTATGTATACCACATCTTCATTCATTCTTCTGTTGATGGATACTTGGTTGCTTCTGTACCTGAACTGTTGTAAATAATGCTGCTATGAACATTGGAGTGCATATGCCTTTTCAAATAAGTGTTTTTGTTTGTTTTGGGTAAATTCCCAGAAGTGAAATCATTAGATCATATGGTAGTTCTATTTCTAATTTTTGAGGAAATCTCATACATTTTCCATAGTGGCTGCACCGATTTACAATTCCACTAACAATGCTTGAGGGTTCCTTTTTCTCCACATCTTCACCAACAATTGTTATTTGTTGTCTTTTGTATAATAACCATTTTTACAAGTATGAGGTGATATCTCATTGTGGTATTGATTAGCAATCAATTGATTTCCCTAGAAATCAAAAGATGATTGAACCTCTTTTCATGTCTATGATATCTGTATGTCTTCTTTGGAAAAGTATCTTTTCCTCTGTTCATTTTCTAATGAGGCTTTCTATTTTTTGAAGTTGAATTGTATGAGTTCTTTTCATATTTTAGATAATAACCCTTTATCCAGTATATCATTTGCAAATATCTTGTCCCATTCAGTAGGCTGTCTTTTTATTTTACTAATAGTTTTCTTTATGTACTAAAGCTTTTTAGTTTGATGTAGTTCCATTTGTTTATATTTGCTGTTGTTTCCCTTGCCTGAGGAGATATACTCAAAAAAATATTGCTAGACCTCTGTCAGAGAGCTTTTTGCCTATGTATTTTTTTCTAGAATTTTTATAGTTTCAGATATTACACTTAAGTATTTGATCCATTTTTAGTTTATTTTTACATATGGTGTGAGAAAGTAATCCAGTTTGACTATTTTCCATATCATAGTCCAGTTTTCCCCCCACCACTCATTGAAAAGGTTGTCTTTTCCCTATAATATATTCTTCCCTCCCTTGGTTTGTCGTACACGGTCTTTGTAGTGTTGAGGTATATTCCCTCTCCACCCACTCTCCTGAGAATTTTTTTGTAAATCGATGTTGAAATTTTTCAAAACCTTTTTCTATACCTATTGTGATGATCATATGATGTTTTTCCTTTTTTTGTTAATGTGATGTACCACTTTAATTGATCTGCTGATATTGGACCACTCTTGTATCCCTGGGGAAAATCCAAAAAGATCATAGTGAATTATCCTTTTCATGTATTGTTGAATTCAGTCTGCTAATATTTTGTTGAGGATTTTTGCTTCTGAGTTCATTGATGATATTGGCTTGTAATTTTCTTCTTTTGTGTTGTCTTTGTCTGATGTTGGTATCCGAGTGATGATGGCTTGTAGAATGAACTTCAAAGCACTCCTTCTCTTTCAATTTTTTGGGATAGTTTGAGAATGATAGGATAAGTTCTAGGAATTTATCAATTTCTCCTAGGTTGTCTTTTCTACTGGCATAAAAATTGTCCATAGTAATCTCTTTTGATCTTTTGTATTTCTGTGGTGTTTGTAGTAATATCTCCTCTTTTGTTCCTGATTTTATTCATTTGGGCCCTCTCTCTTTTTTGCTTGATGAGTTTGGCTAGATGTTTATTGATTTTATCATTTCAAAGAACCAGATCCTATTTTAATTGAGCTTCTCCATTTTTTGGTCTCTATTTCATTTATTTCTGCTCTGTTCTTAATTATTTCTTTCCTTTTACTTACTTTGGGTTTTGTTTGTTTTTCTTTTTCTGCTTCCTCTAGGTGTAAGCTTAGGTGGTTATTTGAGATTTTTCTTATTTCTTGAGGTAGGCTTGTATGGCTCTAGATTTTCCTCTTTGGACTGCTTTTGCTGCACCCCATATATTTTGAATGGTTATGTTTTCATTCTCACTTGTCTTCAGATATTTTTTTAATTTCCCCTTTGACTACTTCGGTGAGTGACCTACCAGTTCTTTAGCAGAGTGTTGTTTAGATTCCATGTGTTTGGTGCTTTGTAGGTTGTTTTTATTTTCCTTGTAGTTGTTTTTTAGTCTCATCTTCCTGGTGTAGGACTTCAAGTCTGGGGAGCACAATGTGGGATTTGGACCCCTTTTACCTTTGGGAGAACCTCTGCAATTGTGATTATCTTCCTGCTTGTGGGTCACTACCTGAGGGTCTGGGTCTTGACTGTACCGCACCTCTGCCTTTCCTATTGTGTCTCTATAGTTACTTCTTTATATATCTAGCTGTAGAAGTCTTTTCTGCTAGTCTTCCAGTCATTTTCCTATGTAGTTGCCCTGTAAATATTGTAGTTTTGGTGTGCCCATGGCAGGAGTGAGCTCAGGGTTTTCCTGCAACACCATTTCGGCCACACTAGCCAAGGAGTGCTTAGTTCTTAGGGGTGAGTTTCAGCCAGTGAGACATTAGTGAGAATAACACAAATCTTGATAAGTGCTTCTGCACTGGGGCTTGTCTTCTTGAGGCTTCTTTTGGGAACAGCTTTGCTAGGAGAAGTCCAAGCAGACACATAGAGAGGCTTCTGTTCAGAGCTGGGGTACCTGGCCAATAGCCACAGCTAACCTCTCAGCCTTTGACGAGTGACTGCCACTTGTGTGGGTGAGGTCATTTTGAACATTTTAGTTAACCCACAGAATCATGGAAAAGATAAAGTGTTTCCATTTAAATCCATTAAGTTTTAAGGTGATTTTATAGGCAATCACTGGATAACCCAATTAAATACTTTCTACAATTTATTTCTTAGTAGAATTTATAGTATTCATTGATGCATATATTAAAGTCAAACTTTTTCTTTCTTTCTCTGAATTTTTTTTTAAGTCTGATTTGACCAACTGCATTGACCATGAAGAATGCCTTGCCTCTAAATTTTTTAAATGTATAATTAATGAGCATTTCATAAGTCTTAGAAGAGTCTTCTTGGTAATCTTCCCAGAAATTGAGAAAATGAATGACTGAAATCATTGAGTAACAAGTTCTTTTTGAAAGTCAGGTGGCTCCTAATTCTTTGCTTTCAAGAAAACTGAAGGAAAATAGGATTAAATTGTTTCTGCAGGGTAGATCATTGTATGATTTTTAGTATTTAACTGAAAAGGAATTCACTTACTTGAATAACATTGGTATAAAAAAAGCCAGATATGAACAAGATTCCTCAACTTATTTATTTATAAAACAAAAGTAAAATAGTAGGTCTTGAGCTCTGTGTTATTCTACCAATAACTGGTATCCATTCATGGACATAGGAGCTAAGTGGGAAAAAATAGTCTTATTTTGCTCATTAAATAACTCATTTCTGAAAATTGTTACTTTCTTTTGACCTATTATATAACAACAGTAATCTTAATGGTAGCTGAATCTGAAAGAATGTTTCAACATTTAAAGAGCTTTTACTGTCACAGAAAAATATTATTTCAATTTATTAGCATATTTTGGAAAGAACTATAAATGATCAATTAAATATTTTAGTCATAAAAGTATGATACTTAAATAAGAATTTCTGTGGGAAAATGAAATAGTAACACAAGTTTCAAAAGGAAAACAAGAAAAACATACAATATCTCAAAGTAATGTAAAATGTATTCATGCATTTTTAACATGTTCTGTAAATGTTTGCAAAATGGAATTCATCTCTTTTTATTAACATAGTCATGTTGGTTCACTTGTCCTCAGAGACATGCAGAACAGTCTCACCAACTGACGAAAACTCAGAATACTGAGATGTATAAGACCATTCCAGGGCTTTTTCTTCATCTATAACAGCTCATTACAAGTCCATACACATTGTGCTGCATGTTCTACAAAGCAAGAAATGTAGATCTCATCTAAAGTCTATTAACACGATTATATGACAGCTACCCACAGTTTATGTATGTGCTTAATTGCCCAGTCGTGTTCGACTCTTTGTGACCCCATTGAATGTAACCTGCCAGGCACCTCTGTCCATGGGAATTCTTCAGGCAAAAATACTGGAGTGGGTGGCCATGCCTTCCTCCAGGGGATCTTCCCAATCCAGGGATCAAACCCAGGTCTCCAGCACTGCAGGTGAATTCTTTACCATCTGATCCATGAGGGAAACCCAAGAATACTGGAGTGCGTAGTCTGTCCCTTCTCCAGGAGACCTTCCCAACCCAGGAATCAAGTCAGGGTCTCCTGCATTGCAGGTGGATTCTTCACCAGCTGAGCTACAAAGGAAGCCCATTCCACACACAACTTGGAATATAAAATAAAGTGGAACTTGTAGTTTTAAGACTTTGCTGCTTGAGCCACTAATAAAACTAACTGGTTGGGATAGCTGGCAGGAAATCTAGTAAACAAGGACATTTATTAACACTGGAGAACCATCCACAAATTCTTATACTCTGTCGGCTTCCCAATAATCAATAAGAACGGACTTCATTATAGGCTGCAAAAGTAAAAATCAGGCTTTTAAAGTATCAGTTGAGCTGTTTTACAGTTTTCAAGCCTCAAAGATTTATTTACTTTATATCCTCTTGAAAATGTCTTCCTTTCTTCCCCTATTTCTTATGCCCACAGCTATTGTTACAGGAGAATATTACAGTAATCAATCAATATCTGATTAGAAGTGTGCAACTCTTTCATTATCTCCACGAGGTGATTGAAATCCTTTTGCCTGAGCTGTAATGATCTGTTGGTGTGGTGCATGTAGATTCCAGTGCCATTTGTTTAGCGTGAGTGAGCAAAGTTTCTGTTCTTTTGTATCCGAATGTGGAGAAGAGACTGCTCATACTCACCAGGAAAATAATTACTATTGAATAACTACCAGTCACTTCATCTCTGGGCCGAGTGTTTGATGTTTTCTGACCCCCCTCACCCCACTCCAACACACATACGACCTATTTGTTTCTGTACTTGATTTCACAGAATGTCACTCATCAACCATTTCTGTACATTTGATAGCTAGTGTTTTTTTCCCAAAAAGTTTTGGAAAGATCATACTGTTGGATAAGCAGGAAAGAAAAATACTTGTGTTGTGTGGGGAAATACATACCTATCTCACTGGAAGGTTGACTTTCAATTATCGGTGGTAAAGGAGATGTAAATAACAAGAAAAATTGAAAATGTCAAATAGTAGTTTCTCATTGAAAACCAATAGATTATATTAGACTATCTTATTGTATCTTCTTTAACCAGCTCTTTAGCAGAATGAATAAGTAATATAGTCACCTCATTACCTTCTGTATACCCTCTGGTAGACAAGCATATAATCAGTTAGTGAAGAAAGTCAGAAATAAAATAGGCAGAGAAGACTGAAAAATACAGGCATGCATAATTTGCCTCTGAATAATCTTGATTAACGATCAATCAAAGCTTTTAACATAAACGCAAAGAAGCCACTTTGCAGCATTGTCTCTTTTGCATAACACAGAACAAAATAGAAATCAGATACAAAGACAAGGTACCACCTATTCTTTTTCTTGGAACCTGATGAATATCCTTAATTTTTGATGTCAGGAATAATTTTAGAAGTCTGATGGAAGTTATGGACTCTCTTCTGAGAAAAATGCACCATGATAGGAACACGACAGGAACAGCACACGGATATAAAAGCATGCTTGATACTCCCTGGAGTTATGCAGTGCTGACATACGTAGAGTTACTATCCTTGGGACTCCAGATTAGCAAGCCCTGCTATGCTTCCTCTGTGCTGTAATCTTTGGCAGAATTCAGTTGGAAATCAAATAAGCAAGTTTCTATTTTTATCGAGGCCAGTGGCTTTCCTAGTGGGAAGCTGGGGCTTCCCAGGTGGCACTAGTGGTAAAGAACTCGCCTGTGACTGCAGGAGATGTAAGAGACATGGGTTCGATCCCTGGGTCGGAAAGATCCCCTGCAGGAGGGTACAGCAACCCACTCCAGAATTCTTGCCTGGAGAAGCTCTTGGACAGAGGAGCCTGGTGGGCTACAGTCCATAGGGTCACAACGAGTCAGACAGGACTTCGCACACATGACATATCTGCTACTACTACGGAAAGGCAGTGACTGGCAGCCTACCTAAATCAGGAGGGGTAGTATTTCCAGGTGGCACTGACAGAAAAAGGTCAGTGGCTCTGCTCAGAACGTCACATTCACTTACAGAAACAACAGTGTACTTACAGAAGAGGGGCAAATCAGTTTAAAAAATGCCAATCAAAATAAATCTCTTGTGCCTCGCTGTGGCTTTAATCTGACTTTGTCTTCCACACCTGGCTTTACTGAGTGTTCTAGACTTTCCTGCACATGAAATATTTCAAAAATGTGATGCAAGTGCCATTTGAATGAATGAAATGAATGAAATGAAGCAAGGAAATGGCTCCTCGATGAGTTTTGGGCTTTTGCTTTTTCTGGATTAGATGAGCAGCTGTTGGGCAGTAAGGCTAGCAAAACAGCAATTTGAGCCAAATAAAACTCAATCAAACTAGACTGTTAATGTCCGGCAGACTTAGAATACTAGAGGAGTTTAGGGACAATGAGAGCACTCTAGAGGAGCCATTTCCTCTAAATGGATCATTTCTTCTCTCTTATGCTCACATTTTCACATCTTGGAAATGACTTTTTCTGTGCTTTGATGTATAAGTGAAAGTAATACCAAAAGTTATGTTTTTTTTTTTTTTTTAAGATTGTTGATATGGGGATGGAGGAATGATTAAATATACTCAGTCCAATCTATGTGTTCTTCCATTTAAGAAAATCTTTTGAAAGACTGCTATATAATCAAGAGGACTTCCCTTGTGGCTCAGATGGTAAAGAATCTGCCTGTAATGCAGGAGACCCAGGTTCAGTCCCTGGGTCAGGAAGATCCTCTGGAGAAAGGAATTGCAACCCACTCCCGTGTTCTTGCCTGGAGAATCCCATGGACAGAAGAGCCTGGAGGGTTACAGTCTGTAGGGTCACAAAGAGTCTAACACAGCTGAGAGACTGACACTTTCAATTTTTGCTATAAAAACAAGATACCCTGCTTGGTATCCATATTTGTGTCTGAGTTCTCATTTTTATTTAGAACCTCAGAATTACCTGTTGAGGTAAATGGGATATTTTACAATTCAGGAGGCTTAGCAAAGTGACTTGTAAGTAGGATGAAGACGGTCTTGATCACTGTCTCCTGGAACTTGCTACATCTGCCCATATGACATGGACATTCTTCAATTTTCAGGGCATTTTGTTAAGAAATACATGATGATGCTTGGAACGATTTTGAGGGAAAAAACTTAATAGTGCTAAAACTGCAAAGATGGCACTACTGAATTCATCTCTCACCAAAACAGGAAATAATCTAGAGAAAGCACATCTTTAACAGCATCTCAAAATATTCCATCTGGAGAGGCCACAATAAATCTAACTCCTGATTTCTTCCTCATGATACTCATAAGGATTCATTGTACCTCCCCACAATATCATGGGGGAAAAGGAAAGCTATGTTGATAATGTCCTTGATTTTATTTATCCCCATTGCAGAGGGCAATGATTTATTTATTTATTTATTTATTTTTAAATCGAAACTTACTTTATTTTTTTT
>ML661346.1:8609545-8701561 GCA_007570785.1 Antilocapra americana | reverse complement strand
GCACCACTTGTTAAAGAGGTTGTCTTTTCTCCATTGTATATTCTTGCCTCCTTTGTCAAAGATAAGGTGTCCATAGATGCGTGGATTTGTCTCTGGGCTTTCTATTTTGTTCCATTGATCTATATTTCTGTCTTTGTGCCAGTACCATACTGTCTTAATGACTGTGGATTTGTAGTATAGCCTAAAGTCAGGTCGGTTGATTCCTCCAGTTCCATTCTTCTTTCTCAAGATTGCTTTGGCTATTTGAGGTTTTTTGTATTTCCATACAAATTGTGAAATTATTTGTTCTAATTCTCTGAAAAAGACCTCTGGTAGCTTGATAGGAGTTGCATTGAATCTATAGATTGCTCTGGGTAGTATACTCATTTTCACTATATTGATTCTTCCAATCCACGAACACGGCACATTTCTCCATCTGTTTGTATCCTCTTTGATTTCTTTCATCAGTGTTTTATAGTTTTCTATATACAAGTCTTTTGTTTCTTTAGGTAGAAATACTCCTAAGTATTACCTTTTGCTTTTTTCTTTCTCCTTACTTTCACTTTATTTTTCATTGGTTTCTCTTCTCTTTTTCCCCTCACAATATAGACCCGGAGTCTGTTTTATTTATAATCTGGTAAAGTTATGTGTTTTCCATTCCTACTTTAACCTCTCAAAAGAATAGTTGATATTTCTTTGTATTTAAAAAGCTGATCCTAAACAACAGGGTCCTACTGTATAGCACCAAGGTCCTATTGTATATTCAGTATCTTGTAATAAACTATAATGGAAAAGCATATAAAAAAGAATATGTATACATTATAACTGAATCACTTTGCTGTACACTTTGCTGAAACTCACACAACATTGTAAATTAACTATACAACAATTAAAAACTAAAAGCCAACCCATGTGGCCTTAATTATTTTCTTGATAGCACAAAAGGATTTCCATCTCATTTGAAATAGTTATTGAATAAATTTTGCAAACACTCAAAGTAGCAGCATTGAGACAATGGCTGAAATGACCTGTCTACCTAAATAAAAAGTGTTTCTGAACAGATCTGAAAATGGAAAACTATTTAAGAAAATATAGGGTATTTTAATATTCTGGAATAGATACTGGAATTCATTCCTGGAGAAACCCTTCATTGGTAAGTCATTCTAGTTATGCAGACATGAAGAAGTACCTACTCAGTGCTTTTGGGAACTGACCCAAAAGGAGATGCTGGCATTCAGAATTCTGTTTAGAAATGAAGTTAATAGTAAAAACGAGGCCGCATAGAATCAGAAATTTCCCTGAGCCTGAAATGCATTGTGTCATTGGATGATGTAAATGATTTCTGATCAAGTGTTTTCTCCCAGGAACTGAAACCCTAATAAAAGAGATAGACAATTCTCCTCTTTGCTTTATGTTGCAGAAAGCATTGGGGAAAGGAATGGGACTGAATTGATAAAGCACCACCAACCCTGAGGTGTCCCTTCTAACTGAAGGTTGAATGCGTCACAGCTAGGGAAATATGCTCTGGTCCATGATACTTTGTTCCTTATCCTTGGGTTTGTAACTTTCTCCTTTGAAGGCAATGGATAGCCCCAGTGTCTGTCACCCTATAACAGGAAGGAAGCTGGGCCTTAGGCACAAAAAGACTGCCTGCTTTTCTCTGTATCAGAGGCCGTTGGTCTACTCTGCCATTTGTAGGTGTAGAAATGCCTGAGGCCTCCTGCTGATGAGAACGGAGCTGACAGCCCTACCCACAGAGACCTGCTAGGAAACCCAAAGGGAGGCTTATGGTCTCTTAGCATAAGACTTCTAGCATCAGTCTAAGCGGTGTTTCTCTGATTCCTGTTTTCAGTAAGCTCTTAGTAACAGTATGGTTTAGTATCAGTGGGATGCACGGCAACTGAAATTATCATTGGTGATCAGGAGTAGACAGATGGGCCTAGGAGTGAGTTTATAACATGGGGGTCATCTGCCCCAGAGGAGGTGGCTTGGCAGCAAGCAGACAAGCCAGAGAACAGGGAAAATGAAGAACTGTTAGGGCGCTGCTCTGGGAAACTTCTGGAAATTAGTGGTTGAGATGAACACTTAAGGAGACTAATTTCTGCCAGGAAGACAATGAGGGTTCACACCAAAACACTTTGCATATGAAAAGGACGTCTAAACCTCACTTGGTAGTCATAGGCTAGGAGGTTATACATGATTTTTTTGGAAACATTTAAAAATAGAGGTTTAAAATGCATGTTAAAGTAGTCAGCTTGTAGTCATAAACTGAGATAAACATTAACAGAAATAGCAAATTTCAGCCCATTCTTTCAATAAAATGAGTTGCGTTGATATGTAATTTAATAAGCAAAGATATAATGAGAAGCAATTTAATTTATTTCTGTTTGAGAGCTGCAAAATTATTATTTTAATCTTGTAATCATTTGATGTGATTAATTAGCCAATTAGCAAAATAAATATTTTCCACATAAATTAAATGTGTTGGCAAAAATTATTATTTCTTTTACACATTCAATATGAGTCTGTTTTATATTTTTATGATTAAATTGATGAGACTCATGTTATCATTCCTCAGTGTAAGCATTCTGTGCCTGAAAGTCTTATTTTGTGCTAAATGTTTAACAAGGTCTTTCTGAAGGTAGGGTAAGAAGAAAAGCTAAACCTTAGGTGAAATTCATGTAATTCAGCAAAAATATAATAACAAAGCACTGAAAGAGGACCTTGTTCCCAATTCCTGGCTCTGCCACGAGATAGGGACATTCATCACTTAGTTGATTCCTCTGAGCCTCAACTTCCCTATCTGTGACCCTAGAGGATTGTTTAGAAAGTGCAATAATAAAATGTATATGGAAAATATACACTGGCATCACCAACTTGATGGACATGGGTTTGGGTGGACTCTGGGAGTTGGTGATGGACAAAGGGGTCTGGGGTGCTGCGGTTCATGTTGTCGCAAAGAGTTGGACACGACTGAACGACTGAACTGATACTGATATGGAAAAAACTCTAAATGATTAGAGTCTCTATTACTACTTAAGTATCTATTACTACTCAGGCCCATTGAGTTGGTGATGCTATCTAACCTCTGCCACCCACTTCTTCTCTTGCCCTTAGTCTTGCCCAGCATCAGGGTCTTTTCCAATGAGTTCATTCTGCACAGCAGATGACCAAAGTATCAGAGCTTCAGCTTCAGCATAAGTCCTTCCAATGAATATTCAGGGTTGATTTCCTTTAGGATTGACTGGTTTGTTCTCCTTGCTGTCCAAGTGACTCTAAAGAGTCTTCTGCAGCACTAGCTTAAAAGCATCAATTCTCTGGCATTCAGCCTTCTTTATGATCCAGTTCTCACATCTGTACATAACTTTAACCAGATGGACCTTTGTTGGCAAAGTGATATCCCTGCTTTTGAATATAATATCTAGGTTTGTCATAGCTTTTCTCCCAAGGAGCAAACATTTTTTTTAATTTCATGGCTACAGTCACCATCCACAGGGATTTTGGAGCCCAGGAAAATAAAGTCTGTCACTGTTTCCACTTTTCCCCCATCTATTTGCCATAAAGTAATGGGATCAGATGCCTATATATCTATAGTATATGTACTCAGTATGTAAAAAACCTAAAAATTCATCCTATACTATTAGAAATGGTTAGAAATGAAACAATTCAAGAAGGCTAGGTAAATGGGTGGATGGCTTGCTATAGATATAGATGTAGTTTTTTAACCTTTTGCATAATTTCTCATTCCATTTTTACATACCTTATGGGACAAATCTTATTTTTCATATTTTTAGATAAAATTCAAAGTGAAATAAAATCCTCAAAATAACCCAAGTAGTCAGTGACAGAGATGAGATTGAAACCCAAGCCTCCTCTATTTCAGAATCCTGTGTTCTTTCTCCCTCACCTCACTGCCTTCTCATTGTCAGTGCGCAAAACCCACCTGGCTATATACCTGCTAACGCAAGAAACTTCAAAGATGTGGGTTAGACCCTTGGGTTGGGAAGAGCCCTTGGAGGAGGGCGTGGCAACCCACTCCAGTATTCTTGCCTGGAGGATCCCATGGACAGAGGAGCCTGGGGGCTACAGTTCATTGGTTTGCAAAGAGTTGGATACGACTGCAATGACTTAGCATGCATGCATGATAAGCAAGAATTATTAATGACTTAAAAAACAATGAAGTCAAAGGTTATTGGGGAAAAGGACATTCATAGGGTCTCCAATTATTGCCACACAGTTCAGTTCAGTTCAGTACAGTCGCTCAGTCATGTCCGACTCTTTGCAACCCCATGAACCACAGCACGCCAGGTCTCCCTGTCCATCACCAACTCCTGGAGTCTACCCAAACCCATGGCCTCAAGTTGATGGTGCCATCCAGCCATCCCAGCCTCTGTCATTTCCTTCTCTTCTTGCCCTCAATCTTTTCCAGGATCAGGGTCTTTTCCAATGAGTCAGTTCTTCGCATCAGGTGGCCAAAGGATTGGAGTTTCAGCTTCAACATCAGTCTTTCCAATGAATACCCAGGACTGATCTCCTTTAGGATGGACTGGTTGGATCTCCTTGCAGTCCAAGGGACTCTCAAGAGTCTTTTCCAACACCACAGTTCAAAAGCATCGATTCTTCAGTGCTCAGCTTTCTTGATAGTCCAACTCTCACATCCATACATGACTACTGGAAAAAACCATAGCCTTGACTAGACAGACCTTTGCTGACAAAGGAATGTCTCTGCTTTTCCATATGCTGCCTACGGTGGCCATAACTTTCCTTCCAAGGAGTAAGCATCTTTTAATTTCATGGCTGCAATCACCATCTGCAGTGATTTTGGAGCCCAGAAAAATAAAGTCAGCCACTGTTTCCACTTTTCCCCCATCTATCTGCCATGAAGTGATGGGACAAGATGCCATGATCTTAGTTTTCTGAATGTTGAACTTTAAACCAACTTTTTCACTCTCCTCTTTCACTTTCATCAAGAGGCTCTTTAGGTCCTCTTCACTTTCTGCCGTAAGGGTGGTGTCATCTGCATATCTGAGGTTATTGATATTTCTCCCTGCAATCTTGATTCCAGCTTGTGCTTCTTCCAGCCCAGTGTTTTTCATGATGTCCTCTGCATATAAGTTAAATAAGCAGGGTGACAATATACAGCCTTGACATACCCCTTTTCCTATTTGGAACCAGTCTGTTGTTCCATGTCCAGTTCTAACTGTTGCTTCCTGACCTGAATACAGGTTTCTTAAGAGGCAGGTCAGGTGGTCTGGTATGCCCATCTCTTGAAGAATTTTCCACAGTTTATTATAATCTACACAATCAAAGGCTTTGGCATAGTCAATAAAGCAGAAATAGATGTTTTTCTAGAATACATATTAATTACAAATCCAAAATATTATTCTGATCTATTTCATTTACCTAATACCATATTGGTTAATGTTTATTTTGCTTCCAGTTTTTCTTATTGTAAACGCTGCTGTAAAACACTTTCATACATATAGCTTTGTACACAAGCTATTGTTCTAGAGAGGCAGCATGGCCAGTGATTAGAAGCAAAGACTCAGGAACCATTCATAAGCCAAATCTTGGTTCTTATATTTGTCAGCTGTGTGACCTTGACTGAGGTTTTCATCCCTCTGCACTTCAACTTCACCGTTCAGAAATGAAAATAACACAGTGCCTACACCATAAAGTTGTTGTTGGAATCAGATGAACTTATATAGGAAAAGGACTTGGAATAGTATCTTCAACGAGTCAGCACTCTAGGCTGTGTGCTATCTCAACTATTATCATTGCTGTTGTTATGGTATGGTTGCGTTAAGGAAAATACATCTTCAGGTTTAATGATCTTAAGGAATTGCCCATGGGAGGGGCTGCAGCAACATGTTTCCACTTTATCACAACCTCTCTAATATTTGATATTATCAGATTTTTGTTGTCATTGTTTAAAAAGATTTTTTAAAAATCTTAAATTGTTTTAATTTGAAATTTTATGATTACTAGTGAATTTGGTTTTCTTTCAGTTTTTTGGCCATTGCTTTTTATATTCTCTGATTCATCTATTCATATGTTCTGCTTATTTTGTAACTGGACTGTCTTTGTTGTTAATAGGAACTGTTTGTATACTTTGGACTCTAAACTCTAGCCACTTGTACAAATTCCAGAGGCAAAGAGAATCAACATCTATACAATACCAAGTGCCCCATCCATGAACACAGTGCCTGTCCAGTATACCACTGTACCCTCCCTTCTCTTTTTTCTTTTCTTCCTTTTTTTGTTTGATTGTTTTAATTCTTTTGGTTTTAGTAAGGGTAATTTTTTAAGATTGTTGGTCTCTAATTTTGGTGCTTTAAAGTCACAGAAAGTATTCTGTATATATTTAGTCTTTGAAATGTGTGACATCCGTTTTTGTGAATATTCCATGTGCTTGAAAGTTGTGTTTTCACTGTCATTTAGTTGTAGAGTTCAACATGCATATTATAACACGAAGGTTATGTTATTCAGTGCTTCTATATGCTTACTGATTTTTCCCTACTTGATTTATGAGTGTCTGAGATGTGTTAAAGTCTCCCATTATGTGCATTATAGCAACTTTTTTTTCTGATATACTCCTTTGCTATCTTATTGATGTTTTCTACTATTGTGTAGTTAAAACTTTATTTCTTAAAAATTCTTTATTTTCTTGAATGTTTTGAAATCTTCCATTCTAAAGTTTGAATCTACCTCATATTCTCCTCCTTCAGTATTACAGACTTCAAGATAGCTTTGCCATCCTCTTTCCCCCAAAATTCCATTAATTGAACTTAATCAGGTTTAGATCTTTAGCACTCCATCCATATCAATAGTTACTCATATTGTTCACCTTCTGAGATGTGAATTTATTAACAGCTCAAGTAGAAATGTAATAAAATGCTCTGCTTTTTCAGACTCATACTTTCATTTGAAAATCCATAAGCTGGATGAAGGAAAGCATGGTATTTGATATATGAATGGTAGGAAAGGGAAAGAGATACAATAAATAAATATGAATAGAGGCAGTCCCCAACTTAAGTATAAGCTACATTCCAAGATTTCAATTGATAAATTGATCATGTGGAAATTAGAGGATGCTTGGTCTCCCAAGCAGTAAGTTATTTCCCCAGCTGTTTTCAGCTGCTAATTTGGAAGCACCATGTCCTCTGTGTTATTACCTTGTCCTTGGCACATATTTTCCTGGATATCATGACTTCATTTCTCATAAACATTTTAGAGCTTGTTAATGAGTTAATGATGGATTCATTTTAAAGCTCTCTTAGGTTTGAGAGTTCATAGCCAAGCATATTTTTCCCCCATTCAATTCCCTCTATCCTTCACTGGAACTCTCTTATTTTTATATGACCAAAGTCTAGGACATCACATCTGCCTCTTCAGCATTAACAAAGTAGATAATTATTTATTTCTAATTCTTGTATTTCTTTTAAGGAGGAGCTGAAGACCAAGAATGTAGAGAATGTGATGCAGGTAATTATACTCAATTGGAATCTTTAAAGAAAACATTGCCCATGCTACCTTGCCTTTCAACTTTTTACAGACAAAGCCAAAGATGTTAGAGCTATATATAAAGATCTTCTGACTTTGTCGATTTCTTCCACATGTATTTGTCATAGTGATTAGTCATTGTTGACTTTGTGAATCTGGGCATTGTTTCTATACACACATGAAGCAAGATTTGGAGGCACATCCTATACACGAGGAAAGATCTGCACACAGTGTTCAATGGCATCCTTAGGAAGCCTGATCTATTTCTTCTTACAAGAGCTAAGGGGACAATCTAAATCCACGGCTTCTTTCCATTAACTGATTTCTATGATTCTCTTCTGATTGTATATACATAGGAATCCACATGATGACTATATTAGTTTGCTAGGTCTGCCGTAACACAGACCACAGAAACTTGTCTTCTCACAGCTCCAGGGGCTAGGCGTCCAAGTCAAGATGTTGTCAGGTTTAGTTTCTTCTGAGGCCTCTCTTCTTGACTTAAAAATGGTCATATTTTCATTGTCTTCACGTGGCCTTTCTTCTGTGTGTGTGCATGCCTGGTACGTCTTTGTGTGTCCAAATTTCCTCTTCAATGAAGGCAATCAGTCAGATTGGATTAGAACCCTAATCAGGTTCATTAGAATGCCCTAGTGGCTCAGTTTAAACTTGACACCCCTTTAAAGGCCGTATCTCCAAGTGTGGGCACTGCTCGACATAAGCAGATACTTGCACTTTGGTCTGGTGACAGAGAGGGCAGTAGAAGCAGCATCGCAAAAAGAATTGAATCTAAATGATTTTTAGATCAAAGATGATTAGAAGACTAGCCATTTTAGAACATGATTATTTTCAAGTCTTGCTTAAAGCCCCCATTGTCTTCCAAAACCCAGCAAAGAAAGTAGTTCAGGATTTCCTTCAGGGAAGTGGGGAGGGAGGCTTATCACTTTGGTCCCTTTAAGTTGGACTGAATAGTGTGGATGAGGCGCCGTCTTGGCAAGAAGGGGGTGGACCAACAGAAGAGGTCTCTCCCACTTCAAATTTCTATGATTAACGTGCTTTTGCTCTGATTTCCTGCATTTTCTAACAGTTTTGAAAATCTCTGCTAATAGAAAAACATTTTACGAAGAGATTGAAAGTAATTACAGTGTCTTTCTTTTTTGTATCCTAGAATATATAATCAATTTCATTTATTTCCCTAGTAAAACATTCACTGCAGGTTTAATCTTTGAAAGACAACTTGATTATCTGTTCTACAGAGCAAGTCAGGAGATATCATTCAATCATAACTTCCTATTATGAAATGTTTATGCCCGAATCATTTTCATATTGAACAGGGGTCTGATTAACACATAACATTTAAGGTGTGTGTGTATTTCACAAAACAAACTGAATAGGTAGCATGTAACATTATTGAAAGTAAATTGATATATTTAGTACCGTTGCTTTTAATAAAAACCTTTTTTTTTCTTTTCTAGAGCTGCATAATGTCCTGAATGTTTTAAATAAAGGGTACTGTTCTGCACTTCAAAACCATGTAATAAAACTCTTTGAAAGCAGATTAAATAACTTCCCACATACAGTTAATGTCATGGTACTCTTAAATAAAAAAAGGGAAGGAACTAACGATGGGGAATAATACGCATTCTTATCTGGAAAGTCACCTTAGATGACACTTTAAAAAGAGCTAAGTTAAAGTTCTTTTGTAAAAGTATAAATGAAAAATTCAACCTAAATTAATATCTAATATGTGTGACCTACATTTCCCCAAGCATCCTCAGTCAGGGATTACCCTAGAGTAACAGTGTGTGTGCTTATTGCTCAGTTGTGTCTGACTCTTTGCGACCCCTTGGACTGTAGCCCGCCAGGCTCCTCTGTCCATGGGGATTTCCAGGCAAGAATACTGGAGTGGGCTGCCATTTCCTTCTCCAGGGGATCTTCCTGACCCAGGGCTTGAACCTGTGTCTCTGGGTCTCCTGCATTGCAGGCAGATTCTTTACCCAGTGAGCCATCAGAGAGTAACAGTATCAGGTATCAAACCCCAAATCTCTGGTTTAGGGTTTGCTCTCTCCCTGTCAGCAAAACTGCCAGAACACCAGCCCCCGGACCCCACACTCTGATTGAAAGGTGCTAATGAAAGATCACAACATTGCCCGTGTCTCGGTCCCATTTTGTGGGATATGATCTTTGTGCAAATTAGGAAAAGATGCTCTTTCCCCAAGCAGATGAAGAGAGGAACTGGATTTCAAGCTTGTTCTAATTCCCCTGGCTGCATGTCCTTGAGCATGAACACCCAAGGTGTGTGTGGCAGCCCTGCCAGCTCACCTCTCCTTTTGACCTGCAGCACTGGTACGCTGTCTCCTTTCAGCCTGCATGACCCTTAGTGCTGTGTGACCTTTGGTGGTGACAGTCTCTGGGAAACCAGTTTCTGCTGTTTTCCGCCACAGTGGTTGTAGCTGTTCTTATTCAATGTCAATAATTTCCACGCTAAAACTATGGAAGAATGAGTCCCCCACAACTCGCACTGCATCCTTTGTCAAGAACCACACAGCAGAGCCAATCTGCTTGCTACATTAAAGGAATATAGCTTTTTGGAGGAGATCAGTCACCAAACTTTCTTCCTAAGTGTCTATATTAGTTTTCATCCCCACCAACAATAAATGGAAGTTCCTGTTGCTCCACATCCTCACCAGCATTTGGTATTGTCAGTGTTCTGCATTTTTTCCATTCTAACAGGTGTGTAGTGGCATCTCACTGTTATTTTAATTTGCAGTTCCCTTATGACATATGTTGGACTTCCCAGGTGGCATAGTGGTATATAAAAAAAAATCCACTTGCCAATGCAGGAGACTCCAGAGACACAGGTTCAATCCCTGGGTCGAAAAGATCTCCTAGTGTAGAAAATGGCAACTCACTCTAGTATTCTTGCCTGGAGAATTCTCTGGACAGAGGAGCCTGATGGGCTACATTCCATGGGGTCATCAAGAGTCAGACATGACTGCATGCACACACTCTGCACCGTATGACATAAGTTGTGGACATAGCAACATATGCCCAACATATCTCCAACAACATTTTATATGAGGCATAAGATGTGAAAAGCATCTTTTCTTATGCTTTTTTGCCATCTGTGTATCTCTTTAATGAGATGTCTGTTAAAGTCTTAGACTCATTTTTTAGTGGGGTTGTTTGTTTTCTTATTGTTGGGTTTTAGGAGTTCTTTATCTATTTTGGATAGCAGTCCTTTATCAGTATGCCTTTTGCAGATATTTTTATCCATTCTGTGAGACTTATCATCTCATTCTCTTGATCAGTGCATTTGTTATAGCTCCATCTCCTGAAGAATATGACACATATTCCTTAGGACCAAATAAAGAGAAAATCTGAGTGAATGCATCTGTTTAACTCAACTTTGTTCCCTTCCATAGTCTACTTGGGAAGCTAATGGCTTTATCTCCCCCATCCCTTACCCCAGAGTCACTGAGAATACTTGTCCAAGAGGTCAGGAATCTCAACTTGTTTAGTCATTGTCTCTCCCATAAAGTGTATGAGGTCCTCAGGCAAACAAAATCCTTTCCTTACTTTTATACCAGCTCTCAGAACCTTCTCAAAGATATGGGAACTGAGAGGAATCAGTAGTTTAGCCTTCTTCTCTAAGAGCCTCATATATACTTTTATATGACTTTAGAGGCTAAATTGGAGACAGCAATGGCACCCCACTCCAGTTCTCTTGCCTGGAAAACCCCATGGCCAGAGAAGCCTGGTGGGCTGCAGTCCATGGGGTCGCTAAGAGTTGGGCACAACTGAGCGACTTCCCTTTCACTTTTCACTTTCATGCATTGGAGAAGGAAATGGCAACCTACTCCAGTGTTCTTGCCTGGAGAATCCCAGGGACGGCGGAGCCTGGTGGGCTGCCGTCTACGGGGTCGCATAGAGTCAGACACAACTGGAACGACTTAGCAGCAGCAGCAGCAGAGGCTAAATAAATAAAGAAACTGTACAAGAATATACTTACCCAATGATGAAGTGAGATCACCCTGGATTTGAAAAACAAGATAAAATCAGTCCCTGTATGACTTGAATTAATCCAGTGATCTTGCCCAATGTTTTGTTAATGTGAATTATGTACTCACGGCCTCTCTGCCTTCCAGCCTTTGAGCTTGTTGTGTTCTGTGTGCTGTATGTTTTGCTCAGCATCAACCTGGACATGAAAATCAGCATTTTCACTGATCTCCAGGCCAAAAATAACACCATTAATATAAAAGTTTTCATTTTTGCTATTCCATTTTTTAATTTCCAAGCTCCTTTTCTGCTCTCTGACTTTGCCTTGTTCTCTCAGCATTTTTAATCACATTCTTGTTATAAAACTTGTACTCTTATCACTCAGAAATTATCAGTGATAGTGTTTTCTGTTTATTTTTATGGCCTTGACTTGACTCATTTTCAAGTATTAACACTTGAAAATATTAATAATAAATGCTGTGTGGTTATTCTCCAGAAATACTCTCCATTCTTTCGAGGCCCTGGAAGCTGACTGCTATAGACCATCTGGGATCCCCAGCTCCCTATTAGCTTCCTATCAGGTTCAACCAATGGAGGCACTGGCAAGAGATTAGAAAAGAGAGAGAAGATTGGTCATCCATTCCCATTTACTCTCTGCCCAACCATTGTTCTTTCAGTGCCTGCGTTCCTCCATTGCAGGGTTCCTTAACCTTGGCACAGTTGATATTTGGGAATAAATATTTCTTTGTTGTGAGGTCTGTCCTGTGCATCATAGGATGTTTGGCAGCATCTGTTCTTTGTAGATGCCAGTAGCAATTCCATCTCCCCAATGTCTCAATCTCAACCAAAAATGTTTCCAGACGTTGCCAACATCCGTGGGAGAAACTGCCCCTGGTTGAGAACTGTCCTATTTCTGTGGCTGGAACAGCCCTCCTCCACAGTTCCAGCTCAGACTGGACTCTAGTAATAGCAGTCTCTCCTCTTGCCTTCTTAGGTCTGCCCACTTAGGGTGGGCACCGTTCTTTTTTGGTTCACTTGAATCTTCGCACCCATCTATAAGAGATCCCTTCATTGTGGTCTCATTTACTGGAGTCCTGTTAGTACGTGCCACCTGTTTGCAACTGAGACCTCATTGTTCCAAGGTGTGTCATGCTAATGGGTGTATTGTGTTGAGCATGATTTTCACTGGAGGGTCATCTTAGATATCTGTTTTTATGTCTATGAATGGCAGTCAATGAAGTGATCAGGAGAGATGTGACAATTTGTGTCAGAAAAATGTTGGACCAGAAATTTGGAAGCCAGGTCTTAGTCAGCCTAAGCCTGCGTTCCAGTTGACTTGTCTAGATGGAAAGTCAATCAGTGCAACTGAGTCAGGGAAGATGACCTTGGTGAATTTCACATAAGGCATCACTACCATTTCTCATGGAGATTTTGTCTACCCCCAGCCTAGGGACCAAGGCCACGTATCACCTTCCAGACTATGGACTTCTTAAAGTCACTATCCAAACTAACCGTTTTTAAAATGATAGATTTTATCTTTCACTTTCTAACATTGGGAATCCTATGCTTACACCACGTTTGAACACAACCACAATTATCACCTTCCCCACTGACCCTGTGCAGCCATCCACGTTGGGCCAGCTCATCCACGTTGCAGACAGGACCCAGGTTGCTCTTGCTTTGAGCCAGAAGCCACTTTTGCTGGAAACAACTGTGGCTCAGCCTCTTTGATGACATTTCCATCACTGTATCTGAGAACCAGGATGAAATATCTTGTGTTCAAAGTAGAACCATCTCAGCCACGTTGGAAGGATTTCCGGGACAGATGGCCCATTCATGAGCTTTTCCTCTTTCTGCTCTCACGGCCCCATTACTGCCACCATCACACAGTCTGTGTCAGGTCTTCAGTGTAGTTTCTCCTCATTGCCCTGCCTGCATGTCTCATCCGATTTACTTGTGTTTCTGATGCTAACACTAAGGTGTTAGCATCCACTTGTTTCCTCTTGAGAGAAGCCACAGCATCACAGGCATTTGGGTTTGCTGCTTGCCTGGTCACCGCCAGCCACCATAACGTTGGTTCCACATTGACTTCCCCCTCTGCTCTGCCTTGTCCACACAGAGCAGGCTGACAGCACCTAAGCCCCACAAACTACACTGTGGAAAAACCCATTTTAGGGACATTCATCTCTTTGAAGCCTTCAATATGAATTTAAAATGAAAGAAATTAAGAGATGTAATGACCTTTCACCAGAGACTCTCTAAAAACTACAGAAAAAATAAAGGAAGAAAATGAAAAAAATTATTTTAGCTAAAACCGACCAAATCCATAACAAACAAATGATTCCTGTTTCAGCCTTTTTGCCCCTCGAATAACTCCATGACAGGATAGCAAAGCAGTCTCTCCAAATCCAGAAAACTTGCTCAGAGATTTGGCTTTAATTTCTTTACAGAATAGCACAGAAAGAAAACCTGAAATTCTTAGGGTACAAGTCAGATACAAAGGTCATTTACAGGTGATCTCTTCCAAACTCCCTACTTTGAATGCAAACCTTTACAAACTAGATTGAGAGCTGAAGTTCAGCATTCTCAGGATTTGCTAAAAGTAAGTACTTGAATGGGCTAAATACCACTTTGCTATTCAGTTGCTTAGTCATGTCCATCTCTTTGCGACCCCATGGACTGCAGCACACCAGGCTTCCCCGTCCTTTACCATCTCCCAGAGTTTACTCAAACTCATATCCATTGAGTCAGTGATGCCATCCAACCATTTCATCCTCTGTCATCCCTTTTTCCTCTTGCCTTCAATCTTTCCCAGCATGGAGTCTTTTCCAGTGAGTTGGCTCTTCACATCAGGTATCCAGACTATTGGAATTCAGCATCAGTCCTTCCAATGAGTATTCAGGATTGATTTCCTTTAGGATTGACTGGTTTGATCTCCTTGCAGTCCAAGGGACTCTCAAGAGTCTTCTCCAGCACTACAGTTCAAAGGCATCTATTCTTCAGTGCTCAGCCTTTTTTACTGTCCCGCTCTCACATCCATACATGACTACTGGGAAAACCATAGCTTTGACTATATGGACATTTGTAGGCAAAGTAATGGCTCTGCTTTTCAATACATAGTCTAGGTTTGTCATAGCTTTTCTTCCAAGCGTCTTTTAATTCCATGGCTGCAGTCATTGTCCACAGTGATTTTGGAGCCCAAGAAAATTAAGTCTGTCACTGTTTCCATTGTTTCCCTGTCTCTTTGCTATGAAGTGATGGGACCGGATGCCATGATCTTTGTTTTTGGAATGTGGAGTTTTAAGCCAGCTTTTCACTCTCATCTTTAACTTTCATTAAGAGGCTATTTAATTCCTCTTTGCTTTCTGCCATAATGTGGTATCATCTGCATATCTGAGGTTATTGATATTTCTCCCTACAATCTTGATTCCAGCTTGTGTTTCATCCAGCCCAGCATTTCACATGATGTACTCTGCATATAAGTTAAATAAGCATGGTGACAATATGCAACTAACTTCATCTAATCCCCAGGGTTTACTTCACACCAAGAACATGTAAGCATCACTCTTTAGCATGGCCCTGCTTCATAGACTTAGCTTTGAAAGGCAGGTTAAATCACCAAGGAGAATACAAGGAATGTATCCCCAGGAGAAGCAGGCAATTTATTTTTAGGCTTTCATCAGTAAAAAGAGCAACATCTCAAATGTGAAACTCTTTGCAACTCACGAATAAATATAAAAATGGGCCCTATTTTTAAAAGGTAATCCGGTTTGTTAATTGCACTGTTAACTCTCTTGTTCTGCAGTATTCTTATGTCAAATGCCACCCCCACACCCAAGTGAAGGTAACTGCTAGCGGCAGCGCATGAGATCACACAGAATCCCTTTTGAGCTGCAAGCAGAGACACTGGATCCCAAGGAGCAAGATGAGCCATGTTCAGAGCAATCTTTAAATTATTCTGAGCACAGAATTTTCCTGGAGCATAGTTCTGGGAAAACTTGCTTGATTGAGCCTCTCACTTGCTCATGTTATCACAGAAGGACAGGTGTGGTTGTCATGTTTAATATCCTGTAAGAGGAAAGGCCTAGGGCAAGAGTCACAGTGGAAAAAGGTATAATATTAACTCTCATGCAAATTAAATAGTCCTAAAGGAAAGCCAGCACTTGAACTTAATAACAAAGCAGACGTTTCTTATTTTTCATTCCCCTTTGGTTGTATTTTCCTGGAATTCTTGTTCTAGATTCTCGAATCTAGGCACACTTGGCCAATGTTATCCTAGTGTAGCTGGCATTAATATCACCAGTGTGTGTGTCTGCATGCGTGCATGTGCTCATATGTGTGTGTGACAGTCATTCAGTCGTTTCTGACTCTTTGTGACCCCATGGACTCTAGCCTGCTAGGCTCCTCTGTCCGTGGGATTCTCCAGGCAAGAATACTGGAGTGGGTTGCCATGCCCTCCACTAGGAGATCTTCCTGACCCAGGGATCAAACCCGGGTCTCCTGCATTGCAGGCAGATTCTCTACCAACTGAGTTACCAAGGAAGCCCCAACATCACTAGTGCCCCAAACCGCTGGAAAATTATTCACAAGAAAAGGATTCATATCCACTTTGTTAGAACTCCTAGGTTACCTTTCCTTTTCTAGAAACCTTAAGAGCATCAAGAATTTCCCAAGAATTTGCTGGAATGCTGCTGTGACTGAGTGTTGGGAACAGAATACAGGTGACCACGGTGAGCCAAGTCCATGCTGCCTGGGTGGGCAGGCACAGGAGCCCACCTCTCTGGGATCACTCTCACTGTGCTGCTACCTATGTGACTCTGAACAAGCTCTTTCAGGCTCTACTGTTTCATCTATAATGTGGAGGAAATAATAGCACCCATCTCACTGGGCTTAATTGGGCTGTTGTACAATTAATTTTATCCTCCCAAGATCCCCAACTCCCACATTTTCTTCCATCTCAGCAAATGTCCTGCCATCCATAAAACTGTTCAAGTTGGAAGTCAGAAGGTCCCCTAAGTCACTCTGTCATTCACACTCCCTAGCCAATTTGAGATCACGTCTGTCAATTCCACCTCCATGGCAAATCCAGCGTCTCCCCACAGCTCTGGCATCTTGGCCAATGGTGCTCTCATTTTCTCCCTCTAGCTCTTCCCCAGCTTCTCTACCACTGACTGCCCTTATCTGGGGTGTTCCTCTGGCCCAGTGGACGGGAGCCACCTTCACATGTCTCCTTGCTTGTAAAATAATGATTTTATTATTATTAAATAATAAATAAAGTTGCTATTATGTATCCCAAGTGATAACCTGGAAAAGGAAACCCTGTCATTGCCTGGCTTAGATGCCAGTTTCTCCTACTACACTGAAAATCCACTCCAAGCTCTTTGTCAGGACTCTTGCCTCTCCTCTCCCCTTTTCTCACTCACATCAGCTTTCCCTCCTTCCTAGAGCACGTTCCCTTCTTAGTGCCTTCACACAGCGTTCTCCTCTGCCTTGAACTTTGGTCCCTGCCTTAGTCCATTCAGGCTGTTATAACAAGAATACCACAGCCTGGATGGATAACAACAAAAGACATTCATTTCTCACAGTTTGGGAGAGATTTCTCACAGATTTCAGATTTTGATGAAAGTTAGATTCAGAGTTGAAGAAGCCTCACTTCCGCGTTCATAAGTTCCATCTCCTCCACGTGTCCCCACACGATGGAGGCTCTTCATGGGGTCACTTTTATGAGGGCATTCATTAATCCCTTCCACGGAGGTGCTACTCATTAATGACGTCATCCCCTCCCAAAGGCCCCACCTTCGAATACCATCACATGGAACAGACAGAGCAGCCCTCAGATCTGAGGTGACACTGCATGATTCAGGTCTCTGCTCAGCACAGCCTGTTACCAGAAGCCTTCCCCAACCACAGTCTAAAGTAGACCATCGTGATTTCACTCGCTACCTTTGCCTCATACTATTTATCAGAATCTAAATCCATCTTGTCTATTTAATCCATTATCCACTCCCCTAGTAGGAAACAGTGCCTGAGAGAACAGAAATCCAGTCAAGTGCTATTCAATAGCTCTCCTCCCAAAGCCCCTAAATAGTGCCTCGAGGCATGACAATATTTGTTGAAGGAACAAATAGAAAATAGTTTTACACAAGTACTCAACAACTGTGGAGGATTTTATGTTAAGAATACTTTTTTAAATCCTAGTCAGTGTTGCTGGCAAAGTTTAAATTTAAAATCAAGTTTTGTGTTTTCAGTCTTTTACAAGTGGTTGACCAGTTTTCCCAGCACCACTTGTTAAAGAGATTGTCTTTTCTCCATTGTATATTCTTGCCTCCTCTGTCAAAGATAAGGTGTCCATAGGTGCATGGATTTATCTCTGGGCTTTCTATTTTGTTCCATTGATCTATATTTCTGTCTTTGTGCCAGTACCATACTGTATTGATGACTGTGGCTTTGTAGTATAGCCCGAAGTCAGGCAGGTTGATTCCTCCAGTTCCATTCTTCTTTCTCAAGATTGCTTTGGCTATTCGAGGTTTTTTGTATTTCCATACAAATTGTGAAATTATTTGTTCTAATTCTCTGAAAAAGACCTCTGGTAGCTTGATAGGAATTGCATTGAATCTATAGATTGCTCTGGGTAGTATACTCATTTTCACTATATTGATTCTTCCAATCCATGAACATGGTATATTTCTCCATCTATTTGTGTCCTCTTTGATTTCTTTCATCAGTGTTTTATAGTTTTCTATATATAGGTCTTTTGTTTCTTTAGGTAAATCTATTCCTAAGTATTTTATTCTTTTTGTTTTGATGGTGAATGGAATTGTTTTCTTAACTTCTCTTTCTGTTTTCTCATTGTTAGTGTATAGGAATGCAAGGGATTTCTGTGTGTTGATTTTTAATATCCTGCAACTTTACTATATTCATTGATTAGCTCTAGTAATTTTCTGGTGGAGTCTTTAGGGTTTTCTATGTAGAGGATCATGTAGTCTGCAAACAGTGAGAGTTCTACTTCTTTTGCAATCTGGAAAAGATTTTTGCAATCTTTTCTGCTCTGATTGCTGTGGCCAAGACTTCCAAAACTATGTTGAATAGTAGTGGTGAGAGTGGGCACCCTTGTCTTGTTCCTGACTTTAGGGGGAATGCTTCCAGTTTTTCATCATTGAGGATAATGTTTGCTGTGGGTTTGTCATGTAGAGCTTTTATTATGTTGAGGTATGTTCCTTCTATGCCTGCTTTTTGGAGAGTTTTTTTAAATCATAAATGGATGTTGAATTTTGTCAAAGGCTTTCTCTGCATCTATTGAGATAATCATGTAGTTTTTATTTTTCAATTTGTTACTGTGGTGTATTACATTGATTTGTGGATATTGAAGAATCCTTGCATCCCTGGGATAAAGCCTACTTGGTCATGATGTATGATCTTTTTAATGTGTTTTTAGATTCTAACAGCATACATAAAAATAAACTCAAAATGGATTAAATATCTAAATATAAGACCAGAAACTATAAAATTCCTAGGGGAAAATACAGGCAAAATACTCTCCGACATTAACCAAAGCAGAATCCTCTATGACCCACCTCCCAGAATACTGGAAATAAAAACAAAAATAAACAAATGGGACCTAATTAAAATTAAAAGCTTCTGCACAACAAAGGAAACTAAAAGCAAGGTGAAAAGGCTGCCTTCAGAATGGGAGAAAATAATAGCAAATGAAGCAGTGGACAAACAATTAATCTCAAAAATATATAAGCAACTCCTGCAGCTCCATTCCAGAAAAACAGATGACCCAATCAAAAAGTGATTGGGTCACAGCCAAAGAACTAAACAGACATTTCTCCAAAGAAGGCATATAAATGGCTAACAAACACATGAAAAGATGCTCAACATCACTCTTTATCAGAGAAATGCAAATCAAAACCACAATGAGGTATCATTTCATACCAGTCAGAATGGCTGCCATCCAAAAGTCTACAAGCAATAAATGCTGGAGAGGATGTGGAGAAAAGGGAACCCTCTTACACTGTTGGTGGGAATGCAAACTAGTACAGCCACTATGGAGAACAGTGTGGAGATTCCTTAAAAAACTGCAAATAGACCTGCCATATGACCCAGCAATCCTACTGCTGGGCATACACACCGAGGAAACCAGAATTGAAAGAGCCACGTGTACCCCAATGTTCATCGCCGCATTGTTTACAATAGCCAGGACATGGAAGCAACCTAGATGCCCATCAACTGACGAATGGATAAGAAAGCTGTGGTACATATACACAATGGAATATTACTCAGCCATTAAAAAGAATACATTTGAATCAGTTCTACTGAGGTGGACGAAACTGGAGCCTATTATCCAGAGTGAAGTAAGCCAGAAGGAAAAACAACAATACAGTATACTAATGCATATATATGAAATTTAGAAAGATGGTAACAATAACCCTGTATGCAAGACAGCAAAGGAGATGCAGATGTATAGAACAGTCTTTTGGACTCTATGGGAGAGGACGAGGGTGGGATGATATGGGAGAACAGAACTGAATCATGTAAATTATCATATGTGAAATCAATCGCCAGCCCAGGTTTGATGCTTGATACAGAGTGCAAGATGCTTGATACAGGGCTGGTGAACCGGGATGACCCAGGAGAATAGAATCAGGAGGGAGGTGGGAGGGGGGTTCTGGAAGGGGAACACATGTATACTCATGGTGGATTCATGTCAATGTATGGCAAAACCAACACAATAATGTAAATAAAAAAGTCTTTCCTGAATTTGTTACAAAAAAATAAGTTAATAAATTAAAAAAAGTTTTCTGTTTTTTCTGATAGTAGTATTAGTGGTTTGGGGGTTAGAGAGGGGCAAGAAATGGCCCCCTGTGAGAGGTGGCACCTTTGCAGCAGGTCCCAGAGGCTCCAGAATCATTATTTTGCAAAGAGAATTTATAACAGGACCTGTCAGTTGAGAAACAGTGAAACTTAGATATATATTTTCCATTTAGTTTTTTTTTCTGTATATTCAGCATGGTTTGACCATTGAATACTTAATTCTAAATTCCAGATATATTCAAGTTAAATCCCTTAGATATAAAGAAAATCAGCACCAACGTCTCCACTTTCTCCAGTGTGAAATGCACCCTTTTCATAGAAAAATTAGCCATGAACAAAAGACCTTAATAGACATGTCTCCAAAGAAGATATGCAGAAGGCTAGTGGGCACATGAAAAGATGCTCAGTATCACTCCTTATTAGAGAAATGCAAATCAAAACAACAATGAGGTTCCACCTAATACCAGTCAGAATGGCCTTCATGAAAAAGTCTACAAATAACAAATGCTAGAGAGGGTATGGAGAAAAAGGAATCCTTCTACATTTTTGCTAAGTTGGTACAGCCACTGTGGAGAACAGTATGAAGGTTCCTCAGAAAACTTAAAACAGAATTACCACATAATCCTGCAATCCCACCCCTAGAAATAAACCTGGACAAAACTATAATTCAAAAGATACGTGCACCCCTATGTTCATAGCACCACTATTCACAATAGCCAAAACATGGACACAACCTAAATATCCTTTGACAGATGAATGGATAAAGAAGATGTGGTACATATATGCAATGAAATACCACACAGGCATAAAATAGAAGAAAATTATGCCATTTACAGCCACATGGATGCAACTAGAGACTATCATACTAAGTGAAATAAGTGAGAAAAAGAAAGGCAAATGCCCTATGATATCACTTATATATGGAATCTAAAATATGATACATATGAATCTATCTACAAAACAAACAGACTCATAGACATAGAAAGCAGACTTGTGGTTGCCAAGGGTGGTGATAGGGGAGAGGGATGGTCTGGGAGTTTGAGATTGGTATATGCAAACTATAACGTTTAGAATGGATAAATGACAAGATCATAATGTGTACCTTGTTGTTTAGTTGATAAGTTGTATCCTATTCTTTTGCAACCCCACAGGACTGTAGCCTGCCAGGCTCTTTCTGTTCATGGGATTGCCTAGGCAAGAACACTGGAGTGGCTTGCCATTTCCTTCTCCAGGGGATCTTTCCAACCCAGTGATCGAACCTGCATCTCCTGCATTGGTAGGCAGATTCTTTACCACTGAGCCACCAGGGAAGCACAGGGAACTATATTCAATATCCTGTGATAAATCATATGGAAAAGAATATTAAAAAAGAATATATTGTATATGCCTATAATTGAGTCACTTTGTTGTACAGCAAAGATTGGCACAACATTATAAATCAACTATATTACAATCAAAATTGATCAGTCAATCAAACTCTGCCATTATGAACACGGAGAACAAAAAAGAAAAGAAAATATCATTCCTTGGAGGCTAGGGATTTTATCAAGATTTCTTGGTGAGCAAAACTGACATTTGCCCTGATATGTTGAACTCAGTGTTTCTCTATAAATAGAGAAGCAATTTGGTTGAATAAAGTAGATTGGCGCATTAAACTCTTTTAATTGTTTTATGTGGAAAAGTTTCCTGACAGGTTCTTTGGCATGACTGGTACATAAAGTTATATCTGTGGTACAGAGCTTGTCTCTCAATAATAATCATAAAATAGTTGGAAACCTAGTGATCCAGCCAGTGACTCTATGTCAACATAACCTTTTTGAAAAGGATTACGATTTATAATGTATATATGTCTACCCTTTCTTCAGAATCCAAGTTTATAAGTGACTGGGCAGCCTTTTGGAAGGGTGTTGTTGTTCAGTCTCAAAGTTGTGTCTAACTCTGCGACCCCATCAACTGCAGCACGCCAGGCTTCCGGGTCCTTTATTATCCCCCAGAGCCGCTCAAACTTGTGTCCATTGAGTCAGTGATGCCATCTGACCATCTCATCCTCTGTCACCCCCTTATTTTGTCCTCAATCTTTCCCACCATCAGGGTCTTTTCCAATGAGTCAGCTGTTCATTCAGGTGGTCAAAGTATTGGAGCTTCAGCTTCAGCACCAGTCCTTCCAATGAATATTCAGGGTTGCACCCTTCTAGTTCCATAGATAGAGCAAATCCATTTTAAAAGAGTTCTAAATAAGGAGATTTAGAAGGTGATAAGTGAGTCCAGGAAGGTGGACGTCAGGCCCGTGCACTCAGCTTCAGTAAAGACCTCTGCTTCCAAATTTCAGCTTACCAGGTGGCGCTAGTGGTAAAGAACCATAAGAGATACAGGTTCAGTCCCTCAATGGGAAGATCCCATGGAGGAGGAAATGGCAACCCACTCGGGAATTTGGCGTAGAGCTGCAAAATGACTTGGCAGGGCTGCGTTTTTTTCTGGCAGTGCTAGGGAGAATCTGTTTCCTTGCCTTTTTCAGCCTCTAGAGTTCCACCTTCATTCTTTGATTTCATCTGCTTTCCCCCTTCCCCCTTCCCCTCCCTCTCTTACTCTCCTTTTCCCTCTCTCTTCCTCTTCTTTTCCCTCTCCTCTCTACTACAGTTGTCATATCTTCTCTTCTGACTTTTGCCCTTTTGCCTCCTTCTCTTAAGGAATCTTGTGATTACACTGGGCCCAGGCAGATATTAGTGAGCCCAGATAACCTCTCCATCTTAAGATCCTCAATATTTTCAAAGTCCTTTTTACCATGTAAGGTAACATCATTACAGATTCTGATTTCATGGTGTAAATATCTTTAGGAGGCTATTGTTCTGTCTATTATACCAACCTACATGGATAAAATCTTATTTGATGTGAAAGCATGTAAATTTTACATTGTATTAAAATGAAGTTATATCAGTATGCTTGATAAATTTTAAGTAGGTAAACCTTTTTCTAGGACTTAAATATTGTTTAAGAGCTAAAGCTTTAGCTTCATCGACATTTATTATGTTAGCATTTGACTTATAATGGCTGACTCTATTCCCTTCGTTTTCATTTTACAATGTATTATTTATTTTTTAATTTAAGTATAATTGCTTTACAATGTTGCATTACTTTCTGCTATACAACAAAGTGAATCAGCTATGTGTTTACATATACTCCCTCCCTTTTGAGGCTCCCTCGCACCCCTGCATCCTACACCTCTAGTTCATCATGGAGCGCCACGCTAAGCTCCCTGTGCTATACTGCTATTTCCCACTAGCTATCTATGTTACACATGGTAATATACATATGTCAATGCTACTCTTTCAGTTTTCCCTTCATTTTCACATTAACTAAATTGTATGAAATTAAAGAGGTCAGATTTCTCAGCGCCTCAGTCTCCTCAAGTGTAAGATAAGGGAATTGAATTGGTCCATTTCTGAGGTCCCATTCAGCTAGAATCTTATCTATACTGTTTCCTGTTATTCTAATTTACATTCAGAATTACATTTTTAAAACCAGCAGAAGATCTGGTTTCTTCCTAGAGCCGCAAAAGTCAGACTTTGTTTTTGATTTGGATTTTGCTGTTCTATGTGCCTAAAGCAGCCTAACAGAGTTTATTATTGGGGACTAGAAAAACAATGCATAATTCAGTTTTACCCATATCCACTCATAAATAAAAGGCACAAACTCTATAATTAACCTAATAAATAATAGCTCTCTTAGACTGTTTTCATAGCAAATAGTGATATACATATCATTTACGATAGGTAATAAGAGATGTTACCCTTATCCACATAAGGATAAGATTTGTATAAAATCCTAAGGGCACAAGTCATCCTCCAAAATATTTAATTGCTTTCCTGTTTTCCATAATGTCATATTTCACTGGAAATACTAAGTTTCAAGTGAATGTTCAGTATTTCACACTTCTTGGAAATCATTTAAATGAAATATGAAAGGAGGCAAACTTTTTAAATGTAGGAGCTTTTGTTTGTTTACTTTTTATTGAGCCTAAGTGGAGAAAAATACCATCATGGGCAATTGCTACTTAAAATCTCAAGCTGTTAGTCTAAAACTAGTAAATAGACATCAGAGTTCATCAATCACTAGATTCATCTTTTGCTGTTGCCCATTGTGCATTATTCTCAACTTTATTTGGAACATGTCTAACTTGACCTGATAATAGGATGCATGTAAACTGGCCTGAGCACTGGCCCCTCTGAAGATGCTGGTCCTCTATAGTGCCTTCTTTTTTCTCACTTATGTTACTACCTATTGGCAGCCATGGGCTGTTGTAATATGATTTATATTAAGATACATATGTTTGGTCTTCATTCACTTTTCTTGGCACAGAGCTCCTAAAACCTTTGTATTTTCCTGGGATAGCACCATGAGCTGATTCTTGGAACCCAGCTAAAGATGGAAAGTGATTGCCAGGAGAGCCAACCATGCCCTTGGTGGGTTGGAACTTTCAATTCCACTCTCCTCATCTCCACAAGAAGGGGAGGGACTGGAGGCTGAATCAATTGGCAGTGGCCAGTGATTTAATCAATGATGCCTATGTAATGAAACCTCCATAAAACCCCAAAGGAATAGGTTTGAGAGAGCTTCCTGGTCAGTGAAGCAGAATGCTTTCATAGGGCACCATGCCAGGTCCCAAACACCACCAAGATAGACATTCCTTTGGAACTTCTTGAAGCTTGGGACTTCACCTTCTGTATCTCTTCATCTGACTGTTGATTTGTGTCCTTAAACATCCTTAGTAATAATCCAATAATAAGGTAATGATCTAGTGAGTAAACTGCTTTCCTGAGTTCTGTGAGCTGCTCTAGCAAATTAATCAAACCCAAGGAGGGGGTCCTGAGAACCTCCTTCAGTCGATCAGGAGTACAGATAACAATCTGGACTTGCCATTGGCCCCTGAAGTGGAGGAGAGCTGGTGGGACTGAGCTCTTAACCTGTGCAATCTGACACTATCTCTGGGTAGATAGTGCTAGAATTGATTTGAATTTTAGGACACCCAGTTGGGGTTGGAAAATTCCTTGGATGTGTCGGGGGAAAGCTCCACATGTTGGAAATGGTGATCAAGATCTTCACCATTAACCTCTTTCTTTTTTTTTTTTTTTTAACTTTTTTTTTTTTATTATTGTTTTTGCCATACATTGTCATGATATCACCATGAGTTTACATATGCTTCCCCTCCGGGTCCCCCCTCCCTCCTCCCTCCCCTCCGGGAAATCTCGCTGCACCAGTCCCGAGGATCAATCCTGGGCTGGCGATTGATTAGACACATGACAATTAACATGCTTCAATGCCCTTCTCCCATATCATCCCACCCTTACCCTCATCCACAAAGTCCACAAGTCTATTCTATACATCTGCGTTCCTTTTGTTGTCTCCCATGTTGGGTTCTCATTACTGTCTTTCTAAATTCCATATATATGTGTTAATATACTGTATTGTTGTTTTTGCTTCTGGCTTACTTCACTCTGGATAATGGGCTCCAGTTTCGTCCATTAACCTCTTTCTAAGGAAGTTCCTGTGTTCACTTGGAATTCACACTTTCAACAATCCAGTTGTGAAAGTTCTCTCTCTCCAGCAAGACCCAATACCAACTGTCTTGTTCCCTCACAGCAGTGTCTCCTTATAGGTTATTTAGTTTATATTTCTGTGGTATGTCAATGAATATTGAAAGCAAAAGGAGAAGGGGGTGGCGGGGGATGAGATGGTTAGATAGCATCACCAACTTAATGGACATGAATTTGAGCATACTCCAGGAGATAGTGAAGGACAGAGTCTGGCATGCTGCAGTCCATGGGGTTGCAAAGAGTGGGATACAACTTAGTGACTGAACAACAACAATCTTTAAATATCTTTAATATTCATTGCATGTGATATTTCTAGCTGGTTCTCATTATTCACTCAACAGATAGTTCAGTTCAGTTCAGTTACTCAGTCATATCCCACAGATAGTTATTGAATACTTACTTCATGTCAGGTACTATGCTAAGCTCTAGGATACAATGGCAGGCAAACTGAATGGAACCCTATTCTCACAGGTCTTACATTTTAGTGGGAGAGACAGAGATATTAATCCTGGGATTACACAGTCACATTTAAAATTACAATATCATGCTAAGAACAATGTGTTAAACCAAGGCAATGATTAAAGAAACAGGTTTTTTAGAATGTATAAATTCATGTCAGTAATAGAATGCTTTTATAAACATCAAGTCTTATGTGGATTTGATTATCCATGTGACTTGACTGAGAGTTCTTTCTCTAAATTAATTGCAAAGGGAATTTGGCACAACAGGGAAAATTCAATAGCTTTAGAAGCAGCACAGGAAAATAATGATTAGTAAGTGACATTTGCCCAAGATTTCAGATCTGTTATGTACTGATATGTGGTACATTTTAATTAACATCCTGAAATTGAAAGTTCTAATCAGGTATGACAGGATAGGAAAGGTTAAATGCTGCCATTTTCTTATACATACAAGAGCAATTATAGAGATATCTCATTTTCCTACCCACCAGCTCACTGTATGCAGAGTTTTTCTATCTGTTAACAAACAAGCCTTTATCTGAATCCATCTGGTTGGCTCCAGGCCATATGGTAAAGCATTTTCATTGGGACTTCTCTTTCTCTCTGTAGGTCACAAGATTAAAAAGGCAAAGGAGCTGTTACGTGGACAGTGTCAAACCTATGCATGTAAGAAGAGTATTCGTGTTAAAGCCTACACTAAAGTATTAGGACTTTTCATATTAAAAAAAAACTTTGGTAGTGAGTAAAATCTTAATTTTCACTATGAGTTTATTCTTATTTTAAGAATTCTAAAGATTTAAAGCCAAATTCTTTTCTGGCCACAAATACCCAACCTCCAACCATAAGCAATACCTACCACCACTTTACCCTATGGAGACGATATGAGGAACAGGAGGAAGTCCAGAACATTTTACAAAAATGTTACTCCAAAACATTTGAAACTTTAAAAAGTTTGAAACTTTACACCAAACATGCAAATCCTATTAGATACATACGTAACTGTGAAGGACACCATCACCTTTCCTTTCTGTAAACCCTACCCTCTTTCATAGCCATCTCAAATTCTACTTTCTATAAGAAACATTTTCTCACCACTCCAACAAGGGACCTGTCTTCTGAACTCCTGAATCATTCACTGTTTATACCTCTTTTATGGATACACGGAATAATGTGCTGCCTATGCCTTCTTTTTAGAAACAGAACTAGAAGTGATAAAAAGTACAAACAAAACCAAAAAAGCACCAGTGACCTAGAGTCCAGCTAGAATATAAGCCCATTGAAGTTAGTCATATCTTTGAAATTTCTCTACCCCCCCAGCTGACAGAACATGGCCTGGACATAGAAAGTGTTGAGAAATATGTTTGCATTTATTAATTAGGAGAGAGAGAAGGTAGATGGGAGAAGAGGAAGAAAATTTAAAGAGAGAAGGAAAGAAACAAGAGCAAGGAAGAGACTGATGTGTGGACAGACATACATATAATCTTCCCACCGAGAGCCCAGCTTACCCCTCCACCACTGCTGCTTTTCTGAGCCATACTGTACAGCTATTCTCACTTAGCGTCATTTCTTCCATCTGTAAATGGGAATAATGATATTACCTACATCAGAGTCTCCTATAACGATAAAATAAGTCATGAAATCATGATGCCCAGTACTTTCAACAAATGCTAGGGATTTTAAAAATTATTTTAGTCTGATTCTTTGTAAAAGAATGGTATTGTTAGTCATACAAACTAAACATGTCGAGGATTGGGGGAAAAGATTCACAAAAAACATATAGGATCAGAAGGAAGTTGATGAATGATAGAGAAGACAAAGGTAGAGCATTAAACCATTAAGAAGAGAGAAAGTGAACGTACGCCTATGGAACACGATATTGCCAACTTACAGTAGTTGGTATATTCTTGTTACTATTTATTTATAGGTAAGCAGGAGTCAGAGCTGGAGTGAGGGACTGCATGGGGAGACACTTTTAGGGCTACTTAGTTATGCCCTGTCATTCTGGAAATACGGAAGACCAGTGGATGAAATAGTTGTCAGCAGTACAGAAACACATAGTCTTAGACATGTGTTTGGATGAGCCCCTCCGGGCACCACGGCTGACAAATAGGACAGGAAGAATGGGAGAGAATTTGTATCTAGTGCTGGGTGTTAGGATCTCAACAGTCAACACATGACACAAATATCAAAACTGGTCTTACTTATTTTTCAGGTGCAAAGTTCTGATGCTGGTTTATGTAGATACTCCGCTCTCACGGAGGTGGAGCATAATCCCCTACTCTTAAATGTGGGCAGTCCATCGAGACTGATTTTCAAAGAATATAGCAAGGAAAGGAGGAAAAACGAATATCTTTATGCTGGAGAAACCTGACCAATGCCATCTCAGCAAGGTGATCAAAATTAACCTTATCCATCATAAGGCAATTTGTTGTTGGTAATTTGTATCTTTGACAAGATATGATGAGACTGTCACTGTGGTCTCATCCCCCAAATCCATAATCCCAATCTAATCATGAGGAAACATAAGACACATCCCATCTCAGGGACATTCTTCATATAGTTAGCCAGTACTCAAAACAGTCAAGGTCACCAAAACCAAAAATAGTTTGAGGAACTACCGCAGCCAAGTGGAGCCAAGTGGTGATGTGATAATTAAATGCACCGTATCCAGGATGGGACTGTAGACCAGAAAAAAGACATCAGGCAAAATCTAAGGAAACACAGCTAAAGTATAGACTTAAGCTCATTGATAATGTGTCAATATGGGTTCATTAATTGTGACAATTGTACTGCACCAATGCAACATATAGCAACAGGGGAAACTGGTGGTGGGGTGTGTAGAAGCTCTCTGTACCATCTTTGCAACATTTTGTGACTATCAAACTGTTCTGAAACTAAAAGCTTCATTAAAATAATGAAAGTTATGGGATGACAGGTGTTTCTACTTAACTTCAGTTTCACTCCAGTGCTGTGTTTCAAACTTGAGTGTATATCCTAATCACCTGGGCAGCTTATTAAAGCGATTGAAAGCCCCTCCAAGGTAACTTGCTAAGACTGGGGTAGGGCTTGAGGATTGTCATCTCTAACAAGTTCCCAGGTGATGTTTATAGTGCTGGTCCACGGACCAGACCACTGCTCTATAAAATCAGTCCCAGAATTCAGTGCAAGTTTTCATTCATGGCTCTTTGTCAGCAAGCAAGGTAAGATGGCTTTATTTTAATGTATTTTCTCCTCTAGTACTCAAAGTGCTGATGCTATAATAACTGGGGTATAATAGTTTTAGCATAATTCCAGTTGATATTGTGTTATTATCCTGTATACATTTTTGGTAATCAGTAAATGCTGTTTTTAGTTTAGCTTTTGAAAGTTATTTACAACAAGGAAGTGGAAAGTTCCAAACGAAGTGCAGCTGTATCTGCAAGTCTTCAAGAATGCAATAAAAAAAATCATAAGAGGTATTGGCATTTGTTGCCTGAAAAGTACATGTTCTTGAACTAAGAAAAACAAAAAAATGGGGGGGAGTCTTCTATGTTTGGATGTTTTTGCTTGCAATTTTTGTCAGGATGAATTCAGAAAGAGGAGTGTAGGAGAGCTGATCAGTTTGACAGATACTGGAGGATTCACAGCAAAGAACTGGATTTATCTTGTTCATGATTTTGCTTGTGTGTGTGGCGGGGGCGAGGGGTAGGGTGGGAGGGAGGAGGTGGTCAGGATGACTACTTGCTTAAGAGAACTAGCATGAAGCTATCAATGCCCTGCTTTGAAGCATCTTCCAGAACTATTTAAGATTTAGGAAGGAATGACAATATCCATGTCATGTCTTTAAGTGGATTACGCAATTGTGGAGAGAGTCTAAAAACGGAATTTCAGGTTAAATAAAAACAACAACAACAAAAAACCCTGGGCTTATGACATCTCAGAACAAACTGGATTTAGTAAGGATAGATCACTGAAAACCTTTGACAGGTGTGTGAGTTCTTGTGCATTTCGAAACCTAAAATGTTTTGAAATTTAGTGACTTTGGTAATTATAGGGGAGAACCTAGTATGTCACTGTTTATTATTACACTGATCTGGATCCTTTGTGAAAAAAGTTGAAGCTCACAAGGCAGGTGCTAGTCTTTGCTCTCAACATGCAGAGTGGTAAAGAGCTCCCAACCTGTTTGATCTTACAGTTTGCTGCCAATTTCTACAATAGTTACTGAATTCAAACTGCTCACTTCAGATGGCAGCCTGCCATCCCTGCTCAGGCCATGCAAAAACTCTGACCCAGGCGTCTCTTCTGGCAGGACTTGTGTTTCCTCCACCAGAATTGCAGCAAATGCTGCCAAGAGCAGTAGCTCAGGTGTGAGGAGGGAGCAGCCGCGCTGCGGGGGTGGAACCACCCAGCTCATTCACCTGCAGTGGAGGGAGCCGCTGGGAAGGAATGAAATAGCAGTAGGAAAAAATAGCAACTGTCAACAGAGGGACTGACAGCTAGGGCTGTCAAAAGTCCTCCCCCAGCCCTTCATACCAAGCTTACCTAATAAAAATAATACAGAAAGCAATGGAGAAATAATGTCCCATCTTTTAGGAGAGTTGATCCTTCAACCTGAATAGCATACCTTGTCTTTTCCCTGAGTTTCCAGGATTCAACTCTCCTTTTTCATACTCCTCTTGGCCCTCTCTGCTCTATGTGGTTTCTTCTCCTCTTTTGGTGCTATATCTTTCAGTTCAGTCACTCAGTCATATCCGACTTTTTGTGACCCCATGGACTGCAGCACGCCAGGACTCCCTGTCTGTCACCAACTCCCAGAGCTTGCTCAAACTCATGTCCATTGAGTCAGTGATGCCATCCAACCATCTCATCCTCTGTCGTCCCCTTCTCCTCCTGGCCTCAATCTTTCCCAGCATCAAGGTCTTTTCCAGTGAGTCAGTTCTTCAAATCAGGTGGCGAAAGTATTGGAGCTTCAGCATCAGTCCTTCCAATGAATTCCTTTAGGACTGACTGGTTGGATCTCCTTGCAGTCCAAGGGACTCTCAAGAGTCTTCTCCAACACCACAGTTCAAAAGCATCAATTCTTTGGTGCTCAGCTTTCTCTATGGTCCAGCTCTTACGTCCATACATGACTACTAGAAAAACCATAGCTTTGACTAGATGTAATTTTGTTGGCAAAGTAATATCTCTGCTTTTTAATGTGCTGTCTTTATGCTGTTTTTTTTTAATATGCTATATCTTTAGGCCAGGAGAATAACAGGATTATATGATGGTGAGCATTTAGCAACTTATTTACTTCTCTTACACGTGGTTGCTACAGTTAGTGACCCAGGTTCAGTTCTCATTTGGTCTGGTTTTGGCCCCTTCAGTGTCCTTGGTCCTTTTTAAGGCAGTGTACATCTGCGCGTGCCCACCAGCCCTGCTTTTCTCCAGGACACTAGGCATTGTAAAGGTGTATCACTATATTCCTGTCCAGAGCCTCTGGTTAAGCCCTTTGCTCACCTCCTCCACCAACTTTAAAAAAACAAAAACAGAAAAAGCTGCTTGTACTGCTATTTCTATTTTTTGGTTTCAGCATTAGAGTTACTGCCTTTACAAGGTACAGTATAGCCAAATTTCCTACTTTTTACCAATTGAAGCCAGCTTCTGCTTACTAGTGAACAACACATTTACAGTCCAGTGTTTCAGTTGTGCTAGTTTCCTTGGGTGTAGGTCTATGGTACAAGCAGATACCATTTCTCAGGAACCAGAGGTGAAAACCTGAAATTTGCAGAAATTGCTCTGCAGATCTATGATTGACTAACAAAGCTGAAGCATCTTGATATTAGAGGACAAATTTGTACTTGGAACCAGAAAGAGGCTTCTATTGGGTTCTTCCATGTATGTATTAGGCATGTAACATTAGTGCCCTAATCTTTTAGAAACACTTTTCCATGTGGAAATAGTACTTGTCCTGCTGTCCTTTCAAGGTTGCCATGCAGATGAAAGGAGATGTTGTGAATGAAAACAGTTTGCAAACTGCAGACGTTCCTATCAGTGTAAACTCTGCAGATGCAAACTTTATTCTCTTTTAAACAAGAGCTCACTAGCACACACTTGATTGTGTTACAAGTGTTGTTAACATACTTTGATGGTGCCTCCTTCCTCCACTTAGATGCCGGCCCCGCTGGCTGCAACTCTGTGGGTGCACTTATACTGTGGCTTTTCCCTTCCCAGGAGGAAAGCTGAAGCCACTGAGTAGACTCCTCAGGGCCCAGTAGCCCATGTCTAGATCAGAGCCCAGGCTTTGGGGCCAGACATGCCTGGGCCTAAATCCCAGCCTCTGGTGGTGTGTGGTCTTGGGCAACTGCCCCAGCTTCTCCAGGGTTGAGCTCCCTTATCTGTAAAACTAGGGTGATTGTTCAAGGGTCTTAAGGGAAACTATGTCCGACTCCTAATCAGTGTTCCATAGCTAACATTGAACAGGTCATAACCATGTTGCCATGTTTCATACATGAAAACGACAAGCAGTCAATACTGGAAGTGAGGGCTGGAATAAGGCCCAGAAGGTCCTCGAACAAGGTCCTTGTTCAATCAGAAACTGTATCTCAAGCTCCAGTGTTTAAGCTTTGGATCTCTTTCTCTCCTGGGCTGACTGTTTATGAAGATTCCCTGTTCCCCATTAAGATGGGCATTCCCAGGCCTTAAACTTGAGTTTCCTCCTTGATGACAATGGAAAAGATGCAGGACTTGGTGACGTTGACTGGTCCCGGGTTCCTGAGCTGGAATTTTCAACCTCTTTGGAAGGCAACTCTGAAAACGTAACAGTGGCTCCCACTGCTGTTAGCAGAGCGGGCTGGAATCCCACTTAGCCCACTGCAGTCGAGATGAGAAGGATTACTATCACTCAGTGAAACAAAGAAATGGTTTGAGATGACAAGTGTGTGAGAGCTGTGCTCCACACTGCTCTTAATCAACGGGGCAAAAGGCCAACTGACAGAAATCCTCTTAGAGAGAGACTGACACTGCCAAATGAGCCTCCTTGACAAGTCTTCCTCTGTCAGTTGTAGGCAAATTAGCAAGTTCAAATGGGTGGTAACTATTCCTGTCTTACCAGCTGTGGTGATTCTCATGCTCTGTGTGATCCTCTTAACTACTTGCCTGATCGAAATGCCTGAAGGCTGTGTCCATCCCTCCAGAGTATCATTAAAAGGAGAAGGAAGTGTATCCACTGAGCCTGCCAGTCTGCCCCTTCAGAGGTGGGGTTTGACTGGCAGATGACACTCTTCTTCACGGTATGTGTGAAGCCCAGAACTAGCTCCTGGCCTTTACAGGAAGTGAGAGGAGCTCAAGTCATCAAGTCATTTTAAAACAGAAGCCATTTTCCCAAATGAGAGAGCCTGCTGCCAGCTCTTCTCAATTTCCTGATATTCCTGGAATGCTCAGTGTCAGATGCCTTCTGTTGGGGAAATGTCATCCTGTGTTTCCTGTGCCTTGAGTATCTCTACATCTGAGACTGTAGGAAAAAAACATTGAGTGTCTTAATGTCAATCTTGGCTCTCACTGCTGGGTAGCTTGATGGCCGAGATACTCATTAGTTTATTCATTCCCTCATCACTCCCTCTTTGGGTCCCAGCCCATGCTTGACTGCTTCTCCCATGATTACAGTATTTGAATGTGTGTGGATGACACTGATATGATCAAAGAAGCCTTTAATTTCCTTTATCTCTATCCAGTATCATAGTATGCCTCTTATTCCTCCTTGCTAATCACCTGAAAAAGTCAGCAAATGATGGCCCAGGGGCCAAATCTGGCCTGCCACCCACTTTATAAGTAAAATTTTATTGGGATCTGGTTGTGTTTGTTCATTTATGCCTTGTCTATGTTTCTGTGATCCAATAGCAGAGCTGAGTAGATGGAACAGAGAACAGGTGGCCTGGAAAACCAGAAATGATTATCATCTATTCCTTGGAAATGGAAAGTTGCCACCCCCTTCTCTGAGGAGACAGTTAGGGTCTTCTTTATAGAAACCCCTCTGCCCAGCCTGTGGACTCACTACTCTAACGTCCTGACTACGCTGTTACCTATCTCCACCAGTCCCCTCTCTCCTCACACCTTCAGTATCTTATTTTCTAGTCATTTTTCATCCAGTGTTCAACTTGGGTTAATTAAAGATGGTTAAATTCTTAGCAGTGACATAAGAATCCCAGGAGGAGCAGTGTGTCTAGAATAAGCAATAACGTCAGGCTATCTCTAGCAGCCAGCACTCTGCAAGGCACCTCTAGCCCAGGAGGTATTCATCCCTTGAGCAGAGGTGCCCAGGATGGTACCACCCTCAAGCCAAGTGGGCTGATACTCCATCTGACACCTCTAGGCTTTTGCTTATGCCAGTGACCCGAAAAAGCCTCTTCCCATGCACTTGTTTGCTGTCCTAACCTGTTTTTTCCAAAACTGAGCTGAAATAACATTTTTTTCCCCCCACACAAAACCCTTTATCTCCCTGAATCTAGTCTCTGTTCTAATACAACCACCTACAAGCATTTTGTTGGTACCTCTTAAAATATTTATCACTTTCTACTTTGTAAGGGGGAGAACCCTTGTATTCTTCTCTATTACAAGTTAATCACCAACGAGATGTTGCCTGTAAGTTTGAATTACACATAATGGGCTATCTCTGGGAACCCTGACCCCCAGAAAATGAGCATTAAGTTAAAATACCTTTGTTCAGCTCATAGGAAACATCTTGACCAGGCCATCTGTGAACAACTGCAGGAAGGGAGAGACTAACACATTCCCTCTGCAGGCTTGAACCAGGAAAAGCTTGACTTTTTTCATTCCCCTATTAGTATAAAAAAGGGTATTATACTAATACCCTTAAGCCTACTATTAGCCCTATTATTTAGGGCTTCCCTGGTGGCTCATTGGTAGGATTGATGTTGAAGCTGAAACTCCAATACTCTGGCCACCTGATGCGAAGAGCTGACTTGTTTGAAAAGACCTTGATGCTGGGAAATATTTGAAGGCAGGAGGAGAAGGGGACGACAGAGGATGAGATGGTTGGATGGCATCATCGACTCAATGGACACGGGTTTGGGTGGGCTCCAGGAGTTGGTGATGGACAGGGAGGCCTCGTGTGCTGTGGTCCATGGGGTTGCAAAGAGTCGGACTGAGTGACTGGACTGAACTGAACTGGTGGCTCAGATGGTAAAGAGTCTGCCTGCAATGCGGGAGACCTGGGTTCAATCCTTGGGTCAGGAAGATCCCCTGAGCAGGAAGTGGCAACCGACTCTGGTACTTTTGCCTGGAAAATCCCATGGATGGAGGACTCTGGCAGGCTGTAGTCCATGGGATCACAGAGACTCAGACACAACTTTAGTATAAAAGCTGTCTCAATTCCAATTCAGACTAAATGGTTCTTTGGGACACTAGTGCACCAATCTTCTTGGTCTGCTGGCTTTCTGAATAAAGTTGCTATTTTTTGTCCCAACAACTCCTCTCTTGACTTACTGTCCTGTGGTGCAGAAAGTAGCATGACCTTGGACTCGGTAACGTATTTCAGTCATTTGTCTATCTTCTCCCTCTCCTCAATGGCAGAATCTTTACCTTGTTTATCTTTGATGTCTTTACAATAACAAGTGCTATTTAGATTCTACCTAGATCTGTTGAATTAGTTTGGATTTCTCTTAGCAAGTATGTAAAAGCTTTGTGAATAAAGGATTTGGGGCTTCTTTCCCTGAAATAATATGTATGAAAACCTGAAGAACAGACGCCATGCATACCTCAGGTTTTGACTTTCAATAGTATGTCAGCTCTTAAAAATTTCAGTATCCACTTACGTTACTGGAAAAAATAATAGCCCTGCCTGATTTTATTTTTCTATAAGTCAGTCCTATTTTATAAATCTGTGACTTACATGAAAATGCTAAGATGGTAATACACAAGTGAACTTTTTTTTTTTTACAACTGCAGCACTCTAAGACTTAATTTGCATGATAATGTCTATGGAATTTCATTTTTCCTTTCTGGTAAATGTGTCAGTTTAAGTTTTGAATTGATAATGAGCACTGCCTCTTCAAGGGAATTAGTTGGAGAACATACCGAGGTATATCAGGGTTGGGTTTTCTTTTTTTAATGATTTCAGAAAGGTAGTTATAAAAGCCCTTTTGAGTTTATTCTCGAAGTCATGTTTTATATGAAATTTAGCTCATCAGCTTAAATTTTTTCCTTAGATCTGCCACCCCTGATGTTGGGTTAAGTAATTTAATTCCTTCTCACAGTTGTGCTTTTGCCTAGCAGGTGGCAATGTGGCACTTGGGCAGGCAGGGTTATGCCCCTAGTCCTCAGTGAGGTCCGTGTACTTCTTTTCCATGGCCACTGCCTGCAGCCTGTCTGCAAGTGTGGGAGGTTGGAATGAGGGAACCAGTCAGCAGTGTGACTGGGTATCTACAAAAACTTTCTGAGAGAGGGGAAAAAAAACCCACTCAGGATATATTCATCATCGTAAACATTGTTAAGGGAGATAAAAGGCGGAGATCTGGGCATCTTGAGAGAGATACAGGTCAAATTCTACCATAGTGTCAGTTTCTTTTTGGGGAGTTCTTGAACTTCTGACTTGAATCTAGCATAAATATGGCTGCAGCCTAGGTGATTTAAAAAGTGGAGAATGGAGGCAGCGGGGGCCAAAATGACTCTTCTTTAAAGCCCTAATACGCACCTAATCAAAGAAACAGTGGTGAAAGTCCTTCTTGGCATCAAACCATAGCTCTAAGCTAGAAGCAACTAGGATTCTCACAAGTCCAAAAGGATAAAAATAGCTTGATTCCAGGTTACAGAGCTGGCAATGACCCAGGACTTCAACCCAGGTCTCTTTGCCTCAAGTCTAGTGCGATGCCTGTCCTGCCACACAGGTCTTCCTCTGCCACGTGAGGCTTTATCGTTCTGCTCCAACAGCATGAGTTCTGATCCACAAGTCAAAGGCAGTTTACCACACTTCCTTAAAAACTATGAATGTCTTTTGAGCCCCACACCAGGATTATCAGTATTCCTGTGTATTTACACCCTCAACCTGAAATAACTGACGTTGAGGGCTGACTGTGAAGCCTTGTTCTGAGAGCTTACACGCACTAACTCATTTTGTCATCACAGTAGCCAATGGCGCAAGCACCATTTGATCTGTCTTTTTTTTATATATTTTAAAATACATTTATTAATTAATATACATTAATGTAATCTTTACAAGAGGGTGGATTTAACTGAACAGCATATTTAAATGTTTTAGATTTCTTTTTTTTTTTCTCCCTTTTATTGTTTTTGCCATACAATGCCATGATATCACCATGGGTTTACATATGCTCCCCCTCCAGAAACCCCTCCCTCCCCCCTCCCTCCACCCTCCCCGCACCCGATCTCGTCTGATCTGTCTTCGCCAGCCCAGGATTGATGCTCGGGGCTGGTGCAGCGAGATTTCCCGGGGGGGAGGGAGGAGGGAGGGGGGTTCTTGGAGGGGAAGCATATGTACACCCATGGTGATATCATGTCATTGTATGGCAAAAACAATAAAAAAATAAATTAAAAATAAATTAAAAAAAGAAAGATAAGCAGACTTTGGCAACCTGACCAGAACCCATGCTCTGAACATAATACCCGTACTGCATGTATACCCACGTCATAGAGGGCAACAGAGAATTGTGTGGGCTAATCCTTCTCACCGTGTACTAAGCCCTTAATCTTTTTCAAGGGCCACTAAGACTGTTGGTCTGAGCCTCTCATCTCTTGGCTTCCACGTGAATACTCAGGTTGTCCCAAAGCACAAATGCTAGTGACCACCAGATTAGTTTCCTTTCATCTTCAGGGGGAGTCCTTTTGCCTGTTGATTCAAAGTGACATGAATGTGGGGTCAGATATCTTCCAAGTATCTGGGCTGCTATAAATTTGTCTAAAACAGTTGGATTATTCTCAGTCAGATATTAATGCCTTTGTGTGGCTGCTTAATTGTAAGCAGTACAGAGGTGTAAGGAGATTCAGGAATCTGAAGATGATCCTTTTGGTCTCATGCTTGTCCCCAACTCTTGAGTTTAGTTGCATCACAATGATTTCTGTCTAGGTTTTCTAGAGGCAAAATGATTTTTCTGAAGAACCCTACAGTCACCTAAACTGGTGCCTTTGACATTAGGAAGGTTCCTTTTTTTAAAAAAAATAAACTTAGGTTATAGTCTTGGTGGTAGATGCAGATGGCCTCAGATGCTCAGAAAAGTCAAGAGTCCCTGTGAGTGAAGATGATCTAGAGGGTGGGGGAAACAGCAGAAGTACACGTGGCAGAGGTGGGCTATAGACCTTACATGAACTGGGGTTGGGCACGGAGTGGGGCGGTACTGAAGGCTCCCAGCTGAGTGAGTGGCTGTCAGTGTGATACTGGATCGGAAGCTTATAAGCCGGGAGGGTGTGATGGAATGCTTTGTAGTTTAGGTTCACATAGCCCATCCCAACTTGCACAGAAGTTGATAAAATCTTTTAATTTTCCCCAAATCACATCTTTTTATTAATTCCTAAATCAAACTCCAGTTTATGTGCTCTGTTTCTAGGCCATAAATGTATGCTTTGAGACCAATTCAAGCAAATTTATCCTGTACCATTACTGGAAAACAAATTCAGTCTCATTTGGATGTTTTGCCTCCTTCCCATTTGGTCTTAAACCTGCTTCTTGTTATTTCTGTATGTTCCTATGTGATGTTTCTTAATAAAAATTCCCAGTCAGTCCATGGACTATTTTGAAGTGCTTTCTCTCCCTCCATCCCTCCCACACATCTAAAATTCCTCCAAGGGAAATTCAACAGTTATAGCCAGTGTGGAGGGAATTGAAGCCTCCCAAAGATGTACTGTAAGAACTGGAAACAATTGCAGAGATCATCTCTGACATGACTGCTTGTGAGAATCTTCACAAAATGGTTTAGACTAGTGATCAGAAGTAGCTCACCCTAGGAAAATGTTACCAGCTTTGTTCATGATGCTATTAACAATACTTCTCAAATATTTCAAGAGGCCAGAATGTCTTAAATCCTACTACATGTGCATTATTTGCAGAGGAAGGGAGAGAGAATTGAAAATGAACAAAAGAATGAAAAAAATGAATATGAGAAATTGTTCTTCTTAGCAGTTAGAGTAGGATTCTCTTTCCTGGAAACGACTCATCTTTTTCAATAATTTTTAAAACTTCTGTTGGAAACTGAGTTCTCAGTGGGCTTCTGGATGAGCTTGTGCTCAGATGGAGAGAGGCTGGGTGGGCTGCATTGCATCCAAAAGGAAATAGGATAAGATGTCCAGTCTGCAGGGTGGGGCAGTGTGAGAGAAGGGAGAGAGGTCAAGTCCCAGACAGTACAGAGAGAAGCAACAGGCAAGAGGAGGTGTCTCAAGAAGTCCCTAGTGGCTCAAATGGTAAAGAATCTGCCTGTAATGTGGGAGACGTGGGTTCGATCCCTGGGTTGGGAAGATGCCCTGGAGAAGGGAATGGCAACCCACTCCAGTATTCTGGCCTGGAGAATCCCATGGACAGAGGAGCCTGGCGGGCTACAGACCATGGGATTGCAAAGAGTTGGACACAACTGTGCAACTAACACAACAATAGGGTGTCTAAAGGCATCTTTATGGTTCCTTTCTATGTGGAAACTTTCAAAAATACATGAGGGATAGCTTAGTGTACTACATGTAGCTATCACCTGTCTTTAATTATCAACGCATGACCAATCTAAACTCTTAACTTCCCTGCTTCACTCCTTCCTCACTTCTTAAGCGTCTTTTTAAGATTTTTATATTATTTATCGTGGCTGTGCTGGGTCTTCGTAATGGTGAACAGGCTTAGTTATGTTATGTGGGACCCTAGTTTCCTGACTAGGGATTGACCCAGAGTGGATCAACAGGGAGGTCCCCTTCCTCACTATTAAAACTTATCTGAACATCACATTTCATCCACAGATATTTCAATATGTATCTCTAAAATGCAAGACTTTTAAAAATGAAACTCCAGTATTATCAACAAAGAAAACTTCCAGCAGTTCCTTAGTATAATCAAATAAAACTGGGCAGATCATTCCAAATGTAACTATTTTATTGTATAACATCAAGTATATAAATCATAAGTTTACAGATTGAGTTCTCACAAACAAATTTATCTGTGTAACTAGGATGCTTTTAAGAAGAATGGCAGCAGCACCTAAGAAGGACCACCTCCTCCAGTGACCTTCCCACCAAAGGTAACCCTATCCTGATGTTAATTTTATTTAAGTGGAATGGTATGATATTTATTCTGCTTTGTTCAATGTTATTTGTAGGATTGAGTTTATTAAAATGTATTTAAGAATGTTCACATGCGCTTGAGAAGAACATGCATCCAGCTTCGGGGATGGGCCAGGCTGTCCTATCCATGTCTGTTAGAGCCATTTGGTCTAATATATGGTTCAAATCTATTTCCTTACTGATTCCTGTCTGGGTGGTCTATCCATTGCTGAAAATGGGGTATTGAAATCCCTGGCCATTATTGTGCTGTTGTCCATTGTCTCTTGATCTGTTAGTATTTGCTTAATATATTTAGATGCTCTTATAATGGGTGTATATACATTTACAAAAAGTTGTCTTGATGAATTTACCCCTCTACCGATATATAGTGACCGTTTTGTCTCGTCTTTCCATTTTTGGCTTATTCTATTTTGTGTGATATAAGTATAGATACCCCTGCCTTCTTCTAGTTTCCAACTGCATGGAATATCTCTATCCCTTTATTTTGAGCCTATGCGTGTCCTTAAAGTGAGTCTCTTGTAGGCAAAATATAGTTGGGTCTTGTTTTTTGTTTTTGTTTTTTAAAGCCATCTAGCCACTCTGCCTTTTAATTGGTGAATTTAACCTGACTTACATTTAGTTATTATTAACATATGAAAACTTATTAATGCCCTCTTATTGTTTTCTGGTTGTTTTGTGTTTCCATTGACCCTCCATCCCTACTCCATCTCTGCTCATCTGTGTACATTGTGATTTTTATAATGGTATGCTCTATTTTCTCTTTACCTTTTGTATATCTGCTCTAGATTTTGCTTCTGTTACCATGAGGCTTACATAATACACTTTAAAGCGTGTTTGAAACAAAACCTATGCCTTGTGCTTGGCTGATACTGTCAGGGAGGAAGGATACATTCTTCCACCCTTCTAGGTTCTTCTGGCTGATCTAAGAATTAAATTGATATGAGACAGAGTAACAGAAGGAAAATTTTTGTCCAAAAGTTTGGAAAATTTCATGTATACAGGAACCTCACTGAGAGGATCAGAGACCCCAACATACATGAAAGTTTCAGAGATGGGAAGGCAAATGAGGTATATATATGCCATCCTGAGCTAAGGAATGGATAGGGGCTTAAGGCTTTGGATGACATGAGAGTCATTCAATGGATGATAAGAGAAGATGTTTGGTAATTACATGTTGACCCTGCCATACAAATAAAACCACTTAGATAAAATTTCTTTGGCAGTAACTCTTTCCTTGCAAAAATCCCCAACTTAAATTCTTTCAAGCAACTGAGGGAGGGGCAGTAGCTTCTCTAGAAGCCAGAGAGTCTTGATGGGCTTTAGCTCAAAATAACCTTCATGAGAATGTGACACAACATTGAGGAGACTCAGCCTGAACCCTTACAATATACCTCTTAAACTGCCTTTCCATTTCCCCTATTTTTCTCTCTAAATTTCCATTTGTTTGTTGAAACTGAGACAATTGTCTCAGAGAATTTTTTACATGCTGGAATCTGATCCCTTCCTTGGTATTAAATATGTTTCCCTATATCTGTATTTCACAATACTGATTTAGAACCAGAAACACTATCAGAATCAGGTATTCCTTTTTAGCAAGGATATAGAGAGTTTTAAAAGCAGTCCCACTCCATCTCTAAAGACTGTCATTTTTACATCATTCTTTATGGGAGCTCAGAGGAGAGGATGCAAATAGAGCTGGTATCTGGAATACAAATGAATATAAGGATGAAAAAAGTTGAAGATACTATCAAAAAGTTAATTACTATTATGGGTATGTCATCAATAATGTTCTTATATAGTTATGTTGGCAACATTAGAAACTGATGCAGATTTCATGCTTTAATGAAGCTATTTCTCTGGCTGGCTTCTCCTTGGCAGCCACCTTCCCATGGTGGGATGGGAGCTGGGGGAAGCCAGTCCATCCTAAAGGAAATCAGTCCTGAATATTCATTGGAAGGACTGATGCTGAAGCCGAAACTCCAATACTTTGGCCACCTGATGTGAATAGCTGACTCATTAGAAAAGACCCTGATGCTGGAAAAGATTGAAGGTGGGAAGAGAAGGGGACGACAGAGGATGAGATGGTTGGATGGCATCACCGATGCAATGGGCATGAGTTTGAGTGGGCTCCAGGAGTTGGTGACGGACAGGGAGGCCTGGCCTGCTGCAGTTCACAGGGTCACAAAGAGTTGGACAAGACTGAATGACTGAATGGAACTGAACAGACAGGCGAGTCATCCTGGCCACCCATCCGGCAATCCAGCCCTCACACCTTCCCTGAGTTTCCCATGCAACTTTCTGGTCTTCGTTTGGTTTCTCAAGTTGGCTATTTGGTGGGAAGAAGACACAGCATTCTAATCCACTTGACTGCTAACTATGTCTAGCATTCTGTGATGTGTTGATCTGTCTTTGTGGGACGTATAACTAATTTCCTAGGGTCTGACACCATTGGGTGAACTGATAAAAGTGATTTTCTGAGTCTCTACCCCTGGGTTTTAGACTCGGAGCTGAGGGTCTGCAGTAAAAAGCTGAAAAGTCAAGAGTGAAGCGTGACAGGGGGTCAATTCAGGGAACACCTGATGAGAGACACCATGTTACTTCTCTGGAAGCATGTGCTGGAGCCATCTAAATGATCATTTCAGGTGTTCCCAAGCCAGAAACTTTGGACAAGAATCTACAAACAAGAGATCTCTATTTCTGGAAACAATGTAGAAATAGGATATACTATGAAACTCAGCGGTGTTTGACCTACTTAGGTGCTGGTCTAAGTAAGAGAGGTAAAGTAAGAAATGCTTACATTTTTGTTCACTAAGATTTTGTTTTTCACAGAGAATCACTGTTGAGGGGAATAAATGAGGGTATTCTGTAGTTAAGTGTCCTTACATACTATAGCTTAGGGGGTTGATGCTAGGAAAAACAAACTGATAAATAAATTGTACAAAACTTTGCATGTATTTTTTCTAGGAAAAGCATAGTTTCTTCAGGATCATAAGCAAAAAAGATTAAGAATATAGAAATTTCAGATGTTCCTAGGTAAACTATATGTTAAATGAGATTTGGAGGGTAAAGGGTGATCCTGGAAAAATGTGAAGAGAACCAGTGTATCTACCTTCACCTCAAATCAAAGTCTCTGAGGACATGGGGATTAGAGCTTGTTTAGGAAGCTTTACATGTGGAAGTCAGCTTTGAATTGTCCTGTAAGGCATCTCTGATGGGTATCCATAGGTGAATTCATGCTCATCTACATGTGTACCAGCCCTAAATTCTTTCTTCCACTTTCCTTCCCGAGTGGTCCTCTGACCTTGCTCTCTTGAGCCCTTCATGAACACTTTTGGTCCATCTGTTTTTATGTGAAGGAGTCTACATTCCTCTTGGAAGAGACCATTCATTGTCTTCCTACTATAGGGAAATATTAAACAAGAGAGAGAGGTGAAAAGAACTCTATCAAAGGTAATGATACTGTGTTCAAGGTGAATTTTATCATGTGATGAACTAAAAATAGCTTTTGAACGAAAAGGCAGGATAACAGATGTTTATGCTCTACTCTAACCAGCAAGTATAGATTTGGCTCTAAGTAATATGTAATGTGGTTTAAAAGGCAGTTAAATTTCTGGACATCTGTAATATTCAGATAGAGTCAAGGTCTAAAGCAGAGTACAAAATGACTAACTTTGGACTGAGTCTAATCCACAGACTTGAGAAGGGGGATGAAGAAGCATGTGTTAATATTTAATATAATATTTAGAGACTACACATTAGCACTGATAGGGTAATGAGCAATGGGAGCTGCGGGGCTCCCATGTGCCGGAATCTTCTCCCATACAGCTATATTTCTTGTTATATTATGTGGGGTTTAAACACTTGGGACCAATTAAGACTTTGTGTGCTAAACTTGGATTTGGTTCTGGGGGCAGGGGGAAGTTATGAAAGAATTTTAATTGGGGAAAGTGGAATGATCCAATTTATGGAGCATGGACTAGAGGGAAATAAAACAGGATTCAGGAAAACCAAATCAGGAGACTGCTATAGGAACACAGATAGGAAGTCAGGAGAACCTGAACTAAGGTACCTGTGGGGACAAAAGAGGAGAGACAGTTGAGAGCCTTTTGGGAGGTAGAAGCAGCAGGACCAAGGGACTAAATAGAGGATTCAGAATTGAGTCCAGGAAGATTTGAGTGACAATGGGTAAGGTGCTGCTGTTGCTGCTAAGTCACTTCAGTCATGTCCGACTCTGTGCGACCCCATAGACAGCAGCCCACCAGACTCCCCCGTCCCTGGGACTCTCCAGGCAAGAACACTGGAGTGGGTTGCCATTACATTCTCCAATGAATGAAAGTGAAGTCACTCAGTCGTGTCCGACTCTCCGCGACCCCATGGACTGCAGCCTACCAGGCTCCTCCATCCATGGGATTTTCCAGGCAAGAGGACTGGAGTGGGGTGCCATTCATTCATATTCTGGATGATACAAAGGAAAACCATTTGGAGACAATAACCCATTCTACCTTTTGAAACACTTCGAAACCTAGCCAGTATGTGCTACAAAGCTAAGGAAAAAACCTGTTTAATGACTTAATATACTTTGAAACTCAATCCAGGTTCTAACAGCTGGCTCTGGTCTGAGGGATATTTCTTGGGTGGTAGAAGAGGCTAAACTAGTGTTTATCACTATTTCCCTTCAAACTAAGTATCATACTTGGGAAACTTAGAGCACTGGCTGCCCAATAAAAGAGTAAAGCAAGCTCCTTGGAAATTTTTTAATATCAGGTGCCCAGACCCTTAGATTAGGCATCTCCAGTAAGGGCCTAGACTCTTACATCATGCAAGCACATCCAGTTTAGTCAGTTCATCGGCTCAGTTATGTCCGACTCTGCAATCCCACAGTATGCCAGGCTTCCCTGTCCATCACCAACTCCTGGAGTTTACTCAAATTCATGTCCATTGAGTTGGTGATGCCATCCAACCATCTCATCCTCTGTCGTCCCCTTCTCCTCCTGCCTTCAAACATTCTCAGCACCAGGGTCTTTTCTAATAATACAGTTCTTAGATCAGGTGGTGAAAGTATTGGAGCTTCAGCTTCAGCATCAGTCCTTCCAATGAATATTCAGGACTGATTTCCTTTAGGGTGGACTGGTTGGATCTCCTTGCAGTCCAAGGGACTCTCAAGAGTCTTCTCCAACACCACAGTTCAAAAGCATCAATTCTTTGGTGCTCAGCTTTCTTTATAGTCCAACTCTCACATCCATACATGACTAGATGGATCTTTGCTGGCAAAGTAATGTCTCTGATTTTTAATATGTTGTCTAGGTTGATCATAACCTTTCTTCACAGGCAGGGTGGTAATTATTGCTTGTGTACTTGCTCCTCACTATTCTTTTTTTTTTTATCTGACCTGCTGTGCTTTTGTTTATTGCTGCCTGGTTACAATTATTGAGTACTGTTTGATGTTAATTTAGAATAGCTTCCTCCTCCTTATTTGCAATATTTTCATTTCCCTCTCACCCATTTGTAAGAGTTTTTTTGTTTCTGTTTGTGGAACATCTGGTACTAGTAAGAAAAGAATGAAGTATATGCTTTTCAATTATTATTATTATACAATTAATAATAAGCCAAAGGAAACCAGAATTATGGGGGGGGATTCATTGGCAGGATCAATTTGATACTGATTGTACTGGATTGTTTTTATCATATTTGTTTCCTGTGCTTTCCAATCTGAGCAGAATACGCAATAGAAAACATGACTCACTGCCTATAGGATGCAAAGGGGGGAACGAGCCCCTCTACTGTCTCAGTTCACAGAGAGCTCCGTGAATACTTGTTTGCCTGCCCTGCCACTGTTGATCTATTACAGGTAGCAGTACCTTGTGGTATTCTGAACCAGTCTTAATACTGTGAGTGGAAGTAGAAAGATGATGAAGCTGCTTGCACTATGTCCTGCTCACAGAGACAGCTAACCTTTTACACATCACAGAATCATTGGTGACCCCATAACAGATTATATGATGAGGTTGCTCACGGGTCCTGGTTCTCCTGGGTTACAGAATATTCTTTAGTATACTTAGCAATTCCTGTTCATTATTCTCCCCACACCTTGGATCCTGAAACTTTTTTTCCACTACGTGGGGAGGATGAGAGAAAATCTGAGCTCATCTGTGACTCCGTCCAGACTCTTCATGGCCTCTCCAGGAGCATGTGCAGCGGAGATTGTATATGTTAGATGCAAATAATCCTTTCAGACCTTCTCAAACACTAACACCAGCACTCCTTACTTCTCTCTGGAGAAGAGAAAGGGGAAATGGTCTTCTCATCTCAGGAGTCTACTACTAGAAGCAGAGGAAACATTGACCGTCAGGCTAGCCACTGCTTCATTGTCTGTCGTCAGTGGGGTTTCAGTGGGGTTTCATTTTTTTAGTCCTGAAGCTGCTGGAAAGTCACTGACTGATGGTATCCCTCTGTCTGAAGGAATGCTACTGCACCTAGGAAGGGAGGACTACGAGATGACCTGAGCTCAATCTGCTTGCTTCCAGAAAAGAGTGCCACGGTTATTGATAGTACATGTAATACTGTGTATGTTTTCTTTTCTGGGAGAAAGAGAGGTTCTAGATGTGAAAGGGCATTTTGACTGTTGATGACTGCCTGATGCCCACTAAGCCTTGTTGAATTCTCCCCTACATAACCCTTTACGAGGATGAGTTCTCCACCAGTGTCCATGATCTAAACTGAAGAGCATGTCACTCTGAGAATGTGTGTCTGTGTGTGAGGGACATGGTAAAATGAGAAATGAGTGTTGGCTCGTTGACTGTGCTTTCCTGGGTAAGAATATGTTTCCCCATAATTTCAACTTTGACACTCTAGACAGGCATCTGACCATCAGAATGAACCTTTTTAAAGTGGAAAGGATAGCAATGTGAGAACACAGGCTCTGGAACTAAACTTCCTGGTTTCTAATCCCGGTTTTGCTGCTCACTACCTCTGTGGCCTTGAGTGAGCTTAACATCTCTTTGCTCTTGCTTCCTCAGCAACAAAACAGGCGAAAGTGGAAATACCGTAGAATTGTAGTGAACACTGCATAAATTACTGCATACAGGAAAAACGTATGTAACTAGCACCTGGTGAATACCTAAAATTTAGCTCTTATTAGTATTGAGACAGTCAAAAATGAGGGGTAGTGGTCATCCATAAAATCAGGAAATACAAAGAAAAATTATTCTCATATAAAATTGCTTTGGTTTTTAAAACCCCAAATTTAAGTTATGTGACATAAGATGCTCTGCAGATCCTTTGAGCTTGAGTTTTTAATAGGTCCCTGGAAATAATCTCATTTTAGAGCTAAGGAAAATGGATTTGTATAGAGTTTAAATGACTTGAGTCAAATGACATCAATAGCACCTAAACATCCCTTTGAGGAGACTGCTTAAGAAAAGAGGAGATGAGATTAAGAACAAATCTTCTCACCCTCCTCCCAACTCTTCAGAACAGCAGCTGAGTGTAACTAGAACCAGCAGGCTGAGGAATGGACATCCAACCAGAGGGTGGGAGGAGCTAGAAATTTGATGGAACCTAATTAGAATACAGAGGTTTTGTGGGCCTGGATGTGCTCATTCCACAAACACTCGTTAACTACCCAGTATTTACACCATGTTTTAGGTAGAAAGCTTGGTTTCATTTCCTTTGTATGCAATAACACTTGAACCTCAGATCCCTTCTGTCTTATTCGTGTCTTAAGATCTGGTCCTTAGCAGTAGTAACAGATTAGGGCATCTCTCCATACAGCAGTGTAGCATGGTGGGAATACATGGGCCTTGGAGTCTTCAGTATATCGTGGCTCTGCCACTTACAAGCTCTGTAACCTAGATTTGAACCTTGATCATTTCCTTTGTTTCCAGAGTAGGGACAACATTAGGCTCTAAAAGGAGGACATGTCCTTAAGGTGAGGTATCCTGAGAACTGATTTGGAGGGGCCTGACTAGTTGGATTTATTCTTCACTCCCTGGGTCTCGTTTTTCTGCTGAGATTCTTTGTGAAGAATAACAGCGGATCTGATGCCACTTGTTTTCTCACCTCGTTGAGCCTTTCAGCTTTCCTCTGTCCCTTGTGTGGGCCATGTGCCTCTGTGGTGTTCCTCAAATTTAGGTGGTGGGATACTAGGCAACAGAAAACATCTATGAATTTGAGGAGGGGAAATTCTCCTAACCAAGTCTCCAGAAGCACTCAGAACCATTTGGGGATATTTAGATGCTGATGGTCCAGAACAGCTCTTCTAAGAGACCACAAAGAAAGATGAGCCCACTAGATTGACCATGGAAAAGGAAAACCCAAAACTCCTTTTACCTCTCTAGAATTTCCCGAATGTTTAGGAATGTGAGTTGTTATGACAACAAGAGAAGATGCTGAGCAGAAGGAAAGGTGTTGGGCTTTAGAAATGTTAGAGACTTGTTGACCCAGAGCTTGGGCCATGTCACGTGCTCCAATGATGGATGCCCAGAGCCATCATGAGATGAGTCGTAAGACTCAACAATGGATTTGTTACCCCTAGAGCAACAGGGAAGCCAAGGACACTAAAAGAAGTAGGACAGGAGGGAGGGGAAGAATACTACCTCCCTCACTAGGTGGTTTTGAAGATTAAATGATTTAAGAGAGAAAGTATTGGGAAATTATAAACTATTATGTAAGACAACTTTATTAAAACAGTATAAAACTCACTGGCAACACATGGATTAAGAAAAATGAAATTATTGATACTAAAAATTTTAAGATTAGGTATGTAATGTAACAAATTACAACTGTTTATTTGTTACTTCTAAAACGTTTTCTATATAGTCAACAATTATTTAATGTAGGGGCAAATGAATGCTTTTGCAATATTTTTGGTCACACTTATTTGGAAACATGCTAATCAAGGCTGAACTTACTTTTTGCTGAATAGAACAGAATTCACCTCATTGATCATTTCCCAGTCTTGGCAAGTTACTTCTGCATACATGTAACTTGATCCCTGTAAGAAGGGGAGGTCCTCAAGAGAGATGGCATCATCCCTAGTTTGGTGACAAGGAACCAAAGTTTGGAGGATGAGGCAGAGGTCATTTGTTGAGGATTGATGTTCACAAGAAGTGGGGCTGGAATTAACATACAAACTTTCTGATGCCACATCCAAAATTCCCTCAACTACCTTATGTTCTTTCTTTTGGTATATAAAAATGTACTTTGCACCTTCCAGGCTGCACAGACTAATGTGTTTGAATGCGGCTAAACAGATCAACAATCCTTAATTCTGAAACTGTGCTGCATATGATTCAGCCAATTGTTACTGCTATTAAATGCTCTGATATGAAGACATGCTCACTTACGAGGAAAATTCAAGTGACATACAGTTGGCTCTTCCTCTCACAGCACTTCGCAAAGTCAACCAACCGGATATAGAAATTTTGACCTACAGTTATTTGAATCTGAAGCTAAGAATCCAGAGGAGGCTGACTGTATATTTACTGAAAAAAAATCTACATATATGTGTACCAGTACAGTTCAAATCTGCTGTGTTCAAGGGTCAACTCTATTCTTTGTGCTGCACCCAAGGGGACGTGAGCATCCACTGACTTTGGTACCCTCAGGGCTCACAGAAACCTCTGCGGATACTGAGGGAGGAGTGTAATTGTATAACATTCACTTACCTAAGCAATACTATAATCACATGGCTGTCAAAGTGTGGTCCTCAGGCCAACAGCAGCATCACCTGGAAATGTATTAGAAATGTGGATTCTGAGGCCCCATTGAAGACTGGCCAGTCATAGGCTTTGGGATGGGTGCACAGCAGTGTGTTTCCCTGGTGGCTCAGATGGTGAAGAATCTGCCTGCAATGCAAGAGACCCTGGTTCAATCCCTGGGTTGGGAAGATCCGCTAGAGAAGGGAATGGCAAACCACTCCAGTATTCTTGCCTGGAAAATTCCATGGACAGAGGAGCCTGGCAGGCTGCAGCCCATAGGGTCGCAAAGAGTCACACACAACTGAGTGACTGAGAATCCCTTTCATAATCTATGTAAGGGAAGACCTGGCATTCTATAAAGAAATGGTGCCCTAGGGTTTCCAGCTCCAGCCAAGGTTTGGATATAAGTGTGTTCCACTGAATTACATGCTCTATAATAAGCAAATGCAAAGAGTGGGTGAGGTGGGAGAATAAAATGAAATTTGCTGCTCATATTTACCTGGTGCCATATTTATATAAAAGTTATAGGCAAATGTGTATTTTTTAAGGTAGTAGTTCCTGTATTAGAGGGCTTAATGATTACATTTTGGTTATTTAGGGTCATTCTTCCACTATTCTTAAAGCATCTTCACTTCAAACTTTGAAACAAATCTCTGAATTTTTGCTTGAAATACACAGAAATAACAGATCATGATGAGAGAAGTGAAGAGAAAGTAAAAAGTGAAACTGTTAGCTGCTCAGTCATGTCTGACTCTTTGCGACCCCATGGACTATAGCTCACCAGGCTCCTCTGTCCCTGGGATTCTGCAGGCAAGAACACTGGAGTGGGTAATCATTCCTTCTCCAGGAAATCTTCCTGACCCAGGAGTTGAAACCAGGTTTCCCACATTGCCAGCATATTCTTTACCATGTGAGCCAACAAAGAAGCCTGATGACTTAAGTACCTCCTCTTTTCCCCTTGAGAAAGTAAAGCTGTTTCCCAGGGTGTTCAGTTCAGTTAGGTCACTCAATTGTGTCTAACTCTGCAAAACCATGGACTACAGCACACCAGGTTTTCCTGTCCATTATCAACTCCTGGAGTTTGCTCAAACTCATCTCCATTGAGTTGGTGATGACACAAAACCATCTCATCCTCTGTCATCCCCTTACCCTCCTGCCTTCAGTGTTTCCCAGCGTCAGGGTCTTTTCCATTGAGTCAGTTCTTGCCATCAGGTGGTCAAAGTATTGGAGCTTCAGCTTCAGCATCAGTCCTTCCAATGAATATTCAGGACTGATTTCCTATAGGATGGACTGGTTGGATCTCCTTGCAGTCCAAGGGACTCTCAAGAGTCTTCTCCAACACCTCAGTTCAAAAGCATCGATTCTTCAGCGCTCAGCTTTCTTTATAGTCCAACTCTCACATCCATTCATGACTACTGAAAAAACCAAAGCTTTGATTAGATGGACCTTTGTTGGCAAAGTACAGTCTCTGCTTTTTAATATGCAGTTTAGGTTAGTCACAGTTTTTCTTCCAAGGACCAGGCATCTTGTAATTTCATGGCTGCAGTCACCATCTGCAGTGATTTTGGAGCCCAAGAAAATAGAAGTCTCTCACTGTTTCTATTGTTTCCCTATCCATTTGCCATGAAGTAATGTGACTGGATGCCATGATATTACTGTTTTGAATGTTGACTTTTAAGCCAGCTTTTTCATTCTCTTTTACTTTTATCAAGAGGCTCTTTAGTTCTTCACTTTCTGACATAAGGGTGGTGTCATCTGCATATTTGAGGTTATTGGTATTTCTCCTAGGAATCTTGATTTCAGCTTGTGTTTCATCCAGTCCAGGTTTCACATAATGTACTCTGCATTGAAGTTAAATAAGCAAGGTGACAATATACAGCCTTGACATACTCATTTCCCAATTTGGAATAAGTCTGTTGTTCCATGTCCAGTTCTAACTGTTGCTTCCTGACCTGCATACAGATTTCACAAGAGACAGGTCAGGTGGTCTGGTATTCCCATCTCTTTCAGAATTTTCCCCAGTTTGTTGTGATCCACACAGTCAAAGGCTTTGGCATAGTCAATAAAGCAAAAATAGATATTTTTTTGGAACTCTCTTGATTTATCTATGATCCACCAGGTGTTGGCAATTTAATCTCTGGTTCTGCCTTTTCTAAATCCAGCTTGAACATCTGAAAGTTCTTGGTTCATATATTGCTGAAGCCTGGCTTGGAGAATTTTGAGCATTGCTTGACTGCATGTGAAATGAGTGCAATTGTACGGTAATTTGAGCATTCCTTGGCATTGCCTTTCTTTGGGATTGGAATGAAAACTGACCTTTTCCAGTCCTGTGGCCACTGCTGTGTTTTCCAATTTTGTTGGCATATTGAGTGAAGCACTTCCATAGCAACATCTTTTAGGATTTGAAATAGTGCAACTGGAATTCCATCACCTCCACTAGCTTTGTTCATACTGATGCTTCCTAAGGCCCACTTGACTTTGCATTCCAGGGTGTCTGGTTCTAGGTGAGTGGTCACACCATCATGATTATCTGGGTCATGAAGATCTTTTTTGTATCGTTCTTCTGTGTTTTCTTGCCTTCTCTTAATCTATTCTGCTTCTGTCCAGTCCATACCATTTCTGTCCTTTATTGAGCCCATCTTTGCATGAAATATCACCTTGGTATCTCTAATTTTCTTGAAGAGATCTCTAGTCTTTCCTATTCTATTATTTTTCTCTGTTTCTTTGCATTGATCACTGAGGAAGGCTTTCTTATCTCTCCTTGCTATTCTTTGGAACTCTACATTCAGATGAGTATGTCTTTCTGTTTCTTCCTTGCCTTTGCTTCTTTTCTCTTCTTAGCTGTTTGTAAGGCCTCCTCAGACAACCATTTTGCCTTTTTGCATTTCTTTTTTTAGGGGGTATGGTCTTGATCACCACCTCCCATACAATGTTACAAACCCCTGTCCATAGTTCTTCAGGCACCCTGTCTATAAGATCTAATCCCTTGAATCTATTTGTCACTTCCACTGTATGATTATAAGGAATTTGATTTATGTCATACCTGAATGGTCCTGTGGTTTTCCCTATTTTCTTCAGTTTAAGTCTGAATTTGGCAATAAAGAATTCATAATCTGTGCCACAGTCAGCTCTCCATCTTGTTTTTGCTGACTGTATAGAGATTCTCCATCTTTGACTGCAAAATATATAATCAGTCTGATTTTGGTATTGACCGTCTGCTGATGTCCATGTGTAGAGTTGTGTCTTGTGTTGTTGGAAGAGGGTGTTTGCTATGACCAGTGCATTCTCTTGGCAAAACTCTGTTAGCCTTTGCCTTGCTTCATTTTGTACTCCAAGGCCAAATTTGCCTGTTACTCCAGGTATCGCTTGACTTCCTACTTGTGCATTCTAGTCCCTGTGATGAAAAGGACATCTTTTTAGGGTGTGTGTTCTAGAAAGTCCTGTAGGTCTTCATAGAACTGTTCAACTTCAGCTTCTTCAGCATTAGTGGTTGGGCATGGATTTGGATTACTGTGATGAATGGTTTGCCTTGGAAATGACCGATCATTCTGTTGTTTTTGAGACAGCCCAGTTATACATTTTGGACTCTCTTGTTGACTATGATGGCTTCTCCATTTCTTCTAAGGGATTCTTGCCCACAGAAGTAGATACAATAGGCATCTGCCCATTCTTGTCCATTTTAGCTCAGCAATTCCTAAAATGTCAAAGCTCAGTCTTGCCATCTCATGTTTGACTGCTTCCAATTTACCCTGATTCATGGACCTAGCATTCCAGGTTCCTATGCAATATTGTTCTTCACAGCATCGGACTTTACTTCCATCACCAGTCACATCCACAGCTGGGCATTGTTTTCTCTTTGGTGCTGTCTCTTCATTCTTTCTGGAGTTATTTCTCCACTCCTTTTTAGTAGCATACTAGGCATGTACCGACCTGGGGAGTTCATCTTTCAGTGTCATACCTTTTGGCCTTTTCATACTGTTCATGGGGTTCTCAAGGCAAGAATACTGAAGTGGTTTGCCATTCCCTTTTCCAGTGGGCCATGTTTTTTCAGAACTCTCCTCCATGACCCATTGATCTTGGGTGACCCTACACGGCATGGCTCATGGTTTCATTGAGTTAGACAAAGCTGTGGTCCATGTGATCAGTTTGATTAGTTTTCTGTGAGTGTGGTTATCATTCTGTCTGCCCTCTGAGAGATAATGCTAAGAGGTTTATGGAAGCTTCCTGATGGAAGAGACTGACTGTGGGGGAAACTGGGTCTTGTTCCAGTCAGTGGGGCCATGCTCAGTTCAGTTCAGTTCAGTCATGTCTGACTGTTTGCGACCCCACGGACTGCAGCACGCCAGGCCTTCCTGTCTATCACCAACTCCAGGAGTTTACTCAAACTCATGTCCATTGAGTTGGTGATGCCATCCAACCATCTCATCCTCTGTCGTCCCCTTCTCTTCCCACCTTCCATCTTTCCCAGCTTCAGGGTCTTTTCAAATGTGTCAGCTCTTCGCATCAAGTGGCCAAAGTATTGGAGTTTCGGCTTCTACATCAGTCCTTCCAATGCACACCCCAGACTGATCTCTTTTAGGATGGACTGGTTGAATCTTGCAGTCCAAGAGACTCTCCAGAGTCTTCTCCAACACCACAGTTCAAAAGCATCAATTCTTTGGTGCTCAGCTTTCTTCATAGTCCAATTCTGGCATCTATACATGACTAGAATGACCTTTGTTGGCAAAATAATGTCTCTGCTTTTTAATATGCTGTCTAGCTTGGTCATAACTTTCCTTTTTAGAAAAACCATCTTGAACATCTGGAAATTCACAGTTCATGGATTGTTGAAGCCTGGCTTGGAGAATTTTGAGCATTACTTTATGCTCAGTAAATCTTTAATCCAATTTTCTGTTCATAGGCAGGGCTGTGTTCCCTCCCTATTGTCTGACCTGAGACAAACTATGATGGAGATAACAAAGGTAATAGTGACCTCCTTCAAAATGTCTTGTGCATGCATTGTTGTATTCAGTGCCTCTGATCCTACAGCAGGCCACTGTTGACCCTCACCTCCACCAGAGACTCCTGGACACCCACAGGCAAGTCAGTCAGTATCTTTTGGGGTCACTGCTCCTTTCTCCTGGGTCCTGGTGCACACAAGGTTTTGTTTGTGCCCTCCAAGGGTCTGTTTCCCCAGTCCTGTGTAAGTTATGTAATCAAATCTCACTGGCCTCCAAAGTCAAATTCCCTCGGGGTCTCAGTCCCTTTGCCAGATCCCCAGGTTAGGAAATCTGTTGTGGGCCAAAAAAACTTTCTTAACAGTGAGAGAATTTGTTTGGTATAATTTTTCTGCAGTTCATGGGTTGTCTGCTTGGCAGTTCTATGGTGGAGTTAATGGCGACCTCCTCCAAGAGGTCTTATGCCACACGCTGTGTGACCCAGATCTGCTGCACCCAGAGCCCCTGCCTCTGCAGCAGGCCACTGCTGACCTGTGCCTGTGCAGGAGATACTCAGACACTCAGAGGTGGTTCTGGCTCGGTCTCTGGGTCCTAGTGCACACAAGGTTTTGTTTGAGCCCTCCAAATGTCTCTGGTATGTATGGGGTTTGATTCTAAACATGATTTCACCCCTCCTACCATCCTGGGGCTTCTCCTTTGCCCTGGGATGTGGGGTATCTTTTTTTAGTGGACTCCAACAGTCTGCTAAGATCATGGCATCTGGTACCATCACTTCATGACAAATAGATGGGAAAACAGTAGCTGACTTTATTTTTTGGGGCTCCAAAATCCCTGCAGATGATAATTGCAGCCGTGAAATTAAAAGATGCTTACTCCTTGGAAGGAAAGTTATGACCAACAGCATATTAAAAAGCAGAGACATTACTTTACCAACAAAGGTCCATCTAGTCAAGGCTATGGTTTTTTCAGTAGTCATATGTGGACTATAAAGAAAGCTGAGCACCAAAGAATTGATGCTTTTGAACTGTGGTGTTGGAGAAGACTCTTCAGAGTCCCTTGGACTGCAAGGAGATCCAACCAGTCCACCCTAAAGGAGATCAGTCCTGAATATTCATTGGAAGGACTGATGCTGAAGCTGAAGCTTCAATACTTTGACCACCTGATGTAAAGGGTTGACTCATTGGAAAAGACCCTGATGCTGGGAAAGAGTGAAAGCAGAAGGAGAAGGGGATGACAGAGGATGAGATGGTTGGATGGCATCCCTGACTCAATGGACATGAGTTTGGGTAAACTCCAGGAGTTGATGATGGACAGGGAGGCCTGGCATGCTGCGGTCTGTGGGCTCGCAAAGAGTCGGACATGACTGAGCAGCTAAACTGAACATTCTCCTATCCATGGTTGTTCATCAGCGAGTTGTAGTTTTGGTGTTCTTGCAGGAGAAGATAAGCACCATCTTGTTTGAACAAGATGCTAATTCCTAGGGTGTAATCAGCTGTAATTTAGCACTTTGTTGATTGCTGTCCACACCTTTCTCCACAGTATAGCCATGGCAAGTTGTCTCAAACTCTCAGGAAAGATGTTTGAAATCATACATCCAAATAGCAGTGGATTCACTGTAATTTTTACTATGCAATTATGGCCCCATTATGTTCCATTACAACAGGAACATCACCAAATTAACATCAGCAAACAAAACTAATGAATGTACATCCTAAGAGCCTATGTATCCTCCTTCATGATCCAAGCTGGGACCCAATACTGAGGTAAAGAGAAAGAAAAACCTACCATGTGCTAATGAACAGTTAGGGTATATCTGTGTGTAAGGAGGCTAATTAACTAAGGTGTGTCACACCTAGAGTGTCAAAGAGTGCTATATGTGGGGACAAAGTCTAGGTTCAAATTCAGTTTTTCCATTTCCTAGCTGAGTAACTCTGGGCAACTTCCTTAATGATCAGGAATCCTGAATGTCAATGGAGAGTACTAACTTCCTTAGAGATTAACGAAGAAAAAGATAGTAGTTTATGGAAAAGAACAACATTGACCAACTGTCTAAGCCTCAGCAAAATGGTGGCGGTCACTTGCTTTATCATGAGCTACAGTTCTGGTTCCGCCAGTGACCCAGGTTTTTTCCCCAGAACAAACCCCTGAACGTCATGAGGAAGGCAGACCAGTTGACCTGCTTTGTGCTGTCAAGCACCATCATGAAGGCCTTTCCTCTAGTAGCTGTGATATGCTTTGCAGCCTTTCCGTCCTAGTCAGTCGGTGTCAAGAGGCAGCAGGGAAGCCATTTTGCTGGCATAGGTCATAGGAGAGCTCATCTGGGAGCCAGGAGCTGGAGCAGAGTCCCTGGCCTCCTGACAGCAGGAAGGCAGAGGCAGCAGTCCTTTAGGCTGTGTCTGTGGTCTTGTGGTCATTTCTGAAAGCTCAGCTGAGTCCGCCCCCTAACCTTCACAATGATTGTGCAGGCACTAAATCTCTAAATGAAACCTCAGCCTTCTTAAACTAGCAGAAATGACTTCTGTTTACAGCGACCCTCTGATCAACATGACAGTGAAGTTCTAAAGAGAAGAAGAGTTTCTTAGCTTTACTGAATAATTGATAAAACTGTATATTTAGAATATACAGTGTGATGAGTTGATACATAGATACACATACGCATCGTGGAATGACTGCCACAGTAAAATTATCTAACACATATCATCCCCTCATGCAGTTAACTTGCATGGTAAGAATGCTCAAGCTTTATTGTCAGTAAATTTTGGGTATGTGATACTGTATTAACTGTGGTCACCATGCTGTACATTCGATCCTCAAAACTTAACAACTGGAAATTTCTACCTTTTAACCTACCTTTCCCCACTTTCTCCATCCCCTAGTCCCTGGAAACCACCATTTCACTGTTTCTATGAAATCAGCTTTTCTCTTAATACTCCACATAAACGTAATACCATGCATTGTTTGTCATTCTCTGCGGTCTAATTAATTTCACTTACCATAATGCCTTCCACGTTCATCAATGTTGTAACAAATGGCAGGATTTCCTTTTGATGGCCAAGCAATATACTATTGTATGTGTATACACATTTTTCTTTATTCATGAAAAGGCAGCCTACAGAACAGGAGAAACTGCCGTATGATCCAGCAATCCCACTACTGAATATATATTCAAAGGAAACTAAATAAGTATCTCAAAGAGATCTGCATTCCCATGTTCATAATCACCAAACTATGGAAACAACCTGTGTTCATCAATAGATGAGGATAAATTTTAAAAGCAAGTTCTAAACCCATCTTTTGCTATAGGATATATAAGATTTATTACTTAGAAACTACATTTCTTGCTATTTGTCCTGTCTAATCTTTTTAAATTACCTTCTCTGTGTCTTGATACATTCTCGCATTTTGAATCTGTCTTTCTAAGGAAAACTTAAAAACAGACTTCCCCCAGCATCTCATGTGGGTTGTGAATATGCAGCCTAGGTTCTGGTAATGAGATGTACCTACAAGAGACTTGGATGCAGGTGAGAGGAACAAGGGGAGGTGTCTGGGCCCAGTGAGGTCTATCATCTGGCAAAATACCAGCAGCATCTGTTTTTAGAGCTTAGGTTGTTGTGTGCCAAGCATAATCAGCATCTAGTGGCAGGAATGATATATACACTGTAACTCTCCTCCAGGATATATGGTTTGTTCTTTCTGGTTATGTGGTCCCTTGTCTGGTAACATCTACACCTGCCTTTTGGGCTCTCCTAAAGATTCATTGAGCTACCTAATACTCTTGATAAATTCTGCTGTTTGCAACTCAAAATTCTGATATGTAATCTTGTCGTGTTTTTGTCTTCTGATTCTAACCCAGCTGATCTCTGCACTGTATTCTATAGTACTTTTCCATGGCTCATAGAATTATAGAATTTTTGAGCTAAAAGAAATCTTAGAAAGGTTTCTTGCAGCCACCCTACTACCTGCCACTTCACAGATGTAGAATCTTTGTTGAGAAAGGTGAATTAGCTTGAAGAATAGTAGGTCTGGATTCAGAGCCTAAACTCAGGTCTCTTTAGCACCCATCTGCTCTTCATTTTAGTGTTCATTTCACTTTGCAGTGCTTTCTGCCAGAGAGAATATGCTCCAGGGGGAAAGGATATATACCAGAGAACTTGATAAGAGAACATTTAGTTCAGTTCAGTCGCTCAGTCGTGTCCAACTCTTAGCAACCCCGTGGACTGCAGCCTACCAGGCTCCACCATCCATGGGATTTTCCAGGCAAGAGAGCATTAAGGGGTCTTTATTTAAGAATGCTCTAAATCATCCTCTTAAAGAAATATTAATTATACTGTCTCAGTCCAGTGCTAGCTCAACTTCAATACTGTAAAATCACTTTAAAATTACATTTTATCCCAAACTTTCAAAATGTTGAATCAAAAACCTGCCCCTTTAACAATGACAAGTGACAGTTTATGAAGTGTAGCAACCTGCAATCATCTCTAAAATTACAGTTTTCCAAATTAAACTCTGTAGTGTGTTCATACTTTGCACAAAGTGTATATCATGATTGATTGATAAATTTATAGTGGCAGATATTAATTGCAGGCTCATTCCAAGTTAACAGCTAAATGACTTAACTACTTAGTAATTTGCATTGTACATGCCTCAGTAGTCTCCTATTTACACTCAACAAGTTTCATTGTGAAATTACAGTATTGTCATTGTTAAAAATTATGGAAGTATAGAAAGTAAAAATATGAAAGCTATCCAACTGTGTAGTCTCATTTCTCTGGATGGTATGGATCTTTTCTAACAGTTTGTAACTGCTGCCACCTAGAAATCCACTTAAGGATGGGCATAGCCTCCTCCTGTGCTTCTCTGTAAGTTCCTTTCTTCTAGTATTTGGGTGTTTCATCCATCCCTCCACTGAGATCTGCTCTTCTACAGTACTTACACTAGCTCCTTAGTTTTGCTGTGCTCTGGCCCTCCATTCCCTAAGCCCCCAGGCACTCTCTGTAACTGGGATATCCACCTTCCTGTGCATGAGGTGGTTATTGCTGTTCTGGCCTCAGAACTATGGCAGGGAGACCAGGCTTCCCTTCTCTTGTCCCACATTCAAACTTAAATTCCCCAGTCCACCAGTGGACAAGGGTATCATGACCTTTTGAAAGTTTGGGGACAACTCAAAGGGATTACATTAGATGGGGAAAGAAAATCTTAAAACTGATCTTTAAAATTTTTTTATTGAAGGATAATCGCTTTACAGAATTTTGTTGTTTTCTATTAAACCTCAACACGAATCAGCCATAGGTACATGTATATCCCCTCCCTTTTGAAACTCCCTCCCATCTCCCTCCCCATCCTACCCCTCTAGGTTGATACAGAGCCCCTGTTTGAGTTTCCTGAGCCAGACAGCAAATTCCCGTTGGCTATCTATTTTACATATGGTAATATAAGTTTCCATGTTACTCTTTCCATACATCTTACCCTCTCCTCCCCTATCCCAACGTCCAAAAGTCTATACTCTATGTCTGTTTCTCCATTGTTGCCCTGTAAATAAATTCTTCAGTACCATTTTTCTATATTCTGTATATGTGTGTTAGAATATGATATTTATCTTTCTCTTTCTGACTCATTTCAATGTATATAAGGTTCTAGGTTCATCCATCTCATCAGAACTGACTCAAATGCATTTGTTTTTATGGCTGAGTAATACTCCATTGTAATATATGTACCACAAATTCTTTATCCCTTCATCTGTCAATGGGCGTCTAGGTTGCTTCATGTTCTAGCTATTGTAAACAGTGCTGCAATGAACAGTGGGATACATGCGTTTTTTTTCAACCCTGGTTTCCTCAGGGTATATGCAGAGGAGTGGGATTGCTGAGTCATATTTTGGTTTTATTCCTAGTTTTTTAAGGAATCTCCATACTGCCTTCATAGTGGCTGTATCAGTTTACATTCCCACCCACACTGCAAGAGTGTTCCCTTTCCTCCACACTCCCTCCAGCATTTACTCTTTGTAGACTTTCTGATGATGGCCATATACACTATGTGAGGTGTGAGGTGATATCTCATTGAGTTTTAACTTGCATTTCTCTAACAATGAGCAATGTTGAGCATCTTTTCATGTGTTTGTTAGCCACCTGTATGTCATCTGTGGAGAAATGTTTGTTTAGGTCTTTTCCCCTCTTTTTGATTGGGGTGTTTGTTTTTCTGGCATTGAGTTGTAATGAGCTGCTTGTATAATTTGGAAATTAATCCTTTGTCAGTTGTTTCATTTGCTATTATTTTCTCCCATTCTGAGGGATGTCTTTTTACTTTGCCTATAGTTTCCCTTGCTGTGCAAAACCTTTTAAATTTAACCAGGTCCTACTTGTTTACTTTTATTTTTATTTCTATTACTCTAGGAGGTAGGTCACAGAGGATCCTGCTTTGATTTATGTCATCAAGTGTTCTGCCTATGTTTTCCTCTGAAATTTTTATAGTTTCTGGTCTTACATTTAGGTCTTTAATCCATTTTGAGTTTACCTTTGTGTATGGTGTTAGAAAGTGTTCTCATTTCATTCTTTTACATGTAGCTGTCCAGTTTTCCCAGCACCATTTATTGAAGATGCTGTCTTTGCCCCCATTGTATATCTTGCCTCCTTTGTCAAAAATAAGGTACCCATAGGTGCATGGGTTTATTTCTGGGCTTTCTATCTTGTTCTGTTGGTCTATATTTCTGTTTTTGTGCCAGTACCATACTGTCGTCTTGATGACTGTAGCTTTGTAGTATAATGTGAAGTCAGGAAGGTTGATTCCTCCAGCCCCGTTCTTCTTTCTCAAGACTGCTTTGGCTATTCGAGGTCTTTTGTGTTTCCACATGAATTGTGAAATTTTTTGTTCTAGTTCTGTGAAAAATCCCATTGGTAATTTGATAGGGATCACATTGAATCTGTAGATTGCATTTGATCGTATAGTCATTTTTACAATATTGATTCTTCCTACCCAGGAACATGGAATATCTCTCCATCTTTTTATGTCACCTTTGATTTTTTTCATCAGTGTCTTATAATTTTCTGTGTACAGTTCTTTTGTCTCATTAGGTAAGTTAATTCCTAGATATTTAATTTTTTTGTTGCAATGGTGAATGGGAATGATTCCTTAATTTCTCTTTCTGATTTCTCATTGTTAGTATATAGAAATGCAAGTGATTTCTGTGTATTTACTTTGTATCCTGAAACCTTGCTAAATTCACTGATTAGCTCTAGTAATTGTCTGATACTATCTTTAGGCCTCCCTGTCCATCACCAACTCCCAGAGTCCACCCAAACCCATGTCCATCGAGTCGGTGATGCCATCCAACCATCTCATCCTCTGTCATCCCCTTCTCCTCCTGCCCCCAATCCTCCCCAGCATCAGGGTCTTTTCAAATGAGTCAACTCTTGGCATCAGGTGGCCAAAGTATTGGAGTTTCAGCTTCAACATCAGTCCTTCCAATGAACACCCAGGACTGATCTCCTTTAGGATGGACTGGTTAGATCTCCTTGCAGTCCAAGGGACTCTCAAGAGTCTTCTCCAATACCACAGTTCAAAAGCATCAATTCTTCAGCGCTCAGCCTTTTTCACTGTCCAACTGTACATATACATAGTTTAAAAATTTTTGAAATCCTCATGAGGAATGGAAAGGTTAACTTTAGAGGCAGTACAACTTATGTGAGGTGGTTTTTTCTTTCACCTGAGTTTTCTCTTTATGAAATATCCTGCTTATCTGACTATGTCATTTAAAATTATAATTTTAATGGCTGTGCAACAATCTACTAAATATCAGTATATAAACCATAAGTTATTACACTGTTGTTGTTGTTCAGTCACTCAGTCGTATCTGACTCTTTGAGACCCCATGAACTGCTCACGCCAAGCTTCCCTGTCCTTCACCATCTCCTGGAGCTTTCTCAAACTCAAATCCATCAAGTCGTTGATGCCAAACAACCACCTCATTCTCTGTTGTCCCCTTCTCCTTCTGCCTTTAATCTCTCCCAGCATCAAGGTTTTTTTCCAGTGAGTCAGCTCTTCACATCAGGTGGCCAAAGTATTGGAGCTTCAGCTTCAACATCAATCCTTACGATGCATATTCAGGGTTGATTTCCTTTAGCATTGACTGGTTTGATCTCCTTGCTGTCCAAGAGACTCTTAAGCATCTCCAATACCACAGTTCAAAAGCATCAATTCTTTGGCTCTCAGCCTTTTTTATTGTCCAGCTCTCACATCCATACATGACTACTGGAAAAGCCATAGCTTTGACTATTCAGACCTTTGTTGTCAAAATAATGGCTCTTTTTAATACAGTGTTTAAGTTTGTCATTGCTTTTCTTCCAAAGAGCAAGTGTCTTTAATTTCGTGGCTGCAGTCACCATCTGCAGTGATTTTGGAGGTCAAGAAAATAAAGTCTCTCACTGTTGCCATTGTTGCCCCATCTATTTGCCATGAAATGATGGGACCAGATCCAATGATCTTAGTTTTTTGAATGTTGAGTTTTAAGCCAGCTTTTTCACTCTTCTCTTTCACCTTGATCAAGAAGTTCTTTAATTCCTCTTCACTTCCTGCCATAAGGGTGCTGTCATCTGCCTATCTGAAGTTATTGATATTTCTCCCTGCAATCTTGATTCCAGCTTGTGCTTCATCCAGCTTGGCATTTCACATGATGTACTCTGCATATAACTTAAATAAGCAAGGTGACAATATACAGCCTGATGTGTTTCTTTCTCAATTTGGAACCAGTCCATTATATCATAAATCACCAGTTACTGGAGATTCCCCTTATATCACATTTAACATTGCCTAGCAGCCTTGATTATTTCCTTAAGCTAAATTCTTAAAAGGAGAATTGTTGAGTCTAAAGTTCTCACATTTTAAAGTAAAATTTTAATTTATTATAGAAGTCACGTTTTCATTATGCAAGATATAACAGAATTTCCTATTGTAGCCATTTTTAAGTGTATAGTTCAATGGTATTAATACTTTTACATTGTTGTGCAACCGTCACCAACATTGTCTATAACAGCTCCAGAAATTCTAACCAGCTACTGATTGATGGATGCACATGGAGTGCATTGTATTATTCTCTCCACTTTTATGTATGTTTGAAATTATCTGTAATTAAACTTTTTTAAAGTATAAAAATTATAATGTTTACATTGCATTGGACAATATACCTACATTGCTTTGGTTAGAAAACAATGCAGTGTGTAACTTTTTTTAAACAGTGTTTTGCAGGAATCGTCTTACTGTGCCAGAGAACTTTGCTGTAAATCTAGCTTGTTATCTAAGTCTTTTTTTTTTCTATGTCAAGGATTGGTACCAAAAAAGCTGCCCTCCAAAAATTCATTCTGAACTGGGAACGTATTTCCAAAGCCCCTCTGGCAGCAGGGCCCCCTGCTTTATTAGTTTGTGAGCCTAGAAAGGCTTTGCAAATGTGTACATGAATCAAATAAACACTACATGGCTGGGAAAAACAGAATTCTAGGGCATCCATTATATATCATCTTAAACCGTACTTTGCTTTTAAATGTTTAACAGCTTTGAAGGTTGCCAGGTTTGAAAACTGATGTTCTTCATCCCAGGGCAGGCAGAGAAAATGTTCTTAGTAACTTTTTTTTCCTGTCAAGTTTTCACCTAGTCAGTACGCTTAAATTATACTATATTACATGAGAGATGGACGTGCTAATTTTAAGGGCATAACAACAAAGCAACAAAAATTGGATGATTCCATCTTCTGCTAATATTTAGGGCTCTTTGAAGCATGTGGCATAATAGATGAGAATGATGGATGAAGAAAATAATGGCCTTTTATCCAGTGATTTGGTGAGCTTAAAATGGGTTGAATCTAGTATTAATAATTGCTGAGAACAGCCAAAAGATCAAAGATGTGCCCTGGCAGATTTGGGGCCAAACAATGTGGACTGAAAGCTTAACTGTATAAAACTCAAGGCAACCTGCGGCTGATTCATGTTGATGTATGGGAAAACTATACAATATTGTAAAGCAATTATCCTCCAGTTAAAAACAAATTGCTTTAAAAAAAAACCAAGGCAGATGTTGAGAGGTATCAGACCTCATTTTTTGGAGGAATTTTTCTAGACTTTTATGCCCTAAGTACATGGAGTTAGGAACCTTATAACCAATTAGCCTTGCATGTTGCATCAAGGACTTGCTGTCCATAGAGAGGCAGAGCATTGTACTAGTGTGTAGGGTGTTTGGTCAAAGAAAAGAGTGCAGAATCCACTTGCAAATGAATCAAGTAGAGAAATTAATTCTGAAAGGAAGAAAACCTCTTAGTTTGAAACAGACATGCGCATAGGGTTTGGTTGTTTTAGGTTTTGTTGTTGTCTTTTAGTCACTAAGTTGTGTCCAGCTCTTTTGTGACCCTATGGACCCACCAGGCTCCTCTGCCCATGGGTTTGGGTCTGTATAAATCATGAGAGGACTTTCTTGAGGTTTGTGTTAGAACTCTAGATTTCAAGATCCAGAAACCTAACCTGTACCAACTTAGATAAGAAAGAGCTGGCAGATTCTGAAACACATGAAGTGCAGGGTGGACCTGACTTGAGGTTAACTCAACCAGGACCTGACTCTGATAGCCAACCTCAACTTCCCTCTCTAATCATTTTCTTTTTAGTTGGTAAAATATATATGTAACTTACCATTTTAAGTGTACATTTCAGTCATTAAGCATATGTACTTTGCTCACCCATCACAAGTAACCACTCCCAGCCCTTTTGCACCAGTTCAAACAGAAAATCTGTACCTGTTAACAATAACCCCCATTCCTTCCCTCACCAGCCCTTAGTAACCACTATTCTACTTTCTCTCAGTTTGCCTATTCTAGGTATTTCATGTAAATCATGCAAATCAAACAATATTAGTCTCTTTGTCTTTGGCTTATTTCATTTAGAACAGTGTATTCAGAGTTCATTCCTGTAGGGGGTGTGTGTGTGTGTGTGTATGTGAGTGCACGTGAGTGTTAGTTGCTTGGTCGTGTCCAGCTCTTTGCGACTCCATGGACTGTAGCCCACCAGGCTCCTCTGTGCATGGAATTCTCCAGGCAGGAATACTGAAGAATGGGTTGCCATTCTGTTCTCCAGGGAATCTTCCTGACCCAGAGGTTGAACCTAGGTCTTTTGCATTGCAGGCAGATTCTTTACCATCTGACCCAATAGGGAAGCCCCATTCCTGTGGTAACGTACATCAAAGTTCCACTTCTTTTTATGGATGAGTTGTACTCTATTGTGTGTATATATACCACATTTTCTTTATCCATCTTTTAGCTACTCTGAATAATGCTGCTATAAACCTTGGTATACAAATATCTGTTACAGTTCCTGCTTTCAATTCTTGTGGGTCTGTGTTTAGGAATAGACTTTCTGCATTGTACACTAATTCTAATTTCTTGAGGGATTCTTTTGTGTTCATGTTTGCTTCATTCTCTCACCTCTACAAAGATTTAAACTGTGGCTTCTAGTGGCTCTAGGTTCTCATACTCACAACATTGGGACCAGAGAGAAGAGAACTATTTTCCCAAACTCAAGGTTCAGAATCCTAGAAAAGAAACATAACTGGCTAAGTTGGCTCTTATCCACCTACCTGAAGCAGTGATTGTAGAGGGGCAGGGATAGGGCATAGATATGGATTCTTGGATGACTGGATTAATTGAGACAGGCTCCCAACCTTGACTGGGGAAGTGGAATCATATCAGAAAATGCCAGCTCTAGTTTGGGACCTGTATCTAAACCTGGAAGCGGGGAGTAAAATTACAAAAAATGAGAAGGGTAAGAGGCAGCCTGGACATGGATCCTGGGGAATTTCTGTGAGCCAAGTGATTTCAAATCAGTTTAGTTCAGTTGCTCAGTCGTGTCCAACTCTCTGTGACTCCATGAATCGAAGCACACCAGGCCTCCCTGTCCATCACCAACTTCCAGAGTCTACCCAAACCCATGTCCATCGAGTCGGTGATGCCATCCAGCCATCTCATCCTCTGTCGTCCCCTTCTCCTCCTGCCCCCAATCCTTCCCAGCATCAGGGTCTTTTCCAATGAGTCAGCTCTTCGCATTAGGTGGCCAAAGTATTGGAGTTTGAGCTTCAACATCAGTCCTTCTATTGAACACCCAGGACTGATCTCCTTAAGGATGGACTGGTTGGATCTCCTTGCAGTCCAAGGGACTCTCAAGAGTCTTCTCCAACACCACAGTTCAAAAGCATCAATTCTTCGGCGCTCAGCTTTCTTCACCATCCAACTCTCACATCCATACATGACTACTGGAAAAACCATAGCCTTGACTAGAGAGACCTTTGTTGGCAAAGTAATGTCTCTGCTTTTTAATATGCTGTCTAGGTTGGTCATAACTTTCCTTCCAAGGAGTAAGCGTCTTTTAATTTCATGGCTGCAATCACCATCTGCAATGATTTTGGAGCCCCCCAAAATAAAGTCTGACACTGTTTCCACTGTTTCCCCATCTATTTACCGTTAAGTTATGGGACTAGATGCCATGATTTTAGTTTTCTGAATGTTGAGCTTTAAGCCAATTTTTAAAATCTCCTCTTTCACTTTCATCAAGAGACTCTTCAGTTCCTCTTCACTTTCTGCCATAAGGGTTGTGTCATCTGCATATCTGAGGTTATTGATATTTCTCCCAGCAATCTTGATTCCAGCTTGTGCTTCTTCCAGCCCAGCGTTTCTCATGATGTACTCTGCATATAAGTTAAATAAGCAGGATGACAATATACAGCCTTGACATACTCCTTTTCCTATTTGGAACCAGTCTATTGTTCCATGTCTAGTTCTAACTGTTGCTTCCTGACCTGCATACAAGTTTCCCAAGAGACAGGTCAGATGGTCTGATATCCCCATCTCTTTAAGAATTTTCCACAGTTTATTTTGATCCACACAGTCAAAGGCTTTGGCATAGTCAGTAAAGCAGAAATAGATGTTTTTCTGGAACTCTCTTGCTTTTTCAATGATCCAGCGGATGTTGGCAATCTGATCTCTGGTTCCTCTGCCATTTCTAAAATCAACTTGAACATCTGAAAGCTCACTGTTGATGTATTGCTAAAGCCTGGCTTGGGGAATTTTGAGCATTACTTTACTAGCATATGAGATGAGTGCAATCGTGCAGTAGTTTGAGCATTCTTTGGCATTGCCTTTCTTTGGGATTGGAATGAAAACTGACCTTTTCCAGTCCTGTGGCCACTGCTGAATTTTCCAAATTTGCTGGCATATTGAGTGCAACACTTTCACAGCATCATCTTTCAGGATTTGAAATAGCTCAACTGGAATTCCATCACCTCCACTAGCTTTGTTTGTAGTGATGCTTCCTAAAGGCCCATTTGACTTAGCATTCCAGCATGCCTGGCTCTAGGTGAGTGATCATATCATTGTGATCATCTGGGTCGTGAAGATGTTTTTTGTGTAGTTCTTCTGTGTATTCTTGCCACCTCTTCTTAATATCTTCTGCTTCTATTAGGTCCATAGCATTTCTGTCCTTTCTTGAGCCCATCTTTGCATGAAATGTTCCTTTGGTATCTCTAATTTTCTTGAAGAGATCTCTAGTTTTGCCCATTCTATTGTTTTCATCTATTTCTTTGCATTGATCGCTGAGGAAGGCTTTCTTATCTCTCCTTGCTATTCTTGGGAATTCTGCATTCAGATGGGAATATCTTTCCTTTTCTCCTTTGCTTTTCACTTTTCTTCTTTTCACAGTTATTTGTAAGGCCTCCTCAGACAGCCATTTTGCTTTTTTGCATTTCTTTTCCATGGGGATGGTCTTAATCCCTGTCTCCTGTACAGTGTCATGGACCTCCATCCATAGTTCATCGGGCACTCTATCAGATCTAGTCCCTTAAATCTATTTCTCACTTCTACTGTATAATCATAATGGATTTGATTTAGGTCATACCTGAATGGTCTAGTGGTTGTCCCTCCTTTCTTCAATTTCAGTCTGAATTTGTCAATAAGGAGTTCATGATCTGAGCCACAGTCAGCTCCTGGTCTTGTTTTTACTGACTGTATACAGCTTCTCCATCTTTGGCTGCAAAGAATATAATCAATCTGATTTCAGTGTTGACCATTTGGTCATGTCCATGTGTAGAGTCTTCTCTTGTGTTGTTGGAAGAGGTTGTTTGCTATGACCAGTGCGTTCTCTTAGCAAAACTATTAGCCTTTGCCCTGCTTCATTCGTCATTGCTTGCAAATCAGCTAACATCAAATAGTTTTGTTTTGTCACTATCCTTTGTAGTTATCATAGGGTAGGTTCATATGTACACACAGAAAGATTTGTCTGAAAAAGACATTTTAGGATATTTCATGCAAGAGTCCCTAGTAAATTTATTCAAACATTTGTTTAATATGTACAGTGTTTTTTTTCCAGACAAAAGACTGAAAATCTTAATATATCACTTCATATAGATATGTTGTTGAAGGATGCATTTTTGTTAAAATATGTTCCTAATATGAGCTTGTTTTTCAGCTTTTGTACCTCCATGAACATATTTCAAAGTATAAAGCAGCAGAGGAAAAAAGATATTAGGGCTTCCCAGGTGGCACAAGTGGTAAAGAACTCTGTTCCCAATGCAGGAGATGTAAGAGATGTGAGTTTGATCCCTGGGCCAGGAAGATCCCCTGGAGGAGAGCTTGGCAATCCACTCCAGTATTCTTAGCTGAAGAATCCCATGGCAGGTTATGGTCCATAAGGCCACAGAGTCAGACATGACTTAGTGACTAAACAGCAGCAACCAACCACCACGGACATATTTACAAAGCATATAGCAGCTGAGAATAAAAGATACTTTCTTGACTTTCATCTTATTATTTCATTTCTACTTTAAGCTATACCTGGGATTCAAATAATGTCAGATGGAAAGCACCTGGAAGTATCCATTGAGAATTGTGTTACTGGTGATTTCTTACTCCTACTGGGTTTGGAAGACAAAGCCAAGAGTTGATGTAACTTAATTGTTTTATCAAATCAAGTTTAGTAAACTATTGACCTGATTCTAGGATTCATTAAGTTTCTTAGGCTTTTGAAACTTGTGCTTTATATTTATACATCCAATAAGAAGAGCTATCTTCTCTAAATACACAATAAAGCCCCCAAATAAATCTGTTACTTATTCTCTAGCACCTTATCCCAAGCAATCATCTTTCTTTTCCTAATCATATTAGTGTTCTATTTATTTCCTACTTTCATTTTGTTCAGTCAGCACCTTTCATTTCCCTCTTAAGCATTTCTATTTTAGGTTTTCATTCCATTATCATCCGTTTCATATCTGTTATTCTCAGAGGTCATTCCCTCTGTATCTTAGTTAGCCCTACATAATTAAGAGCCATAATATTAAAAAAAATGCCTTCATTAGATGCATCTTGGGGCATACTTGATTACTGCTTCTTCATAAGGGAAAGGGGAAAAGTTCAGAGAAGAAAAGCAAAGTGGCCCAAGTTGATAATGACCATTCATTTTCTTATGAAAATAATTCTATCTATTTGTAAGTTGAATTACAGAATTAAATTAACCTTTTTATATATCATGGTCTTTCTTTCTCTATCTTCCCCTCTTCTTCTCTCCAAAATGCACACATTTTACTTTTCTTTTCCTAGAAAATTTATCTTTCTAAGGTGTTTATCCATCACTCTTCAGGCAAGCACATACCAAAGGAGGGATGGAGTCTGTGTTCCTTGATGGTGTATAGGGAAAGATCTGCCCTTCTCAGCCTGGATTTAAGTCAGAAGCCACAAACTGCTGCTACCAGCAGGGTCACTCACCAACTTTCTGACAGGATGTGGAGGCAGTCTTTCTAAGAAGTACACAGGGAAATGAAATTCAGAGAGGTCTTAAAAGGGAAGAGACTTTGAGAATTTTCAAGCACTTTGCTAACGTTGTCTCAATATCAAGAGATTTCAGTGTGCTTTCAAGTAATCAGTTGAACGTCAGTAACTGTTGCCCTTTGCTTCTCTTTCTCTTCTTCTAGACCGGTAATTTTTTCTCCCTTCCTTAACCTTGCTGATAGTATTGATTTCCTTCTCACTAACTAATTGTTATACGAAGAATGCACATTTCAAAACTATAAGTCAACAACTGAGCACTATATTTCAGTCATGACACAGCTATTCTTCATCCCTTTTCAATCTAGTTGCTCCTATTGGGCTACCTTGCTGATGGCTTTTAAATATTTTTTTCTGATGGCTTTGCCTTCCCTTGTGTTGAAGACAGACTTGCTTCTTGCCATTCGGTACATTGAAAGTTCCCATAATCTTAGACTCATCCCATCCAAGGAGGGTCTCCTTGCAAAACTAGAAAAATAATTGCCCAAATGGTAGTTCTTCATACACTTAGGAAGCTATAAACTTCAGATATTTCTTAACAGTATAATCCAAGACCCTTAACATTTTTAGTGGATTCCACTTCCTACTCTTTTAATTATTTGTTTCTTTCCTTTTAAGTTGTCTCACTTTTCACAATAAAGAGCTAAAGCCAAACACATCATCTTAATAAGATTCTGGCCAATGTGGATATAATGAGAAGGTTCCCACAGCACATAAGTGCTAGTCTTTTGCTGTCTTCTGGTGTGAATGCATTTTAGTATGTTGCAGGAAACCCAGATTTTTTATTTCCTGTACTCCACTCATATGATTTTTTCCAGACTCCCCAGCCATCCACTTCCAGAGAGACTGTTGTCCTTTCTGTGCTCTCATGGTCTTTTTGAGTCTCTTCTAAATGTTCCTGTAGTAGGGCCTACAGAAAAGAGGCATTTCCTCCAACACTCCTCAGAAGGAAACTTGAATAATAAGGCATTCAAAGGCCTGGAAGAATGGTAAATAGAACTGGCTGCATAATTTTTAGGAACCAAAGTAAAGTAAAAATGCAGGGCCCTTTCTTCTAAAATTAAGAATTTAAAGATGGTGACAACAAAGCCTGAAGCCAAACATGGGGCCCGTTGAGGTCCTGGTGACTATACAGGTCACATGCTCATGAAGCCAATCCTGGTGATAAGAAATGCTGACGTGTGAATAGGGGTTATCCTGTCGATTTCCTCCTGGTTCTCTAGACACAGCTTATTTGTGCAGGAGGAGCTAGTGACCCAAATGCCTAGTCATTAGAATATCAGAATGTATTCTGCGAGATGTGAGGCATGTTTCATATTTATTTGCTAATTAATTTCAAGGGGTGGTTTCCTCTCTTTTTATCATAGTCAGAAGATCATTTCCTCCCTCTCTCAGTGTACTGACCTGAATTTACTTTCTTGCACAAAGGGAGTAGATGAAATACCTATGGTTTGTCTAGTATAAACAGGGCTTTTGAATACAGATACATACAAAATACTGTCCTTACCAAACAAGCAGGGGCCCTGCTTTGGCCAATTCTGTTTTAAATTTCAGTTGTGGTTTGCTGGGTTAGGTTGAGGCCAGCCCCTTTCCAAGTGCTACATTGTATCTTAATCCTTTGTTCTCAAGTAGGTAGTAAAGCTATGACAAACCTGGACAGTATATTAAAAACCAGAGACGTCACTTTGCCAACAAAGGTCCTTATTGTCAAAGCTATGGTTTTTCCAGTAGTCATGTACAGATTTGAGAGCTGAACCATAAAGAACTCTTAGTGCCAAAGAATTGGTGCTTTCAAACCATGGTGCTGGAGAACTCTTGAGAGTCTGTTGGACAGCAAGGAGATCAAACCAGTCAGTCCTAAAGGAAATCAACCCTGAATATTCATTAGAAGGACTGATGCTGAAACTGAAGCTCCAATACTCTGGCCTCCTGACGAGAAGAGTCAGCTCACTGGAAACGACTCTGATGCTGGGAAAGATGGGAGGCAAAAGGAGAAGAAGGCGACAGAGGATGAGATGGTTATATAGCATCACCAACTCAATGGACATGAATTTGAGCAAACTCCGGGAGACAGTGGAGGACAGGGAATCCTGGCATGCTGCAATCCATGGAGTTGCTAACAGTTGGACATGACTTAGCAATTGACCAACAACAACAAGGTAGTAAATAACTTAGAGATTAGTTCTTACCTTCAATCAATACCTCCACCTGTCCTAGGATAGTACAGAGTTATAATGGAGTACATTATAGAGTAGAAAGACCACTGGATTAGGAATCCGAAGATTGTGTTTAGTCAGTCTTGCCAGCTAATGTAGCTTAGGACACATCTCCTTTCACCCTCTTCAAGACGTGGTTTCCTTATCTGCTAAAGTAAAGCTAGCAATGCCTCCCCACAGGAGACAGCAAATTTGCCATGATCATCAAACAGAATTAAGTATGGTGGTGCTAGGGGTAAAAAATCCACATGTCAATGCAGGAGATGTAAAAGACACAAGTTCAATCCCTGGGTTGGGAACATCCCTTGGAGGAGGACATGCCAACCCACTCCAGTATTCTTGCCTGAGAATCTCATGGACAGAGGAGCCTGGCGGGCTACAGTCTGTAGGATTGTACAGAGTCTGCCACGACAGAAGCAACTTAGCAGGCACTCACACACATTTGCGTGTGTAGAGGTTTTTCTTCTTTGAGAGTTGTACACATTCCCAGACACAGACCTTTCCCCTGAAGGCCTTATCATTTGTTTTAAAATTTGACACAAACATAGGAGGAAAAAATCTATAAAAGAAGGAGAATAACAAATACCATAAGAACTCAGAATGAAATGACTGATGAAATCAGTGTGTGAAAGGCAGTGAAGGAGGATAGGAGAGGAACACTGGACTTGAGGCATAGGTAGGCTTTGTCAGAAAGGTGAAGGATCAAGAAAACACATTCAAAAAGAGACAAGGATATTAACAGGGATATGGGAAAGTCTATCTGAAGAACCCAAAGGAATGTTATTTTAACTAGAACTTAAAGGTTGTAAAGAGAACAGGATGATAAAGTTAGGTCATGGAGGATCTTTACTATCCTGTTGCAGAGTTAAAGGTTTTTTCAGCCTATGGAGTAGAGTCTTTGGAAGAGTTTGGGAAAAGAGATATAGTATCTGGTCAAATGAGACCTTGTATGGAAGAACAGTGTTAAAACAAGTGAGGTCATGATATCATAGGCATTTAATAAATTCTTAGATCCTGTTAGATGGAGCCTGTATCCACTTGTGACATCAACATACCAGTTGGCAGTATCCGTGTGGTATTTTCTGAGGCTTAGTATCTACTCCTGCCAAATTGTTTTCCATTTAAACTTGCCTTTCAAGGGATTGGAAAAGTCAGTCTCACTTGTTATTTCGATGTCTAGGACAATGAAAAATAACTCGTGTACAAAAGCCTTGTAGATGCCAGAACCTTGGATTTTGAAAGCATTCTATAATGATACTGGCAAAGATCAGCAGAAGTTATCGGTGAAAGTATAGTGACTAATAACTACATTCTATGGCACACCTGCTATTTGCCAGGAACTGTACACAGGAATTGCCTTAACTACATTATTAAATATAGTCCTCACAGCAGCCCTCTAATAGAGATTTTCTATTCTCCACAGGTGAGGAAAGTGATATTTACAGATATTCAGTAACCTGGCCAGGATCACACAGCTATAAGGCATTGGTGCAGGTTTTCCAGCCTAAAATGTTTTATAATCCAGAGTCTGAGATCTTTACAATCTTACTATTTGTTTTAATTTTTATTGTTTTCTAACTTTTCTACAATAAAAATATATTATCCATGGATTTAAATGATGAACTCGCTTCATTTTTTAAAAACTAAAAAATCAACCAAAGAACAAGATTTGCCACCAGTCTAATCTTGATTATGCTTCTGCTTACACATTGGAAGGTTAAATTATGCCAAGGTAGAAGGGTCTTTTCATCTTTGTAGTAATGCCTGCCAAGACCACATTTTGAATCTACCCTAAAGAAACATTTCTCAGCTATTTTACTTCTCTGTGTGGCTCTGACTTACAGGTTCAAGTGCAATATTTTAAAAACCTTGGATCTTCGGTTTAGTGGAGATGTGAGAAAAGCCTGATTCAAATGGGATTGTAGGTCTGATGATGACGGTGTGGGCAACACTGGCCTGCAGGGCCCAACACCTTTCTGTTCATTATCTGAGTGCAGAGAATGAGTGAGGACTAGCCCCTGTCTTTCCTTCTCAGCATAGCTCACGTGTCAGGTCTTCCTGCCCCTTCAATGGCCTTGAGGAAGGAGGAGGAGAAAGCAACACAAAGACCCCTTCTCTAGGGGTCATTGAATGATGAATATAGATGCAACGCCAGGGATGGTCTCACCCAATGATTGCAATTACCGATGAAGAAGCAGAGTGACCTGGTCAAGGTCTCCTAGTGAGTGTATGACAGCTTCAACATCTTCTGTACAAAGAATGGATACGACTAACTTAGACAAGTCCCCACACATGGTGGGGGACAGAGAAGTGAAGGAGTCGAGGGTGAGCAAAATGCCTTAATACTGGATAAGGTGAATTCAGAACTGTTCCATGTTTCATTCAGTTTGTATGTTTGTTTTATAGCATCCTATTTTTAAAAGATAAAGTTTGCAAATATTCACAGAGGCTAGTGCTGGTGTTTCAACTAGAATGCAAGATACTTGGAACCCCCAAAACTCTTAAAAAAAATAGCTCTAAATCATCTGAATGTGCTTGTTCAGCTTCTGCTCAGAGTCAATGACTTTTCCACCCATCAGGCTCATTTGGTGGGCATCTGTCTTCGGAATCTTCCTCCTCACCAACTGCCTCATTGGTTGTCATCTGAGTCTGTCAGTCATACATCCTTAGGTGAGTGGTGGGTGGCAATTAACAGCATCTCTTCAGGGTATCTGCTGGCGCATGTGACTTCCTTGTCACTTTGTTAGGAAAATGGCTAGATAATAACCATCATCTCCCTGTAATCTGCCTTTCTGATGGTAGGATTGGTATCTCTCTGTGATTATGTTCATTAAAAGTTGTGTTGTAAACTTACCTGGGAGAAGCAACGCTATCATTAGGCATGTAATTTGTTCCTGTAATGGTCATTGAAGTCTAGGGTCAGTTGAAGGAAGAAGCAGCTTTTCTAGTGGGCATGCCAGAGAAACAGCTGTGGAATCTGTAGTTAGCAGCTGTTGGAAAAAGAAAAAAATAAAATTTGGCAGAATCTAGCAAAGAATCCTTGAAGTCTGAAAATACTTGGGCACTCACTGTTGGCATCCTTTGATCTTAGAGGATTATCAAGTACTAGATATTAGCAAATAACTTGCAATTCCATGTGAAAAACATTTCTAAAGTTAAAGCTTTAGGTGTCTATAGCTCTTTGATTTTGACATGTTAGAATTAAAATTATTTTCAATGTTACCAGGAGCAACATAGGATGTCTAGGAAGACATATTCAGAGCCACTCACTACTTAGGCTAGATATTTTTTTAATCCACCCTTTGGTATTTAAGGCTCATAATAATCCCCCAGTTCTGGCCCTAGGTGACTAATGTACAGAGAAAAATTGATCTAGATGTGTTTTTAATTTATTAAAATTTTTATTGGAGTATAATTGATTTATAATTTTATGTTAAACTCAAGTATACAGTAAAGTGAATCAGTTATACATATATCCACTCATTTTTAAATTCTTTTCCCATATAGACAACCCTCAGAATGGAAGAAAATATTTGGAAATGAAGCAATTCACAAGGGATTTTTCTCCAAAATACACAAACAACTCACGAGACTCAATATCAAAAAAGGAAAACAATCCAATCAAAAAATGGCTGGAACATCTAAATAGACATTTCTCCAAATAAGACATACAGATGGTTGAAATTTTAAATCTATACAAAGAGAATTTTACACTCACTCTTATTAGAATATTTATATCCTTCATCCTGTGTCCTGCTCCCTGGATAGGTTTCAATTTGGCATCTTGAAGGTATTTCCAGGGTTATAGGGAACAAAAGCTTAGATTAGAGGATTATACAAACTTGTAACATTGAGATACACTGCCTTCACACTTTACGAGAACATTGAGACCCACCCCATATTTTAGCTGTAATGTTATCTTACTAGTGTGCTTATCATGTCACCGATAGCTCTTCACTGAGGAGATTTTCATATTGTATCTTTAAGAGAATGGAAAGTGACAGGTGCAGACTCTGCCTGCTCTGATTGTTGCAGTTCGCATGTAAGAAGCCTCACAGGACCTTTGCAAGGCCCAAATAGGGTTGATGTTGAGCTTCTGGTCAACCTCCCGCTGATGAACAGATTCTCCTAACCGAGGCTATATGTAGGGACATACTGGGGTAGAGGAGAGAAGCTGGCAGCTGTGAGGCCTGATTTAGCTGACCTCAAAAAGGGCTTCTCTGGTCGCGCTAGTGGTAAAGAACCCACCTGCCAATGCAAGAGACATCGGACATACGTTCGATCCCTGGGTTAGGAAGATCTCCTGGAGGAGGGTATGACAACCCACTCCAGTATTCTTCTTAGAGAATCCCATGGACAGAGGAGGCTGGCAGGCAGTTTCAGGGTCACAAAGAATCAGACACAACTGAAGTAACTTAGTTGGCATGTACATTCTGGCTGGAGGGTCCTGGAGTACCCTATCACCCCAACTCAGGATTCATCTGGCTATGTTTTTGCACTACCACAGTTGCCTCTGTTATTTGCCCAGGATCCTTACCAAGCCAAAAAAAAAAAAAAAAACCTCTTTAAACACAAGCACTTTCTATCAATGCTAAATCCTTGTTTATGTAAAAGAGAATATAGTCATCTTAAGTAGGACTCAAGAGATCATTGGATGGTTCACCAACAGAATTTAAAGAAGCAACTTATTTTTTAACTTGACCAACTTCACCTGATTGTATTTGCCCTGAAACTTGACTGCTATTCATATTCCTAACAGTGAGCATGCCTTGACTCAAAGCATGCATGCGCTGAATAATACATGAGGCTGTGGCAAGATGAGTTAGAAGTATACTAAAAAGGAACAGCAGCAGTCACAGAGGACTTTAAATCTTAGATTAAAGCACAGAAGGATCTTATATAAGGATCAGGTATAGCTCAGAGAAAATCTTTACTTGGTTTAATTATTTGTATCGAATTTTCTATTTAGTCTTAGTCACAGTTCTGTAGAGAACGCCCTCATGGGATTTTCTTTTCCTTTGCTATGGAGTTAGAAATTAGTGAAGAGATCTCTCTACTCCATATAAATTATCTGTATTTTGATGATAATCTCTTTCTCATTAAGACAGATGAAGTCAGCTTCAAGGACACTTGTCTAATTCTTTCGTGTTGGCCCAGTGTGCACAGCAAAGTCTTCTGCTACTAGCTTGCCTATGCTGAGATAGCACATCTTTATCATTTGTTACTACTTAAACTCATAAACTGCTCATTTGAGCTATCATAGAAGCTTTGCCAGATTTTTTTCTTATTTTCTCCTTACCATTCATATGTTTCACAGAAACTGCTTGGGCAAAAGAAATGGCCATTTTAAAAAAAAAAGTGGCCATTTTTTATCAGAAGGACTAAATCATTAGGTGGCCTTATTTGTAGCAAAACTACCCAGCAGTGACTCTTCTTGGGGTTCAAAGGGATTAAAAAATTAGAAAATTGAAATAATTTCCCTCCCTCTATTTTTATATATATTATTTCTCTTTTTGGAAGAGGGACTGTCTTAGGAAAAAGCAGAGAAGATCTTCTAAAATCATTCTATACCTCCAAAAATTGTAAAAATCACGTGCAAATTCAGGAAAGATTACCTAGAACAACGGCTCTCATCCCAGCTCCCCATTTCATTTTATCCCATTTCAGGACCTTACAAACTGCCAAGAAGAAGGGAATACCAAATCTAGCACACCTTTGTCATGACACATTAAAGAAAGACTCCTCTAAAGAGACAGACTATCTTCAAACTACAAGAGCCATAAATAAAATAGCTTTTAATGAATGAGTCCTTGTTTTAACCAGAACCTGGAGGAGTATCTGTATTATCTAGGCCTAATGCTGTTGCTTGCATGGTATCACTTCAGTCTGGGGACAAAAGGAGAATGACAGTTTCTTAGCATGTATTTGTCATTTGAGATCCAGGGCTGCTCCCATTTAAGACTAAGCCAACATTAGAAGTCCCAGTGACCTGACATGTTCAACTGCAGAGGCAGGAGGTGGAGAGGGAAACAGCATGAGATTGCACCTCATTTGACATCATAGCTCTCCTTGGCTGAGTGACCTTGGACAGGTTATTCAACCTAAGCATGCTTCCCATGCTCTGTCTTTAAGGACAGCATCAACTTCATACAAAGGGTGAAAGATTTGTATCTTTTAGTTCTAGTCTCCAGAGGCCCTAACATTGGAAGAATTCGCTGAGCATCCCATTTGTGTGGGAATACACAAATGGTTTCAGTCCACTTCTGCATATTGAATACGGAAAGGGATTAGAAATTCACAGTTGGGATTTTTGAAAGCCATTAAAAAAGAGCTCATTTGACTGATCATTTTTGTTGATACTACAAAGGTTTTCAAGGTTTTTTTGTGTGTATGCCAAGAATAATACATATAGGAACCTGAAAGGAGACTCCCTAAATCTGCCTAGATGGTCCATCAAGACAATCCAAAGGAAAATAAACCATATGCCAGGTAGAAATGTGGAAGGAAATAAATCTTCAACCATTCCCTTCTGTAGTCAAAAATTTCTGAGGGGTATTTATCACCCAGGAGAAATTCTGGGCAGATGTCAATATATTTTTCCATAAAAGTTGGTAGGTTTACTGTATATAAATTGAAGATTACAGACTAATCACTTTATGTGTCCCTAAATTTTCAAGTCAAGCAATACCTGGAGTAACAGGCAAATTTAGTTTTGCCAAGAGAACACACTGGTCATAGCAAACACCCTCTTCCAGCAACACAAGAGAAGACTACCCATGGACATCACCAGATGATCAATACCAAAATTAGATTGATTATGTTACTTGCAGCCAAAGATGGAGAAGCTCTATACAGTCAGCAAAAACAAGACTGGGAGCTGACTGTGGCTCAGATGATGAACTTCTTATTACCAAAATCAGATTTAAATTGAAGAAACTAGGGAAAACCATTAGACCATTCAGGTATGACCTAAATCAAATCCCTTACAATTAAACAGTGGAAATGACAAATAGATTCAAAGCATTAGATCTCATAAGCAGAGTGCCTGAAGAACTATGGATGGAGGTTTATGACATTGTACAGGAGGCAGAGACCATCCCCAAGAAAAAGAAATGCAAAACAGTTGTTTGAGAAGGCCTTACAAATAGTTGAGAAAAGAAGAGAAGCTAAAGGCAAAGGAGGAAAGGAAAGATATACCTATCTGAATGCAGAGTTCCAAAGAATACCAAGGAGAGATAAGAAAGGCTTCCTCAGTTAGCAATGCAAAGAAATAGAGGAAAACAACAGAAAGAGAAAGACTAGCGATCTCTTCAAGAAAATTAGAGATAGCAAGGAAATAGTTCATGCAAAGATGGGTACAATAATGGACAGAAATGATATGGAAGCAGAAAATATTAAGAAGAGGAGGCAAGAATACACAGAAGAACTATACAAAAAAGATCTTCATGACCCAGATAACTATGATGGTGTGATAACTCACCTAGAGACAGACATCATGGAATGGGAAGTCAAGTGGGCCATAGGAAGCATCACTATGAACAAAGCTAGTGGAGGTGACGGAATTCCAGTTGAGCTATTTCAGATCCTAGAAGATGATGCTGTGAAAGTGCTACACTCAATATGCCAGCCAATTTGGAAAACACAACAGTGGCCACCGGACAGGAAAGGACAGTTTTCATTCCAATCTCAAGGGAAATGCCAAAGAATGCTCAAACTACCACACAATTGCACTCGTCTCACATGCTAGCAAAGTAATGCTCAAAATTTTTCAAGCCAGGCTTCAACAGTATGTGAACTGAAAACATATAAATCCAGATGTTCAAGCTGGATTTAGAAAAGGCAGAGGAACCAGAGATCAAACTGCCAATATCTATTAGATCATTGAAAAAACAAGAGAGTTCCAGAAGAACATCTACTTCTGCTTTATTGACTATGCTAAAGTCTTTGACTGTGTGGATCACAATAAACTGTGGAAAATTCTTAAAGAGATGGGAATACCAGACCACCTTACCTGCCTCCTGAGAAATCTGTGTGCAAGTCAGGAAGCAACAATTAGAACTGGACATGGAACAACAGACTGGTTCCAAATAGGAAAAGAAGTACGTCAAGGCTATATATTGTCACCCTTCTTATTTAACTTATATGCAGAGTACATCATGCAAAATGCCAGGCTGGATGAAGCATAAGCTGGAATCAAGATTACCAGGAGAAATATAAATAACCTCATATATGCAGATGACACCACCCTTATGGCAGAAAGTGAAGAAGAACTAAAGAGCCTCTTGATGAAAATGACAGAGGAGAATGAAAAAGTTGGCTTAAAACTCAACATTCAGAAAACTAAGGTCATGGCATCCAGTCCTATCACTTCATGGCAAATAGATGGGGAAACAGTGGAAACAGTGAGACACTTTATTTTCTTGACCTCCAAAATCACTGCAGATGTTGAGTGCAGCCATGAAATTAAAAGACGCTTCTTGGAAGAAAAGCTGTGACCAATCTAGACAGCATATTAAGAAACATAGACATTACTTTACTGACAAAGGTACATCTAGTCAAGGCTATGGTTTTTCCAATAGTCATGTATGGATGTGAGAGCTGGACTATAAAGAAAGCTGAGTGCTGAAGAATTGATGCTTTTGAATTGTGGTGTTGGAGAAGACTCTTGAGAGTCCTTTGGACTGCAAGGAGATCCAACCATTCGATCCTAAAGGAAGTCAGTCCTGAATATTCATTGGAGGGACTGATGCTGAAGCTGAAGCTCCAATACTTTGGCCACCTGATGTGAAGAACGGACTCTTTGGAAAAGACCCTGATGCTGGGAGAGATTGAAGGCAGGAGGAGAAGGGGACGACAGAGGATGAGATGGTTGGATGGCATCACCAACTCAATGGACATGAGTTTGAATAAGCTACAGGCATTGGTGATGGACAGGGAGGCCTGGTGTGCTGCAGCCCACGGGGTCACAATGAGTCAGACATGACTGAGTGACTGAACTGAAATTTTATGATAATATAATGATAAAATTATAAATTATGTAAGAAGGAAACAAATGTTATTTGACTGGAGCCCAAATACATGGTAAATATTTGGAAAACCAAGCTGGAAATTATAGTCTTGAGCCTATATCTTTATTCAAACACTTAAAAATCCTCTCTAAAGGGTTTAGGTTTATCGTTGCCATTAAAATTTATTTTCGGGATCTACTGATATCAATATAAATATATATATATATTTGAAATTCAGTTGATTGACTATATTGTGTTAGTTTCAGGTGTGATTCAGTTATATGTATTCTTTTTTTGTGATTCTTTTCCATTATAGTTTATTACAAGATATTGAACATTGTTCCATGTGCTATACAGTAAATCTGTGTTGTTTGTTTCCTATATAGTAGTGTATATCTGTTAATTCCATACCCCTATATTATCCTTGTAGACTTTTTGATGATGACCATTCTAAGTTGTGTAGGATGATACCTCATTATAGTTTTGATTTGCATTTCTCTAATAATTAATGACGTTTCACATCTTTTCATGTGCCTATTGGCCATCTGTGTGTCCTCTTTGGAGAAATGTCTATTAATATTTAGGTCTTCTGTCCATTTTTTGATTGGGTTGTTTTCTGGTCTTTTTTGATACTGACTTGTATGAGCTGTGTGTATATTTTGGAAATTAAGCCTTTGTTGGTTACATCATTTGCAAATATTTTCTCCCAGTTGGCAAATTGTCTTTTTATTCATGGTTTCCTTTGGTGTACAAAAGTTTATAAGTTTGTGGTCTCATTTGTTGACTATTATTTCTTTCGGGAGACTGACCTAAGAAAATATTGTAATAAAGACTAGGCAAAATATTCTGACATAAATTACTGCAACATTTTCTTAGATCAGTGTCACAAAAGAAATAAAAGTAAATAAATGATACCACAGACTTAGGGGCTTCCTAGGTGGTACTAGTGGTAAAGTACCCACTTACCAATGCAGGTAGGTATAAGAGAAGTGAGTTCGATCCTGGGGTCAAGAAAGATTCCCTGGAGAAAGGCATGGCAACCCACTCCATTATTCTTGCTTGGAGAATCCCATGGACAGAATAGCCTGGCAAGTTATAGTCCATAGGGTTGCAAAGAATTGGACACGACTGAAGTGACTTAGCATGCATGCATATTCTCTTCTAGGAGCTTAATGGTGTCCTGTCTTTTAGACATTGTGAGTTTACTTTTGTGTGCTATGAGGGAATGTTCAAACAGCTTTCTCAACACCACTTCCTAAAGTGATTGTCTTTTCTCCATTGCATTCTGTTGCCTCCTTTGTCAAAACTTGATCATAGGTGTGTGGTTTATTTCTGGACTCTGTTTCATTGATCTATATATCTTTTTTTTATGCCAATACCACATTATTTTGATTACTTTAGCTTTGTAGTAGTGTCTGAAGTCTTGGAAGGTTTATGCCTCCAGCTTTGTTCTTTTTCCTCAGGAATGCTTTGGCAATTCTGGGTCTCTTATGGTTTCATATAAATTTTAAGATTATTTTTTCTAGTTCTGAAAAAAAAATGTCATGAGTATTTTGAGAGTGAAAGTCACTCAATCACATCCAACTCTTTGCAACCCCGTGGAATTCTCCAGGCCAGAATACTGGAATGGGTAGTCTTTCCCTTTCCCAGGAGATCTTCCAAACCCAGGAATCAAACCCAGGTCTCCTGCATTGAAGGTAGATTCTTTACCAGCTGAGCCACAAAGGAATCCCAAGAATACTGGAGTGGGTAGCCTATCCCTTACAGAGTAGATCATCCTTACCCAGGAATTGAACTGGAGTCTCCTGAATTACAGGTGGATTCCATACCAACTGAGCTATCAGGGAAGCCCAAAGGAATGTAGATTTGGCAGGATTTTGAGAGGGGTCACATTAAATTTGTAGATTGCTTTGGATAATATGGCCATTTTAACAACATTAATTCTTCAAATCTAAAAGCATAGACTCTTTCCATTTCTTCCAATCATTTTCAGTTTCCTTTGTCTATGTTTTATAGTTGTTAGCATATAAGTCTTTCACCTCTTGGGTAAAGTTGATTCCTAAGTATATTATTTTTTGATGTGACTTTTGAAGAGATTTATTTTTGTTACTTTCTTTTTCTGATATTTCATTGTTAGTGTGAAGAAATGCAACAGATTCATGTATGTTAATCTGTATCATGCTGAATTCACTTGTCAGTTCTAGGAGCTTTTGTGTGGAGTCTTTAGTTTTCTACATACAGTATCATGTTATCTGCATATAATAACAATTTTACCTCTTTTCCAACTTTTATTGTTGCTATTTTTCAGTTTCTCAGTCATGTCCAACTTTGTGACCCCATGGACTGCATTATGCCACACTTCCCTGTTCTTCACTATCTCCTAGAGCTTGCTCAAATTCATGTCCATTGAGTCGCTGATGCCATCCAACCATCTTGTCCTCTGTCATCCCCATCTCCTCCTGCCTTCAACCTCTCCCAGCATCAGGATCTTTTCTAATGAGTTGGCTCTTTGCATGAGGTGACCCAAGTATTAGAGCTTCAGCTTCAACATCAGTCCTTCCAATGACTATTCAGGACTGATTTCTCTTAGGATTAACAGATTTGATCTTCTTGGAGTCCAAGGGACTCTCAAGAGTCTTCCCCAACACCACAGTTCAAAAGCATCAGTTCTTCAGTGCTCAGCCTTCTTTATGGTCCAACTCTCACATCCATACATGACTACTGCAAAAACCATAGCTTTTGACAATATGGATATTTGTTAGCAAAGTAACATCCTTGTTTTTTAATATGCTGTCTAGGTTTGTCATAGCTTTTCTTCCAAGGCACAAGCATCTTTTAATTTCATGGCTGCGGTCACCATCTGAAGTGATTTCCAACTTGAGTAACTTTTATTTATTTATTTTTCTTATCTATTTGCTGTGGCTAGGACTTCCATTTTTTGTGTTGAATAAAAGTGATGAGAGTGGGCATCCTTGTCTTGCTCTAGAATTTGGTGAGAAGACTTTCAGTTTCTCACCATTGGTTATTATGTTGATTGTCAGTTTGTCACATATGGTTTTATTATGTTGATGTGATCCCTTTAACCCCACTTTGGCAGAGTTTTTATCATGAATGGATAATGCCTTTTATTCATCTATTGATACTCATGTGGTTTTTGTCTTTTGTTGATGTGGCATATCACACTGATATTGCACAGGCTGAACTATTCTTTTGACTCTGGAATGAATCTAACTGGATCATGGTGTATGATTCATGTGTTGTTGGATTGATTTTGCTAATATTTTCTTGAGGAATTTTGTATTTATATTCCAGCTGCCCATATTTTTGCTACTAACTAGAGCTTCTGTCCCAAATTCCAATAGGGTCAAAGATACTTTCTGAGAAATACCTGCTCAGGAGGGGTGGACGTGGACTTGGAGAAACAGTGACTATTTGCTGGCTACCTAGAATCCTTTAGGGAATGAAGCATCAACAGAGTTGGAAGGGGGAGAGGTGGAGGAGGGGAGAGGAAAAGATAGTGAGAGAGAGAGAGAGAGAGAGAGAGAGAGAGAGGAAAAAACAGTTTGGCCTAAACAAGAAAAAGCTAAAAGGAGATTTTTACTTGTCCTTGTTTGTGAAGGAATATTACACAACTGATCATTAGACCACTAGTGGGTTTTCCTCCCATTTTCCACTACAACTAAGTTAAAATGAACCTGAAGTAATTCAACCACTTACTAAACTGAAGTATAACACACATCCTATACAAGTCATCTTAATCTCTCCAGATCTGTTTCTTCATCTGTAGGAGTCTTAGTGTAGACTGACCCCCAAGATTACTTCCAGATTTAATTTGTAATTTGAGAGTTTAGAATAGGTGGCAAGTAACTTATGAAGGCCCTTTGACTGGAAATTTTTAATTTTAATAATGACATTTTTCTGAGATACATTTGCAGAGTGTTGCCTGAAGGTTTGAGGATAGTTCATGGCATCTAAATGTTCCCTTTAACGTGTACAGAATGCATAGCATAGGAAAGTGGTGAAAACCTGAATGATAATCTAGGAAGGCTTCCAGGAGGAAGGAAGTTCTGAGCTAGTTTAGAAGACCTGCTAAAAAGGACAAAAGAAGGGAATATTTTACCAAGAAAAAACACAACTCAACCAAGCAAATACAGGATATGGTAAGGAGAGGTATAAAAGCTCAGATAGAGATCAAGTCACTTCTACCACATTCCTCTGCATTAAGAAGGACTCTATGTGTAATAATCTAATTGTGCCATAATTTTGATATCACACAGATTCGAATTTGAGTCTCAGCTCTGTCATCTTAAGGAATTTCCCCAGCAGAGCTACAGATTCTTCCTCTGTAAAATATAGATAACAGAACTTACCTCTATTGGGATATTGAAAAATTAAGGAACCAAAGATAGACAGTGTGCTCAGCATCACACCTGTAATTGCAGGAGGAGAACAGCAAATGTTGGTTACTGCCCTTCCCTCCCCAGGACAAGCCAAACATCCCACAACAACTCCACAAACAAGTTGTTCCCTTTGCTAGGGAAGAACAAGGTAGCACAGAGGCAAGAGCATGGAGCTGGAAATTAGAGATTGGGATGGCAGATGGTGGGTTCCTGCCAACTCTGCGACCACAAGCATGTAGGTTCAGTTTTCTTGTTGTAAGAATTTTGAGTTTGTGATAGATTACCCCCAATTCCCCTGAGATCTAACATCATGCATTCAGTCCCTGCCCTTAGGATATTACTAACATCCAAAAAGAGCAAGCATGTAAAAGTGTTTAGTGCCAATCCAGGCTAAGGAAAAAGTGACATGAAACATTGGTACAGCATGTAGCTTTCCAGCTCAAGGATGTAGATTTCAAACTGAGAAGAAGCAGAAATCGAAAAATGTGTAATGCATTTCCCTGAACATTTTAGGGGCATTCGTCTGCATGATTCACTCAACTGACATTGAGTGTCTGCTACATTCCAAGCACTGTACTGGGCCTGGGGAGGCAAAATAAATAACACAGACTCCCTCCCTCATCTATGAGAAACATGGCTTTCATAGGGCAGTGTGTTAAGCACAATGATGTATATTAGAGCATGCTATGGGAGCAAAAAAAAAATGAGTAGACTCATCACAGAGTAGAGGGAAGGAAGCCTTTGAAGACTTTCCAGACAAAGTGACAGGTCAACAAAGGTTTATAGCGTGACTAGAAATCAAATACCTTGTGTTTAAAGAGCAACAGAGCTTTACATGGGCAGTCTGGCCTGGGAGGCAGAATATCAACCGTGAGGGCTGATATCCCCAAAGGCAAGCAGATCTTAGGAAGCTACTCGAGTTCCTCAAACTAACTCTAGAGCTTCTCTTCTGTCAGCAACCTTCCCTTTCCATAAATCTTTTATTTAGAGTAAAGATAATAATTCCAAACACTTTGTGGCCACAGTCAAGATTTTGGTTGCCAGAATAAAAACCAACTTAGACATGGGTTCAATCCTGGGTCAGGAAAATCCCATGGAGGAGGTAATGGTAACCCACTCCAGTTTTCTCGCCTGGAAAATTCCATGGACAGAGGAGCCTGGCAAGCTGTAGTCCATGGGGCTGCAAAGAGTCAGACAGGGCTGAGCGTGTACACACACAACAACATGAGGCCAACTTCAAGGAAACAAAGTTTGCTTCAGAATATTGTATAGCCCATAGCATCAATGAAGAGACTTTAGAAGCCGTTTAAAAAGGGAAAGAAAAAGTAGGAGCCAAGGGAAGCAAAGATGGTCAAGATCACCCAACAAGGTTAGTCTACTTTGAATTGTAATATCATCCTGAGTTCATTTATGGCCATGCCTAGACACTACTGCCTCTGGACACTTGCTCTGACTGCTAGACTTCAGTCTTACTTCAGCCCCGTAGATGTGAGTAAACTATCTTCGTATCTTTGTTTCATTCCCATGCCTACATCACAGTTTCCATAGAACTTGTGAGGAAATGTGTACATGCACGCGTGCGCGCATGTGCGCGCGCGCACACACACACTCAGTGCCTGGTTCACAAAGATGTTTCAAGCATTTGTAATAATAGGCATTCAATATACAGAAGCAAACTGTTATGTAAGTATCAAGTATTATTAACCTCAGTGATTAACTTTTTAGTTAGTAAAAATTATAAATCATCTCATGTATGCTCTTTGTAACAAGGGAACAGTTGTCATTTTCTCTGAAATGATCTAAATTAGCTACATTTTGAAGTGAGGCTGAATGTCATTACAACATAATACTCTAAACCTCTCTGTCAAAAGGAACATTTGCATATTTAAATTTAAATGAAGTAGGAATAGACCTATTATCTCAATGTCCTAAATGATAACACATTATTATTATATAACATGTCTTCTACTGTTTATAGACATTATGCTATTTTAAATAACATTTTAAAGATCACTCCAATTTTTTATAAAATATCTGGAAATAACCTTAAGGATAAAAGTACTATATACTTTGATTGTAGCATTTATATAAATTTGAGTGGAAAGAAAATAAAAGTCACTCAGTTGTGTCTGACTTTTTGCAACCCCATGGACTGTACAGTCCATGGAATTCTCCAGACCAGAAAAGTGGAGTGGGTAGCCATTCCCTTGCTGCTGCTGCTAAGTTGCTTCAGTTGTGTCCAACTCTGAGCAACCTCATGGACTGCAACCCACCAGGCTCCTCCGTCCATGGAATTTTCCAGGCAAGAGTACTGGAGTGGGGTGCCATTGCCTTCTCTGGCGACTCCCTTGGGGTTCTAGTAACTTAGTGCTTTTGATGCCAAGTTACCATGAAATCTGAGAGGTCTATTTGTGTTAAAGTCAGTTAGGTCAGCTCTTGCAAACAACCAACCAAGACAATCCCAGTGGCTTAAAGTTTTGAGGGAAATTGTCTTGCTCACATCGTGGTCCAACAGGGGTATCTTCTTCATGTAGATGTTCAGAGGCAGACTCCCCCTTCCTAGTAATTCAGCTTTACCCTAAGCCCTGAGAGTCCTCCACTAGACACGCTACATCCAGCCAGAAGACAGAGAAGAGAGAATATAAAGAAATACAGAGTTGGTTTCAAATACCTGGTATGTACTTATCCGGAAAGCAAACCAGCTTTCTGGATCAGAGAACATACTTTTATTGCCTACAGGGATAACTCTAAGAGAGAGAGAGAAATTTTTCTTTCTAATGTAAACAGATCTACTCCTGTCTCCATAGAGGATGTGTTGTTTACATTTGAAGAATAAAGTTTCTTTACCTAGGAGAAAGTTTTATTTTAAAATAATTTTTCTTCTTCTTGGCTTGGGAGTGACACGCATCATTCTAACCCACATTTCCTTGGTCAGAACTCAGTCACATGGCTATACCTAAAGGCAGCACAGCCTAGCAAATGTAGTCTTCTTGTGTTTCCAAGAAGAAAACTAAATGTTTCAGTAAATAGATATGGAAAATTTCCTGTGTTTATGCAAACTTGAAAGTAGGAAGCATGGTGCCAGGTACAATTCAGAAATACCATTCAGCTAGCTCCAAGCTGGAATACGGTTACCACATGCTGTGATCACTGAGCAAAGAAATTGAATGGATCAGAGTGGTACCCATGTGTCCCCCTGGGGAATAAAAGTGAGAGGAATGGCCCAGGTCAGGTCTGGACCCCATCTCTTAAGCAGGGAACCCATTAGCTTCCCCAGTCTTGATTGTTTCCCTGCAGGCATTCCTCAATATTTAGAGAAAGCTTGTGTTAAGGTTCTAATAACCGAGGTGAGGCTCACAGTGTTGGAAGCCCATCTTTTTCTTTCAAATGATACTTCCTTAGAAAGGAGAGTGAAAAAGATGATTTCAGTAAAATGAATGTCTTGAGTCAGCAGAGGTACTGGGGCCCGACTTACACACCTAAGGTGAGTTAAGGTTAGGTCCTGAGATGCGGGTGGCATCGGCAGAAGCGGGTCTGCACTGTGGATGGCTGGAGCCTCCACAGGAAGCTGTGCAGGGTGTGCCATACGTAACAGTACCCAGATGATGACTGTGAACCAAAATCAGCTGCCTGTAGCTCATTAAGCCTGCCCTCGGGTGCATGAAAGCCACTGCCTAGCAGAAGGGGAGCCTTTTGAGTTGCTAAAATGTTGGTCCATTTGTCAAGCTGTGCACTCAGAATGCATCACCCTGAAGGGTAACTCTTTTATTTGGCCCATCCAGAGAAAAAGACATCTTTTCCTAATAATAAAGGTGTCGGATAGGCTAGTGAGGGGCTCCAAACCCTAAGTTCAGTAAATGAGAAAAATGAGAGCAACCGGGGAGGCAACAGTGGCAGCAAAGCTATAAACACAGCCCAGGAAGAATTTGGCTGCAGAGGCCTTAAGATGCAAAGAAGAAAAGAATGCAGCACAACGGGAGTGCACGAGGAAACAATCCATATAGACTGAGTGGCAGTAACAAAGAGACTCCAACAGTTCAGTGGCCTGTAAGACAAGTTTCTTTCTTTCTCCTAACAGTCCTAGATGGGGACTCCAGGTCAGAGGCAGCACATTGCTATTTATAGGCTGTCTCTTAAATGTAGTAGTGAGTATATGTTAATCTCAAACTCGTAGTTTATGCCCCCCTTTCCCCGGGGGTAATAAAAAGGGATTTTGAGTAAGGAACTAGCTGACTTCCACTAGCTAGGACCTAGTCCCATGACCACACCTAACTTCAAAAGAGGCTGCAAAAAGTAGTCTGGAGACCAAGAAAGAAAATGACCTATTTTGGTTAACAGCTCATAGTCTGTCACATGGACTCAAAGATTCTTAGCTATAACATAGGGGAGAGTAAATGCAGAGAGAGCTTGCTGATGTATTAATTAAAAAGGGGAGAGAAGAGATAAGGACAGTTGGCTGACCTCTGCACTCTTAAGCTTCCATGTGGGGGAGGGGAGGGGTGACTGCCACAACTACTCCTGTTTCATCAGTACTATACCTGTGATTTTGCTCTTCAGTGTGACTAGCTGATAAAAACCGCTATTGATTCCAAACACTGTTCAGGAGCTCTGGTAGGCAGAATAATGGTCCCAGAAGATGTACACATCCTGATTGCCAGAGTCTGTGAACATGCTACTTTACATGGCAAAGGGGTTCAGGTTACAGATGGAATTAAGGTTGCTAATCAGCTGCCTTTAATATCGGGATAGGAGACTGGGCTATCTAGGTGGATTAATATAATCACAAGGGTCTATGACAGTGAAAGAGGGGCAGGAGGTGAGAGTGATGCCAGGTGAGGAGGGTTTGACCACTGTTTCTGGCATTGAAAATGGGATAAGGGGGGCGTGGCTGAATGAATGGGGGTGGCCTCTAGAAGCTGGAAGAGGCAAGAAAATGAGTTCACACCTAGAGCCTCCAGACTGATACACAGGCCTGCTGACACCTTGGTTGGTTTTTTTTTTTTTTTCTTTACTTTATTGTGTTGGTTTTGCCATACAATGACATGAAACCGCCATGGGTATACATATGCTCCCCCTCCAGAACCCCCCTCCCTCCTCCCTCCCGATTCCCTCCCCCTGGGACATCTTGGTGCACCAGCCCCGAGCATCAATCCTGGGCTGGCGATTGATTTCACATATGATAATTAACATGTTTCAATGCCATTCTCCCATATCATCCCACCCTTGCCCTCTTCCACAGAGTCCACGAGTCTGTTCTATACATCTGCGTTTCTTTTGCTGTCTCGCATGCAGGGTTCTCGTTACCATCTTTCTAAATTCCATATATATGCG
>ML661346.1:8417571-8609145 GCA_007570785.1 Antilocapra americana | reverse complement strand
TTTTCTCCACATCCTCTCCAGCATTTATTGCTTGTAGACTTTTGGATGGCAGCCATTCTGACTGGTGTAAAGTGGTACCTCATTGTGGTTTTGATTTGCATTTCTCTGATAATGAGTGATGTTGAGCATCTTTTCATGTGTTTGTTAGCCATTTTTATATTTTCTTTGGAGAAATGTCTGTTAAGTTCTTTGGCCCACTTTTTGATTGGGTCGTTTATTTTTCTAGAATGGAGCTGCAGGAGTTGCTTGTATATTTTTGAGATTAATTGTTTGTCAGTTGCTTCGTTGGCTATTATTTTCTCCCATTCTGAAGGCTGCCTTTTCACCTTGCTTATAGTTTCCTTTGTTGTACAGAAGCTTTTAATTTTAATTAGGTCCCATTTGTTTATTCATGCTTTTATTTCTGGTATTCTGGGAGCCTTGGTTTTTAATCCATGGAGATCCATGTCAGACTTCTGACCTAAAGATAATGAATACGTGTTGTTTGAAGTCACTAAATTTGTAGTGATTTGTTACAGCAGAAACTATAACAGGCATTGCTCATATGAAACCTAGAGTGAAGGGAACCTACCGAAATGCTGGACACTAGAGGAGTGGCCCAGGTAGGGGTGGCTGATCCCATAAGATGCATTCATGCAGAGGTAATACCATTGTCGGAAATGGTCCCTGAACTTGCTGAGATAAAACAGCTCCATCATCTTGTGCCAAAGGTGTGATTTTTAGTCCCTTTGTAAACACAGAGAGCTAGAGACACTAAGGTCTCCAGAATCCAGCTGAAAACTGATACTAGGTAATATCAACACAGAGTTCAGCTTACCTTTGTATCCTTTTGACTTGTTTATGTCAAAAATGAGAAGTTAAGAAAAGCCATCAAAGTATGAAATTGACATTTATTGCAAACAAATCTCTTACCTCGTATGCAACATGAATTCCAAGTGAGTAAGCCTATGCCTGAAACTCTAAAATCTTCCATTTACTGCCCTAAAAGAACTCCATGAACTAATATTTGTCTCTTGTTTTATATTTATGTAAACATGTACATAACATGTATATAGAAAGTATATACTTACAAAGAAATATATAAATATAAAATATTTATATAAATATATTCATATAAAGTGTAAATATGTGACATATTTACATAAAACATGTATTTCTTCTCACAGTGGGCAATCTTAGTATTTAACTTCAAACTGTTTTGTTGTTCCCACCTGTGAGAAAGCTGTTAGCAGGTTTAACAGATCCAGGGCAGTACTGTCTGGATGCTGCCTAGAGTGTTAGCTGTAGGGCTTTAAGCAGTGTTGAACTTTCAGAAGAAAGATGCTAGATAAACAAAGCAGAGGACATGAAACTATATTCCATTCAGCTGGCCCAAATAATGATATACTTCATTAGAGTGGAAAAGTAAAGAACTTCACTTAAAATTATTATACTCTTTCTGGAAAGTTAATAAAAAGAAAGCAGAGAAGCGAATTACAAGAGTCTTTTGTATTTGCTGCTCATTTCTCATATTGACAGAATATCTTGTTTCACAGAGTACCTTGATATGGCTAGCATGTGACCTGATGCCATCAAAAAAATAATAAACTGTGCAGTGAGGAGAAAAAACATTACAGTCAAGATCGAGCCTGGTTTTTGTGTAAACAATTTTCACATCCAAAGAACACACAGTAGGACAATAATTTGATTTTCTTTCATGATTATCAAGTATTTATTTCCCAGGAGACTTTGTCTTGAGGCAGTGCCACCACAGTGATGAAAAGTTTCAACCAGTTTCTTTCTGGTGTAAAGCAGAGCAAGAGTTGTTTTTGTTTTTTTTCAATGTGGTCCATTTAAACTGAGAGCTATTCTTTCCAAAGGTTAAGGTAAAAAATTTTAAAGCTAAACATATGGTCACACATATGAAAACAATGTGTGTTATTTATTTCATAAATAACAGCTGAAAACAATTTTTAAAATAATTCACTTTTCCATTTTTATAGCATTCTTTTGTATAAAAAATTTAAGGTCCTTCAGAACATTAGAAAAAAACTAGGATCCTCTGACTAGAAAAGAAGGCTGATGCAATGCAAATGAAGGTCCATTTGTACTATTTTTGGAGCTTTAAATAGAAAATCAGAGGCTGTTTTCTATTGAGTTGACCAGAAAGTTCTTGCAGGTTTTTAGAACTTACAGAAAATCTCTAATGTATTTATTGGCCAACCCAATATATGTACTCTGGAAATCTATATCACTATTTTACATCCTTATTCCACACATATATATGTAGTCTTCCCGCCCCTCCGCCATCTCCCTAGGCCACATCTGCCTGAGATGTAGGAAAAATCAATCATGTCACAACCGTGGTCATCTCATGTCTCATCAACCTCACTTGCTGCTGCTGCTAAGTCGCTTCAGTCGTGTCCGACTCTGTGCGACCCCATAGACGGCAACCCACCGGGCTCCGCCATCCCTGGGATTCTCCAGGCAAGAACACTGGAGTGGGTTACCATTTCCTTCTCCAGTGCATGAAAGTGAAAGTGAAGTTGCTTTGTCGTGTCTGAATCTTCGCAACCCCATAGACTGCAGCCCACCAGGCTCCTCCGTCCATGGGATTTTGCAGGCAAGAGTACTGGAGTGGGTTGCCATTGCTTTCTCCACAACCTCACTTTGAGAAATCACTAGACCTTTGTCACATGGATCTTTCCTTTCACGTTCAAAACCACTGGTCTTTATCCAAAATATTCCAGGCCATTATAATCTCTCTTTGCCACTTTGGAGTAAGTGGGAGATCTTAGCTAATTAACATAACGCAACCCCCTTGGCTCCATTATAAAGAATGGAGAAGCTAAACAGGAGTTCCTGGCCTGCCTTTGAGTTGGCCTGGATGAGCAGTGCAGTTTCCCCCTTGACTCAGCAGTAAAGAATCTGCCTGCAATGCAGGAAATATGGGTTTGATCCCTGGGTCTGGAAGATCCCCTGGAGGCGAGCATGACAACCCACTCCAGTGTTCTCACCTGGAGAATCCCATGGACCAAGGAGTCTGGCGGGCTATGGCCGATGGGGTCACAGAGTTGGACACAACTAAAGCGACTAAATACACGCACACTTGCATCACAGCTCTGATGGATGATATGTAAGGAAGTCCCCTGATGTCATATCTCCCCTTTCTCCTTCCTGCCCAGGACACAGGGCATCATGAGATACAATAGCCTTCTTGTGCCTATGCTAGATGCAGCAGGCAGATTATACAGTATCTCCCACGATCCTCAGTTCCACATGTTCACGCTCTCCCCTTGAGTGTAGAAGGGCTCTCGCTTCTGATAGATTACAGCAAAGGTAATGGGATGTCACGCCTGTGATTGTGTTACATATGCGCCATGTGTCAGTCATGTCCACTCTCTGCAACCAGGCTCCTCTGTCCATGAGATTCTCCAGGCAAAAATACAGGAGTGGGTTATCATTTGCTTCTCCAGGGGATCGTCCTGACTCAGGGATTGAACTCCCGTCCCCTGCGTCTCCTGCATTGGCAGGAGGATTCTTTAGCCACTGAGCCATCAGAGAAGCCCCATGTTACATAGGAGGGTAGCATCTTTCTGAGAGACTTTCCTGCTAAGTTTGGAGAAGAGAGTGGCCATGTTGGGAGAGGTACATGTGGCAAGGAATTAGAGGGAGCCTCTGACCAATAACCAACCAAAAACTGTAGTGGCCTCTAGCCAACAGCTAGTGAAAACTGAGGCCCTCAGTCTAACAATCCACATGGAACTGAATGCCGCCAACACCAGTGCTCAGAAGCCATTCCCTTTCCTTAGTCTAAATTTCAGATGAGACCTTAGCTCTGGCCAACATCTTTATTGGGAATGGCTTAGCTATAAGGTCCTTTGCAAGACTGCTGACTCCTGACCTACAGCAATTGTAAGATAACAGGGGTGGTTGTTGTAAGTTAAGTTTGTGGTAACTTTGCTGCACAGCAATAGACAACTAAGGCACCAAAGGTGAAGGAACAGATAGAGGATTCTAGTTCTCTAAAGACACTCAGAGCTGGTACCCAGTTCTGGACTGCCTATTCTCAATTTTCATTGAATGAGATAAATACACCCCTTTGGACTTAAGCTTTTCTGTTTCTCAAGTTTTTCTCTGGATTGGTCTTGTCGCAGTCCCTCCTGGTATAAGATGGCTTGTATCCTAAATTGATTACTCAGCTCTGAATACAGCCTTCCTCTTGATCATGACAATTCTCTGGTTGTAGTGCCTATTGCCATACCTGTCTCAAAACATGCCCCAAATATTACGGTTCTGACTCTTCTCTTGCTCTAATTGTTAAGGTAAGTTAGGGGAAGGACTCTCCTTCAACCAATATTAAAAGAGGAAGAAAAGGAACAAGAAAGGGAGAAATGGAAAGAGGAAGGGAAATTTATTTTTTTCTTAGAACCCAAGCTATGCATCCAGATCTTTTGGGTTTATTATGAACAGATAAATGTAAGTATAACATGTTGCAGCTCTCATCAAAATAGATGTACTTAGGACATCTTTGACTTCTGCCCCAACCTCTGGGACTGACACACAAGCTCCCACAGAGTATTCCTTTTTACTCACCAACGCAAGTCCTTATCATTCCTAAGTCTCTTCTTACCTTTGGGAGATGAGGGCTCCACTTTGCCCCCATGACTTGAATATTAAGTTTGGAGATTTTGCCACCAGCCCACCAGTCTCTTGAGCTTTCTCCTCCATCATGCAAACCAAACTTGATTAGGCATAGGGGAGTCCTCACTTTACACTTGAAACTCTGACCACAAAGGTGAGCCCTTTTGCATGAAGATTCTCAACACATACCTAGTCAAGGACATATAGTATTAGCTCCATCATGGAGACAAGGAAACTGAGGTGAAGAATCTGAAAATTTTAGCTTTAGGAGAGAATCTTGAGAGATTCCGATGTTGTTCTTACTATATGAAAAAGATGCTTGGGAGGAAAATGAGTTATGAATATGATTTCACTTCTTGTAATTGCTCCAACATGTACAGTCCTGTGACTTTGATAAAATCTGTTACCCTAATGAGACCTTTTCTCTGATGTCTTGTCTCTTCCATAGTGCTGTGGTACAAACTAAAAGGATTCATGAATATGAACAGTTTTTGAAAGGTTTAAGCACTACAGACAACATAAACTGGAGATGCAGTTATACCAATAATATTTGCAAATACAATTTCACAAATACAGTGGATAGCATTTTTCATGTTTACATTTTGGATTTTTGAATTGTCTTGACTTTATAAATGTTTTTGGTCTTTTGAAAATATTTTGCCTATAAATTGCAGTTTTTACTCCTCAGTGATTAGATGTCAGCTGTCTGCTCATAAAGAAAGGGACTGCTCAGGATTGGTTCACAGCTGACTTCAGATACCACTGATGTAATTCTCAGAACACTAAACATAAACTATATTTATGAACTCTTTTATTCAAAATATCTGTCATGAATATATGACCTTTTAGCAGTGGTATAATTACTTACGTATTGACTATTTTAAAATACAACAGAAAATAGTTCAAGAAGACAGCTTGAGCTGAGAATTTATGAACAGTAGACAGACCAAGGACTTTTCATGTTGATTTGTCCCCCCTTTGGGCTTTAGGCTAATCAAAGAATGTCACTTGGCGACTGATATATAAGGACATCAAACACGGGTTCTGACTGTAATGATTTACTTCTCTTAGTGCATTTCTAGCAACATAGGCACACATGAGGAAAACTAGTCTAAGAAAATCCTTCAGAATTATTCCATGCCTCTGTTGAAAAAAGTTTAAAATCAATGTAACACTTTGCTTCATATTACTCATTATGTAGTATACCAAAAGACGAGTTTAGCTTTTCGTTGTTTTTTTTAAGAGTAGGTAAACACAGGGAATTTTGTCTGTCTTCACCTCAAATGCTTAGCCTCAAACAGCAAAACAAAATGTGAAGCCTCCTCAACCCTACTAGATTCTAAACCCAGCTTTCTCTTTCTGTGTTAGTGATTAATACAGTCCCAACTTGAAATGTTCCTGTTTTCATTGCTTTAAAGTCAGAATTCTGTATGTGTGTATATGCTTGTGTGTGTAGGGTGAGGGAAGGGAGAAGAAGGTGGTACAGTCCATTCAAATCTGAAATTGATGTATTCCAACTTTCCAACCTTCTCTGAGAATCAATAAGTTGATATCCCTGTGCCTTCACAATGTTAACCAATTCAGCTTGAAATGTCATCATGCCTCAGAAGGGGGAAATGCCCAGAACTCAGAAGAATGTTTGCATCTGTTCTGCGATGCTAGTAACCATTGTTGTGATGAACCTAGACATTAGAGACACGATAGAGATCCCGGAGACTGGCTTCTCCCCAGGTGACTGGGTATTATGCAGATGAAGAGTTAGTTAGACTAGGTCAGGCTATATCCTCCTCGCCTGTTTCTGTTGAATCTATTTCCATCTGCCATGAGATGCTGCTTGATGAAACACTGGATCAATAGTGTTGAAAATTAGAAAATTAAAGGCATCGGAGAAACAAACAAGATAAATCATGTAAGGCAATGAGCACAATGGCTTGCATAGAAATGCTAGGTGAACTTTAGCTGTAGTATCACTTTCAGTTATGAAAGTAGCATCTTTCTTGAACCATTCTTGCTGTTTTACCTCCAGCTGAAAGTTGTTTGGCATGGAGGCTATGAAACATTCATTCAAAATCCACATATGTGGACATTTCATCTGCTACTTGTTCAATCTGGAGCCCAGCACAAGTTCCTACTATGTTTTTAGTTATGTTCATTTGCCCTTCAAAAACTAAGATCAATTTGAATATCTACACTTAAAGAAATGCAAGCTGTTAGAAGTAAAATGTAAATGGTATTCTGAGTGGCAGTTGTCTCTGGCATCCAATTATTGGGATTGTGATAAAATTTGAAAAGGTAACAGTAGATTTCTGTCACTCATAAAAAAAAAGGCATTTACACACAAAAAATAGTGTGAAGAAAATGTGATTTGCCTATAAAACTAGAGCCACCTTTGGTAATTTTGTTTGCAAAAGAAACGGCAGTCCTACATGCTTATGAGCTATTTATCATGCTTGAAGGTGCCAACAATACTGGCAATGAAAAGTAGAGATGTTTATGAGAGCTGACATCAATGGTTGCAGTGAACTCTACTTTTTTCATTTTCCATTACATTCAGAAAACAAGGGAACCAACATGTTTGTCACTAACAGCTGAATTTAAGAAAGTCAGACTTTGCTTGACAGACATTTTGAAAAGTAGTTGCTGTTGATATTCAGTTCTTTCATAATCTTGTTTCTTGTGTGATTTTAGAAGGTGGAAATACCATTGTTTTTCTAAGGCTGATTCATATTCTCATCACCTTCTCTCCCTCTATTTTAAATGTAATTCAAATGTCAATACTCCCATTTATCAGTCATCTGTTTCAAAGAATGTTCTTGTTGGATTCTTTGAAGGAAAAAATAAGAACTTACTATGACGTGTAAGTAGAAAATGAGCAAAAATAGCTGAAAGTGGAGTTTTTAAAATCATTTTAGCTTTGTATTGAGAAGCCTATTGTTCATATATGAATATATCATGAATAATGATAGGGAAAAAAAGTTGCTAGAGAGAAAAATGACCCCATGGAAAAATGAGTTCCATAGCTCATTAAGCCATAAGCCTCAACTTCCTTCACCATACTTATGACTTTTTACCAGGTGGGTCAACCACTGAAAATCTCTATTTTATAGCCTCATAAAGCTTCTATTCTAAATGTTGTTTAAAATAGGAAATAAAAATATGATAAGAAATAAGCTCTTTCAAAAGGAAAGTGGATTGTAAAGACTGTGCCTATGGAATAAAAAACATGAAGTTAGGTAGTTATTCAAGGTGGGAGACAGCTGCCAGGAATGAATAGCAGGGGGTCTTATCCTTCAAGGATCTCAGAATCTAGGTCAACATATTTTTTTTTTCTGAAAAGAGCCAGTAGGAAATGTTTTCAGCTTTGTAGGTTAAATGACCTCCATAGGGACTTCCCAAATGGTTCGGTGGTAAAGAATCTGCCTGTCAATATAGGCCACACAAGAGATGCAGGTTCAATCCCTTGGTTCTGAAAGATCCCTGGAGTAGTAGGGAATGGCAGCCCACTTCAGTGTTCTTGCCTGGAAAATCCCGTGGACAGAGGAGGCTGGCGGGCTCCTGTCCATGGGGTCACAAAGGGGCAGCCACGACTTAGCAACTGAGCGCGCACATAGTCTTTGTAGCATGGCTCCTCAGTACCATCGTAACACTTGATACTGCTTGAGTACTTTGTGGAGTGAGTGTGCCTGGGCTCTGATAATATTTTTCAATCATTTAAAAATGTAGAAACATTTCTTAGTTCATGAGTTATAGGAAAGTAAGTGGTAGGTCAGAGTTTGCCACTTCGCTGGCTTAGCGAGCTGGAGAGTGTGGTCTTAGTTCCACAGTCAGAGGTAAATGCTGCAGAGTCACTGATACAAAAGGGTGATGCATCTCTCCTTTAAAACAGGGCAATACTGTTTTCCAGCCTACAATATTTGAAAATTTGTCACAAAACCTTTTGGGGCTGTCATTTGCAGATGTTTCCTGTGATAGAGGTTTTCTTATTCAGGCACGAAGGGAGATCAGATGTGGAAAAGGCAGAAAACGGCAGATAATTCCAGCCAAGGAAGAATCTAAAAGGCTTTGCCTTCAATTATCTCCATAGGAGGATAGTTTACCAGTGGACAAGATGGAGAGAATTAGGCAGTAGCTGGGATGTTGAGGCCAAACTGTTGGCAGGACTGATTTTTAATTCCAAACCTAAGATTTTGGACAAGTCCTTCAAGTATCTGACTCCAAGGTAAACATTTCAGCTGTATTAGAAAAAGATGATAATCAAATCCTAGAGTTAACTAGGGCTCAATTAAATAATCATTAAAAACAGTCAAAAATTACGGGAAAAGGGAACAATTTTTTTTTAACCCTAGACCTATTTAAAGGCTTGCTGTTAATGCAAGTTCTTAAAACCTAGCCCTGAAAATGATGTTAAAAATAGATGTATCAAAGTATTCTATTTTGACTTAAGAAGCAAAAGGTGTTTCATTCCCTCCCTCCCCATCTCCCCCTCCTGCTTCCTCTCCCTCTCTTTCTTCCTTCTTCCTTCTTTCCTCCTCTGTTTTTCCTTCTCTCCCTGTCTGTGTGAGCCACTGAAATCTGATAACTCATAAAGGGACATCCAAACCCAGATAATCAGTAGTCATCCAGAGGCATCTTTTGGAACTATGAGTTCCCTGGTCTAAAACTAACTGAATCAGAATCTAGAGGGTTGACATGATATCATCTGGTTTTTTTTTTTTTTTTTTTTTAGGTTTTGTTTTTCTGTTTTTGTTTCATTACAAGCTCTGCAAGGGATTCTTGGCTATAAACGCCAAAATTTAGGACCACATTAGAGCGGCCCTAAAACTTGACTAAACATCAGAATCATCTAGAGAGCTTATTAAAACACAGATCACTGGACTTCTACTCCTGTGGTCCTATAGCGGGGCCCAAGAAAATGTATTTCTAAAGAAGTCCTCAGCTGCTACTGGTGCTGCTGTCTGTAGATTACATATTTATTAAGAATTGCTTCAGGTTGTATGACCAACTCTCCTGGCTCCAGTTAGCCACTTATCCTTACACAGACTCATGCTTTGAAATGCTTCTTAAAAGTTTCATCTGCACTTGTAAACATATATAAGGGATTATACCAAGCATCAAGCCTGCCAAATCGTTCCTAAGGATGAACACCAAAAGCTGGACCTTTGTTGCTCAACCATTTAGTTAATAGAATATTCACTTAGCAAAGCACCATGACCCCATGCAAATGCCTCTGGTGACCAATCTGATTAGAACGCTCTGAAGCTGAAATGTGTCTACAGGCATTTGCTCTTATTTGCAGCATTTGAATTCTGTCACCTCCTGGAGAGGGCTTTGAGGTTTCTCAGAAGCAAACTGTGGTGGCAAATTAGACTTGATTTAATTTCGGTGTAAATATAAGACAAAAGGACAAATCTTTCCATAAAAAAGTATGCCTCAATATAGGTCATTATTTTTGTACTGTTCGATGATTCATTGGGACCGTTGACATTTTCTGTCCTTCACTGTGTGGGTTAAATGTTGACAACAGTTTCCAGAATTTGAAAAACCACGACGGCTGCTTCTCTGTGCCTACTCCTGTTTGTGTCTCTAGACTCCTTTTCTTTAAGAGCTATAGGATGAGTTGTCAGTGACACTTGAGTTGCCTACTCTTTATCTCATGGACCACACGTAATAACTCTGTTAGGAAAATGGCAAGAAAACTAGGGCTCGGAGATGAATTCTTCCAAGGAGATGTGAACAGTAAGCTGTGCGTCAGGATTTATACACAGTTATATCAGATTCTACCATGCTTGCTGATACATAGAAGCAGAGTTCTCTGGCAAATACAGAATTTGTTAAATAGTGAGCCAAATAGACACAAAACCTTCTTGATTCCTACCAAAGCTTGCCTTGATTTTATTTGAACTACCTTGATTTTTAGGACCTGTGCACATACATCAACAAACGTATTTTTGTGGGGATTTTATCAATAAATTCTGGTTTTCAGTTAGCTGTTAGCACATGTCAAACTTGCTGTGCAGGCAGTGAAGAAAACCATCAAGATCTATAGAGGTGTCTTAGAACATGCTGGTTCTGAGCTGTGTTTGCTATGGAGAGACATTTCTGTGAATGTCATGATCCTCTGCCAAAATGTCAACCTTGTCCTCTGCACCCAGAAGTTCATGACCAGGGGAGAGGCTACAAAGATTCAAGGTACAGGGACGGCTAGTGAATAGGATAGAGAACGTTAAAGGGAGCATGCTCTTAAGGCTGTGTACTTAAGGGGGGTACATAGGCTAAGGGGAGGGTACATAAGCTAACAGGGGGAACGTAGGGTAATGGGAGATACACAGAGGATGTACAACTAATGCTAAGCATACAGTCTCAAAGAAGCCATGGTCAGATTCTCTGTAGACTCCAGCAAACCACGAAAGACAGGAGCAAAGCAAGGGTGTTTTCATCACATGCCTTCTTTGCATGGATACGTGGGTGGGTAGTTGGTAATACTGAAATAGCTTATTTGAAATTAAGTTTCCAGAATTTGTAGCTGAGCTCCATTTGCTAGAAACACAACTCTGGATACCAACAGGTTTGTCTTGCTTGGAATAAGAATCACACATTTGCCTATAAATATTTATCTCTGAAGAGATCTTTTTTAATGTTTAATCTCCTTAAGATTTTGCTTTAAAAATTATCAAGTTTTAGTGAGTGCTTATTTTGAGAGGATACTATGCAAAGTGCTCTAACTGGGTCATTCCATGTAATTCTCACAAGCACCCCCTTGACAAGCATGATTATCATCTTCCTTCATTGACATATGAGTATGTGGGGGCTTACTAGTGACTTACTAGTCCAGGGTCCAACAGGAAGTGGGAAAGCTGGTATTCAATCCCAGGGAGTTGGAATCCAGGGTCTGCTTCCCTAATTATGCCATTCTGCCTCTCAAAACTTGTTCAGATCTAAAGCAGTAGATTTTGCCCCTGGATGCACATGAGAATCATCCAGAACATTGTATTTTACAGAAGAAAACACCCAATGCTTGAATCCCATCTTAAGAGTTCTGATTCAATTGTTGGAAAATGGGGTCAGTCACAAGTGTTTTCAAAAGCTCCCTGATTGGGTCTAATATGCAGCCAATACTTGAGTTTCAAATATACTGATGCCTGTGTTCCACCCTCCCCACCCCTGAGGTTGTAATGTAATTGGTCTGGAATCTAACCTGAGCTTTGGAATTTTTAAAAGATCCCTACCCACCTTCCCATGCTGCCCCACATGATTCTAATGCACAGACAAGTTTAAGAACCTTTGCTTTAGTGACTCTCAAGCTCTGATCAGTATGAGAATGATCAGAATCATCCATATAAAAGCCAGGTCCTACCCTACTTAGTTGGGTCTGGGCCTCTGTGGATCTCAAACTTTATTGCATGTCAAAATCATCTAGAGAGCTTGTTCACTGACCATTTGGCATGTACTGCTCCAGAAATTCTGCTTCAGTAGGTCAGGGTGGGCTTAAAATTTGCATTTTTAATAAGTTCACAGATGATGTCATTGCTGCTGATCTAGGGATCACAGGGAAATGGAATTTTCTCCCCAGGGACATTAGTCAGTGTGTAGGGGCATTTTCTGTTGTCTCTGGGGGGAGGGGAAGGGGGGGCGTAATGGAAGAGTACTCTTGGCTTCTAGGGGGCAGATGCCAGAAGTGCTCCTATACATCGCACATGCACAGGAGAGGCCCCGGGTAAACAGTAATCCAGTTCAAGTATCAGGAGTGCCAAAGTTGAGAGGTGTTGCTCTAGTCTAAATTTTAGAGATATGTTTAGATTGCTATAAACCAGGGTGTTTGAACACAGATTTGGAGGGAAAAACATCTAGCACTCTTGAATTAGTATCCTCTTTAAAACTGAGAGATGGAGCCAGCCGCATGGCTTAGATATACTTAGAAGTTGTAAAACATTATGATTTCTATTTCAAAATGGAAGACTCAAACACAGAAAGACCTTACTTCTTTGGCAAAATTTTTGCTGTAGCATGAATTATTATAGCATTTAGGTGCCTTCCAGAGGGTTCCAAATCCCCTGAGTTTGCCTTGGAAATTTTGCTTGCATAAAACTGGACTTACCAAGGAAACCATTAAAGGATAATCGTTCTTTTTATAAACGTACTGAACATAGGAACTCATTAAAAAGTCAGTGTTCATAGAGAATTTTAAAGGAAACCTAAATTATCTTGAAAAAGATCTATTCTCTAAAGTGAAATCCCTGAATACTTATCTAAAATTGATTTCATTGTTTTATGTATAAGAGATTTATTCAGTGGTAAGGATATAGGAACTCTAAAAAAGCGAAAATTGGTCTTCAGTGGGTTTAAAGCCAAGACGTATGTAGCTTAGATCTCTGTGAGATGAGGCAGTAAATAAGAAGGGCCTTAGGGGTGGCTGATGTGTTCTGGAAATGCTTTTGAGGGCATCACTTGGGTAGAGAATGTCTTATGGGAAAGGTGAATTCAGGACTGGACCCAAATCAGTAAGAGCAAAATCTAGAAACTAGATAACTAGTCTGGAGATTATGAACGTGCTAAGTTGCTTCAGTCATGTCAGACTCTTTGCGTCCCTATGGACTGTAGCCTGCCAGGCTCTTCTGTCCGTGGGATTTTCCAGGCAAGAATACTAGACTGGGTTGCTATTTCCTTCTCCAGGAGATCTTCCCAACCCAGGGATTGAACCCCTGTCTTTTATGTCTCTTGTATTGGCATGTGGGTTCTTTACCATTAGTGCCAAATGGGAAGGCTGGAGGTTATGATGGTTGAGACAAAACACTGGGTGCCCCCAGCAGGGAGCAGATGACCCTGGGGGAGCATTTGCCCTGCCCAGCAGCTCAAGCACTAGACCAGGAGCTGGTCCTAGGATACGGCCCCACCCACCTCTGTAGTGGAAGGGGGTGTGTGGTGACTGACTGTGTGCATAATTCTGGGGATCTGGGAAGATTCTGACACCTTACCGTGAACTTTATTCCACTTCTCATCCAAGACTCAGTGGCAAGACCCCCGAGGGATGCAACCAGGGTAAAGTTTGGATCACACATCTCTACTGGGCAAACCCAACCACCTGCAATTTAGAAATAAAACACAAGTTTGGGGACTGGGCCAGAATTTCAGAACAAATTAAAATTAGGCAAAATGTTGGTAGCCTTCTCCCACCACCCACTTAATGCATTTTCCTGTCTGACAAGTGTGCCTTTTAAGGTTGTGCTCCATTGTCTAAATGTCATCATCATAAGTCTGTTATAGTGACAGCAAACACCAGCAAAGGCTAATATTTCCCCATGATTAGTTTTTCCTATGCCATCTCTCTATTTAGCTCCTTTCCAGTTATTTACAGCCTTTCAGATACTGTGTGGGTGAGGAAACACTAGTTCTAATAACCTCTGATTCCCATTGAAATTTCACAGTTAAGTGAAATCTATTGGCAAAATTGTGTATTTGTCCAGAGTGAGCAAGGCATTCATTGACCTCCTGCCCATAGAAGCTGCATGATTGGCAGCATTTGAATAACAGCTCAGCTCTTTCTCTTTGTTAGGACACATCTTTTATATCTATTGATTATTTCAAGATGATAGTATGAGTAAATTCCTCCATACTTCCAATAAGGTGAGAGAGTTTGGAGAACTATTGTTTGTTGTCATATTAGTGCTTTACAATAGAATTTGCTGCAAAAGGCTCCTGCTGGATTTTATTCTTGTTTTCTTCAAGCCTAAAAACGTTAAATAAATCTGTATCTTTGAAACCTGCTGGCAGGGTTCTGACACCCATTTGAATTATGGACTCTCAGAACCAGTTGGTTGTTTTAAAACCATCAAAGGATTTAAGCCAGTCACCTGGAAATTAATAAATACCTCTCTGTATTTCTCCATGACTCTCTGTGAGAATTGGTCTTTATTTTACCCGCTTAGATGCAGACAAGCCCTTCTGCCTTGCTCTTTGGATTCAAGATGATGCCACAAATAGAGGTTTTCACTATGCATATCAATGAAATACAGATTGTATTTTATCTACCAGTCCTCCCACCAGTGCTTACTGAGCAAGACTCAGCTCCAGGCAGATAGAAAGGTGAATTAGATACTTCAAAGAATGGAGCATTCACTGGGAGAAATAGACATGCTTGCTAAGGCATTGGACTAAGTCATGGTTGACTTTCTTCTCTGGAAGGAACTTGGGTCAGTTGGAAATAATCAGTGAGGCACAAAGTTCTAGAAACCATGGGACGAAGACCAAAGGGGCTTTTCTACTTTTTATTCTCTCTTCAGAATTACACTGACCAACTTTTTAGGGATCCTCATTTGGACTTAGCTCTCTCTGGAAGGTTTTCTTTCTTTCCAATATACAAGCAGTAGACTTGGAGTTTTGAAATGTGAAGAAGGAAGAGGCACTGTAATAATTCCCTAGGGTTGGAAATGCAAGGCCAAGGAAACGGTCCACAATGATACCTCATTCAGCTGAATTCACTGGAAGGTACCCTGCTATACACTGACAGATGACATAATTTTTAGGTAGAAGTAACCCTTCCAGGAATTTTACCAGCATTACGTGCCCATTTGCTGCATCATGCATGCATTTTCCTGTGGGAAAGATGCCAAATATTTTGTGTGACTTTCTAAATAGATAATAGCCACAATTGCTAAGCCCAGTGTTTGACATGACAGGTGAAAAAGAGCCCATAATTGTTTGGTGCGTGTCAGGAGATATGTTTAAGGTCTTTATAGGGCCACTAAACAGTTGCCTGAAACAATGCCCCTTATAACATCTTTGTTCAAAGGGCCTTGCACCCCAGCCTCTGCTTGCCTGACCCAAATCAGTAGCTAGATGTTTAGTATTTAGAGCAGACACACAGCCTAAACCATCGACAGCATACCTCAGAAAAAAGTTAAACTTTAGTGATATCTATTTTAGTGAGTATACATTCCCAGAGATATGATGAAGCTACAGATAGGGCTGGGATAGTGTGTGTGCCCAGGTATGTATCTCATTTTGAATTCTTAGAATCAAATAAGTATACTAGAGTGAACACATTGTTTTCATACAGCAGTCATCAAAAGGCATCATGTGTGGCTAGAGTATTGGGAAAGTCAGGGTTTGTTTTGTACCTTGTCAGTTACCCAAGTTTTGCTCAGTTCCATAGAGTATATGTCATCAGGTAGGAAATATTGAGGCTTTGTCCTCGACTTGAACAGTGGGGGAAACCCATGCTATAAGGGAATTTACATGATGAAGTAAATTCCTAAGAGGTTGTGTAGAAAGATCATTCACTCTCCTGTTGAGAATGTATCTATGTTTGGAGAATGGGCAGATATTCTGATTTTCAATTTGTTGTCTCAGACATAACCCTGTCACAGCTGTCTCTCTAAGTGTACTAGTTAAATTAATTTTGTTTTGAAAAATTACAGACATATATAAAGCCACCATATCTTTAAATATATATATATATAAAACTTTTCTTGACAAGTTCAGAAGTGTAAAATGTATGACAGAAGTTTACAATTACATAGTTGATTTCACAGTCCTGCAACTGGGTTTTGCCCTATTGTGATTTCACACTTGAGTCCTGTTGACACTTGCCACCAATTCTGTTTTTCTTAAGTCACCAGAGGTTTGGCTTAGAACGTTGCCCTAATTCAGTCTTCAGGGATCATTCAAATTGCATTATTAAAGAAGATGAAAATAATTCAGGTAACAAAAACTTCCTTTCAGATACTCATCCAATGAATTAAGAATAAATATCTATTCAGTAGCGTATGAAGTGTGAAAGTCGCTCAGGCGTGTTTGACTCTTTGCCACTCCATGGACTGTAGAGTCCATGGAATTCTTCAGGTCACAATACTGGAGTGGGTAGCCTTTCCCTTCTCCAGAAGATCTTCCCAACCCAGGGATCGAACCCAGGTCTTCTGCATTGCAGGCAGATTCTTTACCAGCTGAGACACCAGGGAAGCCCAAGAATACTGGAATGGGTAGCTATCCCTTCTCCAGCAGATCGTCCCAACCCAGGAAACAAAACGGAGTATCCTGTGTTGCAGGTGGATTCTTTACCAACTGAGCTATCAGGGAAGCCATTCAGTAGAGTATATTTTTTAAATGGTTAAAGGAGATTTTATTTAATTTATTATTTTTTTTCTTTACATTATCATGTTGGTTTTGCCATACATTGACATGAATCCACCATGGGTATACATGTGTTCCCCTTCCAAAACCCCCCTCCCACCTCCCTCCCAATTCCAAAGGCAAGTTATCTTACTGTCCTTCATCAGGACATGTAATAACTAATGCATATATGAAGAGAAATAGCTGTCAGGTTTGTAAAAACAATTTTTGCCTCAATCTCATGTTCACTGAGTTGGTAATGCCAGCAAACCATCCCATCCTCTGTCATCTCCTCCCCTCCTGCATTCAATCTTTTCCAGCATCAGGGTCTTTCCTAATGAGTAGGCTCTTCGTATCAGGTAGCCAAAGTATTGGAGCTTCAGCATCAGTCCTTCCAATGAATATTCAGTGTTGATTTCCTTTAGGATTCACTGGTTTGATCTTCTTGCAATCCAAGGGACTCTCAAGAGTCTTTTCCAACACCATAGTTCAAAAGCATCTGTTCTTCGGTGCTGAGCCTTCTTTGTGATCCAACTCATATATCCATACATAGCCACTGGAAAACCCAGAGCTTTGATTAGATGGACCTTTGTTGGCAAAGTGATGTCTCTTCCTTTTAATACACTTTCTAGGTTTGTCATTGCTTTTCTTCCAAGGAGCAAGCGTCTTTTAATTTTCACTCCAGTCACCATCTGCAGTGATTTTGGAGCCCGAGAAAATAAAGTCTCTCACTGTTTCCATTGTTTCTCCATCTATTTGCCATGAAGTGATGGGACTGGATGCCATGATCTTCGTTTTTGGAATGTTGAGTTTTAAGCCTGCTTTCTTACTCTCCATTTTCACCTCCATCAAGAGGCTCTTTAGTTCCTTTTCACTTTCTGTCATTAGGGTGGTGTCATCTGCATATCTGAGGTTATTGATATTTCTCCCGTCAATCTTGATTCCAGCTTGTGCATCATCCAGCCTGGCATTTCGCATGATGTACTCTGAATATAAGTTAAATAAGCAGGATGACAATATACAACCTTGACATACCCATTCCTCAAATGTGAACCAGTACATTGTTCCATGGGCGGTTCTACCTTTTGCTTGTTTACCCACATACAGGTTTCTCAGGAGGTAGTTAAGGCGGTCTGATATTCCTATCTCTTTAAGAATTTTCTAATTTGTGTGATCCACACAGTCAAAGGCTTGAGCATTGTCTGTGAAGCAGAAGTAGATGTTTTTCTGGAATTCTCTTGCTTTTTCTATTCAACAGCTGTTGGCAATTTGATATCTGGTTCCTCTGACTTTTCTAAATCCAGCTTGAATATCTGGACATTCTCAGTTCACATAGTGTTGAAGACTGGCTTGGAGAATTTTGAGTATTACTTTTCTAGCATATGAAATGAGTGCAGTTATGCAGTAGTTTGAATAATCTTTGGCCTGCTCTTCTTTGGGACTGGAATGAAAACTGACCTTTTCCAGTCCTGTGGCCACTGCTGAGCTTTCCAAATTTGCTGGCATTATGAGTGCAGCACTTTCATGGCATCATCTTGTAGGATTTAAAATAGTTCAATTGGAATTCCATTGCCTCCACTAGCTTTGTTCATAGTGATGCTTCCTAAGGCCCACTTGACTTTGGACTCCAAGATGTCTGACTCTAGGTGAATGATCACACTATCATGGTTATCAGGGTCATTAAGATCTTTTTTATACAGTTCTTCTGTGTATTCTTGCCACCTCTTCTTAATATCTTCTGCTTATGTTAGGTCCATTCCTTTTCTGTCCTTTGTGCCACCTTTGTATAAAATGTTCCCTTGGTATCTTTAATTTTCTTGAAGAGATCTCTAGTTTATTGTTTTCTAGATCTCCATTCTATATTTCCTTGCATTGATCACTTAGGAAGGCTTTCTTATCTCTCCTTGCTATTCTTTGGAACTCTGCATTCAGATGGGTGTATCTTTTCTTTTCTCCTTGGCCTTTAGCTTCTCTTCCTTTCTTGGCTATTTGTAAGCCCTCCTCAGACAACCATTTTGCCTTTTTGCATTTCTTTTTCTTGGGGATGGTTTTGATCATTGCTTCCTATGTAATGCTACAAACCTCCATCCATGGTTCTTCAGGCACTCTGTCTTTCAGATGGAATCCCTTGAATGTATGTGTCACTTCTGTAGAATCACAATGGATTTGATTTACGTCATATCTGAATGGCCTAGTGGTTTTCCCTAATTTCTTCAATTTAAGTCTGAATTTTGCAATAAGGAGTTCATGATCTGAGCCACAGTTAGCTTCTGGTCTTGTTTTTGCTGACTGTGTTGAGCATCTCCATCTTTGGCTGCAAAGGGAATAATCAACCTGATTTAAGTATAGACCATCTGCTGATGCCCATGTGTAGTGTCATCTCTTGTGTTGTTTGAAGAGGGTGTTTTCTGTGACCAGTGTGTTCTTTTGCAAAAGTGTTATCCTTTGTCCTGCTTCGTTTTGTATTCCAAGGTCAAACTTGCCTGTTACTCCAGTTATCTCTTGACTTCCTACTTTTGCATTCCAGTCCCCTGTGATGGAAAGGACATCTTTTTTTGGTGTTAGCTCTAGAAGGTCTTATGGCTCTTTATAGAACTGTCACCTTCAGCTTGTTTGGCATTAGTGGTTGGGGCATAGACTTGGATTACATTCTGTCATTTTTGTAATTGCACCCAAGTACTGCATTCCAGACTCTTTTGTTGACTATGAGGGGTACTGCATTTTTCTAAGGGATTCTTACCATCATACATCAACTAAATAAAGACACTGAAAGATCGAGTAAAAGGATGAGAAAATATACAGATACTAACCAAAGCAAAGTTGATAGAGCTAAATGAAACCAAACAGGCTTTACGACCACAGCAGTATTCAAAATAAAGAGGGTCACAAGTATATACAATTCCCAATCCACCAAGAGAATATATATAATTCAGAAGTTACACATAGCTAAAACATAGCTTTAAATAAAGAAAAATTACAAGGATAGGTAAATCCACCATCACAGTTAAAGATATATCACATCTATTTCTCAGTTAAATGTTTTTTTCTCTGAAATCACTTTCTATGGTTTTTCAGTCTTCTAACTATATTGAGACTTACAACGGCTAAGTCCATAGTCTCTCTTGGTAATGTCACATTTCACTTGAGAAGATGTGGGTTATTTTCAAGAATCTTTTGCTATTGATTTCTAACATAATTCCACAGTGATAAGAGAACAAACTCTGTATGCTTCCAATACCATATATCATGAAATTTATGTCCCTTGTTTTGTGTCCCTGGATATATTCCACTGTTCCTAGTTTATAGTCTATGGGAACTTGAGTAGAATTTGTATCTTACTGGTATATGAAAATTGTATAAATCTTAATTATGTTGAATAGATTCATAGTGCTTTTCAGGTCTACTGTATCCTTATACTTTTTTGTATTTTCATTCTATTAATTTTTGAGAATTTGGTATTAAATCTCCAACTAAAAATCTTAATTTATCTATTTAAAAAATAATTACATAGTCAAACTATATGTAACCTTGCTTTGTATTTTCCAAATCTCCTGTAAATGTTATCCTACTTCCAATAATTTAAAAAAAGCAGAAGGGAAAAAATGCCAGAGAAAAACAAATACACTATATTATCACTTATATTTGGAATCTAAAGAGTAAACAAATGAGTGAATATAACAAAACAAAATAAACAAAGATATATCACATCAATTTCAGTAACTGATTTTAAAAGTAGGCCAAGAAGTCACTAAGGATGAGTATTTGTACCCAATTAAAAAGCTTGATCTGATGTGCATATATCAGATTCTGAGCTCACTATTAGAATATGTTTTCAAACACACATAGAACATTCTTTTGAAATACATTATGATATGGACATAAAGCAACTCCTTAGTTTCAAAAACCTGTATTATACATGTCCTAATCTCTGACCTCAAGAAAATTAAGTTAGATAATAACTACCAAAAGGGGAACTTTTAAAACTCATGTTTAAATTCACATGCTCTAATTATCTCTGGGTAAAAGAAACCACACAGAAATTTAAAATACTTAGAACCAAATATGAATGAAAAACTATATATAAAAATTTCCAAGATGCAACTGGAACATACTAATATTAAAAGAATATGTTATACCTTTATTTTTAAAAGTCTGAAAGTGAAAAGGGTAAAGGGTGCTATAACTAGACTGCAGAATCAAGCAGAAGTTATGTTGAAGTATACAAAGCTAAATTTCAAGCAGATGTAATGTTTCAAAATCTATGATAGAAAATATTAAAACTGACTCATGAAGAATTAGTCAAGAATTAGTTAACCCATATCAGTTAACCCTTTATCAGTCAGGGTTCATTCAGGGAAAAAGATAAAATGAGTATAGAAACTGTGTAAAGAGACTTGAGGAAAACTGAGGTAACAGAGATACTAACTACAAGCATTATCTATTACTTATAAGCTGTGGGGGGAAAGGAAGAGGTGACTGCTCTTGGCTTGCAAAAGGGACTTTACGGAGCTGGGACCCAGATCTCTGCTTAGAGGGTGCTGATGTTCAGAAGTTCATAAGACGTCCCCTGTAGATCTGGGAGTAAACCACCGAGAGAGGAAGCACTGGTCATCTGGCCGTCTCTAAAGAGAGACCGTGATGTTGGTTATGGGACTATAGAGAAAACTGGAGATTGGGAAAAAAAAAGTTACTGCCAAAATGAAGGAACTTTGTTGTATTGTTTCTTCAGCTCCATAGGAGTGTAGCTGGTGTACAATATTGTGTTAGTTTCAGGTGTAAACATAGTGATTCAGTTATACATATGCATACATTCATTCTCTTGCAGATTCTTTTCCCACATAGGTTATTACAGAATATTGAGCAGAGTTCCCTGTGCTATATAGTAGGTCCTTGTTGGTAATCTGGTTTATATGTAGTAGTGTATGTATATTAATGCCAGACTCCTAATTTATCCCTCTCTTTACCCTCTGGTCGTATTTCTCCTTTGGTAACCGTAAGTTTATTTTTGAAATCTGTGAATCTGTTTCTGTTTTGTAAATACACATCATACCGTTTTAAAAACTATATTCCACATAAGAGTGATATCTTTGGGTCAGGAAGATCCCCTGAAGGAGAGAATGGCTACCCACTCCAGTATTCTTGCCTGGAGAATCCATGGACAGAGGACCCTGCCTGGCTACAGTACATGGGATTGCAAAGAGCTGGACATGACTAAGTGACTGACGCGTTCACTTCACTTTTTCTGTGGTTATATACCCAGGAGGGGGGTTATTGGACTATATGCTAACTCTAGTTTTTTAAGGACCCTGCATACTGCTCTCCACAGTGGTTATACCAGTTTACATTGCCACCAACACTGTAGGAGGGTTCCCTTTTCTCTTACCCTCTCCAGAATTCATTATTTGTAGACTTTTAGATAATGGCCTTTCTGACTGGTGTACTGGTATACCGCTCTGTAGTTTTGATTTACGTTTCACTGATAATTAGTGACCTGGAGCATCTTTTCATGTGTGAGAACAGTCACTATTGATTGCAGAGAAGATAACCCAATAGTCTTGGGTACTTGGGTTAGAGAAGAAGAAAATCCTAAAGTAAATGAGCTAAATATACAACTTTAAGAAATTAGAAAAGCAAAATAACTTGAAAGAAATTAGATATAAAGATAAAAGTGAGTGAAAAAGAAAGATTCAGTAGGCGGAATGAACAAAACCATAATATATTTCTTCAGAAAGACTAAGAAAACTGACAGCATGAAAAAACTGATAAAAGTCACAGATAAATAATTTGGGGAAAGGAAAGTATACAAACACTGCAGGAATCAAGCAGAGGGTATTATAAACAACTGTATGCCCAGAACTTTTGAACTATGTGAAATGGTCAAATTACTAAAGCAAATTCAGTAAGTAGCAACTAGTCTATAGCCGTTGAATAAATTAGATTTATCATTTTTCCCCTCATAGATCAAACACAAGGCTCAGATGGTTCTATAGGGCACTTCTAATTCTTTCAAGGAGAAGAGTATTCATATTTCACATAAACTCTTTAAAAGACTGAAAAGAAGTAATCCACTCTGGTTTTATGAGTTATAACTTCATACCAAACACAAGGAGAAAAGGAAAAAATATAGTTCAAACAACAAATTCATCAGTATGTACAAAAGGAGAATATATATTCAGTAGTAAAATGCTAGAAGTGTTCACTTTAAGCAACAACATAAGCATAGTCACTATCATAGATATTCAACATTGTACTAAAGGTCTTAAGGAGAAAATGATAGAAAAGTAATGGAAGGGGAGAAAATGTTATCTATAGATGATACGGTCATCTACATAGACAACACAGGGAGGGATATACAAATTACTGAACTTATCGTGGAAATTTGTCAAGGTAGAAATTACATAAGATTCAGTTCAGTTCAGTTGCTCAGTCATGTCTGACTCTTCACAACCCCATGGACTGCAGCACACCAGGCTTCGCTGTCCATCACCAACTCCCAGAGCCTACTCAAACTCATGTCCATCACAGGTGATGCCATCTAACCATCATAAGATCTATACATAAAAAACAATTGTATTTCTATACACCAGCAACAAACAGAAAATTCCATTTTTTTAAAATACTATTTATACAAGCAACTGAAAATAGATGGTACTTTGAAATACAGATAGCAAAAAACAAGCAAGCATTCTATAGGAAAAATAATAAAACTGAATTAAAAGACATTTTAAAAGTTCTCAATAAATGTATATGCATGTTACATTCATCCATCGGAAGAGTTAATATTGTAAAAATGTAAGTGTTTCCTCAAATTATACCTATTTACTGGGATTACAGATTTTTTTAAAATGATTTAAAAACTTAAATGGAAGAGCAAAGAGCCAAGAGAGTCCTAAAGAATCAAGCAGATTTTTCCTATCAGAAAAATTTGTAATAATTAAAACTGTGTAACTGGTGCAGAGAGAGAGCAATAGAAGAGAATGGAAAAATAAGAAAATGATCTATGCACATAGAAAACTTGACATAAGGCACAATTAAATTCAGAATTAATGGGAAAGAACAGATTATTCAATAACTGGTTCTAGAATAATTGCTTATCTATAAGGATAAAATTGTAGACTGACCCTTAACTCAAGCCTTACAGCAAAAACAAAAAAATCCGTTTCTAATGTATTAAGCCTTAAGTATGATAATAAAATATTAGAAACTCTAGAAGGAAATTTAGGATAAAAACTTCCATAGCCTTAATTTATTAAACGAAACTATGTAAACTGTAATAAGGATTAAGAAATTTGACTTCGCCACAGTTAAGAACCATGCATTAAAAGACCCTGTAAAGACTTGTGGTTACCAAGGGGGAGGGATTTGGGGGGGAAATGGGCTGGGAGTTTGGGGTTAGCAAATACAGACTATTGTGTTGCCCAAAAATTTCATTTGGTTTTTTCCATACCATCCTGTGAAAAACCCAATGATTCTTTTGGCCAACCCAACACTATATGTAGAATGGATGAACAGCAAGGTCCTACGGTATAACACAGGGAAATATATTCAATATCCTATGATAAGCCATGATGGAAAAAAATATGAAAAAAGTATATGTGTATGTATGTGTATATATATATATGTATGTGTGTGTAAATGTAAATATATATACATATATACAACTGAATCACTTTGCTGTGGAACAGAAATTGATATAACATTGTAAATCAACTATAATCAATTTTTTTAAAGACCCTGTAAATAATGTAAAAGACAAACCACAAACTGGGAAAATATATTTGTGATTCACATAACAAAAAATAAAAACTAGTGTCTATAATATATACCAACCTCGTGTATCAGTAGAAAAATATACATCAATTTTTTATTGAAAAATCGTGTCACATAGGTAACATGAGCAGTCGATAAATATCAAAGGATTCTCTACCTCACTACAGTCAGTGAACATTCAAATAATGATACACCATTATCACAGCTACCAGACTAGAAAAAAATTGAAGTCTAACAAAACCAAGTGATAAGAAGGTCATGGAATGATAGAATCTCTCAGAGCAGATAAGACCACAAATTGATATAATCATCTTTGGGAAATAACGTATCTCCCAGTCAACCTGAGTGTACATATAGCCCTTGCCTAAGCAGTTCTACTCCAAATCTTTGCACACGTGTGCCAGGAAACACATACAAGCTTTAGAATAGCACTGTCCATAATAGCAGCAAACACTAGAAACAGCTCAATTGTCCATTAAAGTTAGAATGGATAAAATTGTTATATAATCATACAGTGAAATACTGTGCTGTAGTAAAAATTAACTGCAGCCATATGCATCAACATAAATAAATTTGCGAAAAAATTTTGAAGTCAAAAACCAAACTGCAGGATATAGAAGTATAGTTCCATTCATGCATAGTTCAATAACAGGGATATCTAAACAAGATATTGTTCAGACACATGCATGTGGTTAAAATATGAAGAAAAAAATGGGAAGATAGTCACAAAATTTAGGATCTTGATTGCCTCTGGGAAGGAGATAGTGGTGTTGCTATCAAGGAGAGGTACACAGTAGCCTTCACAAGTATTAGTAATGTCCTGTTTCTTAAGCTGGCTGATAAGCACAAGGTTCTTCCTTTTATTTTTGTTATTTTACACAATTACACACTTTTACTTTGTATGATAGACTCACAACATTTTATAAAATTAAGAACAATTTGCTTTTAGACCGGCTACCCTGATAGCTCAGTTGGTAAAGAATCTTCCAGCAATGCAGGAGACCCCAGTTTTATTCCTAGGGTCAGGAAGATCCCCTGGCAAAGGGATAGGCTACCCACTCCAATAGTCTTGGGCTTCCCTTGTGGCTCAGCTGGTAAAGAATCCACCTGCAATGTGAGAGATCTGGGTTCGATCCCTGGGTTGGGAAGATACCCTGGGAAAGGGAAAGGCTACCCACGCCAGTATTCTGACCTAGAGAATTCCATGGGGTCACAAAGAGTCAGGCATGACTGAATGACTTTTACTTACTCACTCACTTTTAGATAATTGATTTGGCTTTATAAAGGAACCAATGGATTAGTTTAATACTTTTCTTTATAGACTGATAATTTCCACTGTCTCCTTGGGCTACAAAATTATAAAATTTAAATCACCCTCCTCAAACACAGAAATCTAAGTAATTTTGATTGAACTGTTAACTTTTGAATTTTTTACAAACATAGGTATATATACACGTATATATGAATTTTAAGATGATACCTATGAAAGAATCTGAAGCCATATAAACCTACACAAATGCAAGCTAATATACATATACATGATGCATGTTTTAAAAGATAGGTAGAATCACTGTTTTTTTTGTGTGGCTAGCGATCAGATTAGTTGGGTGTTCTTTGAAGTCTGATAAACCTATTTCTTCTGTCTTTTGTTTCTGTTTTGATACTACAAAAACAAGATGATTGTGTCAACTGAAAAAATACACAGCCTAAAAGCTGAGAATTACGCTTGATGAGTTAGCCTTATGGAAGACTATAACCTGGGAAGGCAGCCTCTCAGATAGCTCTAAGGGACTGGCTGTTCCTAAGAGGTAAGGGAGGAGCCAGGATACATAGGAGTTTTTACTGGAGGGAAAACTACATAGTGGAATATCAAAAGATTACTGCTAATCACACACACACCAAAAAAAACATAACTCAGATGGAGGAATTTCATGATTTCTTATCTATGGGAATATGCAAGCATCTGAACTTACTGAGATCATTCATAGATACACAGCTTAGCTATTTATAGCCAGTATCCTGTTTTCCTCTATCCTGAATTCCCCTTGGGGCACACAAGAGTGGGAGATGGAGGCCGTTGCAGTGACTGATGGCTTTATGGTGGAAACATCCTTGTTCACTGAGAGGGCAGGTGACATTTTTTGTCCACATTTGGAAAAAGTAGAGATGGGAATAGAACATCATGTATATTTGCAGAATAATCTAGGGGTTCCTGTTATGTGACATAAATGTGGAAGGAGGAGAAAAGAAATAGTTTTCACCAAAAAACCTAAGTTAACTACATCCCACTAAAGAGTCAAAAGTTTACTAACAATAATATCTGTACCTCCCTAAAAGTGAAAGTGTTAGTCACTCAGTTGCGTCCAACTCTCTGCCACCCCATGGACTGTAGCCCACCAGGCTCCTCTGTCCATGGAATTCTCCTGGCAAGAATACTGGAGTGGGTTGCCATTCCCTTCTCCAGGGGATCTTCCGAACCCAGGGATCGAACCTGGGTCTCCTGCATTGTGGGCAGATTCTTTACCATCTAAGCAACCAGACCAGGGAAGCCCTGTACCTCTGTATCTCCCTATTCCTACTGAAATAAAACTTAGCTTAGGTGTATAAGAGTTGATGAGATCATTCCAAGAAAAAGCACCACACTTGGGTGAAAATGGATATATCCAAGATAGTATGCAAGGAATTTAACAATCAGTTCAGCATGATAAGTCAGAAAGCATACTAGCCAACCCTTAAGCTACATCACTGCATCCAAATATCAAGACCAGTATTTGTTGAACTTTTATTCTATTTTATAGAAATTTTGTTTGCTTTTTAACCTAGAATAGTGACTTGTACACAGTAGTTGCTGAGTGAATATTTGTTGAATAAATGACATATTTAAAATTTAAAAAGCAGAGAGTAAAAACTAAAAGCTGTTATAACAGAGTAAATATTTATAAAAGTATTCCAAGTGGACTGAGAATAACAGCCGGAGATTAAGAGAGAGCAGTCAGGAATGCTAGGGAGCAGAACAGAGCAGCTGCAAGGTGTGTGGGGTCTACAGTCTGAAAGATATGAGTTGAACACTGTTCTCTGCTGAATTTGTAGTGTTGACTTAAAAAATATTCATCACCTAAAAGTTGAGAGTTGTGCTTTAGTCAGCGGGAATTATCAGGACTTCAGACCCAGGAGATAGCATCTCCTGTAACCCTGAAAGAACTGCTCCAAGGAGGGGAGGCAGGTCATATAGAAGTTTTGCAACAAAAGGCAGGTAGTCTGAACATTAAAAGGTGATTGTTAATGAAAGAAAACAAGATACCCCAAGTTAAAGAATTTAGTATTGCTATGTATATGAAGGTGCAAGGGTCTGGGCTCACTGAAATCATTCCTTTGATATGCAGCTCAGCTATCTGGGGCCAGTATCCCTTGTTTTCACATCCTGAGTTTCCTCAGGGCTCACCGAAGGGAGTGGCTGCAATCTGATGGCAAGTATTCTTTCCTTCCTGAGTTCCATCCTCCGTGGCTGCAATCACTGATGACTATGACATCCTTGTTTACTGATATGGCAGAAAATATTCCATTTCCCAGTAATCTCAACCAAAATACCAAAAACCTTGTATTTTTCTGGCTGTTTTTAAAGATCTTTCATTTCAGCAGTTTCACTATGATAAAATATATTTTTCTGTTCTGCTTAGGACTCATTTTCTGAGCCTCAAGATTCTTGTCTTTCTGCTGTTCTGGAGATCCTCATCCAATATTTTTCTTCAAATATTGACTATTGGAAATTAGTTTTAGCCACATAAAGAGCCTTGCTTCTCTTTCATGTCCCTTAAACTCTTTTACATGTTTCCTTTCGTTATCTTTCCTTAGCTTCATCTCTGATTTCGATGATTTTCTATTATCTGTGTCGGAACTGCCGTCTGACTTTCCCTTTGAGACTTTTGTTTCAGTGATCAAATAAGTCAAGTTTAGAAGTTCTACTTGTTGTCTTGAATCTTAGATCTCCTCTTCCCCCATATGTCTTGTTACTGTGTTTTTATTTCATGTAAGTGATACTTTGCCTGTGGGTATCTTTTCTGGTCTGGGTTGAAGAGGACTATTTCTACAGTGGTTGTGTGATTGCTTCTGACAGATTTATCAGGCGTATTCCCAGCCCAAACCCCTTTTATGCTATTTCCTTAACTGGCATTTCACACTCTATATGGGTAGCATAAATTAGAATCTCAAACTCTAGCTAAAAATGCCCCCCCTCCCCCGCCGAGGGTAATGAATTCCTAGGGAAGCCCTTTGCATTTCCTCCACCTGGAACCAAAACCAAGAAAGACAATTTCTTTCCTTGCCGATACATGCTGAAGTACAGATTTTTTTTTTTTTCTAAATTTCCCTTTAACTGAGACTGTAGTTACTCAAAGTTCCCTGCTCTTTATAAAAGTTTTAATTCCATTTCCTGTGAACCCTCCATTTTCTCTATGAGCTCAAAGGCTTTATCTCCTGGTTTTTCATGAATGCTATACCTCCAGCCCTCACGTTTCTGGCTGATTTCATTTCCCAATTTATACTTGTCTTCTGGGAATTTCCCCTTATTGAAAACTCAGCTTCACAGTTCATTGAAAAGTTTTCAGGACACCTCTCTTCCTTGCTACAGAAAATGGAAATCTCCCACTTAGCTAAATTAGATCCAACCATATGACTTGTTGATATTTGACTATTTTTGACCTGTAAAATTCTGTTCATAGTATCACTCAGATATTTAACTTAAATATTTTCTAACCCTTAGTTGATGTGAGGATTAAATGAGATAATGTATTTAAAGATCTTATCAGTTTGGACATGTAGATAACAATAAATGGTAACAACATTATAAATACACATGTCCATAAATGCAAAGGATACATATTGTCTGGTTGGTCCTTCTTCCTCAGTTCTTGCCTCATTGTAGCAAAGAATTGAAATGACCAACAGTTATAGGTCAAGCAGGCAAGATTTATTGTGCAAGCAGTACACTGTTGACACGTTAAGAGTGGGCCACCCCACAGGAGAGGCCCTGTCCTAGTTTGGCTTACCTCTTTTATCGCCCTTGTTCCCTCCCCTGAGTGGTTCCTGAGGCATCATAGGTTATACCCTATGCAGATAGGGAATAGCCTGCATATGCCCAAGACCAGCAGGGAAGGGGGCTTGCTTTCTGGGAACTTGGCATACTTTTAGGAAAGGGGATGTGTTGGGCATATTTTCTCACCAGAGGTTCCCATTCTAATCCATGGCTTCCCCTTTTTGCAGACTTATTTGTTTTTCGAGTTGCTGCTTCCTCTGACTGCCATCTGAGACCCTGTTTCCCTATTATAACTAACAATATCATAAATAAAATACTGTTAATAGGATTTGCCTCGAGGGAGGGGACCTTCCTTACTGGAAACAGAGAAGGAAAGAGATACTTACTAATTTTTCCTGTAAACTCTTTGGTAACTCTTAAATTTTGAACTATTTGCATATATTTCCTATTACAAAAATCATTGTAAAAATTATAGGCCCATGAAACTACATAGCATGCTATACATAAGATATATATTGTAAAGTATAGTTCAGGCCGAGGCAGAAAAGGAGAGATGACCTCAACAGAAGTAGGTTACCTTTACTTAGGCAAGGAGGGGCGACAGTCAGCCTAACGACCAGGCTGAGCACTGAGAAGGATCAGGGAGGCTCCATATTTATAGGGAGGTTTGTGGAAGTGATAAGGGAAACATTAATCAGGCTGGCTGTTTTGGTTATTCTTTCGTTGAGATGACATTTGTAGTTGGGCAGGGGGTGATAAGTCTTCTGGGCAGGTGTGGGGGGTGGAGGGTTTCTGGACAGGGGTGATATGTCTCAGATAGATGCAACCGGCCTGGAGCATCAGGGTGGAACCTTAAGTTCTCTTTTGTTTTCCCTGAAGTTAGATGATTCAGCAAGGGCCTTTGAGACTGTCATTTTCTTCTCTAGGCCCAAAGGACTCCTTCATATATGGGAGACTGTATGAAGATTCCTTAAAAAACTGGGGATAATACCACCATATGACCCAGCAATCCCACTCCTTGGCATGTACCCTGAGGAAACTAAAATTGAAAGAGACATATGTATCCCTTTGTTCACTACAGCACTATTTACAATAGCTAGAACATGGAAGCAACCTAGATGTCCATCAGCAGCTAAATGGATAAAGAAGTCGTGGTACATATACACAAAAGAATATTACTCAGCCATAGAAAGGAACGCATTTGAGACAGTTCTGATGAGGTGGATGAACCTAGAACCTATTATACAGAGTGAAGTGAGTCAGAAAGAGAAAGATAAATACCGTATTCTAATGCACATGCACGGGATCTAGAAAAATGGTACTGAAGAATTTATTTACAGGCCAACAAAGGAGAAACAGACATGGAGAAAAATCTTATGGACATGGGGAGAGAGGAGAGGGTAAGACACCTGGAAAGAGTAACATGAAAACTTACATTACCCTATGTAAAATATACAGCCAATGGGGAACTTGCTGTCTGGCTCAGGAAACTCAAACAGGGGCTCTGTGTCAACCTAGAGGGGTGGGATGGAGAGGAAGATGGAAGGGAGGTTCAAAAGGGAGGGACTATATGTATACCTATGGCTGATTCATGTTGAGGTTTGGCAGAAAACAGCAATATCCTGTAAAGCAATTATCCTTCAATAAAAAATAAATTTTAAAAAACGAAGTAGCCACTGCTTTTTAAAAGAGGCTCTTACCACATGATTCCTCTCTATGTCTATGGTAATCAAGGCCTTCACTATAACGATAGTAATGGAATTTTTAAATGGCACCCAAACATATGAGGCCAGTAAAAGAAGTTATCAGAGCAGTTGAAGTGCCCAACATCCTTCTAAGGACTCATGCGAGATGGCCCGAATACCATATGTTGGAGTACCACAGTACTTCTGTGCACCTCTGGACTAGTGGGATTTGCCTTCAGTTGTTGTTCCTTAGCCGTTTGAGGTAATTTATTGTATTGATGTTTTTCCCCTGGTCTACAGCAGGGTTTCTTAACCTCCAGATACTGATGCTTCAGACCTGATCATTCTCTGTGGGGGGAGCGGTCCTGTGCCCTGTAAGATGTGTGGCCACATCTCCAGTCTCTATCCTAGTGCCAGCAACACTCCCTTGCCTCAGTTTTTTCTACCGACATTGCTAAATGCTCTCTGAGGGACAGAACTGCAGAACTGCTCCCAACCGAGAGAGACTTGTGAGCAACGTACATCTTGCTGAACGCGTTGGTCTGAGCCTGTGTTGGTGAGTTAAGTGTCGAGACTGAGAAGAAATACCCAAAGGTCTTTCTGTGACTGAGGAAGAGGAGGAAACTCCTTTCATAGCTTAAACTGGTTCTCTCACCAGATAGACCAAAGGGAACGAGTGGCAACATCTCAGTGGTACTCAAAAAAATGTCAGCGTCCTCCCTTTGAAACTTGTGAAGTGTCAGTTCGAAAGGTGTTCCTTCTGCAAGTCATAGAGCAAAGCCCACTTGCAAATAGTACCTGGACATTCTTTTGGGTGGGCTTCCCTGGTGGCTCAATGGTAGAGAATCCGCCTGCCAATGCAGGAGACACAAGTTTGATCCCTGGGTTGGGAAGATCCCCTGCAGAAGGAAATGGCTACCTACTCCATATTCTTGCCTGGGGCATTCCATGGACAGAGAAGCCTGGCGGGCCACAGTCCAACGGGTTGCAAAAGAGTCTGACATGACTTCACACCTAAACAACATGGGTACAAGCTCATACATAAACTGTGGAGTACAGAAAAGGACCGGCAGGAAGTCCTAGGGTACATTCCACTCCTTGGCTCACTAAGAAGAATCACATCAATCTATCTCCTCAGTCAAATAAACCTTTCTGCGCACAACACCGCTTAGAAAAGCTTGCTTACTCTTAATTTAGCTGATATGTATTAGACACTTTTAAAGTTCTGAGTCGAGGATTCATTCTATTTAAAACATTGCCATCACCTCATTCTATGTTCATTTCTAAATGACTTAAAACTTTGCACTTAAAAATATTAACTTTGTAAAAGTCTAACCTGGCATGGAAAGATACAGCAGGTTTTGGAAAAACCCTCTTTAAAAAGTGAATCAGAGACTCATAGACTCATATTAATCTGTTAGTTTTTCTCCCTTGCCCTACCTTCTTTAAATGTTTTAGTACAAATGGAGTTACTTAGAGGATCCCTACTTCAAACATAGGAAATAAACTGTAATTTGCAAAGTTAATTATCAAATATCAGCGTTGAGAAGTGAATAATCTTAGTCAGTTGGGTGCAAGTTTTCATCATTTAAATGTCACTGAAAGCTGTAATAGGCATGTTTAATTTTTTAATTAAAATACTTTAAAATTACTTAAGGTTACTTTTAAAGTACAAATAAAAATAAAGATAATTTTTAAAAGCTAGTTTATATTAGGATGAGTTTATATAAAAGCACTTCAACTTATTTTAAAATCTTCATAACATCTTAAAATCCATTACTTTATATGGGAAATGTCTCTAAGACTTAGTCTTTCAAGGATAAGATAGTTTTATTTTTCCAGTTAAGTCCAGAATTGTTTTAGCCCTTTCACCTTACCTATATATGCATCAATCAATTTGCTTCTGCCTCCCAAGTTCAATATGAAGAATCATATTAGTCTTGAATCAGAATAGTCCTGAAGTAGTGTGTGATTTTCAAATTGTGGGGGGAAAATCACTTGCCTTCTGCCTTATTTGTAAAATACTATCCTCAAAATTCTATTTCAGGGTCAGCAACTGTGATATTAGATTGAATATGCATGAACTGAACACATTTACAAGTTTAAAAGATCTTGGGTTTCTGAAAACAATATGCTATTGTTCTCATTTTGCCCTTCTCTTTTCCCTCCAGCTATTAAAAAAAAAAAAAAGATGCTCCCTTCTCTTTCCTCACTATACTTAGTCTAAGAGTTAATGACCCACACCTGAGCACATAAGCAAAAAGGAGAATGCAAATAACCAGAGGTACAGAAAACTAAGAATAGCTGCAAAAAAGGGCTCTACTCTCCTTTGGTCTTTCTCCATCACTACAAAGGGGAGTGATTACATAAGTTTTCTAGAGTGGATAAAATTTTCTAGAATTTAAGATGGTAGCAAGAATGGGCATAACCCTTAATATCTTTTCATCTACAAGAGACCTTGAAGTGATCCCCTCTTAACTGATAACAGGAATACATGGTGACTCAGACAGTAAAGGATCTGCCTACAATGCCGGAGACCTGGGTTCTATCCTGGGTCAGGAAGATCCCCTGGAGAAGGAAATGGCAACCCACTCCAGTGTTCTTGCCTGGAGAATTCCATGGACAGAAGAGCCTGGCAGGCTACAGTCCATGAGGTCTCAGACAGTTGGACATGACTGAGCAACTTTCACTTTCCCATGACTGATTCATGTTGTATGGCAGAAACCAATGCAACATTGTAAAACAATGCTCCTTCGATTAAAACTTTTTTAAAAATTTAAAGGAAAAAAAACCTGATAGGTTATATATATGCTAATGACTTGCCTACACTTGGAAGGGCCACTGCTTACATCCCAGTGGTGAGGCAGAGAGCCCTGCTGTCATCTTCCTGAGCAGGAGACCTCAAGAAACTTGGTGTATATCCCATTTAAACTGCCTAAAGCATGTTCCACTACCAAACAGCAGTGTGACCTTGGGCAAATTTTCTTAAACTCTTTGAGTCTGATTTACTTCCTAGGATCTGTACAGAGCAAACAATGGAATATAAACACAGTAATCAAATCACAGTGAACATTCGACAAATGGCAGGGACATGGGGAGTGCCTTCTGGTGACACCTCTTTGTTCCAGTTCCCCTCTCTATCATCCTGTCATTCCTGCCAGGTCACTTTTTTTTTTGTTTTGCCAGGCTAAAAAAGGGGGCATGGGGGAGAAAGGAGAAGCATGAACATATGTTCAACTGAAAACAAAAAGAAATTCACTCGCAAGACACACATTCTTGATTTGGGTTGTGGCTCCGCTTATTGAGTGCATGCCCTTTGAGGCCCCATGCTTTTGACTGCTCTCCTAATCTCCCCTTGAGTATTACAGCCACAGGCTGTTCAGCACAACTCACATGGGAATTAGGTCCTTTAAGAGATTGACCTTCTGATGATGTGTTTCCAAAAGGAGTCCCGCTCACTTCCAACATGAAGCCTAGATCTGGAGGATAAACGGAGGGGTGCAGCGGTTCCCTGATACGGAGACTGCCATAACCGCGCCTCTCTCTGCTCCTTCTTCCTCTTAGCTCCGATAAAGGATTAGCTTGCTGGAGGCAGTAGCACTCCCCTCTCTGACCTGTCCGATTCCATTAGAACAGCCCCAGGGGAGTTACGGGAGGGGGCTGTCTCTTGGGAACCATCCTTGGGACTACATCGCGACAATTTCCACAGTGCCAGCCACTTCCCTGACTCTTTGTGAAACTGTCCAATTTTTTTTCTTTATTTTCTCTTTTTAAATTTTTAATTAGAGGATAGTTACTTCACAGTATTGTCACGGTTTCTGCCATACATCAACGTGAACTGGCCACAGGTATACATGTGTCTTCTCCCTCTTGAACCTCCCTCCCACTGCCCTCCCCGTCCCAGCCCTCTATATTGTCACAGAGCACCAGCTTTGGGCCCGCTGCATCATACAGCAAATAGCCACTGGCTATCTATATTGCCTATTGTAATGTATATGTTTCAATGCTATTCTCTCCAATCATCCCATCCTCTCCTTCCCCCACTGTGTCCGAAAGTCTCTTCTTTATGTCTGCATCCCTTTTGCTGCTCTGCAAGTAGGATCATCAGTACTATTTTTCTAGATTCCATATGTATGCGTTAGTATGTTATATTTGTCTTTCTCTTTCTGACTTACTTCACTCCATACAATAGGCTCTAGGTTCATCTACCTCATTAGAACTGACTCAAATGCATTCCTTTTTATAGCTGAGTAATATTCTATTGGGTATACGTACCACAACTTCTTTATCCATTCATCTGTCATTTTTTTTAATCAATTCATCTAGGTTGCTTTGATATCCTAGCTATTATACACAGTGCCACAGTGAACATTGGGGTACATGCGTCTCTTTCAATTATGGTTTCCTCAGGGCATATGCCCAGTAGTGGGATTACTGGGTCATATGGTGGTTTTATTCTTAGTTTTTTAAGGAGTCTCCATACTGTTCTTCATAGTGGCAGTATCAATTTATATTCCTCACCAACAGTGCAAGAGATTTCCCTTTTCTCCACACCATCTCCAGCATTTGTTGTCTGTAGACTTTTTGATGATGGCCATTCTGAGTGGTGTGAAATATCTCACTGTAGTTTTGATTTGCATTTCTCTAATAATGAGTGATGTTGAGCATCTTTTCATGTATTAATTAGGCATCTGAAACGGTCAGTTTCCTCATTTATTGTCATGTATCAGTGTTCATTTCTCTTTTCTCAACTCAAAAGAGAGGCCCTTGCTTTTTCATCAATGTGAAAGTGTTATCTTTAGTAAAACTAACTATAAATTTACCATGTTTGTATGTTTTGCTTTATATTAACTCCAACTCAGGAAATTTTTGATTCATTTCCTCAAGAAATTTCAGTCTTCAAAGAGAATCACATTCATAGCAATTTTTCCATCCTTTCATCACATTCAATACATTGTGAATATTGACTGGTTAGAGTTTTAAGCAATGTGGAAATTTTTATTTTCAAAGAAATGATGGGCACAGTGAGAGAATAAGTTCAAAGATCAAAATAATATTTCTGAGATTAAGCAACTATTAAGAAATGGTTATATTTCAGCTGTAACTTTTTTTAATTTAACTTTTTATTGAAGGATAATTGCTTTACAGAATTTTGTTGTTTTCTATCAAACCTCAACATGAATCTCAGTTGTAGCTTTTAAAATTTGAGTTTCAAGATTTTCCTATTAAAATTTGTTTTTAGCATAAGTCAGGTTTCCTGAATCTGTATTGAATCTCAGTTTACTATCAGTTCCACCATTAAATATCATTATACCAGAAGACAACTTTGCTTATCACTCTCAGAGAAGTCTCTTTAAACTAAGACTCTAAAGATCAGGCAGGTTTTATTTCTAGTCATAGTGGTGCCTTTATCACAGAGATAATTATTCTCTATAACATGTAAATCATTAAAGTGGAGGAAAAGAAAGTTAAAAACTGCCAGTTTCTGGTGCTATTCAACTATAAAGAACTATATTCACAGAGCAGAAAGCATCTTGGTTAGGATAAAATTAAAATATATTCTTTCTTCTAAGAATGGAGAATGATAACTTGAAGACATGTAAGAAATGACTTGATGAAAAAGAATATTTTATACTCAATAAGGTATCCAAAGTTGGCCAGAGCAGTGTCAGTTTCTAACAGTTATATAGGAATCATGTAGTCAGGATTAATTGAATATAACATTAATTGAATATGATTGTAGACAAATGGTAAATCTCCTGGCTCTCAGCCTTGCCAGAAAACTTTTAAAGGCTGCCTGCCAGTTCATGATGTGAAAAGGTGTTATGAGTTTGCTACTAGGGTAAATTTTTGCAGGGGAGAGAAAAGTCACTTGGAACCCAGACAGTCATTTTATAGTGGGAAAACATGAACATCTTAGTGGAGCTCATCTTAGTGGAGCACCCCCTCCTCCCACCCCTCTCAGTTAAAGGACGGGAGGGGGAGGAAAGGGAAATGGCCCCAGCCCATGGTTTCTTCTACCCTGAAAGACTGAGGCCTCCACCACTGCACACTGGTCAAGAATGTCATGAATCACTCAGTAGCTTGGCTTCAAAGATCTTGAAACAACTTACTACAGTTGTCAGGCAGTAATAATCTTATCATATTTATGGTGAAACGATATCCTTACAAGTGATAGTAATACTCCCAGTCGCCAAATGTTGAAATCTTTACCTTACTCAGGGGAAACTGGAACTGGGCAAAGTGATCAAGAGGATTCACTTCTTCCAAAGGAAATAAAACTTCCAAGTTCAGCATAGCAAACAGAGATACATTTTTCTCATCTCCCCATGTACCCATTGTCTTTGTCAGGGTGCCCAAAACATATTCTTTTGCCAAGAACTTAACCCAGGCATCCAGAAGTTCGAGATTCATAAGGTTCCAATAAGCACCTGGGACAGATCCATACCAAGAACTAAGGGGAGCTCTTTCCCTCTTGTGCCGTTAACATGGGTTCTTTCTCCTTCCTCTGATGGATCCCATTTTAATCTGTGTGTTTCTAAGCAAATTTTATTGTTAGAAATGTTAAAGAAAACACAAAAATATACTGTTATATGTTTAACGTGGGTGAAACAGAGGGAAATTCACATTTGCTTTGAGGGAACTAAAAAGTTTTCAACCTAGGGAAGGAAAATGGCCAAATGATTCCCAAGCCAGTGGAAGATGAGTCCAGAGCATCACTTTGACAGCAGAGAAATCTGCCTTTGGGTAAAACATGACATAGCTCACTTATACCTCTGTTCAATGGGCATGAGAATTTTGATTCTAGAACTAAGCTTTTGCTTCTGGGTAAATGGTCAATTTTTCCATTACAGCAATGCTCAATAAGATGTACCCTGAGTATACTGTTAGTTGTCTCTGTAAGGTTATTGTAAATTCTGTTGTCATAGGTGTGTTCTACGCAAGGGAAAGCCTCGTAGCCCAGATGGAGAAGTTAGTCTGCCAAAGCTGGGCTTCACATTCTTGCTGCAGACTCTCTCAGCTTAGCCAGAATCACACTGTCTTCAGAAGAGCAACCAAGCCCCAAACTGCAGGGTGGCTTAGTACATTGTTAAGCTTATTTAATTTTTTTTTATATGTACCACAGCTTTCTTTTTTTAAATTTTCTTTACTTTATTGTGTTGGTTTTGCAATACAATGACATGAAACCGCCATGAGTTTACATATGCTCCCCCTCTAGAACCTCCCTCCCTCCTCCCTCCGATTCCCTCCCCCTGGGTCATCTCGGTGCATGGGTGTCAGCAGGCCTGTGTATCAGTCTGGAGGCTCTAGGTGTGAACTCATTTTCTTGTCTCTTCCAGCTTCTAGAGGCCACCCCCATTCATTCAGCCATGGCCCCCTTATCCCATTTTCAATGCCAGAAACAGTGGTCAAACCCTCCTCACCTGGCATCACTCTCACCTCCTGCCCCTCTTTCACTGTCATAGACCCTTGCGATTATATTAATCCACCTAGATAGTCCAGTCTCCTATCCCGATATTAAAGGCAGCTGATTAGCAACCTTAATTCCATCTGTAACCTTAACTCCTTTGCCATGTAAAGTAGCATGTTCACAGATTCTGGCATATATGAAATTTGCTTTCAAAATAGGGTCTTGTGTTCCCCCAAGGCGATAGTAGTAATAAAAAACTTATCCCTTGCTGGTGGCAGATGCAAGCGACCAGGCTACTTCTCCACTGGCAGTTGTGTATTCTGTGGGATTTTTTTTTCCTACCCTGGTTATGATGCCCTCTGAGATTCCAAAACTCCCTACAGACCCGCCTGTGAGAGGGTTTCCTACTATTTGGAAACTTCTCCTCCTTCACGACTCCCTCCCCAGGACAGGTCTCCATCCCTAACTCTTCTTTCTCTCTTTTTGTCTTTTATGTTTTGTCCTACCTCCTTTTGTAGAGAATGGGCTGCCTTTCTGGGTGCCTGGTGTCCTTTGCCAGCATTCAGAAGTTGTTTTGTGGAAGTTGCTCAGCATTCAAATGACCTTATGATGAATTTGTGGGGGAGAAAGTGGTCTCCCCTTCCTATTCCTCTGCCATCTTGAGGCCACCTCTCAGGGGCTCTTCTTGACCCAAGGATTGAACCCATGGGTCTCTTGCATTGGCAGGTGGATTCTTTACCACTGTGCCACCTGGGAAGTCCATGAAGGGCTCTAAAATAGGCCAAATCTATTTTAGTTGCAAGAGTCAGAAAACTAGCTTGAATCTGCTTAGGCAATTAACCACTGGAACTCAGCTACAGATTCAGAGATAAGCACATTAAGAATTTCAAGATGGGGACTGTAGAGCGTTAAATCCCAAGTTCAGGACCCTTCTGAGCTGGGGAGTGATGGGTGACTGGGTGGATGAAGAGACAGTGCCTTGGTGTGTGAAGAAGAAACCTAGTGTCCTGGTTCAATTCTGATCCTAATTACCAGGGTGACCTTGAGGAAGCCTCTTCAATTGCTTTCTTATGGAAAAACCAAGCATTTTGGACCAGACCAACTTTATCCATTATCCAACAAGTCACTTCCTCAGAAATAATTTAAGTTTATGCTCCTAAAAAAGACTTGAAAAATGGCTTAACTTTAAAATGACAGTTTCTAGTCTCACCATCAAACAACCTGCTTTAAAAAAAAAGTCTCAGTGATACCAAATACCCTTCATGTTAAATATACACATACACACAAACACAATCGTGATATTTTCAATTTCAAAGAAATCCTAAACTAAAAGTTTCACATTAAAGTAATTCATCTTTGATTCTGAAGTTCACTCAAAAGCATCCAAATTCAATACAGCATGTAACTTCCCCCGTTTATCAGATTTAGGACCTGAAATTTTGATGAATCACCTACAAAGTTGAACCCTCCCCTCTGAGAAACTGGAACATGTCTGAAGAGTAAGCAAACACAAACTTAAAAACTTGAGAGGAAAAAATTACACCTTTAAATGAGAAATAAATTGTATCTTTGCAATCCCGTGCTTGATGTTAATAGTCTGTAGCAAGGTTCAGACACAAAACATCAAACATAATGGAGCATGCACTTCTTCACTCCCCTTTCCTGGAGTAGCGCTTATGACCACCACAACTCCCTTCTGTGCAGGGGACCAGAAGGAGCTTCTGCCGGCAGACAGACAGCAATGAAGTCCTTGATGGTGTCCCCAGTTGAGGCCTCAGGTTTTACCAGACCAGTACTGTGTTGTGAAACGATCTGTTTTGCTGTGACACTTTAGTGACAAATCAGCTCATAATGTGGAGCTGGTGATGAAAAGCGAGAGCAGGGGGATGATAATTAAAATACAGAGATTGCCATTTCCAGCTTTTTCCACTGAAATTATAACAAGAAGAGAAAATGAAAGTGGAGCAAAAAGTTGTAGAGGAAATAGCACTGGGAGCTTGAAAGACAAGACAATAGAAAAGGACCTTTATGATCACATCCCCTAGTAGGTGCCCTTCACATAACTTTAACCTACCCAGGCTCTTCAGCAGTTACGGTTTGCAACAGAGAACAACAGGCAACATCTACAGTCGTTAGGCGGTGGAAAGCAGTGACACTGTTGGTTACTCAGTCATGTGTGACTCTTTGCGACCCCATGGACTGTAGCCAGCCAGGGGCCTCTGTCCCTGGAATTCTCCAGGCAAGAATACAGAGTGGATAATCATTTTCTTCTCCAGGGGATCTTCCCAACCCAGGAATTGAATCTGGGTCTCCTGCATTGCAGGCGAATTCATTACCATCTGAGCCACCACAAAAAAAAAAAAAAAAGCAAGCATTCTTAAAGCAAATATACAAGCCAAGGAAGAAAGCACACGAGAAACAGGTGAAGGAACATCAAATTTGAAGTCATTAGGAGCACAGATTCTGCCCGTTTCTATACCCTCTTATTTTCGGGGACATGTTATTTACATTCTCTAAGCTTATTTCTCAAAGTTCTTCTATAAATTGGAGCTGATACCAGCACCTATCTCATCAGTTTGCTCTTAAGGTGTTCCATAGAAAGTGCATAAGTAGCTCTGTGCAAAGCACATATTGCAATGTGTTTAATAAACATATTATTGATGTTTTTATTATTTCTATAAGATCAACCGTTGCAGCAGAAATTCATGTTTCTCTCTCCACTATCCATTATCCTATTATTTGTAAATGAGCCCCACTTTTGTGTAGGTGTTTATTCCTCAGAGATTATGACCCTCTCCCCAGCTCAGGCTGCCTCTTAATAAACCCAGGACAACCCCAGCTTTCTCAAACCCCTGCCAGTGATTGTGTCAGACAAAAACAAGGAGCCACTGGGCCAATGAGACATGAAGAAAGTCTGTCGAGGGAGGTTTCTGGGAAAGGTCTCATCATTCTTTTAAATGGGATACCTGGGACAAAATGACTTTGCATACATTGGATGCTGCATCTAGATGTAAAGTCTGGAATTATGGGAGCATCCTGTGTTCCTGAGGGGAGTGACTTCCAAGGACAAAGCCAACAAGCCAAGAAAGTCAAGAGCAGGGAGATGGGAGGAACTTATGTTCCTGATGAGGCCATGGAACCACTGAATTAGCTAACAAAGGAAGAACCACCTTATCCTGGGATGTTTTGTTAAGATCAAAAGTAAATTTCCTTGTTGTTGAAGCCAGCTGGGCCAGTCTTTTCCTCATAGATGAAAGTACCCTAACTGATAGAACCAAAGCGCAAAAACAGAAACCAGGAAACCAAGTGTCTTATGACCGCAATGTTGCCTCTAAAACCGACAAAGTTATCTATTCCCTGAGAATGTTAATTATTCTCCCATTTTCTCCCTTCTAGTCTCTCCAGTTACCCATTAAGGATACCACAAAAGAACCATGAGAAGTTTAACTCCCGGTATCTTAGGAAAGCTTCCTCCATGAAAGACTATGGTTCCCACCCGCACTCTCTCCTCTATACAGGCAGCCTCACTTCCCTCCTGACTCCTGACCAGCTCTGGAAAGCAATGAGCATGCAAAGGGAGAAACATACCAGCTTCAGGGTGAAAGAGGTGGCAAGGAAAAAGCTGGAGGAGAAGTGCCAGTGGGCAAGGAAGAGGAGGCACAGGGACATGTGTTGAGTGATGCAATCCAAGGGCCTCCCCACCTGCTAACGGGATTATGTGGGGGGTCCTTTCTCAAACCTCAAGTAGAGCAAAGACCTAGAACCATTCAGAGCTCATGAACACCAGCTTACCTCCCCATACAGGAAGGATTCTGCGAAGAAATGGATGCCAGTGGCAATGCGATGCTGGCAGGAAAACTAACTTCGAATCTACATGTCTGTGTGGAAGTTCTTTGGCCTTTTTTTTCCATTTGAATTCACATAACCTAGCTGTCTGCCTGAAACATCCAACCACAGAAAGTTTTTTTTGTATAGGTTAAATCCTCCTACAGGTTTTCCCTACAGGTTAAATTCTCAGCTCAGAGTAATTTCCATAATTTCTTTCTGGATTTGAGGTGGTATTCCAGTGATTGTTATAGCTTATGTCAGCCTGACTTTTTCTTGCTCCATAAATCAATTTCATTGTCAGATATGGTGAAGGTTTCTCCCCCCTTCATCTTACGCTACAGACCTCATCTCCCACACCCCAGATATTAGCTTTAATTGTGTAATTGAAATAAGAATGGGCCTCTTACGCCCTCTCTTTCTCTAACTTGAAGCCAGTTGTCTAGTTATCTTAATAAAGAAATGAAAAAGGAAAATAAAACAACCAACCAAAGAAAGAAAAGTAAGAAAACCCTATAAACCTTTCACAAAAATCCAATTCAAAAGCATTGAAGGGTAATGGAGAATTTTAAATTTCTTTTATTTTCCTTCTTTAAAAAATATACCACATAAGATGTTTGCTCTGTCATAAATTAAGGCAATTCGGAAGTATATTGACCAAAAAGTGAAAGTTCTTTGCTACCGAGATCCACCAAGATAACAACTGTAAGAGCTGAATATAGATCTTTTCAGAAATTTCTCTTTACATTTATGCAGATAAATGTTAGGTGGGAATTGCTTAGTAGAGGAAGAAATAGGAGGGCAATTATAGGACTATTCCTTGTATAGAAGGGGTACAACATCAAGTTTAGTTAGTATTGATAAAGTTAACAAGACCTTTAAAGAGACTGAGTTACAACAAGAGGAGAACACAACCAAGGAAACATTTGCACTTTTTAAATTACAAGTGTTGAGACAGGCAAAAGCCAGGAAGGGATTTGACCAAATAGAAGGGAAACTCTTGGTAAAAGTGGCAATGTGCATAATGCATTCTCCGTGCTCAAGCTGCATGACCTGCAGTTCATGGTAATGGCATTCTAATGAGATAAACCACACACAAACGTATGAGTAGTGATTAGAAGAGAGGGGCTGCTACAGACTCCAGGCAGGTTTACTGTGATGGGTGGTCCAGAAAGGAGTTAGGAAGGGGTCCGTGCCTTACAAAAAAAAACGCCGAGAGGAAAGGACACGACTCCAACAAGGCTGACACACATCACAGGTCTGCCTGCTCTAAGAGCTTCTGGGCACCACTGACTTGTCATATTGGGGCTTCCCAGCTGGCACTCGGAGAAGGTAATGGCACCCCACTCCAGTCCTCTTGCCTGAAAAATTCCAAGGATGGAGGAGCCTGGTAGGCTGCAGTCCATGGGGTCGCGAAGAGTCAGACACGACTGAGCGACTTCACTTTCACTTCTCATTTTCATGCATTGGAGAAGGCAATGGCAACCCACTCCAGTGTTCTTGCCTGGAGAATCCCAGGGACGGCGGAGGCTGGTGGGCTGCCGTCTATGGGGTCGCACGGAGTCAGACACGACTGAAGGGACTTAGCAGCAGCAGGAGGAGGCACTAGTGGTAAGGAACCCACCTGCCAATGCAGGATGCATAAAGAGAGGCAGGTTTCATCCCTGGGTCAGGAAGATCCACTGGGGAAGGAAGTGGCAACCCATTCCAGTAGTCTTGCCTGGAGAATCCCCATGGACAGAGGAGCGTGGCAGGTACAGTCCATATGGTTGCAAAGGGTCAGACACGACTGAGGTGACTAAGCACACACATGACTTGTCCTATCAGCCCTCTGTTGCCCAGCTTGGGTCAGAGGTGGAGTGAAGTCAAACACCAAGCTGTTGCACAAGGACCAGCCTATCTGACATCTTTGTTTCATAAAAACCTGGATGTTAGGAAATCAGGACTGGGGGAAAAGCCGTGGTTCATTTCCCTAGTGGCACAGGTAATAGTTCAGAATACTGTTGTGGTGTCCGTGTATGTGATGACTCCCTTATTTTCTTCCATTGTTTTCTTGGGGGAAAACCACTTCTAGGGTTTGACTCATTGGAAAGTATACAAATTTTTTGTTCTTTTACCTTTTCTTCTTCACTTGGTTTGCAACTTAGATACAACATCGGAGTACCAGAAGCTGTCTTATATTGTTAAATGGCCCTAAAGATAGAAGTCACATGGCGGGTGCATCCTACTGAGAGGCAGGAGGAACCCAGGTTCACGAGAGTTTTGGAACACCCCTGTTTTGGACTCTCTACCCTGTTTATTACTCTGTTGTTATTTGGTGCATTTCTTAAATGTTAATTCGCCATCATTTCAGGTTTTTTGTTTATATGAAGTCAAACTTAATCTCCATATACCACATGCTGTCTTCTTTTTGCTTCTTTTTCTTTCTTGTGTTTTGTCAGATTAAAGTTTGATGTTGATTGTGGAGTGTTTTATTTTCTCTCTAATTATTTTGAAGTTCTACACCCTATGCCTATCCTTAAGTGTTTACCATTAATATTTTGAAGTACATGTTGAAGCTATGTTTTTATCTTCCTGTTCAGAATTAATGTCTTGTCTTTACCCTTTCATTGAACAGGTCAAAAACCTAATCATTTACTGATGTCCCTCCTCGCTGAGTTACCCATGTTGACATCTTTTATCACTTTTAATTCTCTTTTGTTTTAACTCACTTCATTAAGGTATTATTGACATACAAAAAGTTGTACCTATTTAATGTATACAACTTGATGCATCTGGGGATAAGTATATACTCATAAGTTCTTGAGTATTATTAAGTACCAAGACTCTCCCAGTATTATTATAAAGTTTTATTTTTAAACCTGTGCATTATGATATTTTAAGGAATATATAACAGAAAGACTGGTAAACATGTATGCTCATTCTGTCTTCTAGATTTAACCTATGCATAATTACATAAAATATTCTATAATCCCATAATAAGATATTCATTAAAAACACAGCAAGAAAGTAGGGGATAGGGTTAACAACACATCTCAATTTTTAAAAGTTGCTCCCAATTTTTTCTTACCTAACTTAACAGTATTTTTCTAGCAGTTGTGCAAATCTATCTGTTCTCTCTTCTGTCTCTCATCGTAGCCTCTGCTCTTTCTTTCCCTCTGAAAGCCTTTCTCCTTGATGATCCCTCAATCAGCTCCCTTCTGATCTTTGCTTCACATCTACATTCCTTTCCCAACTTCCCACCTTTGTATCTACTGGCAAACCTATTCACTACCACAAGAGCTCCATGACCAAGAGATATACATACAAGATTCTTCCACTTCAGAAAACATGAGAAGAGTTATTGTAATCGCCTAACATTTAACATATATGTTAAAGCCACACATACTGTAAGCACAATAAATAAGGGAAACTGCTGCTTAAAAGATGGACTTCCCAGGTAGTGGTACGGGTGAAGAACCCAACTGCCAATGCAGGAGACGTAAGAGATGCCGGTTTGACTCCTAGGTCTGGAAGACCCCCCTGAAAAAGGGATGACGACCCACTCCACCATTCCTGCCTGGAGAATCCCATGGACAGAGGATCCCGGCAGGCTACAGGCCATAGCATCACAAAGAGTCAGACATGACTGATGTAACTTAGTATGCACGCATGCTGCTTAACAGAATGCAGTATCAATTCCCATGTAAAATGAAGAATTAAATCCTAATTTTTCTGTTCTAAATTTCTATTTCATGATTTGTGTTTCCTTAATGTATACCTATACCTGCTTTCTTCAATTTAACTCTGAATTTTGCAATAAGGAGTTCATGATCTGAGCCACAGTCTGCTCCTGGTCTTGTTTTTGCTGACTGTATAGAGCTTCTCCATCTTTGGCTGGAAAGAATATAATCAGTCTGATTTTGGTGTTGACAATCTGGTGATGTCCATGTGTAGAGTCTTCTCTTGTGTTGTTGGAAGAGGGTGTTTGCTATGACCAGTGTGTTCTCTTGGCAAAACTCTGTTATCCTTTGCCCTGCTTCATTCTGTACTCCAAGGTCAAATTTGCCTGTTACTCCAGGTATCTCTTATCTTCCTACTTTTGCATTCCAGTGCCCTGTAATGAAAAGGACATCTTTCGGGGGTGTTAGTTCTAAAAGGTCTTGTAGGTCTTCATAGAACTGTTCAACTTCAGTTTCTTCAGCGTTACTGTTTGGGGCATGGACTTGGATTACTGTGATATTGAATGGTTTGCCTTGGAAATAAATAGAGATCATTCTGTCTTTTTTGAGATTGCACCCAAGTACTGCATTTCTGACTCTTTTGTTGACTATGAGGACTACTGTATTTCTTCTAAGGGATTTTTGCCCACAGTAGTAGATATAATGGTCATCTGAGTTAAACTTGGCCATTACAGTACATTTTAGTTCACTGCTTCCTAAAATGTCAATGTTCACCCTTGCCCTCTCCTGTTTGACCACTTCCAGCTTGCCTTGATTCATGGACCTAACATTCCAGGTTCCTATGCAATAGTGTTCTTTACAGCATCGGACTTTACTTCCATCACCAGTCACATCAACAACTGGGCATTGTTTCTGCTTTGGCTCTGTCTCTTCATTCATTCTGGAGTTATTTCTCCACTTGTCTGAGTAGCATATTGGGCACCTACCGACCTGGGGAGTTCATCTTTCAGTGTCCTGTCTTTTTCCTTTTCATACTGTCCATGGGGTTCTCAAGGCAAGAATACTGACGTGGTTTGCCATTCCCTTCTCCAGTGGACCACATTTTGTCAGAACTCTCCACCATGACCCATCCATCTTGGGTTGGCCCTACATGATATGGCTCATAGTTTCAATGAGTTAGACAAGGCTGTGGCCCATGTGATCAGTTTAATTAGTTTTCTGTGATTGTGGTTTTCATTCTCTCTGCCCTCTGACAAATAAGGAGAAGAGGCTTATGGAAGCTTCCTGATGGGAGAGAGCTGACTGAGGGGGCAACTGGGTCTTATTCTGATGGGCGGGGCCATGCTTAGTAAACCTTTAACCCAATTTTCTGTTGATGGTTGGGGCTGTGTTCCCTCCCTGTTGTATGACCTGAAACCAAACTATGGTTGAGGTAATGAAGAAAATAGTGACCTCCTTCAAAGGTTCCCTGCATGCGCTAATGCACTCAGTGTCCCCGACCTGCAGCAGGCCACCACTGACCCACGCCTCCACTGGAGACTCCTGGACACTCACAGGAAAGTCTGGGTCATTTTCTTGTGGGGTCACTGCTCCTTTCTCCAGGGTCCTGGTGCACATAAAGTTTTGTTTGTGCCCTCCAAGAGTCTGTTTCTCCAGTTCTGTCTAAGTTCTGGGGGCGTTAATGGTGACCTCCTCCAAGAGGGCTTATGACATACCCAGGTCTCCTGCACCCAGAGCCCCTGCCCCTGCAGCAGGCCACGGCTGACCCATACCTCCACAGGAGACACTCAGACATTCAAGGGCAGGTCTGGCTCAGTCTCTGATACCAAGTAAATTATTAAACCATAAAAAGGTACCTTGTTTAGAGAGTGTTGGCAGTTAGTAGTTGAACGTATAGATCAAATAATTCAGAATAAGAGAGTAAGGCAAGCATATATCCACTCATCCGCCATATTGAGTGCATATTTATAAAGCCCAACTGGTCTGAATACTAAAAGCAATATGGCATACAATTCACAAACAAAAATTGTCATTTTAAACAAATATATGTATATGACATGGAAGTTATTGCAAAGTCATAAGATAAGCTATCAAACCTATTAAATCTAACTACAAATATGGATATAAATGTCATCTCCAAAAAAAGGTTAATATAAGAACTAAATGTATGACAGAACAAGTTCCAATTTAAATACCTAAGGAATGGCTCTTTGAAAGATAAAAATTAATATCAGGGCCACCCTGTGGAACTTGTCTGAGTTGGGACCTTAAAATGGAGACATCAGTGATAGGTCCATTTGTGAGTAATGAGTGTAAGAACCAGTGAAGAGGCAACAACGTAGTCGTTAGACCCAGGGGTAAAATTACATATACACGTGGCCTTGCAATACCATTAGACACACACCACCCTCTTAATCAGTGCCAGCCATGAGCCAGGATTCCAAGAGCAGAGTGGCATATCAGAGTACATTGTGAGCATTTTGAGGGCAGGGATAATGTTTCATGTGTGACTGTACCAAGTAAATGACAAATGTTTGATATGCAAGGAAGGAAATATCAAGATGCCCAATAAACTATTTCATTATTTACTTGGGTCAGTCTAGAATGGGCAATTAATAAACATTAGCCATCTCTAAGAAGCAATAAAGGGAACTTCCTGACAGTCTAATGTTTAAGACTCCACACTTCGAATGCAAGGTGCACAGGTTCAATTCCTAGCTGGGGAATAAAAATCCTGTGTGGTATGCAGCATAGCAAAAAAAGAAAGAAAGAAAGAAAGAAAACCCAGAAAGGAAGAAAAAAAGAGTTTATATTACAGTTTTACACGGTGGGAAGGTCAGGTTTACTTTATATGTTTGCATTTATAATTTGTTCTTGTAATGGTGGTATGACAGGAAGGTACAAATTCTTCCTCCCTTATGTGTATCCATTTGTGTTTTTATGTTAGTATGCACATTAGGGCCCAAAGTCTGTTTAAAAATGAGGCTTTCCTGGATATCTGATTTTATCCCAAATGCCTGCCACTAACCTAGCAGTTGTATTTGCTACACTGGTACAGCCCCTGAGGAGTAAATTGGGGAATGAATGAAAATCCATTCCTCATTCATAAAAAGGCTGTGCTTAAGACTATCCCCCTTATACCAGCATTTCTTTCTTTTAAAAGTAAAAGATATATGAGACAAAAAGAAAAAGAAAAAAAAAAAAACTAAAAGAAAACTCTACCAGGATAAGAGATGAAACAGTGCAAGTAAACTGCTAAGGGTCAAATACATTAAGCCAACAACCCAGAACAAAAATGAACAAACACAAGGGGCAGAAGAGACCAGTTATCTGAATCAAAGTGGCTGACAGTAGTCATAAGTCTTTGGTGCAAATACCGAAGACAAGATGGGAAAATCTCACAGGACATGTTTGGAGACAAAAGTGCTCAAAGATCATGCACCCTTAACCCTTTTTACAGTATTGGCCCTTCTCATCATCTGGATTCCTGGAAAAGCATACTTGGGTAAAACACCTTGTACTTTGAGGGAACTCTAGCATCCCCTGAAGCTCATCTGTGAACTCGCAGCCTTGGGCCTACCCTCGTAGCAGACTTCCCAAGTCCTCGCCCCTGGACTCGGCACCCCACCGACCACACATCCTTCTTTGTGCATCTCTCCCCTAAGTGGGGACAATTCTGCCTCTACTGCAACTTTCTCCAGCCACACCGGCATCACTGTGAAGTGTCTGGTTCAGGCTTTCAACAAAGTTGACACAAGCTGCATTTGATCATCTATAGCTCGAGGGGATGAATTCTGATCATAGTCTTTCTGTGCTGATCATACACATACAAGCTACTACAGGTTAGGTTCCTAGGGAAGTGGATTGAGATGCTGAGATGGAATGTAGTGTGCAGATTGTTCTTCAAGGAGAGAAGGGGATCAACACCCGTGAGAAGGAGGGAAGGAAGCAGATGTGGGCACAGGGAGAATGGCATAGACTCTGCTGACCTTCTCTTGCTCCAGAGCTAAGACATCTCTCTAGAGTTGGTCTGCGTTGCAATGAAATTGCAGTGTCTCTGTATGCCAATGGATGTGGGCTACCCCAAGAAGGATTGGCTTTAGTCAAGGTGACCCCTTGCAGTTGCAGCAATTCCTGAAATGACTGACAGCAAAAGGCCATCTGCTGACCTCTTTCCCAGGTGCACACACCCTTTCTGAAGGCACCTAGAAAGGCAGCCCATTCTCAGGAAAGGATGTAGGACAAAATATAAAAGACAAAAGGAGAGACAAAAGAGTTAGGGATGGAGACCTGTCCTGGGGAGGGAGTCGTGAAAGAGGAGAAGTTTCCAAATAGCAGGAAACCCTCTCACAGGCGGGTCTGTGGGGAATCTCAGAGGGCAACATAACCAGGAGAGAAAAAAAAAATTGCAACTGCCAGCAGAGAAGTAGCCCAGTCGCTTGCATCTGCCACCAGCAAGCGGGGGCTGGACAGAGAGGCGCAGGCTGCAGAGCCAGTGCTTAGGGTAAGGATGGGGCCTGAATGCTAACCACATCTTCCTGTGATTCTGGATGGTAGACATCTGCCAGGAGGGTCGCAGCCTGAGATGGGCTCCCCAGAGGAGACACACGGCACACCTGAGATGGTACTCTCCCGGTTCACCTGGGAAACTGAGCGGCCAGGACTCGGGAGGGGATTATGATGCACGGCCCAACTGGGACTTTGCGCTCACCCGGCACCTGCTATTGCCTGAGCTGCTCAGACCTGGGAAGGGCACAAAATGTATGCCCAACCGAGCCTATGCCTATGCGAAGTACCCGAGAACCTGGGGGCTTAGACCTTGGAAGTGCACAAAATGCAGGGCCCACTTTAGACAGTGCCCCTGCAGAGCACCCTGGAGCCTGAGCAGTGTAGACCAGAGCAGGGCAAACCCAGTGTGGTCCAGACACTGCGAGCACTCCCCACACTCGCCAGAGGTATTTGTTTGCCATGTCCCTCACTCCCCACAGCACAACTGAACAAGTGAGCCTAAATAAGTGACCACCTTTGCCCCTTTGTGTCAGGACAGAAATTAGACACTGAAGAGACTTGCAAACAGAGGAAGCCAAAATAAAGAAGAGGGAACTGCTCTGGAGGTGACAGGTGCAACAGATGAAAACCCTGGAGTTAACACTGACAAAGCATTGGGGAGCCTATAGATCTTGAGAACAAGTACAAGCTGGGTAAGAAAGTTGTGGTACATATACACAGTGGAATATTACTCAGCTATTAAAAAGAACACATTTGAATCAGTTCTAACAAGGTGGATGAAACTGGAGCCTATTATACAGAGTGAAGTAATTCAGAAAGAAAAACACCAATATAGTACATTAAGGCATATATATGTAATTTAGAAAGATGGTAATGACGACCCTAGAGCCAGACATCCTGGAATGTGAAGTCAAGTGGACCATAGGAAGCATCACTATGAACAAAGCTAGTGGAGGTGATGGAATTCCAATGAGCTATTTCAAATCCTAAAAGATGATGCTGTGAAAGTGCTGCACTCAATATGTCAGCAAATTTGGAAAACTTGGCAGTGGCCACAGGACTGGAAAAGGTCAGTTTTCATTCCAATCCCAAAGAAAGGCAATGCCAAAGAATGCTCAACCTACCGCACAATTGCACTCATCTCACACACTAGTAAAATAATGCTCAAAATTCTCCAAGCCAGGCTTCAGCAATACATGAACTGTGAACTTCCAGATGTTCAAGCTGGATTTAGAAAAGGCAGAAGAACCACAGATCAAACTGCCAACATCCGCTGGATCATCAAAAAAGCAAGAGAGTTCCAGAAAAACATCTATTTCTGCTTTATTGACTATGCCAAAGCCTTTGACTGTGTGGATCATAATAAACTGTGGAAAATTCTGAAAGAGATGGGAATACCAGACTACCTGACCTACCTCTTAAGAAACCTGTATGCAGGTCAGAAAGCAACAGTTAGAACTGGACATAGAACAACAAACTGGTTCCAAATAGGAAAAGGAGTACGTCAAGGCTGTATATTGTCACCCTGCTTATTTAACTTGTATGCAGAGTACATCATGAGAAATGCTGGGCTGGAGGAAGCACAATCTGGAATCAAGATTGCTGGGAGAAATATCAGTAACCTCAGATATGCAGATGACACCACTGTTATGCAGAAAGTGAAGAGGAACTAAAGAGCGTCTTGATGAAAGTCAAAGAGGAAAGTGAAAATGTTGGAATAAAGCTCAAATTAAGAAAATGAAGATCATGGCATCTGGTCCCATTACTGCATGGGAAATAGATGGGGAAACAGTGGCTGACTTTATTTTTTTGCTAATGAATGCAGCAGATGGTGAATGCAGTCATGAAATTAAAAGATTCTTACTCCTTGGAAGGAAAGTTATGACCAACCTAGACAGCATATTGAAAAGCAGAGACATTACTTTGCCAGCAAAGGTCTATCTAGTCAAGGCTATGGTTTTTCCAGTAGTCATGTATGGATGTGAGAGTTGGACTATCAAGAAAGCTGAGCCCTGAAGAATTGATGCTTTTGAACTGTGGTGTTGGAGAAGACTCTTGAGAATCCCTTGGACTGCAAGGAGATCCATCCTAAAGGAAGGAAGTCCATCCTAAAGAAAGTCAGGCCTGGCTGTTCATTGGAAGGACTGATGTTGAAGCTGAAACTCCAATACTTTGGCCACCTGATGTGAAGAGCTGACTCACTGGAAAAGACCCTGATACTGGGAAGGATTGAGGGCAGGAGGAGAAGGGGACAACAGAGGATGAGATGGTTGGATGGCATCACCGATTCAATGGACATGAGTTTGGGTAAACTCCAGGAATTGGTGCTAGACAGGGAGGCCTGGGGTGCTGCAGTCCATTAGGTCGCGAAGAGTCAGACACGACTGAGAGACTGAACTGAACAAAATGACGACCCTATGCGCAAGACAGCAAAAGAGACAGAGAGGTAAAGAACAGACTTCTGGTCTCCGTGGGAGAAGCTGCAGGTGGGATGATTTGACAGAACAGCATTGAAACATGTATATTACCATATGTGAAATAGATGATCAGTCCAAGTTCGATGCATGAAACAGAGCACTCAAAGCTGGTGCACTGGGACAACCCAGAGGGACGGGGTGGGAGGGAGGTAGGAGGGGGATTTGGGAAGGGGAGACACATATACTCCCATGGCTGATTCATGTCATTGTATGGCAGTAACCACCGCAATCTTGTAAAGTAATTAGCCTCCACTTAAATTAATTTTTAAAATATATTTTTAAAAAAAATAAAGAGTTGTGAAGAAGGAAATAACATTCCACTCCAGTACTCTTGCCTGGAGAATCTCATGGACAGAGGAGCCTGGAGAGCTGCAGTCCACAGAGTTGCAGAGTCGGATACAACTGAGCAACTAAGCATGCGCATGCACATAAACCTTCACAGGCTTATGAAATACTCAATTAAAATGCAGCCTAGGTAACCCTAGCTATCAAGTACTACTCCTGTTATGTATCAGAATTTGATTTGAAGACAATGTATCCTATGAACTTCATTTGCATCAAATTTTAAACCCTAAAATGGCTTCCCTGCACTCGATAGCACCGTGGCTTGAAAACTACTTCATTGTTAAATATACAAGATTTTATGGATTGTAACCCTTTAGAGAAAGCACCAGAAAGAGTGCTTTATTTCGCCAAAACCTCATAATTTATTCAGAACAAAAACAATGGAATTATTTGTCTGAGGGAGATGGATATTTGTCTTAAATACAGACAATTAGGAGCGATGCAATTATAAGGAAAGTGGCTTCCATTTGGAACAGATGATGACACATACCACCCTGTTAATCCAAAGGAGATAAACAGTACATTGTGATGAAGAAAAAGGATTGAGTATAAAAGCTTAACTATTTTTCTGCAAAAAAAGAACACACTTTTTTTTCAAAATTAAGATAAAGCAAAATAATGGCATTATCTTAGTGAAAGAAAACAAGCAGGCTAACATATTTGTCAGATTTCCAAATTCATGCTGTTATCTGTGCTGGCCTTGGGCTCACAGGCCCTGGGGACTTTCCTTGACTTGGATGAGAGCCTTGCTTGGCTGTAGACCTTGCTAAGTAGCGTTCGAGGAAATCCCACCCTGGTACTCCACAAAGCCTCTGGTTTTCATCTCACCCAAGTTTCCACTAAGTAAGCTTGAGAAAGTTGCATTTAGCATTCCTCAGCAAGCAACGGCCTGCATCTCTCCAGAGTTCAGCCTTGGATGGGGCTGCCTGCACCCGAACTTTCAGTTCTTTTCTCTGAAGTGTGGGTGGTTTTTCCCGATTACATCCAAATTGAAAAGATTTCTTCCCATTTGAGAAGGAGAAAATAAATCACTTCTATCTCATCTATCATAGTTCAGTGCTATGCTGCAAGTGCTTATAAAATTTTCTCTAGAACAAATGGAACTGTTAACTCTTTAAATGCTATGAAGGTTCAAGGAAACACAAAGTTTCCTTCCTGGAATTTTCCAGAGACTATTGTACATAATTGTAAGTCAACACATGCTTTTTATTCAGTACATCATTCCCAGGTGAGTTAGTGTTAAGAACACTCCATTCAGTGGTGAGAGTAATAGTCGCTCAGTCGTGTCTGACTCCTTGCAACCCCATGGACTATGATGCCAGGCTTCCCTGTCCATGGACTTCTCCAGGCAAGAATAACGGAGTGGGTAGCAATTTCCTTATTCAGGGGATCTTCCCAACCCAGGGATCGAACCTGGGTCTCCTGCACTGCAGGCAGATTCTTTACCGTCTGAGGCTCCAGAGGAGCTCCCAGTCAGTGGTGTTTGTTTTAAAAAGCGAAGTAAAGCTGTAACTGTTTAGTCACTAACTTGGCATTGCTTAACAAGTCCTTATTGACCAACTAAAGAAAATTCTATCTTTTGTGGGTACTGTAGAACTTTTATAATACTCCTATCTAAGAGCAGGATGTTCCACTGGTCATTCAGAGTTTAAGTAGACTGTACATGCAGATATGGAGGCCAGAGGTCCTGTTTGTTATATATGTTGGACATTAGCCAATGCTTCATACTTCAAGAGAAGCAGATCACAAGAACACTTTGTTCTGTGTTCCTCATTATTCACACATTACATCAAATGTCAAGGAAAGTATACAAGCTTGAAGATTCAGTATACTGTACCTGCAAGTTTCAGAGATAATGACAGATTCTGATTTTTGTTTAAAAAAAAAAAAAAAGCCTTCCAGGTTATATGACCTGGCTCCAAGAGGAACGTCAACCCCAGACCTTGAGAAAAAGTTTGCAGAAATAGTGCTATGATAAACAATGATTCTAGCCTGACTTTGACTTAGTATTCCAGTCAGATTTAAAATGACCTTGTCCATCAATCAATAAGTATTTATTTAGCATTAACAGGAAGGTGCATTGCACATGACACTGTCAGCTGGAAATCTGACACATCACAAAAGGCTCTTCCTTGTTACCATTACTCTGAGCGGGTGGGGAGTCAACTCATAAACACAGGACACACGTTGCCAAATCACCTGATATGCAAGCTTATGTCCAGGAGACAGCAAAAGCTTCCTGGCTGATTCAAATGGCAGCCAACCCTGAGCATCCCTGCTCTTCTCCAAGGCCAGGCAGGGACCAGAGTCAAAGGATTTAAAGCAGAGATGAGAAGTTTTGCTTGTGTACCCAAGTTCTGGCTGGAATGAGGAGAAGAAATTTGAGGGGAGCATTTACTAAAGCTGGGGAGACCTGTGAGAGGGCACTTGCTGCAGCTCTGCCAAGAAATGCTAAGGGTTTGAGTGAATATCACAACAAAAACAAGTAACAGGTAATTATTAGGGAAAGTCAGCAGGATTTGCCCATCAGGGGGATGTATGTGAGGCAGTAGGAAGGAAGAAAGAAATGCCTGTGGTTCCCAGGTTTCCCACCTTTGTACATTGTCCATGGATTTATCCTAAGTTTCCTTAGGACTGATGGAGCCTTCAACAGCCAACACATACACACACACCAGAGAAAGGACTTCGGTTGTTTTGTTTGGGAGGGGACACACTTGGTCTCGGGGGAAAGTTAGAGGAAGCCATGGGGGAAGATGGAGACTTTGGTGCCTGCGCAGCCTCCAAGCGTGGGTGCTTGACGGATGGCTGAAAAGCTGTCTGAGCTTAAGTCTAACCTGAAGATAAACAGTCATTAGCAAGTAGCCATCCATCTTGGTAATACAAATCATGATGTTCCAGAATGCCCTCTGTTTGCATGAGTTAATTTCCTAACTTGAAATCCCAGGAAACTGGTCAAGCTTCTGTCTGGACTTGTTGAGAAAAAAAATTTTTTTTTTAATTCAACCACAATTTTTCTTGTCTTGTTACAAGTTCCCTTTTAGAAGTATGAAGAGTGTATCTAAATATATATACTACAATCCATTAAAAAGTGTCCACTTGTGGATCACGTGTTTCTGGACTGTTATCAATAAACCACAACCTATAGAATCCTTTATATGTAGATAGCACTCTTTTTTAATTGTTTTACTATTACTATCTAGTGGGGTTTTTTAAAAATTAATGTTTAATTGAAAGATAATTGCTTCGCAATATTGCGTTGGTCTCTGCCATACATCAACATGAATCAGCCACAGGTATGTGACCTTCCTCCTACCCCCACCCCACCCCAGCCCTCTAGATCATTACAGAGCCCTGGTTTGAGTCCCTGAGTCATACAGCAAATTCCCATTGGCCATCTGTCTGTATATATGGTGGTGTATATGTTTCCGTGCTACTCTCTCCATTTGTCCCACCCTCTCCTTCCCCCTCTGCATCCATAATTCTATCCTCTCTGTCTGTCTCCATTGCTAGATGACACTCTTTAGTTTGCTACCTTTTGCTGTACATCATGTGTCATCCAGTTTTTAGAAAAGTTCTTCCAAAGGAGGAAACTCAAGCTCAAATTGCTGAGACAACCTGACCCAACAGATGCTGTTATAAGTGAAGGATGCGGGACTCACGTTCGCCTCTTCTGACCCCTAAGCTAGTGCTCTTTACCAGGTGGTAACTGGGCTTTAGCAAGTCCCGTCCTGTAACCACCAACCACCACCACGTCAGGGTCCCAGAATCAAACTTGGTGGACTCTGATTACTTCAACATTCTGAAAGGCTGGTGAAAACTCTATTTAAATGGCAGGGCATTATGGAAAAATAGATACTCCCAAGAATTTAAAGATCAGGATCAGAGTGGGCTACTGGCTCAAGGCCCAGAGCAGAAAGCCTGGCTCTGAGAAATTCTTTCATCCCTCCGTGATTTAACTTTGATCAATATTTTGTCTCATGTATATGAGAAAAGCAACGCCTGCTGCAGTTCTTTTAACTGCCAAGCATATTCATTTTCATTCATTTGTTCTCTCTCTTAGCAAAAGGTCAGAGTTAATCGAAAAAGATGGTACCCATGCTCAGTCTGAAATTATTAAAGACCTCAGAGATCTCCTGCTGCAATCTCTGAACTGCAAAGCCCCCACTTGTTCTCCAGGAACAAAGAAAAGATGAGTCAATAGACCCTGTACACAGCTTCGATTGTTTTTGTGGAGAACAATTTATTATTATCTCCAGTCTCGGGTAGCCGTCATCTGCCTGGGGGTTATGATGAATAGAGTTTGTAGAAGTGGGGGCCTCAGGGAATTAGCCAGTGATTCAGATCTATTGGAAGGTCACATCTCATTTTTCATGCCTTATTGAAAATCTGAAGTGTTAACAGCGTAGGCTTACCCCAAACAGCCTTGCAGGCCTTACCACAAGTTACATTTTTATTATTAAATTTAGTACAATATTTAACAATTAAACAAGTATATTCAGAACTCAAAGCCTAGTTTCTTGAGAATTTAAGTTCCTTACAAACTTTATTATATTACAAATACAGCAAATAAGAGGTTTCTGACTAATGATTGGACCCTCTTACAAGGGTCTTAATTTAATTTACATTCTTTATTTTTAACCTGCACGTATAAATTTAACATTTTTGAGTTCCGTGCATAGAATACTTTCATTCAAATCCTATGGGCCATGCCCAGTGTGAGGGAACCTGGGAAATGCATTCTCCATGTAGGTGACTATGGGTTCAACTAAAACTTGCATAGATCTATTTTTAAAAGGAAGAAAAGAGACTGGGTGTTAAGGAGACATGAGCAGTCTCTGCCACACCCGTGTTGCCTCTGATCAGTTAGGCCCACAGCTGAGCTTCCCAGCCTTATTTTTTCCCAGCATCTTCTCGGGGTCCAAGGATCTCTTTTGTAATTACACAGGCACCTCAAGCACATATAAACTCAGGATATAGCCCTGGCCTTGGTGCAAGGTTCCTAGACGATTGCATCTTTCTGGTCCAATGGTTATGGAGAGATTCCTGCTCTAGGAATGTGCTGCCAAAGGCTACAATTCTGTCATGTGTTTCAACTCTTTGTAATGAACTACATTTACAATATTTGGGGGTTTTTTTCAGAGATATTTCTGTATAGGTTCTTGAATACTGAGGATTTTCATACTCATCCCTTTGTGATCCTCTGTATTCAGAACATTGCTTTAGGGGAGCTAAGAAGAGGAAAATTAGAAAATCAAAGTGAGATCACAGTTCACTTAAACAAAACTCTGCATTAAAGTATTTTTGATTCTCTTTTTATTTTATTTTATTTTTTTATTGAGGTATAGTTGATTTACAGTGTTGTACCCATCTTTGCTGTGCAACAAAGTGATTCAGTTATACACATGTAGACATTCATTTTTATATTCTTTTCCATTATAGTTATCATGAGATGCTGAATATAGTTTCCTGTGCTGCACAGTAGGACCTTGTTTATCCATCCTATATCTAATTGTTGTTGTTCAGTAGCTAGGTCGTGTCTGACTCTTTGGGACCCCACGGACTGCAGTAGGCCAGGTTTCACCGTCCTTCATTATCCTGGAGTTGCTCAGGCTCATGTCCCTTGAGACAATGGTGCCACCCAACCATCTCATCCTCTGTCGCCCCCTTCTCCTCCTGCCCTCAGTCTTCCCCAGCATCAGGGTCTTTTCCAGTGAGTTGCCTCTTCACATCAGGTGGCCAAAGTATTGGGGCTTCAGCATCAGTCCTTCTCTTGAGTATTCAGTGTTGATTTCCCTTTGGATTGACTGGTTTGATCTCCTTGCTGTCCAAGGGACTCTCAAGAGCTACTTTACATCTAATCCCAAATTCCCAGTCCTTCCCTCCTCCTGCACCTTGGCAAACCCAAGTCTGTGAGTTTGTTTCTGTTTTGCATATATGTTCATTAGAATGAACACATACAAGTGATATCATAGATTAGATTCCGTATATAAATGATTGTTCATTGTTGTTCAGTCATTAAGTCATGTCCAACATTTTGCGACCTCATGAACTGCAGCATTCCAGGCTTCCCTGTCTTTCACTATTTCCCAAAGTTTGCTCAAATTCATGTTCATTGAGTTGGTGATGCTATCTAACATATGGTATTTGTCTTTCTCTTTCTGACTTACTTTGCTTATTTTTGATGAAGGCTATGGAAGGAAAATTTGCATCAACTATGATTGAGTTAGGGTCGTAGCTATATACATTTAACAACAAATCAGATTTGAACCAGAACAATCAGCTTATCTTATTAAAGGTCTTCGATATTTTTTGAAAGATCACATTTCCAAACAACTACTTAGCTTAAGGGATTGTTTTTCTCCCATAAACATGGCTTGACATTTGAAAAAGTTATTTCTTTTTGATAGCTTAATAAATCTTTAGTCTTTCCTATACCAATAGCCTGAGCTCACATGTAGATTGAGAAAGGCAGTAAGGAATAATGTGAGGCTAAAGGATAATGGCACAACCTCATTTCCTCACATTTATCACAAATAAGTCTTTGTTTTCAAAATACAAATCATTTTGTACTAGTTTCCATTATCCTTGCAAATTCTTGAAACTATCTACCAGGTGAAAAGTCATAGATTATTCTCAGAGGTTTTGCTACTATTTTAGAATTTTAAATGTCATACAATGAAAATTTTCAACTTGCTCTGTTAAAAAAAAAAATTTATTTCTACGTCAAGCTAGAGATAGAGAGCCATTACTTTTAATGTTTTATTTTGTTTCCTTAGTTGAGCATGAGTGTTTAGATTTATGTTTCCTATGTCCCATTGCTGGTTTTCAGGAGTTTTTTCATTTGTGTAGTGAGCACAGAAGGAGGAAGAACCATTAGTGCTAGAAAAAGAATGGATTCAGCTTTTGCCCTGGGTGAGGAGAGTCTAGAAATTGCTCATAGGATTGTCTGTATGAACATGTTTCCATTTTCTTTTAATATTTATTTATTTGGCTTTGCCAGCTCTCAGTGGCAGCATGAGGAATCCTTCCTTGCAGTATGCAAACCCTCAGTTGCAGCGTGTGGGATCTAGTTCCCTGACTGAGAATCAAACCTGGGCCCCTGCATTAGCAGCGCAAAGTCCCAACCACTGGGCCACTAGGGAAGAATCCTGTGTTTCCATTTTTTGAGGAGACGCTCCAAAAGTTTTCACTGCTACCTGGGACCTGAAACAGGTTGGAAACTGCAGTCACCGTTGCTTCTCTCGGTTCTTGAGGATGTTACTGCACCTCTAAGAAGGCAGTGTCTTTGTTCCATGTCTCCCTTCTCTACCTGCGGGGGTGTGGTGGAGGCTGGGAGAAGGCCAAGACGGGAGTGTTGGCTGTGGATAGAGAAGGGTGTGGTGGTCCATTGCGCTCAGCCTGGGCCCCTCCGTGGCATTTCTGCACTCAGTCCTGAAGGGCCTCTATTTGTTAAGTGTGTGTTTGCAGTAGGAAAACTCCACCTTGCCCTTCTCCCATCAAGATGTCTATTTTAGATAGCAATTTCATATAGTAATTTCATATAGTAATATATATGATTCTTGAAATCTTAGCTCCCTGGGAACAAAAAGCATCTTTCCTCCTTTCAGGACTCTGCACTCCTGCAGTGTACCTTATCTCCAGTAGGTCCCCATGGAAGTGAAAGTGAAGTCACTCAGTCGTGTCTGACTCTTTGAGACCCCATAGACTGTAGCCCACCAGGCTCCTCTGCCCATGGGATTTTCCAGGCAAGACTACTGGAGTGGGTTGCTATTTCCTTCTCCAGGGGATTTTCCCAACCCAGGATCGAACCCAGGTCTCCTGCATTGCAGGCAGATCCTTTACCGTCTGAGCCACCAGGGACCTAGTAGGTTCCCACAGAGGTTTATTAAATTGAATTAAGCCTAAGAATAGATATTTTTTTATACTGTGTGTTTATCAAGTCACTTGGGATTTATATAAAATCTTATTTCTCCAATTTGCTAAACAAGTGAAATTTTCCTTGGACTTCAAGTACTGTACAAAGCAACAATTCAGTTAAATCTAGCAGCAAAATTCCCCATGGGCAAAAAGGATATTCATTCCCACTAACATTCTTTTCACCTAACACAAGAATTAGCCCTATACATGCTAGGTTTATTTTATAATTCTACATATGTGGACATGTCCAGAAAAAAGAATAAGCCACAGAAAATGGCCAGCCCTTGATCCGTAGAGATTTGAATCAAGAGATATTTATATTACTGGTTGTAGTTGATGTTTAGCGTGATACATCCACCTAAGTTTACATATTTAATTGCTTTTATTCTTGTAGCTTCTCCTAAGAGTACAAAGACTTTGAATAAGTGAGATTTAAATAAAATATCCTAATCCTAAGTAATTGATGAGGAAATAACAAATAGAAGGAAATTAAAAGGGATGAAAGTATATGTAACCCAATGCTTTATCTTATCTCCAGGACTTTTATTTATTCTGTTTGATGTCACCACAAATATTTGCTGAGCCCCTGTGGAGAGCTCTGTGCCCGGCACAGAAGCTCAATGATGGATGAGACAGGGATCGTGCCCCCAAACTGGGGGACACAAATAACTAAAAATATTGAAACCATAGAAATAGAGAATTGAATGCCAGTCGCCGGGGGGGCTGAGGGGTGGGGGACATGGCACGTCTTGGTCAAAGGTTGCAGACTTCCCAGTGCAAGAGGAGTAAGTTCTGGGGACAAATGTACAGCATGGTGACTGTGGTGAGCAGCACTGTTACACACTTGAGCGTTGCCATGACAGTAGAGCTTTAATGTTCTCACCATGGCAACAACAGAAGGGCAATTACGTCAGGTGAGTCCTGTGTTAACTAACCTTATGGCGGTCAACACTTCGAAATGTATACAGATATAAAATCATCACCCTGTATACCTTAAACTTCCATATGTTAAATGTATCTCAAGAGCGCTGCAGGGGACAAGGGTTTATCCAAGGATTCTGTTCTGAACATCTCGTATTTACCACCAACTAACCCCATCCCACTTGCCAGACAAACACACACCTTGAAATTCATGCATTCCTGGTTTGGCCTTCTAGATATCTGAAGCATTAAGATTTAATTTCATGATTACCTACTAATTAATTTCATGACTACCTGCCACTCTCACACCCCTTGCCACCCAATGACCCCACTCCCTCCATCTTCCTCTTGAAAACAGTCTAGGATTGTTCAGTTCTCAATTCAATTGTTCAAGTCAATACACTTCAATTCTCAGGACTGTCAAGAAAGGTTTCTGCCTTCAGGAAACAGCCAAAAGATGTTTTGGAAGGTTAATGGGTTAAAGTTTTAGGAAGAAGAAATTAAAACTTTTTTTAAAAATGCATATGTAGTTTTTAATTTGTATTTAAAATTTAAGTACACATTTACACTGCAATAAAAAGGACACCTATATGTCCAGCAAGAGGAGAATAGTTAAATAAATATTGATATCTATATATATTAAGAAACTAGGTAACAGTTTAAAAGTATTTAGAAAAACATTTAATGATGTAGGAAAATATAAAATACATGAGAAATTAAGGAAAGAAGCACACCACAAAGCAGGATATATGGTATAACTGCATTACTTTAAAAGTAGGTATCCAAACAGAAAATGATTTAAATGTAAACATCAAAATACTATGTGATAGAATTGTGAAGGACTTTTATTCCTTTATACCTTTCTGTAGTTTCCAAATTTTTAAACACAAATATGCGGATGCTTTTCAAATTATAAAGGTCAAAACTGTTTAGAAAACAGAAGGTAAAGTTTTTCTGCAGCCTACTCAATCTGAAAAATTATTACTTTACAATCTCATATTTGACTCAGAAAAAAATGGAGTTGCTGTAGGTCAAGGTAGAGGGAGTTAATTAGAAATAGTTTTTCCTCTTTCTTTAAGTGAGACCATTATTCTACAAGGATTCTCTACCCCAGAGTGCTCTCCCTGATGTAAAAGGAGAGCCTCCCCCAAAGAACTTGGTAACATCTTTGGGCCATTCATCCCCCACGGGTCAAATTTCCAACTATGCTTCCTTAGCCTCAGAACCCACAGGGGATAGCCTCTTTTAGTTCAGAGACAGGACATATATCTTCAGGTAAAATTGATATTAAGGAAATACAGAAACCTCAAGGGGCTTACATGTGCCCCTTAGAGTTAAACAGCTATTACGCAAGGTGAAAACCTCCCTTATACCTTGCACTACTTTTTTTATTATTATTAATTTTTACTGGAGTATAGTTGCTTTACAATGTTGCGTCAGTTTCTGCTGTACAGCAAAGTCAATCAGCTATATGTATACATATATCTTCTCTTTTTTTGGATGTCCTACCCGTTGAGGTCACCATAAAGCGTTGACTAGAGTTCCCTGTGCTATATACTAAGTTCTCATCGGTTATGTATTTCATGCATATTAGTGTATATATGTCAATCCCAATCTCCCAATTCATCCCATCCTTCCTTCCCCTCTTGGTATCCATATATTTGTTCTCTACTGCTACTGCTAAATCACCTCAGTCATGTCTGACTCTGTGCGACCCCATAGACGGCAGCCCACCAGGCTCCCCCGTCCCTGGGATTCTCCAGGCAAGAACACTGGAGTGGGGTGCCATTTCCTTCTCCAATGCATGAAAGTGAAAAGGGAAAGTGAAGTCGCTCAGTTGTGAGAGACTACATGTGTCTCTATTTCTACTTTGCAAATAAGTTTATCTGTACCATTTTCTGGGCTTCTCTGGTGGCTCAGCTGGTAAAGGATCCACCTGGGATGCAGGAGACCTGGATCTGATCCCCTGGAGAAGGGAACAACTACTCATTCCAGTATTCTGGCCTGGAGAATTCGATGAACCATATAGTCCACGGGGTTGCAAAGAGTCAGACATGACTGAGCGACTTTCACTTTCATCATTTTCTAGATTCTATTATATGTACAAGCAATATTTACATGATACTTGTTTTTTCTGATTTACTTTACTTTGTTTGACAGTCTCTAAATCCATCCATCTTTCTCCAAATGGCACAATTTCATTGCTTTTTATAGCTGAGTAACATTCCATTGTATATATGTACCACATCTTCTTTACCCTTTCATCTGTCAGTGGACATCTAGGTTGCGTCCATGTCCTGGCTATTGTAAGCAGTGCTGCAATGAACATTGGGGTGCATGTGTCTTTTTGAATTATGATTTTCTGCAGGTATATGCCCAGAAGTGGGACTACTGGGTCATATGGTAGTTCTACTTTTAGTTTGGACAACTTTAATTCCACCTTCCTACTTTACTGAGAGTTACCTTATCCTCTTAACTATCAGTGCCTTTCTGTAAATTGAAACAGAAATCTGCCTGAAAATTTAACCCATGGATAACAGAATATGCATGTCTTTGTTTTGCATTGGTCCTAATCTAGGGAATGATTGTTCTAGGTGATAGGAATTCAGCATTCCCAAAGCAAAATTTGGGGAAAAGCTACATCATTTGTTTATCAAAAAATTATTCCAACAGAAAGGGACTGCCTTCCCAATAGGACCCTTTGGATAATACACATCCCTGTGACCTAACATCAAGTACAGAAATACTTATTTTGGAGTTAATTTTTCTTATTGTATTATTTCTATGTGATTTTCTTCCTGATTTTACCTACCTCCTACTCTTTTTTTTTTTTCTTCTAGCTGTTTAGCCAGTGATCAATTTCTGAAACTTTTCTAAAAGCTACCTGTTAAGGATTGGTATTTCCCCTCAATATTGTCTGCTCTGGGCCCAAGAGCATCTTTATTAGAAAAAGAAAATCTCCAAGTCTAGTGGGAATAGATTCCTAATGATAGAATTCTGGATGCTATGAAGGTTGAGGTGGTAGAAATATGTTTTGAGTAGGAGGTCTTCTTATACCCCCTCAAAGCATTCCTCTTTGGAAACTCCTGGATCTGCCAGCAAGTCAAGTTTCTGCCCCAGCCTTGGAATCCTAGGACCTTGAGCTGTTTTTGTAGCAGTAGGAATGGGTCTGAGTTGACTCAGCTCCTGTCTTGGTGGTCCAGCTTGTAACCAGTCATGGTCAGCTGTTAAGACCAAAAGCATGCACCTAATTTCATCTCCCTGGGGATCCCTGGAGACACCTGCACTCAGGGAAACGCCAACATTATATCTCTCTCTGAGAGGTTTGATTTTCCCACAACTTTGACTTGAATGACTTAAGTGCAAGGTAAATATCTGTGGATTAACTTGGATGTATTCTAGTACTGCCACATTCCTTGGTAGGTAAACTGTCCTATCACAGACCTTGCAGGGCACCCAGCATAAGATCAACCAAACAGTAGGAAACCCAGGAATCTCTGTTAAGGAAAAAGATCAGATTTGTACTTTTTTTTTTCATTTATTTTTCTATTCATTAAGTATCTTTATTGAGAGCTTGCTTGTGTCAGAAATTGTTCTGCTGCTGCTGCTGCTGCTAAGTCACTTCAGTCATATGCGACCCCATAGATGGCAGCCCACCAGGCTCTGCCGTCCCGGGCATTCTCCAGGCAAGAACACTGGAGTGGGTTGCCATGTCCTTCTCCAATGCAGGAAAGTGAAAACTGAAAGCAAGGATGCTCAGTCGTGTCTGACTCAGCGACCCCATGGACTGCAGCCTACCAGGTTCCTCTGTCCATGGGATTTTCCAGGCAAGAGCACTGGAGTGGGTTGCCATTGCCTTCTCCACAGAAATTGTTCTAGGTGATAGAAATTCAGCAGTACTGTGAAGGGACTGGTGAGAAAAATATCCCTGCTCTAATGGAATTCCCATCGAATGAGGGGAAACAGATGATGACAAAGTAAGCAAGCAAAATATGTATATACTGTTGGTGCCAACTGCTATTGGCAATGAAAAAAATTAAAAAACCTAAAAGTTGAGAATTTGCTTCCCTAATGGCTCAGATGGTAAAGAATCTGCCTGCAATGCAGACAGAGGAGCCTGGCAGACTACAGTCCGTAGGGTCACAAAGAGTTGGACGTGACTGAGTGACTAACACTTTAAAGTTGAGAATTATATTTTATTCAGGTACCTTACTGTTTACTGAGAAATGTAGCCTGGGATAACAGCCTCTCAGAAATCCCTGAGGGACTGTTCCAAAGATGTGGGGAGGAGCCAGGAAATATAGGGGGATTTGCTGGAAAAAAGGAAAAAAATCATATAGCCAAACATCAAAAAATTATTACTAATCACAAAAAAAACACCCAGACTTTCAAGTTAATGATTTTAGAGCCTTTCTGTGTATGGCAAGATTTAAGAGTCTGGCTTATTGAAACCATTCTATAATATGCATCTTAACCATCTAAGAGCCAGCTGGAAGAGGGGGTGAGTGAAGTCCAAGGCCAGGGCCACACTGACCACATCAGGATTCAGGATTTGTTCTGAGACACATGAGAAATTAATGAATCAATGAAACACACTTGTTTTAACAGCACCTCTCTGGTTGTTGTATTGAATACAAACCACAGGAAGGCAAGGGCAAAAGCTTAGAGATCAGATAGAAGACTTTTGCAAAAATCCTGACCAAAGAGGCTGATTAATTGGGTCAGGATGGGTCAGTGGAAGTGGCAGAAGTATCAAAACTGCTCAGTTAAACATGCTGTTTATTTATAATTGTACCAAAGAAGAAAATATTTGTTCCTCTCTCCCGTGCCCAACTCAGAAGAGAATCTGAAGAGGCTTTTTTGCTAACTGAATGAATAGTTACATAATCAGTAAAGCAGTAGCCAAAGAGTTAACTACTAGAAGGTAAGTCCGTGAGTTTAAATGCATAACAAAAACATCAAGAGTGACTTATTTTCCATATCCAGTAAGTAAACAATATTGTAGACTCAAGGTTAAGGGCTATGTAACAATAAATCTTTGTAGTTAAACTAGAGACCCTCAGAAATTTCTTGCGAATAAACTAGTCAGCATTCATTTACGGTGACAAGACCAAGAAAAGATATAAATCTGGCAAAAAACCATCTTCACTCCAATTTACCCAGTGTTTATATTCTGAGTGTGGTTAGTGTGGTTGATTCATAAATAGACCACAGACTTCTCCCCTCCCTTTAAAGGAGATGGGAAAGGTAGCTGAGAACACAGACGCCCTGGGCCTTAGAGTGTCTCTATCGGTTTAAGGTTCTTTCCTCCACAGCTAAATGAGATGAGTGGTTTCTGTCATGGACTCAAACACAATCCCAGGCCGAGTCAGAAAATCCAGGGCTCATCCTTTTTAGTTCTATGTCTGGCCTTGAGCAGCACTCCCGATAGGGATAGCGATCAATAGACCAGCTGGATTTTCCCTTTGGGAATTTAAATTGGGGGAAAATAAGAAAGACTGGGTCAAAAGGAAAGTGCAGAAGTAGAGGAAAGGACAGGCACCAAGCTACATTGGTGGGAGGGGACAGAAATGCAGACAACTGTGGTGAATCCTGACCAGCCCCAGGGCTGGTCTCCCCAGGCTGCCAGGATTCAGTCTCTGTTTGCAGATTTCTCTCCTTTAATTGCCTTAGGAATTCTTGCTTGAGTCTTCCTGAATTAGTTGGCTGTTTGCAACTAAAAGTACCTCCATGGAGACTAAGAAAAAAGCTTATTGAGGGTTATTTGTAATTTATAATGGTAAGATACTTACAGGAAAAAAACTTATTTATCTTGAAAACTTGCATTAGTATACACATTGAGCTGTATACTAGGAGAGATTTTTCTGGGAGAGGTCTGGCCTTGATATAAACATCAATTGATATTTACACAGGTGCCTGTTCCAGTGTCTGGTTAGAAACAAGTCTATGACCACCACCAAACAGAAAAAAAGGCAACTCAATCCTTCTTTTCCTCAGAAACACTGTAAGCAATTTAACTGCACTGCATAAATTATCTTCCTCATGAATCATGTGGCCTTCTGGGTAAAACTGTTGACTGGTGATAAACGTGATATAAATAATGATGTTATAAGCTACTATTTATCGGTACTTGGTATATGTCAGGCCCTGTACTGAGAGTTTTATGTATGTTATTGTAATTAAACCTCACTGCTGTAGCCCTGCGTTCCAGGAAACAAACTCACTCAGAAGGACAATGCAGATAGCGGAGTGCAGTTTATTACACCAGCCGGCCTCAGGCAGAGTCTCCTCTTAGCCAAGGACCCGGACCAGTTTTTGTGAAAACCTTATGCACCCTAGTGTACGTGCCCAAACCCACCTCCCCAAATTCCCTGAGACTAGTCTCAGCAAAGGAAAAGAGAAAATCAAAGTTAACCACGTGATTCACATGCCTTAAGCCTAGGTAGTTCAGTTCAGTCACTCAGTCGTGTCCGACTCTTTGTGACCCAATGAACTGCAGCACGCCTGGCCTCCCTGTCCATCACCAACTGCCGGAGTCCACCCAAACCCATGTCCATTGAGTCGGTGGTGCCATCCAACCATCTCATCCTCTGTTGTCCCCTTCTCCTCCTGCCCTCAGTCTTTCCCAGCATCAAAGTCTTTTCAGATGAGTCAGCTCTTTGCATCAGGTTGCCAAAATATTGGAGTTTCTGCTTCAGCATGAATCCCTCCAGTGAACACCCAGGACTGATCTCCTTTAGGATGGACTGGTTGGGTCTCCTTGCTGTCCAAGGGACTCTCAAGAGTCTCCTCCAACACCACAGTTCAAAAGCATCAATTCTTCAGCGCTCAGCTTTCTTTATAGTCCAACTCTCACATCCGTACATGACCACTGGAAAAACCATAGCCTTGACTAGATGGACCTTTGTTGACAAAGTAATGTCTCTGCTTTTTAATATACTGTCTAGGTTGGCCATAACTTTCCAATTAAAAGGAGTAAGCATCTTTTAATTTCATGGCTGTAATCACCATCTGCAGTGATTTTGGAGCCCCCCCCAAAATAAATCCTAGGTAATTAACAGTGGACAGTTATCACAGGACTGTGGTCATACCCCAATAAGCATAATAGAATGTGTGATTCTATTGAGTTACACAGATAATTGGGGTATTCTTTTTGGCAGGAGAGTTTAGGTAGGAGCACTGGGGTCTTCCTTCTGGGGGCCTGGTTTTCCAGTTGGTATGTCATTTTCATAGATAATGGGCATATAGCTCAAAGTCCACAGTCCTGCCCAAGATGGAGTCCTGCTTTCAAGTTCTGTCTTTTTCCTCTTTCATCCCAACAAACCTAGGAGGTCATTTTTATCTACTTTCACAGAGAAGAATCCCATGTTTACAGAAGTTGTGTGAGCTGCTAGAATCACACAACTAGTCGGTAACAGCCTGGATCTGAATCCAGATATATCTGGATACCACTGCCTAACTCCCCACCTATATCCAAAATCCAGAGGAACTTGAAGCCTGTTGCGCAGATGGCGAGGTCAAGTTTTGAGGACTGTGAATGAATAGGTGTCTGGAATAGTGACGTTACTGAGTCCAAGCTTGCTTTGCTCACCGCATGTTAGGCCAATAAATGTGATTGACGCGAGGTCGAGGCAAAGAATACAACTTTATTCAGAAAGCCAGCTGACTGAGAAGATGTCAGACTAGCATCTCCAAAACAGCCCACTTGCGAGACCTAGATGGCAGGTTCTTTTATGGATCAGAGATGGGGAAGTAAGGAAACAAAGTCAAAAGGCCATTTAATTCTTGCAAATATCTCCTAGAAGGGCAAGCCTCGGGCAAGGGGATGTGTTAGTTTCACTTCCTCACAGTCTCCTACAGGTGGGTGGGCTCAGGTTATCTCCCTGAGACAGGTCATTAAGTGGTTCACTTAGTGGTAAAGAACCGGGCTGGCAATGCAGGAGACAGAAGAGATGTGTTCGATCCTGTGTTGGGAAGATCCCCTGGAGAAGGAAATGGCAGCCCATTCCAGTATTCTTGCCTGGAGTATCCCATGAATAGAGGAGCCTGGCGGGCTACAGTCCATAGCGTTGTAAAAGATGAGAGATTACTGAAGTGACTTAGTACACACGCACAAAAACAGAAGCATTGAGATAAAGGCTAAAGTCACAGAGGCAGATCCAGTATGAATTCAGAATTAACCCTCACGGTCTCAGTGACTTTCTGTTGGTACAGAGCCAGTGATGAGCTGGGACCCGCTTTTCCCTGCTGCCAGCCAGAATTTGTCTCAAGACATTCAAGTGACCAGGTAGAAAGAGCAGGACAGAGGGCATCTACCTGGGAGGCAGGCAGGACTCAGCCCCTCTCTTCAGGTTTCCTGGTGGTTCATGTGGACAAGTAAGAAATCAGGACACATCCACGTGACGGGCCTTTAACCTCAGGGGTTAGTTTCTCTTCTAACAGCAAAATCTTTAAGAATGTGAAACAGCCCACACATAGGCATTCCTTCTCTAAACTTTCCACTTTGTAATCAATTCCACTCCTCAATACCTCTTGCCTTTCAGCTGCCTACATGCAAAAGCCCACATGGAAAAGCATAAAATATGGCTAAAGGTGTTTATTCCTCAGAGAAATCATCTTGCATGATTACACTTTTATGAAAATAGCAAGAATGAAACACGAAAAGCTTCTTGAGTAGATAATTAGTGGCCCAGAGTCTTCACTCTCAAGTAACATTCCCAGATCCTAAATTATTCATAGATGACTTCCTCAGACTGAAGGCTGAATGCAAGCCCCAGATAACTTCACTGTGGACTTGGAGTGATTTGCTGTCTGAGAAAACGCATTCCACATTTGCTCAGAAAACTGTTCTGGGAGGCAGAAGTTCAGTAATACAATCCACAGCCTCCAGTAACTGCTTTGTCATCCACCACCCTCCCACCACCACCCCAACAAAAGGAAAAGGGCAGGCTGTTGATGCCAGGAGCAAACTGGATGCTGAAGGAACAAAACAAAAAGTAAATAACCTGTAGCTTATGCATCTTCAAGAACAGAAATAAGTTGCCTCCACAGGAAAAAAAACAAACAAAAACCCAATGTTTGTGTTCTACACAAAGGCCCACAGCTGCAGAAAGTCCCTCAATACAGCAGGACCAACCGCTGCCCATTTGCCTGTCCTCCTACCTCAGCCCCTTCCCAGTGAGCATCAGAGTCAACAAATGAGGTCCATGGCTTTTCATAGAGAAGGCTGTGGATCCCTTTGGGTTTAAAGTCTTCCTAACCATTTTCTCGAGCCATTTCCACAACTTCAGTTCCATTTACACCTCAACCAGACTTTACCACAGTTCATTTCTGGCACTACCCTGAGTCAATGTCAGACTTCACAGGGTTTTTTAATTTATTTTTAATTGGGGGATAATTGCTTTACAATGTTGTATTGATTTCTGCTGTACAATAACATGAATCAGCTATAAGACTTCACAAGTTTAAGGACAGAGTCCTCCATGAGACTGCCCTAACTTCAGATGGCAGCTACAGGTTCCACGAATCCCCAGACCACCTCCACTTTTGATCAACTTGACTGCCTATTTGAGGGTTCCCATGGCACCCCTCAGGTTGACAATTTGCTAAAACATCTCTTAGAACTCAAGGAAGCACTATACTGGGGATTAGTTTGATTATAAAGGATGCACACAGAGGAGGTTCTGGAAGGGTCCTGAATGCAGAGCTTCCATGCCCTCTTGCTATGGAGCTTAAGGACATGTCACCCTCCCAGCATATCCATGTGTTCACTAACCAGAAAGTTCCACCAAGTCTTTGTGTCCAGAGTTTTTAACTGACATTTTCATTAGTTTTCTTTATGTTGATATGATTGATTAAACCATTGGCCTTGTGACTGAATATCTCTGGCCCTCTTCTCTTCCCTGGAGGTCAAGCTGGCCCAGTTGCTTTACAATGTTGCTTTGGTTTGTACTGTACAATGAAGTGAATCAGCCATACTTATACATATATCCCCTCTTTTTTTTATTTCCTTCCCCTGTAGGGCATCACAGAGCACTGAGTAGAGTTCCCTGTGTTAAACAGCAGGTTTTCATTAGTTACCTATTTTACACATAGTATCAATCCTGTATATGTGTTAACCCCAATCTCCCAATTTATCTCACACACTTCCTTTCTTCCTTAGTATCCATACATTTTTCTCTACATCTGTGTCTCTGTTTCTGCTTTGTAAAAAGATATTCTATGCCAATTTTTTCAGATTCCACATATATGTGTTGATATACAATATTTGTTTTTCTCTTTCTGAATCACTCGCCTCTGTATGGCAGTTTCTGGGTCCATCCACATCTCTACAAATGAACCAATCTTGTTCCTTTTTAATGGCTGAGAAATGTTCCATCATATACATGTACCACATCTTCTTTATCCATTCCTCTGTTGATGGACATTTAGGTTGTTTCCATGTATCACATGCAGGTCTTTCTGATGACCAGCCCCCGTCCTGAAACTATCCAGGGGCCCACCAAGAGTCCCCTTGTTAACAAAATGAAGACAGTCCTGTGCTGTGTACTGTGCTTAGTCACTCAGTCAGGTCCAACTCTGTGACCCCATGGTTTGTAGCCCACCAGGCTTCTCTGGCCATGGGGTTCTCCAGGCAAGAATACTGGAATGGGGTGCCATGCCCTCCTCCAGGGAATCTTCCCAATACTCCTAGCACAAAAGAAATCCTAAGGGCTTTTGAAGCTTTGTGCTAGGAAGCAGAGAAAAGGGCAGATACGTATTTTATTTTACCACAGCCTCCATTATTATCTATATGATTCCAGAATTTATATTATCTTTGATCCCCAGATATGACTATCCTGCTCCCTATTTGATACCACTATTTGTCTGCCTCACAGGCCATTCAAATTCAGTATGGAACAAAGTAAACTATTCTTCCTCTAACACAGTGCATCATCCGTCAGCATTCAGTTATAGAAACAGAACCATTAGATGTGACAGAGAGTAAGATATTCATGACAGAGACTCCCGCTGATGCAGTGTGTGAACTGGCCAAACCATGTGTGTCAGGCTTTGTGCCAGATGGTACAGCCTCAAGTCAGCAGGGAAGGGAAGATGGGTGTGAAGGAGGAGAGAGCAGGAAGACTGAAAAAAATGAAGGTGAGCTGGAACCCACGAGCACTGTGGGGACCACCTCTGGCCTCTCATTGCTTCCAACTTGCATGACACAAGAGCCTTGCAGGAGAAGCTGGCATCCTTCATTGTAGAGCTACGTGTATGCCACCCCACAGTCAGAGAAGTTAAAGGAAGATGCAAGCCTGGCAGCTGCCTCCAAGCTAGACAAGCTATGCCTGTACAAGAGCATCAGTGCTCATGAACTGAGAGAGCAGCTGCCCCCACACCAGCCTTCCTGCATGAAAACAGTGTCTGCTGCGTCACTTCTGCTTTCCAAAAGCGCCTAGTTACGTCTGACTCTTTGTGACCCTTTGGATTGGAGCCTGCGAGGCTCCTCTGTCTGTGGGATTTTTCAGGCAAGAATACTGGAGTGGCTTGTCAATTCCTTCACCAGGGGATCTTGCAAACCCAGGGAGCAAATCCACATCTCCTGTGTTTCCTGCACTGCAGGTGAATTCTTTACCCACTGAGCCATCACGGAAACGTCTGCTTTCCAAAACTCCTGCCAAATGGTTCCTGCTGCTCTGCTGACTTGGGATATTTAGGGAAAGGGAAAGATTCAGTCAAAGATGGAGAAGCTCTATACGGTCAGCAAAAACAAGACTGGGAGCTGACTGTGGCTCAGATCATGAACCCCTTATTGCAAAATTCAGACTTACGTTGAAGAAAACAGGGAAAACCACTAGACTACTCAGGTATGACCTATTTCAAATTCCTTATGACTATACAGTGGAAGTGACAAATAGATTCAAGGGATTAGATCGGATAGAAGGCCTGAAGAACTATGGATGGAAGTTTGGGACATTGTACAGAAGATGGTGATCAAAACCATCCCCAAGAAAAAGAAATGCAAACGAGCAAAATGGTTGTCTCATGAGGCCTTACAAATAGCTGAGAAAGGAAGAGAAGCGAAAGGCAAAGGAGAAAAGTAAAGATATATCCATCTGAATGCAGAATTCCAAAGAATACCAAGGAGACATAAGAAAGCCTTCCTAAGTGGTCAATGTAAAGGAATAGAGGAAAACAATAAAATGAGAAAGACTAGAGATCTCTTCAAGAAAACTAGGTATCGAGGGACATTTCATGCAAAGATGGACACAATAAAGGACAGAAATGGTATGGACCTAACAGAAGCAGAAGATGTTAAGAAGGGTGGCAAGAATACACATAAATACTATACAAAAGATTTTTATGACCCAGAAAACCATGATGGTGTGATCACTCACTTAGAGCCAGATGTCCTGGAATGCGAAGTCAAGTGGACCTTAGGAAGCATCAGTATGAACAAAGCTAGTGGAGGTGATAGAATTCCAGTTGAGCTATTTCAAATTCTGAAAGATGATGCTGTGAAAGTGCTGCACTCAATATGCCAGCAAATTTGGAAATCTCAGCAGTGGGCACAGGACTGGAAAAGATCAGTTTTCATTCCAATCCCAAAGAAAGGCAATACCAAAGAATGCTCAAACTACCACACAATTGTACTCATCTCACATGCTAGTAAAGTAATGCTCAAAATTCTCCAAGCCAGGCTTCAACAGTTCATGAACCAAGAACTTCCAGATGTTCAATCTGGATTTACAAAAGGCAAAGGAAGCAGAGATCAAATTGCCAACATTGGTTGGATCATAGAAAAAACAAGAGAGTTCCAGAAAAACATCTATTTCTGCTTTATTGACTATGCCAAAGCCTTTGATTGTGTGGATCACAACAAACTGTGGAAAATTCTGAAAGAGATGGGAATACCAGACCACCTTACCTGCCTCCTGAGAAGTCTGTATGCAGGTCAAGAAGCAACAGCTAGAACTGGACATGGAACAACAGACTGGTTCCAAATCTGGAAAGGAGTACGTCAAGGCTGTATATTGTCACCCTGCTTATTTAACTTATATGCAGAGTACATCATGTGAAATGCTGAGCTGGATGAAGCACAAGCCGGAATCAAGATTCCCAGGAGAAATATCAATATTACCTCAGATATGCAGAGGTTATTCACGGCAAATAGATAGGGAAACAGTGAAAACAATGACAGACTTTTTTTGGGGGGAGGAAGGGCTCCAAAATCACTGCAGATGGTGATTGCAGCCATGAAATTAAAAGACGTTTGCTCCTTCAAAGAAAAGTTATGACCAACCTAGACAGCATATTAAAAAGCAGAGACATTACTTTGTCAACAAATGTCCATCTAGTTAAGGCTATGGTTTTTCCAGTAGTCATGTATGGATGTGAGAGTTGGACTATAAAGAAAGCTGAGCGCTGAAGAATTGATGCGTTTGAACTGTGGTGTTGGAGAAGACTCTTGAGAGTCCCTTGGACTGCAAGGAGATCCAACTAGTCCATCCTAAAGGAGATCAGTCCTGAATATTCATTGGAAGGACTGATAGTGAAGCAGAAACTCCAATACTTTGGCCATCTGATGCAAAGAACTGACTCATTTGAAAAGACCCTGATGCTGGGAAAGATTGAAGGCAGGAGGAGAAGGGGACAACAGAGGATGCGATGGTTGGATGGCATCACCGACTCAATGGACATTAGTTTGAGTAAACTCCGGGAGTTGGTGATGGACAGGGAGGCCTGACATGCTGCAATCCATGGGGTCGCAAAGAGTCAGACATGACTGAGCAACTGAACCACATCTTCTTTTGTCATCTGTTGGTTGACTTTCAGGTTGCTTCCATGTCTTAGCTATTGTAAACAGCACTGCTACAAACATTGCAAATATCTTTTGTAATTAGAGTTTTCATATTTTCTCTGCATATACGCCCAGAAATGGGATTGCTGGATCCTCTGGTCATTCTGTTTTTAGTTTTTTAAGGGACCTCTATACTATTATCCATAGTGACTACACCAATTTATATTTCCACCAACAGCATTTATTTTTTGTAAACTTCTTGATGATGGTTATTCTGACTGGTGTGAGGTTTTAACTCATTGCAGTTTTGATTTGCATTTCTCTAATAATTAGCAGTAAGGAACAACTTTTCACATGCCTGTTGGCCATCTGTATGTCTTCTTTGGAGAACTGTCTGTTGTATCTTCTGCCCATTGTTTGATTGGACTGTTTGTTTTTTTGGTATTGAGTTGTGCGTGCTATCTGTATATTTTGGAAATTAAGTCCTTGTCTGGCACATCACTGTCAACCACGTCTGTCCATTGAGTCTAGAAGGGGATCTGACTGATGTCATGCCACCTCTTGGAATGGCATTGAAGGCAATTCAGGGACCAGATTTTGGGAGACGTAAGAAGCCCGTCAGTGATGCCACACTCCTGTGTGTGTGCATGCCTCATTGTGACCCCATGGACTGTAACCTGCCAGGCTGCTCTGTCCATAGAATTTTCCAGGCAGGAACACTGGAGCGGGTTGCCCTTTCCTACTTCTGGGCCACACTCCTGGCCTGTGGCTATTTCTTTGACCCTTCACGAATTGGCAAACCTTTGATATTTTGGCAAGTATCAAAATAGTTAAAATTTAGTAATGAATGAAAAACCTTCAACCTTGAAGGTTATCTTTAGGTGTTTTCTTTCCATGTCATTATGATTATAATAATAAAATCTAAAAGTGAATAACAAAAAAATTTACAAGTCAAATTCAGAAACTTTTTAATTAGTTTTAAAAATAGTTATAATTTATGACCTTAACTCTGAAGATACTGACTGAAGATGAGCTGCCTGGTAAATTAAAGCCATAAAACTTAATAAATGAGGTATTATTGAGTGTCTGTAATTTACAAGGTACTATTAACATTACTGAAGTGAGGGACACTGTCATTTACTGGCAGGCACTAAGATTGATACAAAAATTAGAAATGGTAAATCTAATATAATTGTAGCTGACAGTCTAACTGTAACATACTCTTAATTATATCACTAGACTTCAGCCCTTCGGATGTTGTCATGGAAATTCAATGAAGTCGTTTTATTCTGAGTGACTCCAGCATATACTGCTTTTTTTTTTAATTAAGAAAGCCCATAATTTTCTCTTCTCTCTAATTATTCTACTGGGTTTCCTTTTCTCATCAATATTTTTCCAGAATGTGAACCTCATACTTAATAAAATTGCTGAACATGAATTCAGAGCTACCATAACTTGTTTTTCCCTAATGTTGCTCCCAAAACAACCAAAACTACCAACTGTGCAGTATTAATCACAGCTAAATTAATGTTTTGGATGTAACTGCACTATCTGTGAAAGTAAAGTCTCTGGCAGCCATTGACAAGAAATCTTGAGTGACAGCCTGGGAGATACACTTTGGCAAATTGTAAATGTTTATTCAATTTACTGAAAAACTGAAAACTGGCCCATCTCTATAAGTGCTATTAATTCACATTCAGGTTTACATCACCCCAGGCTTTCAGCTTCCCTGGGAAGTGGTAACAGCTGTTGATCGAGCGCGTGCTGGGGAAGCCGCCTTGCTGTGATCCCATTCCTGCTCTCGGGCAGGTCCCCTCAACCCCACCATCTGCTGTTTTCTAGGGAAGGCTCCCAAGGAAGGAAACCACTCTCCTGAGCTTCTCCTTCAGATCTTCAGGGTAGCTCAGGGCTGTGAGGCTAGAGCAAAGGACCTGTGCCCTGCATGTTTTTAGCAGCTGCTGAAGAAGGAAGAGATCCTGGGCTCCTCTCAGGATGTACGCGGGCTTCACACAGCGCTGACTCCGGATGCGGATATGGGGACCCAGGGCTGCTGCTCCAAGTCAGAGGCAGTATGAACAATGGAAATTACCACCCAGGGGCCCTGTCTTGTGCCAGGCCCTTTGCGAGGCTGTTCCCATACCCTGTCACATTGAATAGTGCCAACAACCCTATGAGGGAGGTGTGATTATTATGCCCACTCTACAGATGAATAAACTGGGTCAGTGTCTAAGTAATGTCCCCAAGACATCAGAGGGTCTCTTAGTTACCAAGTTCTCTGCTTTTGATTGCTATACCATATGTGTCCTGTGTCATACTAACTATAAAAGGGAAAACAAGTCCCCACCTGCTGACTCATTCATGGCTTCAACATGTTTGAAGCGCATGTAAGGCCACCCCCTCCCCCGCGCACAGGCTCTCATCTCCTCAGGTACTTCAGCAGGATGTACTCCAGTAATTATCTCCTCTCTCTTCTGTATCATCAACTGTCTCTCTCTACTGGATTATTCCAGTCATCCTGCAAGCATCCTGTTACTTCTTCCATCTTAAGTCATGGTTGGGTGGCATCACCGACTCAATGGACATGAGTTTGAGTAAACTCTGGGAGTTGGTGATGGACAGGGAGGCCTGGTGTGCTGCAGTCCATGCGGTTGCCAAGAGTGGAACACGACTGAGCAACGGAACTGAACTGAAAGCAATCATTTCATGGCTGCAGGTCTCCTCTACCCACCAGGCCATTTCTCTGCTGCCCTTGAGAGCATAACTCACCAAATAATTCATGCATTCTCCCTGGCATTCAGTAATCCAAGGGGCTTCTTATTCCTTCTGTATTCTCTGTCTGGCTTTAGAACCACAGAGACACCTTCAGTACCTCTTACATCAGGACATCTCTTTGAGCAGATTGAGCTTGAGGTTGTAGCTTGCATTTTGAATGTGGCTGGTTCATTTCTGGCATGAAATGGAAATTTAGCAGTAAAGAGACGTGGAAATCAATCTTGGAAGGAACAGTTGAATTTCATGAACTCCTTGGCCACCTACCATTGGGCCAACATTGCATGGCTCCAGAGTTGGGTGTGATCTATGGAAATCCATCAGCACAGCTGAAAGGGACTCCTTCCCAGGGATGTCCGATAAGTGTTCTTTTTCCTACAGATAGATCCTATGTGATACAATATTTTGACACAGGTTTATGTATAAATCATTTTCTGTACATAAAGCTATGTCTTAAGCATTGTTGGAGAGCTTGCTATGTAAAAAGATGAAACATAGATGCAAACTATTATATATAGAATGGAAAAACAATAAGGTCCTACTGTATGGCATGGGGAGCTATATTCAAGACCATGTAGTAAATCATAATGGAAAAGCATATGAAAAATAATATATATAAACGTGCAACTGAAGTACTTTGCTATGCAGTAGAAATGAACAAAACACTGTAAATCAACTATACTTGAATAAAATAAGTTTTTTAAAAAGGATGAAACAGAATGAGCAAAAAGAACATAGAGACGCAAAAGAGCATTGTGCGAGTTATTGTGGATCCCTTTGTATTCTGGGGGGATGCTTTCATAAGGAAGGCATCTGTCTTTCCTGCAGCTCAAATGTTCATGTATCACTGGTGCTTTAGTAAGCTCACATCCCTGGAAGGACAGCATTACTTGTTACTCTGTATTTTAGAGATATTCTCTTTGAATTACATGATTCGTTTGAAATTCTATAAGAGGCATATGTTTGGGAATCTTCTCTTTCTCTCTCAAGGGAATTTTAAATGACTCTGATGGACTATTTACTCAGAAAGTAACATCATCCTATAATTCTAATATGGCTATTTACATAAACTGAGTCACGGCTGTTTACACAGCATACTCGGAAAACAGGCTGGGGACTATGGAATGAGACCAAACTCTCTAAAAGAAACTCAGCATAAACGTGAGAAGAAAGAAAGAGTGGGAATGAAATAAGGAAGAGAAGGAAGGAATGGGATAGGAAGAGACAGAGATGAAGGGAGGGGAACGGAGTGAGGAGGAGAAAGGACAAGCAAGATATTTCATAGAAAACTGTCTTGTTATTGCTGAGTACGGAAATGTCTTATGTATGAAAGAGGGAAGTTCTGGGCCTAGACTGCTAAATGATAAGGTTTTTTTTTCAACAATTAACAAAGTATTAAATAGTATTCTTTTTTTTTTCTGGGGGACACAGTTTATTTTATTTATTTATTTTTTTACTTTATTGTGTTGGTTTTGCCATACATTGACATGATTCTGCCATGGGCATACATATGCTCCCCCTCCAGAACCCCCCTCCCTCCTCCCTCCCGATTCCCTCCCCCTGGGTCATCCCGGTGCACCAGCCCCAAGCATCAACCCTGGGCTGGCGATTGATTTCACATATGATAATAAACATGTTTCAATGCCATTCTCCCATATCATCCCACCCTTGCCTTCTTCCACAGAGTCCACGTGTCCGTTCTATACATCTGCGTTTCTTTTGCTGTCTCGCATGCAGGGTTCTCGTTACCATCTCTCTAAATCCCATATATATGCGTTAGTATACTGTATTGTTGTTTTCCCTTCTGGCTTACTTCACTCTAGATAATAGGCTCCAGTTCCATCCACCTGAGTAGAACTGATTCAAATGAATTCTTTTTAATGGCTGAGAAATATTCCATTGTGTATATGTACCACAGCTTTCTTATCCATTCGTCAGTTGATGGGCATCTAGGTTGCTTCCATGTCCTGGCTATTGTAAACAATGCGGCGATGAACATTGGGGTACATGTGTCTCTTTCAATTCTGGTTTCCTTGGTGTGCATGCCCAGGAGTGGGGTTGCTGGGTCATCTGGCAGTTCTATTTTCAGTCTTCTTAGCTTTGGATCTGGAGAAGGGAATGGCTACCCACTCCAGTATTCTTGCCTGGAAAATTCCATGGACAGAAGAGCCTGATGGGCTACAGTCCATGGGGTCACAAAGAGTCAGACACGAATAAGCAACTCACACTTTGACAGCTTCGGATATGAAAATAGATATTTGGCTAATTATATCTAGATTTTTTAAATCCTTGCAAAATACATTCATGAGATATGTTTGCAAGACAATCCAATGTTTTCTTTTTACAATTTTTTCCAATTTTTCTTTTTTCAATAGAATAAAAGACAATCCAATTAAAAATGAGCAAAAAGCTTCAATAGCCACTTCACAAAAGTGGACATGCCAAGTACCAGTAAACACTGGGACTCAGCATCATTAATTCTGAGGGGACTGCAAATTAAAACCACCATGAAACACCAAAATGCACCCATCAGAGTGAAAAGAATGAGGGCGCCACTCTGAGCCCTCAGGTCGTGCCGGTGGGAGTGTCACTTGGTCTGGAACTTTAGGAAGTTGTTTGGTCTCATCTGCTGAAGTGGGCACAGGCTTCCCTTGTGGCTCAGCTGGTAAAGAGTCTGCCTACAATGCAGGAGACCTGAGTTCGATCCCTGGTTGAGTTGGGAAGATCCTCTGGAGAAGGGAAAGGCTACCCACTCCAGTATTCCAGCCTGAAGAATTCCATGGACTGTATAGTCCATGGGGTTGCAAAGAGTCGGACATGACTGAGCGACTTTCACTTTCACTTTTCACTGAAGTGGGCATATGCATAGCCTATGACCCAGTACTTCCACTCCTCTGAATATACCCAACAGAATGCATATTTTTACATACATGACATGTATGGGGCGTGCCATGTACCACGTGCAAGCAAAAGGCATGTACGGAAATGTCTGTAGACACACAAGTTACAGTAGCCAAAAGCTAGAAACAGCCCATCAGCCGGAGAGCAGATAAGTAAATCATGATGTGCTCAAGTATGGAGTATTACACAGCAATGGGAACAAGGTGAGTTACTGCTGTATCAAACAGCATGGATGAATCTAAGAAATAAGAGACTGAGAAACCTAAGTCAAACAAAAAAAAGAGTAGACATACATGATCCCTTTTATATAAGGTTCAAAATTAGGACAAGCTAATCCAGAAATTTAAAAAAATTCAGGATGGTATAGACTTGTGGACTTTGTGGACTTTGTGGATGAGGGTAAGGGTGGGATGAGATGGGAGAAGGGCATTGAAGCATGTTAATTGTCATGTGTCTAATCAATCGCCAGCCCAGGATTGATGCTCGGGACTGGTGCAGCGAGATTTCCCGGGGGAGAGGGAGGAGGGAGGGGGGACCCGGAGGGGAAGCATATGTAAACCCATGGTGATATCATAACAATGTATGGCTAAAACAATAATTAAAAAAATAAAAAAATTTAAAAAAAAAAAAAGAGAAACCAGAAAAAAAAAAAAAATTCAGGATGGTGGTTGCCTTTGAAGAGGATAGTATGAATAAATGAGAAAGGGGGTAAGGGGACTTTTGGGGTGCTGGTGATTCTCCAGTTTTTATCTGGCTGGTCTTACATAGGTCTGCTCCCCTTGTGAAAGTGTGTCAAGCTCTGTGCTCGAGCAGTTTTATATATATATGTGTATCTATCAATTAAAAAGTTAATTTTGAGATGGATGGCAATGAAGAGACAGCCAACCACATGTTGTCACATACCATCCGTCCTGTGACATAGCTGAGGACCACCACTGCCCATCCGTCTCCTGACCTTCGCCTGGTACCAGTTCCCAAGGGAGTTCTACACGCCTCACCCCCTTTAGATGGCCTGTTTGGCCATGCTCAGAAGTCCAACTGCCTGTACAGCGTGTCCTTTAAGAAAGAAGATTCCACGGGACCCCCTCTGTTTAAATCCCACCCGCCGCCACTTTGCACCTGTGTGGCCTCAGACAAGGCATTCAAACTAAGGCCTTGGCCTCCTCATCTGGAAACTGGGATTAGTACTGCACTGGTTTGGTGACAGCTGAACTCTAACCAGCACGCAGAGCAATGCCTAGTTTGTGATGAGCACTTGATAAATGTAAGTTGCTTTCATTATTGGAGCAGCAGGCAGGGTCTCGATCATGCAGGCTCTTCAGGCCTTGGCAAGAGTCTGGGTTTATTCAGCGTGTATGGCAAAAGTTGTGGGAATAAGCCCAGAGCAAGAGGCCTGCCCAAGGGAGAACGCAAAGGTGATGGTTGTTAGCTCTGCCTCCCCTGTATCCAGGACTCAGGAAACAGGGAGGGACTTGGATGCTTTGATAGGAAGAGCTTTGAAGGACCTCTGTTGGCACCAGCCTCCTTGCTAAAGTCAAGATACTTTATAGCTACCACTCCACCTCTCTTTCTGGTGATTTTCTGGCTTCCTTCAAAGCTATTCCACCTCCATCCTCTTGTCTCAGATCTGACCATTATTTTTCTAGTGGTGTCCCTTAGTGGGGGGGGGGGAAAGCCCCTAAAATGGGTGGCTGGGTTGAAAGCAGGTAGTAGGTAAGGAGAGGCACTGAATACCAAGAACAGAGACATAGTCATTCAGAGGAAAAGTACAAAGATGTTAAAGACACTCTAAGACTCGCACTCATGCAAATCTTGCCTTTTAAAGAAGTTACTGGCATAGTCCACAGTATATACCATAGTCCTGAGACATCAAAATATGCTCATGTGATCAAAATAAATATATGTGATCAAATCTCCATACAGATATAATAATTCTCAAATATGGAAGTATAGATTTTTCCAGGACTCATGATGGAAGACAGAGTGGATTTAGGACTAACCCAGCTTGGAAGACTGTAAACCTATTTCAGGCTCAGATTAACAAAACAATAGTGCCCCTTTTTTGCCAAGGGTAAAACATCTGGATCTTCATATGACTATCAACTCTACCTTCAATACTCAGTTTTTGAAAATTTCAGAGTTAAGAAACTCTCTACATATTGAGCAAATCAGAGGTGACTTCTAGTTACATGATCTACAGATTACCTCATTTTATCACCATACTGCCTCGGTGGTACACACAAGAGGTCACTGTTAAATTTCCAGGAAACTTGTGAGCCAGTCCTCTTGGTAACTTGAGGTCTGACATGATGGGAGTTCTGACAGGTCAGAAATTGGAAGATACCACAAATCAGCCTCCTCTCCATATCAGTTATAAATAAGGAAATTTAGTCATGTTTTGACCTTACATGTCTTCTCCGAATTTATCCATCTAATACTGCAAAGTCAGATTTTAGACCTAGTCCATGCTTTGACACTGAAATCTAGCTCTATGATTTGAAATTATCACTAATGATCCACTTCATTAGAGATGTAATTTGAGTTTAATTGAAAAGCCTAACTTGTAGTTTAAACAATCATTTTCTTAATTTATCTTACTACCTTATTATTTAAAAAAGATTATAAGGGCCCTTCAAACAGCACAGATGAGGAAAACTTGCTTAATTATGCTTTCATTAATTTTGCGAAGCCAGGCTGATGCCCGTGACAACATAATTTGGTCCCAGAAGCAAAATCACTTGGAATGCAGGACTTGCTCAGAAAGAGATGACTCCCATCTAACAGAAACAGAGCAATTCCCTAGGAACAATCATCTTGTTTTTATTTAACATCAGGAAACCAGTAACCTCAGGGGTGATTTTTTTTTTATCATAAAGGATACCTGTGGAAGGCAGAGCTGTGAAATCAGTGACACCAGATCCTAGTGACCAGGAAATCAAGTGAAACCTTGGGACAGGATTTCTCAAGCCTGGCTGCACATTATGCTTCAGAATATCTTAAGGCTCACCCCGCAGACCAGTATAATCAGACCAGATCATTTGGAGAGGGGACCTGGATATTGCTATTTTCTTTTTTACCAGTCACTAGGGGACGCTAGTGGTAAGGAACCTGTCCGTCAATGCAGGAGAGGAGCAGCGGGTTCGATCCCTGTGTCGGGAAGATCCCCTGGAGAAGGACATAGCACCCACTCCAGTACTCTTGCCTGGAGAACCCTGTGGACAGAGGATCCTGGTGGGCTACAGTCCATGGGGTCACAAAGAGTCGGACACGACTGAAGCGACTGAGCAGGCACTCGCGGGGTGACTTGTTCACCCACAGCCAACTTCCATCAAAAGACTGATTTCTTCCTCTTTCATATTGCCAGGCAGCACTGCCGTGTCCATAGCTGGGTCTCCGTCCCTATCAGTTCAGGTTTAGAACATCCAGTGGCCCCACCGTAGTCTGGACACCTCCTAACTGCACATGCCACGCTCTGGCAGCCCCTGCCAAGCAGACCAAAACTTTCTTCCGAAGAGCTGAGAAATGGACAGAAGAGTTCCTTCCCTACCTTCCTCCCACCTCTAGAATACACAGACCACAATATACACATGATTAAAATCTCACTCTTCAGCTAAAACGTTACTTACTTTTATACTTCCCATTCATTCACTCATCCATTCATTTCCTTATTCTATCCAGTAGTGAAAGAGTACATCTTTTGAGTCAGATGGTTTCCAATTCTGACTCCATGTTTTTTGCCTCTGCTTTTTAAAGTAGCTGCATGATGACAGGCATATTCAAACTTCAGTATCTTTTCCTGAAATGTGTGAATATCAATGCCAAACTTATACTAGGTTTATTAAACCACATGTGGTGTTACATACAAAGTGCCTGGCATAGCATCTGACACATGAGGTATACTCACCGATAAAGTAATAAAGTCAATTGATTCTTTAAACAAGTGTTTTGAGTCCTACCTATGTTATAGCAGTTTCCCCGGGTATCTCAGCTGGTAAAGAATCCGCCTGCAATGCAGGAGACCCTGGTTCGATTCCTGGGTGGGGAAGATCCCCTGGAGAAGGGCTAGGATATCCACTCCAGTATTCTTGGGCTTCCCTGGTGGCTCAGATGATAAAAAAAAAAAAAAATATCTGCCTGCAAAGTTTGAGACCCAGGTTTGATCCCTGAGTTGTGAAGATCCTTTGGAGGAAGGCAGTATTCTTGCCTGGAAAATCTCATGGGTGGAGGAGCCTGGCAGGCTACAGTCCATGCAGTTGCAAAGAGCCTGGACAAGACTGAGCAACTTTCACTATGTTCATAGCAGTATATGCATGCATGCTCAGTCATGTCCGACTCTTTGTGACCCCCCCAGGCTCCTCTGTCCCTGGGATTTTTCAGGCAAGAATACTGGAGCGGGCTGCTGTGCCCTCCTCCAGGGGATCTTCCCCACCCAGGGATGAAACCCCACATCTCTTGTGTCTCCTGCATTGGCAGGTGAGTTCTTTACCACTAGTGCCACCTGGGAAGCCCATTCAGATAAGTACCTAGAAATAAAATAGCTGGATCACATGGTAGTTCTATTTTTAACTTTTTAAGGAACCTCCATACCATTTTTCATAACAGCTGCATCAATTTACATTCCTAACAACAGTTAACAAGGGTTCCCTTTTTTCCACATTCTTGCCAGCATTTGCTACTGTCTTTTTGATAACAGCCATTCTGACAAGTATGGGGTGATGTTTCACTGTGGTTTTGATTTGCACTTCCCTGATGATTAGTAATGTTAGAAATCTTTTTATATGACTCTTGGTCATCTATGTCTTCTTTGGGAAAATGTCAAGTATTTACTGAACATCAACGTTTACAGTCTTGGTACATCCTAGCATGACCTCAGGACAATCTCTCCTCATTGTCCCTTCTCAGTGGGACCATTCCTACCTTCAGGCCTGGCTTTTTGGCTAGCTGTGGAGAAATGTCTATTCAGTTCTGCCCATTTTTTTATTGGGTTGTTTGTTTTTTGATATTGAACTGTATGAGTTGTTTTTAGAAATTAATCTCTTATTGGTTGCATGGCTTGCAAATATTTTCTCCCATTCTCTGTGTTGTTTTTCTTTGTTTATGAGTTCCTTTGCTGTGCAAAAACTTTTAAGCTTAATTAGATCCCATTTATTTATTTTTTCTTTTTTTTCATTACTCTAGGAGATGGATCCAAAAAAATATTGCTGTGGTTTATGTCACTGAGTGTTCTATGTTTTCCTTTATGTTTTATAGTATCTGGTCTTACATTTAGGGTTTTAATCCATTTCAAGTTGATTTTTGTGTATGGCATTAGATAATGTTCTAATTTCATTCTTTTACATGTAGCCGTCCAGTTTTCCCAACACAACTTATTTAAGAGACTCTTTTCTCTGTTGTACATCCTTGCCTCTTGTTGTAGATTAACTGACCATAGTTGTGTGGGTTTATTTCTGGACTTTCTGCTCTGTTCCATTGGTCTAAGTGTCTGCCTTTGTGCCAGTACCGTACTGTCTTGATTAGTGTAGCTTTGTAGTATAGTCTGAAGTCAGGGCAGTTGATTCTCCAGCTCCATTTTTCTTTCTCAAGATTGCTTTGGTTGTCTGGAGTCTCACCTTTCTTTGAAATCTTTCCTGACAGATATCTGGCCTAAAATAGCCTTTGTTAGAGTAGTTAATAAGCTCCAATTGTAGTGTTCCTCCAAATGAATAACTTGGAGCATTTTCAAAAATGCATATTTCTAGGCCTTAAATCTTTTGGATCTGAATCTCTTAGGCAAGGGGCCTGGAATATACATTTTTTACATACATGACAGATTGACCTATATGCACATTAATGTTTAAGACTGCCCTACCATTATATTGTATTTCTTTTGTTTATGCTAGTGCCTTCACAATGATGACAATTTTGAATCACAAAACAGTCAGTTCTTCATGACTTTCAGCCCCACAACAGTTGAGTTCCACTACCAGCATCCCCGGCAGCTACTACTGTGCCAAGTACGTAGCAAGAGAAGGACACACCTGCAGACGAATCTTCTGTATTAGGTTGTCCACAGGCGACTGAAGGAACCCGGGGGCCTTGCTTGGCTGACACTGTCGAGAGTAAAATTGCTCCAGATTTTAAACAGAAGTAACTTATAGGATGAAACTATCCCATTTGCCAAAGATGATTCATGTAAATTTTAGAATGATGACGGCATTCTCCTTTGCTCTTAGTAAGTCATGAGATGAATTTTTGGAAATAAATGGAGCCTAGGGTTGGTTTAAACCAGTATCTTGATCTTGTAATTTCTCAGAGCTTTTTACCATCCAGGCTTACTGCTGCCTTAGCATTTTGACCTCTAGTTGCCTTAACCTGTGTGGGATGTTTTTACTCAGGAATGAGTTTCTTTAAACAATCGTTTAATTTACCTGCTTCTCCAGTGGAAATAGATAACTATACGCATAATGTTTTTAACTCAGTCTTGGCTAGAAATACAACTGTGGTAAGGGAACTTCAATGGCCAGCCTCTTGGAAGAAACTTGACACAGGGCTTTGAGAAGACACAAGTATCTCGTTAAATAAGGAAGAGGTTAGAAACACGTCCACACTAATTTCCATAAACATAAAGTAAAATTTGAGCTTCTGAGATTGTTTTCTAGGAAAGACAAAGTGCTTCCCTGCAGTGTGGAAAGTTTTGTTTTAGTATTTCCAAAGACTATCAAGTTGTAAGCTTGAAGCTAAGGATGTTTATCATAGGAAACACTGATTACAATATTATTTCAAAAGTAAATTCACTTAAACGAAAACTTCACCCCTCAACTTTATCCAGATCACCCATTAACTAATACATTAGAGTTCTTAGCTCTGATTAACTTCTCAACCATAGTAAAAAGAGGAGTTGATTCCTTTAAAAACAAGAACATAGTTAGCTACGGCACTCCTCTCTATGCAAATTTTAAAAGGTAATACCTAGTGCAGAAACTCAATTTTACATTTCAAACTGTTGGCTAAAAGGTCTATATTTCTATAAAATTCCAATCAGAATGGGTCAAATGTTTCGAAAAAACAAAAATAAATTAAGTACAGACCTTGGAATTTCTTTAAACAATTTTATTTATTTATTTTTGGCTCTGCTGGGTCTTCATTGCGGCATAGGCTTTCGTCTATGCATAGTTGCAGCCACCAGGGGCTACTCTCTAGCTGCGGTGCATGGGCTTCTTGCTGCAGCAGCTTCTCTTGTTGCAGAGCCCGGGCTCTAGGGCACATGGGCTTTGGTAGTTGTGGCATGCGGGCTCCGTAGTTGCACGCATGGGCTCCAGAGCACAGGGTCAGCAGTTAAGGCACAGAGGCTTAGTTAATCTGCAGCACGTGGGATCTTCCCAGATCAGGGATCGAACCCATGTCCCCTGCATTGACAGGCAGATTCTTTACCACTGAATCACCAGAGAAGCCCTGGAAATTTTTTTTTTTCTTTTTTCTGGCAACAAGATACCATAGTGCACTCCAGCTACAAAACAGTCAAAAGTGCAAGAAAGAAAAAGTGGGCAAAATCTTGTAAATCAATGGAAGAACCTGGAAGACGGTTTTTAAAAAGTCATCTGAAGGCAGGGACAGAAAAGGATAACATGTCCACCTCTAGAACACAGGGCCTAGGAGGAACAGTGGGGATGGCGTGGTGCTGAGACGAGACCTTGAATCCGCGTTGCGTTTGACCCAAGACCGCTCCACAAAAAACTCGGAATCAGAAATGACTATAGAATGAAGGAAATGCTCAGCAGAGGCAGAAAGCAAACTTTGTTAATAGATTGTATGTGCCTGCGTATCCAACTCTTTGCAGTCCTGTGGACTGGAGCTCACAAGGCTCCACTGTCCGTGGGATTCTCCAGGCAAGAATACTGAAATAGGTTGCTACGTCCTCATCCAGAGGACCTTTCCTACCCTGGGACTGAACCCACATCTCTTATGTCTCCTGCATCGGCAAGTGGGTTCTTTACCACTAGTGCCACCTGGGAAGCCCAACAGACTGTATAGTATGGTGGAAACAGCAGTTTTATATGTTCTGGAAAGCCAGAAACTTCATGTGAGTCATTTTATTGTGATAGTCACTTTATTGCAGTGGTCTGGAATTAGACCCACTGTAAAATATCTCTGTATAAAGATAATGTCTCACCCTAGAGCAAAGGGCGGATGTGTTTAGTGTCCGCTAGCAAGATTTGTGTCCCTTCACGCAGGGTTCTTCTCCTGTAACACAGCCTGCCATATGCGCAGCTGCCATCAGCTCTCCTTTGCATCCCTTGATAGGGGTAAATCTCTGGAAATCAGCTCAAAACAAACAGAAAAAGGGCCTGGTAGCTGAGGGCTACCGCTATGGCTATGTAATAAACCTTCCTATGTCTGTGGCTCAGGAGTCTAGTGTCTTCTGTCAGCACCCATGAGATGGCATCGGGATACCTTGGGAGCTTGCAAGCAGGGTAAAATCTCAGACTCTTAATCTCTCTCGACACTGAACTCACTTCTGCTCTGATCTCCCTTCAGGAGCCAAATGTGGCCCATGCAGATTTTAGAAGTGAGAAATAAAGAGCATGGTTGAGGTTGCTTTGGTTTGTAAAACTGAGTCACAAGTTCAAAGCTAGCTTGGAAAAGAAAATGAACTTCTGACTCTATTAGATGAAGGCTCTGAGGAGACAAGAGTGATGGTTTTCCATAGTCTAGTTTCTGTTTTCCCAGGAGCTTGCAGGAGCCCTTCATCAAATAGTGGCCAAAGTCAGAGTGAGTGCTGGGAAACAGGACTTAATCATCACTGGGTATCTGACTACACGCTGAATCAGGTAATAGGGAGGAATTTTGTATATTTTCCTGGATTTGGCACATTTAGTGATAGAAACATCATTTTAAATTTACTGATTGAAGATAAATCCTACCACAGCTCCATCATCCTCAGCTTCCTCATTAGGTAACAGTGTAGCAGATTGACAGCAAAGTGGTGTGTATGATCTGATAATTATTGTGGTCTAACATAAATACCTCAGTTCTAGAAAGAGTGAGAAACTTAAGTATATAAGGAGGCTGTGTATCTATTTTACAAGTAAGGTGCGTACTTAATGTGAGAAGCTGTGTGTCTGTCTGTTATGTGTAAGTAACATTCTAACGTTCATTTCAAATTCTAGAAATCTGCTAAACTGTAGTAATAATGCCACTTCTGGCCCATCCCTTAGAAACTGAATAATGGCAAGGTTAAAAGTTCAGTGAAATATCTCCAGTAGGAAACCAGTTAAGTGGGTCTGCTGAGGGACTTACAGCTTATTTTTAAGACCTTACATGTGATACATTAACTAAAATAACTTATGCAAGAATAATATAGTTTTGGATGGAAGAAAATATGAAAATACAGTTTTCGGGTACAGCATACTGAGGGAAAACCTGAAGATAGAGTTATTAAGTTAGTAACTCCGAGGAAAAGAACATACCTGGGTAGATGACAGTATCAGCAGATTGCCAGTACTTCTGCTTAGTGACTTAAGTTTGAGGATACAATTTTTAATTCTTCAAAATACTTACCTTTAGAGTTGTATTCCACAAAAGATGAAAAACCCTCTATAAAACAAATCAAAATATGAGATAATTTCAAAGTTTTCCCTCATGGTGGCAGTATCAATCAAAGAGATGTGTCTGGAGCATTCTTGTAAAATGCAATTTTATACAATGATATTCTTTCCTAGTACATGGTAATGTATTCTAAATGGATATAAATCTTTTGAAAAAATAACATTATTCTGCATTTATAATCTTTTAGTGCAAATATGACTCACTAATATGGTTATAAAAGTATTCTACAATTCCAAGGAAAAAAATTAAGGCTGGTTTTTTGTAATGCTATTCCATTTTAATGGTTTACTTGGTACCATCTCCCTAATATGAATTAAGAATTAATGTGAACAAAAGAATTCGGTTCACTTCTAATAGCTTAGCAGGAAAGCTTGTTGGATTATTCCGACAAAGCATACTGGGAAACATCACTGGTTCAACACATCTGACCATTTGTAGTTGGTATGCGCTGAGGTGAGTGCCACAGGGCAACACTGATAAATTGTAAAATGAGGCTACCATCAAACCATTCACTGTGTCGTAGGAGAGTAAAATGTTTACAAATGACAAAAATGTCACTGGAGAAAAACAGAAAGGAAGATCTGTGAGGATAGAGATTACTTACATCTTACTTTCTGTTGAATCTTATGCATCAGAAGATAATTTTGGCACTTAGTGTATATTCCTGAAAAATAGACAAAAAGGTAGCATTTGCCTTGTTCTTGAAAGATGTAATGGTATGTGCAAGAAATGATAATAGGGGCCTCCCTAGTGGTTCAGATAGTAAAGAATCTGCCTGCAATGCAGGAGACAAGGGTTCGATCACTGGGTCAGGAAGATCCCATGGAGAAGGGACTGGCAACCAACTCCAATATTCTTGCCTGGAGAATTCCATGGACAGAGGAGCCCAACACGACTCAGTGACTAATACACACACACACACACACACACACACACACACACACAAGACATGATAAAGCACATTTGTAAAAATAAGAATTATATTTGTGGGTTTTTTCACTAATTCAGTTCTCTCCCAGCTATTGATAAATGGCATAGCATGATTTCAAACTTTCCTCTCCACATTTCCCTGTTGTTGCAAACCAGGAAATCATCAGTCGGCCTAAGGGTACTGCAGGCCCAGTAGGAAGTACACTGAATCATGGTTCATCCATCCAATGACTGTTGTTTCTTTCAAAGGAGTCACTTTGAAATACACGTGGCTCAATTATGCTACCATCACTCAGTATATGCTTGAAAGTCTTCTTTGTAAATTACCTTCAGAATCTGCATGAGTTGCCTGCAAACATCTTCATCCTCTTCTATGTTCACAAAAGATTAGAAATCAGAATGACCTCAGACCTCTCAACAGGAAAAAATGAAAAATAAAAAATGGTAGAGCAAGGGCTGCACAATTTTGAAGAAACTGTCTAATGAGACATATTTACCTTCTGTATTACAGATTTCTATATTTAATCTTTACAATGATTATGAAATATGTTAGCTTGTAGGGGGAAAAATTGATAATAAATCCCTGTCTTCCTCTACCTCAAATCACTATTAGTATGTTAGAAAATACCCTTTTCCTTAGAGCCATAGAATCAGGATTCAGAAAAAACAAAACAAAACTTGGTTGATAAAAGAAGGCTATGGTGAGGAGAGGTCTAGTCTGGTTAGGAAAGGTATGTGAACTTGTAACAATGAATAATGCATTAGATATGTGTATGTGTATGCATAGTTTTATACATATGTATATGTTGTGTAATAGCAAACTGTTGTAGAATTCAGTTAATTCAGCTCAGTTTCTACTTCTGCCTTTGATGAAAATGCTCTCTGACCTGTTGTTGCCACTTCTTTGTGTTTTCATTTGCTTTTATTGAGATATAATTGGCATATAACATTGTATAGGTTTAAAGTGTACCAGATGTTTACTCAAAACATTTGTGTATTGTGATATGATGATATGATGATCACTGTGGCACCAGAGACACCTCTGTCGTTTCACATAATTATCATTTCTTTCTGTGGTGGGAACAATTAGGTTCTTGTTGCCAAGCAACTGTGAAGTGTGTAATACAGTATTGTTGGCGTTAATTACCATGCTGTGCATTAAAACTCCAGGACTCCAGGACTCATTTATCTACTGGTTAAAATTCTACCCTTAACAGCATCTCCCCACTTGCCCAGCTCCCAGCCCCTGGCAACCACCATTCAACTCTCTGTTTTTATGAGTTTGTCAAGATGTTATATTTGGACTATGGATAAGTGCTGATGTCATACAGTTTTTGTCTTTTTCTGACCCCTCTTATTTTGCATAATGCCCTCAAGGGCCATCCAACCAGGTTGTCACAAATGGCAGGATTTTGTACTTCTCATGGCTAAAACATATTCCATTGTGTATGTATATATATGTGCGTGCATGCTCAGTTGCTCAGTCATGTCTGACTCTTTGCAACCCCAAGGACTGTAGCCCATCAGGCTCCTCCCTGCATGGAATTTTCCAGGCAAGAATACTGCAGGGGGTTGCCATTTCCTTTTCTAGGGGATCTTCCCGAACTAGGGATTGAACCCATGTCTCCTGCAGTGGCAGGCAGATTCTTTATCATTGAGCCACCTGAAAAACCATGTCTATGTCAATACATACATGTGTGTATATATTTGTATGTTGTGTGTGTATATATATATATTTTTTAATGTAGCTTCTGTTTCCATTCCATTGACAAACATTTAGGTTGTTTCCGTATCTTAGCTACTGGGAATAATGCTTCAGTGAACTCGGGAGTGCAGCTATCTCTATTTCCTTCAGATATATACTCAGAAGTGGGATTGCTAGATAATGTTGTACGTTCAGTCACCCAGTCACATCCGACTCTTTGTGAACCCACGGGCTGCAGCATGCCAGGCCTCCCTGACCATCACCATTTCTTGGAATTTGCCTAAGTTCATGTCCATTGAATCGGTGATGCCAGCCAACCATGGCAACAGAAGATAAGATAGTGAATCATATGGTAGTCTTGTTTTTAATTTGTTGAGGAACTTCCATACTGTTCTCATAGTGGTTACCAATTCACATTCCCAGCAACAGTGTACACGCTTCCTTTTTCTCTGCATCCTCTCTATACTTATTATCTCTGATCTTCTTGATAATAGCCTTCTACCAGGTTTGAGAATATGTCACTGTAGTTTTGATTTGCTTTTCCCTAATGTTTAGTGATATTGAGCATCTTTTTATGTATCTTTCTGCCATTTGAATGTCTTTAGTAAAATGTCTATTTAGTTCCTCTGCCCCCATTTTTAACAGCATTGTTGAGTCTTATTATTGAGTTGCATTAGATTTTTATATATTTAGAGTTTAACACCTTATCAGATACATGGTTCGAAAATACTTCCTCCCATTCTGTAAACCATCTTTTCATTTTTTGATGGTTTCTTTGCTGTGCAGAAGCCTTTTAGTTTGAGAGACTTCCCTGGCAGTTCAGTACAGGGCACACAGGTTTGATCCCTGGTCAGGAAACTAAGATCCCACATGCCTCATAGCATGGCGAGAAAAAGAAGCCTTTTAATTTAATGTAGTCCTATTTGCTTTTTGCTTTTGTTGCTTGTGCTTCTGAGACCACATCTAAAAGTTCATTGCCAAGACTGACGTCAAGGAACTTCTTCTTCTCTATATTTTTTACTAAGACTTTTTATCATATCAGGTCTTATATTAACTCTTTAATTCAAGTTAACTTTTGTTAGTGGTGTAAAATGGGGTCCAATTGCATTTTTCTGCCTTAAGTTATTCAATTTTCCCAAGACCACTTTTTGAGGAGACTGTCCTTTTCCCATTGAGTGTTCTTGGCTCCTCTGTCAAATATTAGTTGACCATAAAAGCAAGGAGTTATTTCTGGGCTCTATTCTGTTCCATTGGTCTGTTGTCTAGTTTATTTAAATACCAGTACCATACATTTGAATTACTATAGTTTGAAGTCAGGAAGTGTGATGCTTTCAGCTTTGTTACTCTTTCTTTGATTGCTTTGACTGTTGAGGGTCCTTTGTGGTTCTGTACATATTTTAAGATTTTTCATTTCTTTTCTGTGAATAATGCCATTGGGATTTTGATAGAGATTACATTAAATCTATAGATGACTTTGGGAAATATGTTTATTTTAAGAATAATTAGTTTTTTAGATCCATGGTCTACCTTTCCATTTCTGTGTCTTCTTCCATTTCTTTCATCAAGCCTTGTAATTTTCACTGTACAGATATTTCACCTCCTTAATAAGATGTATTCCTAAGTACATTATTGTTTTTGATACTATTGTGAATGAGGTAGTTTTCTTTTTCAGATGTTTGTTAGTGTATAGAAAGGCAACTGACTTCTGTATGTTGATTTTATATCTTGCAGCTTTGCTGATTCATTGGTTCATTCCAACAGTTTTTTTGGTTGATCTCTAGCATTTTCTGTATATAAGATCACATCATCTGCAAATACAGACAATTTTACTTCTTCCTTTCTGATCTGGATGCCTTTTGTCTTGACTAATGCTATAGCTAGAGCTTTCAGTATTTATGATGAATAACAGTGGTGAGAGTGGGCATCATTGTCCTGTCCCTGATCTTAGTGGGACAGCTTTTAATTTTTTACCCTTGACTATAATGTTAACTGTGAGTTTGTCATATATGGTCTTTATTAAGTTATGTTCATTCAAAACCAAATTTGCTGAGGATTCTTATGAAAAGATGTTATATTTGGACAAATGCTTTTTCTGCAGTTTTTAAGATGATTGTGTAATTTTTCTTTTTCATTCTATTAATGTTGTTATCACATTTATTGATTTCCCTATGTTGAACCATCCTTGCATCTTGGGGATAAATTCCATTTGGTCATGGTGTATAATCTTTTAAATATGTTGTTGAATCTGATTTGCTAATACTTTGTAGAGATTTTCTGCCTATATATTCATCAGGGATGTCAGTCTAGTTTGCTTGTAGTATCCTTGTCTGGCTTTGATATCAGAGTAACGCTGACACTATTTTGGCCTCATGAAATGAGTTTAAAAGTTTTCCCTCTTCTTCAGTTTTCTGGAAGAGTTTGGAAAGAATTGGCTTTGGTTCCTCATTAAATATTTGGTGGGATCTGACAGTAAAGTCATTTGGCCCTTGACTTTTCTGTATTGGAAGGTTTTAATTTCTGATTCAACCTCCATACTAGTAATTGGTCTTTTCAGACTGTTTCTTCCTGATTCGGTCTTGGTAGATTGTACATTCCAATAAATGTGTCTATCTATACACTATCGAATTTGTTGATGTGTGATTGTTTAATAGTGGTCTCTCATGATCCTCTGCTTCTGTAGTATGTTTTAGTGTCTCCTCTTTCACTTCTGATTTAATGAATTTGAGTCTTCTCTCTTTCTGTCTTAGCTGACCTATCAAAAGATTTGTTAATTTTGTTTGTCTTTTTAAAAAAACAACTCTTTTTTTTAAATTTTTTTTCCTTTACATTATCATGTTGGTTTTACAATACATTGACATGAATCCACCATGGGTATACATGTGTTCCCCTTCCAGAACCCACCTCCCACCTCCTTCCCGATTCCATCTCTGTTTTTCTGGTCTCCGTTTATTTTCTTTCTCATCTTGTTATTTTCTTCCTTCTGCTAACTTTGAGTTGAGTTTATTCTTCTTTTTCTAGTTCTTTGAGATGTAAAATTAATCTGTTTATTTGAGATATTTCTACTTTCTTAATATATACATTTATTGCTATAAACTTTCCTGTCAGAAATGTTTTTTATTTTGTAGCATCCCATCAATTTTAATACATTGTTTCCATTTTCATTTCTTTCAAGATTTTTTAAACTTTCATCCCCTCCTTTTATATTTATGTTTATGTAATTACTTACCTCTTTTTGTATTGTATATTTATTCCCAGATTTTAGTAGCTATAACTATTTTTAACACTGTTTTCCTTCAACCTTTATACTGTAGCTTATTTGTTAACACACCATCCTATTGCAGAATTAGCATTTCCTAAGTCTGACTACACATTTAGTTTTACCAGTGTGTGTATACTTCAACATGTTTTTATGTCCCTGATTAGTGTCTTTTCATTTCAACTTGAAGAACTTTCAGCATTTCTTGCAAGCTGAGGTGATAAACACCTTCAACTTTAGTTTGGGAAAGTCTTTACTTCTCTGTATCAGAAAATAACTTTGTCAGATAGCATAATCTCAATTAGAATTTTTCTCTTATAATACTTTGAATGTTGTTCCACTCTCTCCTAGCCTTTGGGGTATCTGCTGAGAAATCCACTGATCGCCCATTGGGTTCTCTGTAGATGACAATCTTTTTTCCCCTGGCTGTTTTTAAGGTTTTCTTTACCTTTAGTTTTAACAGTTTCATTACAACATGTCTTGGAGAAGGTCTTTTTGCACTGAATTAGACATAGCTGCCATTTTTCAATGAGAATCTTCATTATGAAGATCTCAATGAGATCTTCAATGAGATCTTCAATCTTCATAATGAAGATTCTGGTTGTTCTTACTCTAAATAATTAATCCCTGTTTCAAAAATCCTATTTTTTTGAATTTTTTAATTAAATGTATTTTTAATTGAAGGATAATTGCTTTACAGTATAATGTTGGTTTCTGCCAAACATCAGCATAAATCAGCCATAGGTATACCTGTGTCCTCTCCCTCTTGAACCTCCCTCCCCATCCCATCCATCTAGGTTGTCACAGAGTCCTGGTTTGAGTTCCCTGAGTCATACAGCAAATTCCCATTGACTATCTGTTTTACATATGGTAATGTATGTTTCCATGTTACTTTCTCCATGCATCCCACCCTCTCTTTCCTCCATCCCCTACTCCCTTGTCCATAAGTCTGTTCTCAATGTGTCTCCATTGTTGCCCTTCAATTAGTTTCATCAGTACCATCTCTCTAGATTCCATATATATGCGTTATTATATGATATTTTGTTTTTCTCTGACTAACTTCACTCTGTATAATAGACGCTAGGTTCATCCACTTCATTAGAACTGACTAATATGCATTCCTTTTTATGGCTGAGTAATATTCCATTGTGTGTATACATATATATATGTGTGTGTATATATATATACACACACACACACACACACTACAACTACAACTTCTTTATCCATTCATATGTTGCTGGACACCTAGGTTGCTTCCATGTTCTAGCTATTATAAATAGTGATGCAATAAACATTGGGGTACATGTGTCTTTTTCAATTATGGTTTCCTCAGGGTATACGCTAGTAGTGGGATTGCTGGGTCATATGGTAGTTTTATTCCTAGTTTTTTAAGGAATCTTCATACTGTCTTCCATAGTGGCTATATCAATTTACATTCCCACCAACAGTACAAAAGGTTCCCTTTTCTCCATACCCTCTCCAGCATTTATTGTTTGTAGTTTTTTTGATGATGCCCAATCTGATGGGTATGAGGTGATATCTTATTGTAGTTTTGATTTGCATTTCTCTAATAATGAGTGATGGTGAGCATCTTTTCATATATTTATTAACATTTGTACAAATATCCTATTATTATATACTATCATTCCCCAAACTCTTCCAATTTATGATCCTATTTTTCTGCTCTTATCCTTAGATTTGCTGAGGTAATTATCAGAATTTTGAAATTATATCATTAAGGCTTTCATAATATCTAAGAAAGAATGCCAGGAGGATAACATAAGTAGAATGAAAATGAAAAGATTTCTCCTTAAAAGTCCCAATATTCCAGACTAAATGCTACTCATAAAATAATATTTCAGAATATATGAATAAAATAAATTATCTGGTGACTTCTTAGGCTGAGCAACTTAAACCATGCCCCCTTTTCTGTTTCATAAGACAAGAAAAATTTTGTTTTGCATGGCTAAGTAATTAAAGTGGCAACTATCATAAAACTGTTATTTGTGAATTTAATAAATGGTTATCTTACTTGGCATTCTACATATTTCAAAATGAAAACAGCCCTCTGGGGGACTCCCCTGGTGGTCCAATGGTTGAGACTCCACACTTCCACTGCAAAGAGCAGTGGTCGGGGAACTAAGACCCCACCTGTGGCATGGTATGGTCAAAAAAAGAAAGACATATGGTCAAAAAAAGAAAGACAATAGCCCTCTGGCCAAACAAGAATATATGTAACTTTTAGAGAAATGATTACACAGAAATATTTTCTCATAGCTCTAAAGTAATTATCACGTATGTTTTTAACTTACCTAATGTACAAAGATAACTTTTTCTGATAATCCTGTTGGTCTTGAGTTTTATAACCACCCTGGATTTCCAAGCCTCAGCTATCCAGTATCCCTATAGCCTTTACAGAGTCGTAGAACCAGTATTCAAAAAAAGAACAAAAAATCGTGGTTTATAAAAGAAGGCAGAGGTGAGAAGAGATCCAGTCTGGTTAGGAAGGGTATGTGAACTTGTAAAAATGAATAATGCACTAGATATGTGTATGTATATGTATAGTTTTATACATATGTATCAGTTGTATAATAGTAAAGTATCATAGAATAATAAATTATTATAGATAGAGGGAGCTTGTCTTTTTCTTCATCTCCTATGTTCTTTCCCTATTTTTACTTGATAAAGAGAAGATCTTCAGTAAGGCAAGAAAAGATAACTTTTCATATTTTATGCTACAAAGCTCTAAGGTTTGCCTCAAAAGATGTTTGATATCAGCTATTCCATTGTGAAGAAATGAAGCGTCTTTAGTCCATCCTCAGGAAAGCCCTCCCAGGGACCTCGCAAAGAGGGAGTCAGGGGCCTGTTTCACACCTTTCGCACAGGAGTAGGGGGCTGCTTTCTCAGGCTTCAAAAGACAGAGGGACACCTGCAGGCGTTAGAGGAGTGGGAAAGAACCGAGTGAGCAAAGGCCAGTCTTGGGAAATGAGGAAATAGTTTACACCTCTCTGTTCTTTATTCATGCCTGCGTGCTCAGCCACCCAGTCATGTGTGACTCTTTGAGACCCCATGGACTGTAGCCCTCCAGGCTCCTCTGTCCATGGACTTTTCCAGGCAAGAATACTGCAGTGGCTTGCCATTTCCTTCTCTAGGGATCTTGTCAATCCAGGGATCGAACCCAGGTCTCCTGCATTGGCAGGCGGATTCTTTAGCGCTGTGCCACCTGGGAAGCCCTTGTTCTGTATTCTGTGTGTGTTGATTGGTGAAAAGAGAATTTTTTTCCCTTGGTAATAGAGTATATGTACCTCAGTACTTTTCCAGATGCTGTAGAAAACATGAGTGGTGTCTGTCTGTCTACCTACTAAAGGAAAGATTCAAAGATTATGCACTGAACTGTCAAATAATAATAGGGAAGAGTACAGAATTTTTTTCTACTTCATTCACTTCTATATTTTTTGAGTCTTAAGAATTAAAACATAAATTACGGGGGAAAACTGTTGCCAACATTCTTTTCTTTGATTGTACTTTTTCTTTAGGGGAAGAATCTCAGAAAGATGAAGATTTGGTTTTCAGTCTTTAATTATGTTCATCCATCTTTAGTCAAAGAGTATATAGCAATCAATGTGACTTCCTGGTGGCTGAGTGGTAAAGAATCCACCTGTCTGGGAATGCAAACTAGTAGCCAATATGGAGAACAGTGTGGGGATTCCTTAAAAAACTGGAAATACATCTGCCAAACCACCCAGCAATCCCACTGCTGGGCATACACACTGAGGAAACCAGAACTGTACCCCAATGTTCATCACAGCACTGTTTACGATAGCTAGGACATGGAACCAACCTAGATGTCCATCAGTAGATGAATGGGTAAGAAAGTTATGGTACATATACACATGGAATATTAATAACCCATTAAAAAGAATACATTTGAATCAGTTATAATGAGGTGGATGAAACTGGCGCCTATTATACAGAATAAAGTAAGCCAGAAAAAAAAATACCAATATATATATGGAATTTAGAAAGATAGTAACAATGACCCTATATGGATGAGATGGTTGGATGGCATCACAAACTCAATGGACATGGGTTTGGGTGGACTCCAGGAGTTGGTGATGGACAGGCAGGCCTGGCATGCAGGAGTTCATGGGGTTGCAAAGAATCAGACACGACTGAGTGACTGGACTGAACTGATATGCAAGACAGCAAAAGAGACACAGATATAAAGAACAGAGCTTTGGACTTGGTGGGAGAAGGAGAGGGTGGGATGATTTAGGAGAATGGCATTGAAACATGTATATTATCATATGTGAAACAGATCGCCAGTCCAGATTCGATGCATGAGACAGGGTGCTCAGGGCTGGTGCACTGGGATGACCCTGAGGGATGGGGTAGGGAGGGACGTGGGAGGGGAGTTCAGGATAGGGAACACACGTACACCCATGGCTGATTCATGTCAATGTATGGCAAAAACCACTACTATATTGTAAAGTAATTAGCCTCCAATTACAACAGATAAATTAATTTTTAAAAAAAAATAGTAGCCACACACACAAAAAAAGAATCCACCTGTCAGGAAGATCCCCTGGAGGAAGAAATGGCAACCTACTTCAATATTCTTGCCTGGAGAATCCCGTGGACAGAGGAGCCTGGCAGGCCACAGTCCATGGCATCAGAAAGAGTCAGACATGACTGAGCAACTGAGTACACACACATGTGGATAGCTTTCTGCTCAGGAACCTGGAGGGGAAAAAAATGTTGAGCTTTAGTTTGGAGGGATGAGGCTCTGAACATGAGAAGCAAGTGAGGGAATTTTCTGGTGGAGAAAATCCCTCAATCCCTGCTCAGGGAAGATCCTACAAGCCACGCAGTAAGGCCAAAAGAAAAAGAAGAGTTGTGAAAATTGACTGAGATAAAGCAAAAGTTACACGCCTGCAGGTAGTAATATTTATTGAATGACCAGACATGGAAGTGAGGTGACTGCTCACTTAGATTAGTCAGAGAGAGGAATCAAGAGAACCAGGAGAAAGATGGTCAGGTCACTTGCTATAGACTCACAATTGATAACTAACTTTTCAGGGTGTCACGTCAACAGAGTATTTGAAAATTAGCTGTGGGAGAGCCAAAGAATGATGAGAATAAGCTACAAGGGGATATATCATACAACATAGGGGATAGAGCCAGTATTTTATCATAACAATAAATGGAGTATCTGCTCAGTCTCATCCAACTCTTTGTGGCCCTATGGAATTGTAGCCCACCAGGCTCCTCTGCCCATGGGATTCTCCAGGCATGAATACTGAAGGGGGTTGCCACTTTCTCTTACAGGGGGTCTTCCTGACCCAGGGATTGAACCCACATCTCTTGCGTCTCTTATATTAGCAGGAGGATTCTTCACCACTGGAGCCACCCAGGAAACCCTAAATGGAGTATAACCTTTAAAAATTGTGAATCACTATATTGTACATCTGTAACTTATAATATTGTACAACAGTTATACTGCAATTCAGAAAGAAGTCCAAGTCTGATTTAGAAAGAAAAAGTCCAGAACTTGAAATACAGTAAAAGAAAAGCTAAAAAAAAAATGAGAAAATATGAGTAGAAAGAACAAAGTCTAAATTGGAGGCATGTAAAGAACTTAAAAGAAGCTCGTCTCTTCAAAGTCGCAGAGCTTTAACACTGGTTTTAATGAAAAGGATTTAGCATCTTTCAGAAACTCTTTTACTGCAGCATCTGAAAATCAGTGACACCATCAAAGCATATTCTCATCTCATACTCAAAACCTTTTGTGAGTTTAGAGAAATGCTTTATTTTTGTATACTTAAATAGTTTAACACATAATATACATGGAAAAGATTGTTTTGAGTTAGCTTTATCAGAGTTCAGAAACAATTGTGAAAAAAATGACCTGTTTATAAAATACTAAAAGATGATGTTTTCATTCATAATTATCATGCTCTGGGGGCATAGTCTTATAATTACAGTTTCATAGTTATATCAGTCAGGGTCCAATCCAGACACAGAAACCACAGAGCAATTTGAATAGGTAAGCTTTAAGGCAAAATCTAATATCTGTGTGTGCTCAGTCATGCCTGACTTTCAGTGACCCTACGGACTGTAGCCCACCAGGCTCCTCTGTCCATGGGATTCTCCAGGCAAGAATACTGGAGTGGGTTGCCATGTCCTCCTTCAGGGGATCTTCCTGAACCAAGGACTGAACCTGCATCTCTTGTGTTTCCTGTACTAGCAGGCATATTCTTTACCACTGCATCATCTGGGAAGCCCAAAATCGAATATAGAGAATTATTCACTGTAAGAGGAAGTTGAAGAAACAGAGAATTGACTAATGAGGAGTAAAGAGAGAGAGCAGCTACAGGAGGAACCCGACCCCTGGGGCTGAGGCACAGAATCAGGAAGGGACAGACCCGGAAGAGGACTTCCCTAGGGATCCTGCCCTCACTGGACAGGATTCAGCCCGGGATGGCAGGGAAGTCCCCTGAGGCCATGCTCACCGGGGGCTGTGGGGAAAGCCGCTCATGGAGGATGGTCAGACTGGTAGTGGCGTGCTCTGAGGGGAGGTGCCAAGGGAGGTGCCCACAGGGAAATTCCCCGTGCTGCCGCCCCCTGGCTGCCAGGAGCGCCGGGACTGCGGAAATGCACCCTCTGCAGAACCTTCCCAGAGGAACACACAGAAGAAAAAAATTCCTTCCTCCTGAGACTCTCTCCTGACAAAGCTTGACATCATGCCCACTGGCAAGGGAGAAATATTTTTAGGGTCCATTGTTACAGAAGAAAATAAGGAGGAAATCAGAGCTGAGAGGAGCTTCCCAGGTGATTCCATAAAGAAGCCCCAGGAGCTGCAAGTTCAGTCCCTGAGTCAGAAAGATCCCCTGGAGAAGGAAATGGCAACCCACTCCAGTATTCTTGCCTGGAGAATCCCATGGGCAGAGGAGCCTGGCAGGCTATGGTCCATGGGGCTGCAAAGAGTTGGTCACAATTTAGCCACTAAACAACAGTTTGTCGCTTGTAGGGGGCACACTTTTCAATTTTGATCTGTTTTTCACTTGTTTTATTATTTTCCCTATCATACTTTATTCCTACTCCCATTCCCTTCTCCTGCCTTGACTGTGGCTCCCATATTGTATGTGTTTTGGAAATATACTTTACCTCTGAAAATGAGATGATTTTATGTAGGAATATAGAGACAGCGACATATCCCTGTTTATACTGTGCAATTGAATCATATAAATATAAACTAGAGATTTCTTTTTTGCTCTGTAGAGCTTGTTCTTTCTTGACCTACATGAATGAGCTGCACCATAGAGATCATCCTCTCTTACTTAATTTTATACTGTTGCAATATCCATCCTTGTTGCCATTCAGTATTGCATGTACTTGATTTCTGCTGAGTGGCACAGGGCACTCCTGGCTTGCCTTCTCTAGGACACACTAAACCTTTTCCCTGGAAATGGACAGCTAGCAGCCTCCAACTCCCAATTGTGCTGTGATAAATATCACTGTTCATGTCCCATGTATCCTGACTCGGTCAGATGGGGGGTCAAAAGGTCAATGCGTGTTCAATTTCACCAACCTCCAGAAAGGCTGTGTCAGTTTAAATGTCCACCAGCAATGCATGAATAGTCCTATTTCTTCGCACGATCCCCAGTATTGCACATTATCCAGTGTTAAAACGTTGGTCAATCTGATGGATAAGAAGTCTCTCTCTCTCTCATACACACACACACACACACACACACACACACACACACACACACACATACATACCTATATCCTTTCTTAGGACAAACTGTCTAATTAAAACATTACTAAGAATGAATAACCAACCAGTCGAGAGTAAATATATCAATAGCAAGGTGGGAGGGGAGAGTGGAAGGAATTGGGAGACTGGGATTGACACACGGGCGCTGCTGACACCAACATACTCTACAGCACAGGGAACTCCACTTAATGCTCTGTGGGGACCTGGATGGAAGGAAGTCCAAAAGGCGGGGGATGCGTGTACACGTGTGGCTGATTCATCTTGCTGTACAGAAGCTAACACCACATTGTAAAGGAATATACTCCAAAAAATTAATTTTTAAAAACAGAGTGAATAACCAAAGTACTTGGGACCTACAAAAGCTCTGAATTGATGGTGTGCTCTGAAAGGCTGTATTTTGACTGGGTGAAGAAACTAAAGTTAACAGAGCTGTGAGTTAAGACAAGTAAGGTGCTGAGTGAGTTTAAGAGTAAATCTAACTATGTTTTTGCTTTATTTGGTGCAAAAATTAATAAATCATGTCAGAATTTTCCCATTGTATTTAAATAGCTGCAATGTAATCTTTAAATTTTAAGCCTGAGAGAACGGCTGAGAGTCAAGAGTCACTGTTTTTTTTCCTTATTGCAAAAGAATATAATAGCTTATCAAATACATTCCTGTTTAGCCTTCACGTAAGTTTTAAATGACATCACCAAGATATTTTTCCATTTCAGTTTTCCCTTCTACAAAAGACCTATTCATCTATTTGCCCATTTTTAATTGGGTTTTCTTTTTTTCCCCTTGATTCATTGGAGCTGCTTATATGTACTAGAATAATGTTTATTTCTTGTTATTTTTAGATATTATAAATATCTTTCCCCTGTCATTTCCTAATTATGTCTTTGGTGCTGTCACATAAGAAATCCAACTTGCAGCCACATGATTTATGCTTTGAGTCTGGTTCAAGCAATCGTTTCTCATGTGTATGCCACAAAGATATTCCCCTATATTTTTTTTCATAAGCTTTATAATCTTACCTTTCTTATTTAGGCTTTTAAAACATCTGGTATATTATTTTCTATAGGCAAAAAAACAATTTGTTTTTTCCAGTCCAAAGAGATTTCCTGATTGATTTATGAGGCCACCTCTATCATAATATCAAGATTGACCTCTTATAAGGATTATCTCCAGGCCTTTTACCTTTGGTTTACTTTTCTACTCTCATGTCAGCTCCAAACTCTTTTTCATAGTTCTGTTCTCAAGTGTGAGAGGACAAGTCCCTCACCTTTATTCTTCATTTTCAAACTTAGCTTAGCTGTTAATAGACCTGTGTTCTTCCATGTTGTGCTTAGCATTAAGCTGCATCTTTCAGCTTTTAGCATTCCTTTTACAAGTCTCTCTGTGATGCTGAAGCTGAGGTCAACAAAGCACCTTTCTCCTTTACCGAGCAGCTACCTGTCGCTAGGGATGCCTGTCAGTAAAGGATAACTGGAGGGCTGGAGGAGGGCAAGGCCTTGCTCCTTACCGTCTGCTAAAAAGGTTGCTGTCTGTGTTGCCCCAGCCCAGCTCCTTCACCCCAACAGCAGCAACTGACTCCAACTTGTGGTGCTTCCTGTTCTCCAAAAATCAGCCTCATCACACTGCCTTTGGCTTGCTGGCATCGGCTGGCTTGGCTGAGCTTGTCAGAGCTCTGGGCAACCACGCACTGCCCCCCGCCCACAGTCTGAGTCCCAGCTCCAAGACGAGACCTCTAGCCCCATCCCTTTGCTTCTCCAGCCCTAGAGAAGCTCATTGCTTTCTTTTTGCCTCTTAGTTCCACAGTACCTGCTTACAGTTTTATATATATAGATACACCTCTGCTATATAACTGGTGTGGTTTTTAATTTCTGACTAAATCTTGACTGAGACAAATAAGTTCAGAATCAATCTGTCAAATTCAAAAAGAAAAATTCTACAATATTTGTATTTCTTCCCCCCCCACCATACTTTATAAACTTTTTACTTTGTATTAGGGTATAGCCGATTAACAATGATGTGGTAGTTTCAGGTGAACAGCAAAGGGACTCAGCCACATATACATGTATCCATTCTCCCTCAAACCCTCCTCCCATCCAGGCTGTCACCTAGCATTGAGAATATTTGTATTTTGATTGATCTAAATGTGCAGATTAATTTTGAAAGAATTTATTTGGAAACAGTACGAAGTTGGCCACATATTAATATGACGGCTCTTCATCTGCTCAGATCATCCATGTAGCTCAATGGGGTTTTAGAAACTTTATTCATCTGAGGCTAGTGCACTCTTGGGGAAAAAAGGAGCAGATTCAGGTTTTGTGGGGCCCAAAGCATATGCTTAACTTAGAGAACTATCTTTTAGAAAAAGAATATAAGATAACACATAGAGTTAAGTACACAAGTAAATTGACTTAGAATGAGAACAGAATAAAAATAAATTATAAGTTTTTTTAACTTTACAATATCAATGATGTAAAAAAAAATCCAGAAAGATAACGATGCATTTATTAACTAACTGCACAGCACACATCTGTACATTTTGACTGTACATTCATTGATCACATATTCACATGAAAACAATTTTATAATATAGGATAATGTTAATTCAGCCTCTTTTCATAGTAGATTGAAATTTGTTTTTTCTTATTGATAGTTTAGACATTTTTTCTTTCAGTTTCATATCTCATTCTTTGTAAGTCATACATTTTTTAAACTGTTACCAAATTTGTGAGTTCATTCAAGTTTGTTTGTTTGTTTTTTTACTATGTACAGGAGTATAAGATTTTAGGACATTTCAATAACCAACAAGTCTTAAGACAGACTTTGAATTGGTGATATTCAACCAGTTTGCTGTTGATGTGTATTATAAATCTTGTGGTATAAATGTAAATTATTTCATGGCAAACTAGCAGGAAATTTAATTTTTTTCAATTTTTTCATATGATTTACTGTTCTATCATTTTCTAACAAGGCTATATAAACCCTGTTGCTTCATATATTTGATCTATGTTATTATGTGCATTAACACAGCCTTGAGTAAAATCTCCTGATCTATATTTTTATCTGTTTATAATGTCCATTTTTGTTTCTTTTTTCCCCACTAGTGGAGGCTAATGTTACATGTAGTAAAAGAAATTTAAGTAATTTTTAACAAATATCTGTGCCTTTGCTGTTGAATATTTAGTTTTATTTTTTAATAGAAGTATAATGGCTATACAATACTCTTTTAAATTACAGGTGTACAATATAGTGATTCACAATTTTTAAAGTTATGCTCCACTTATTGTTCTTATATAGGTTATATTCACCATGTTTTGCAGTATATCCTTGTAGCTTACTGCATCCCTAAGAGTTTGTACCTCTTACCCCTCTACCCTATTTTGCCCCTTCCCAATTCCCTCTCCCTACTGGTAACCACTAATTAGTTCTCTGCACCAGTGATTCTGTTTCTTTTTCGTTACATGCACTAGTTTTTTGTAGTTTCTGGATTCCATATATCAGTTATATCACGCAGTATTTGTCTTTATCTGCCTTATTTCACATGGCATAATGCCCTCCAAGTCCACCCATCTTGTTGCAAATGGTAAAATTTGGGGGGTTTTTCGTGGCTGGGTACTATTCCTGTAAATGTGTGGGTGTATATATAGATATAGATATAACGAGTGTGCCTGTGTGTGTATATATAAATTCTGTATCCATTCATCTGCTGACAGACACTCAGCTTGCTTCCATATCGTGACAGTTGTAAATAATGCAGCTGTGAACATTGAGGTTCGTGGATCTTTTCCAATTAGCGTTGCTATTTTTCAGTCTATACCCAGGAGTGGAATTGCTGGGTCATATGGCAGTTCTACTTTTAGCTTTTTGAGAAACTTCCATACTGTTTTCCACAGTGGCAGGACCACTTTACACTCCCACCAACAGTATTCAAGGGTTCTCTTTTCTCCACATCCTTGCCAACATTCATTATTTGCGTTCTTTTTCACAGTAATCATTCTGACAAATGTAAGGTGATATCTCATGGCGGTTTTGATTTGCATTTCACTGGTAATTAGTGATGATGGCCTCTTGGCCATCTGCATTTCCTCTTTGGAAAATATGTCTATTCAGTTTTATACCCATTTTTTAATCAGATTTTTTGTTTATTTGATATTGAGCTGTATGAGCTGTTTATATAAGTTGAATACTAATCCCTTATTGGTCACATCATTTGCAAATATTTCCTCCTATTCAGAAGGTTGTCATTTTGTTTTGTCAATGGCTTTCTATGCAAAAGCATTTAAGTTTAATTAGGTCACATTTGTTTGTTTTTGCTTTCTTTCTTTTGCTTTAGGAGACAGATCCAAAAAAATATTATTGCTATGATGTATGTCAAAGAGTGCTCTGCCTGTTTACCTCTACACGTTTTATAGTATCTGGCTTTACATTTAGATCTTTAATCCATTTTGGGTTTATTTTTGCATATGGTGTTAGAGAATGTTCTAATGTCTTTCTTTAACATGTATCTGTACAGTTTTCCCAGCACCACTTGTTGAAGAGATTGGCTTTTCACCATCATATATTCTTGCCTCCTTTGTCATAGATTACTTGACCATAAGTACATGAGTTTATTTCTGGGCTCTCTATTCTGCTTCATTGATGTGTCTATTTTTTGTACCAGTTCCATACTCTTTAGATTAATGTAGTTTTGTAGTATAGTCTGAAGTCAGGGAGCCTGATTTTTCCAGTATTGTTCCTCTTTCTCAAGATTATTTTGGCTATTTGGGGTCTTTTGCATTTCCATAAAATTTTTAAATTATTTGTTCTATTTCTATGAAATACCCCACTGGTATGTTGATAGGAATTTCATTGAATTTGTTGATTTCAATGGATAGTATGGTCATTTTTACAATATTGATTCATTCAATCCAAGAATGTGGTATGTCTTTCCATCTGCTGTATTATCTTCAATTTCTTTCATTAGTGTCTTACAGTTTTCTATGTACAGGTCTTTTGTTTCCTTAGGTAGGCTAATTTTTAGATATTTTATTCTTTTTTATGTAATGATAAATGGGATTATTTCTTTAATTTCTCCTTTTGATAGTTTGTTGTTAGTGTGTAGAAGTGCAACCAATTTCTGTATACTAATTTTGTATCCTGAAATTTTACCAAATTCATTGATGATCTCTAGTAGTTTTCTGGTGGCATCTTTAGGATTTCTTTTACAGGTAGCTGGCACAGTTTTCCCAGCACCACTTGTTGAAGAGACTGGCTTTTCACCACCATATATTCTTGCCTCCTTTGTCATAGATTACTTGACCATAAGTGCATGAGTATAGAATCATCTCATCTGCAAACAGTGAGAGTTATACTTCTTCCTTTCCAGTTTGGACTTCTTGTATTTCTTTTTCTTCCCTGATTGCTATGGGTAGGACTTTTAAGACTATGTTGAATAAAGATAATGACAGTAGGCATCCATATCAGATGCCTTTTTGTTTTTCAATTTATCTACAAAGGTGGAAAAACAACATTTCCCAGATTCCTTTGGAGCCACAGCTCAGAGTACTGATTAGGTTCTGCCAACTGGAGGTACATACCCAGGATTGGGAGGACTGCCTTTCTGGCTATATTATTTTCCAAAAAAAAGTTATAGAGACGTGAGTTTCTGCATACTTGCATCCACATCCACTGTCCAACTTCTTGAGTAATTAACAAGAAATTCTGGTGGTTGCAGTGGTCAGGCTCTGGATTCTGGTGCCCAGCCACAGTGGAGGCAGCATTGCTGGCATGAACCTAGCCCAGATGGTGGTGTGTCTTTGAACTCAGGGATTCCAGGGATGCCCTCTGCAGTAGAAAGTCCTCTAGTAGGTCAGATGTGGGATCTGGGAGTGCTTTCTGGAGACCTAGGCTAGATTCCACTCTTCTGGCTGTCCTGTGATTTTCAAAGCATTGATTACTGCTATCGCATCTTTTTCTACTTAATAACTGAAGACAGTCACTATTTTCTGCAGTGAACCTCAAGGTCTTACTCAGTTTTTCCTCTTTCATTATACAAATCAAAGAAGTAAAAAAAAAATGCCATTCCTGCTTCCAGAAATTCTCTTATATCCATATTTTCCCCTTTCATAGTTCAGGCTTTGGGGATATAAAGGGAAAAGAATTAGCTTTGGATCCTGGAATCAGTTTATGACCATATCACTCCCAAGCCAATCCGTGCCTATCTACTAAGTAAGACTTTTGAGGTTTTTCTACATCCTTATTTTTTTCCAGTACACTTGTCTTCTTCTGAAAACATGTACACTGTCACTCTGGTTGTGCTTCTGCCAACCTATCTTGCAGATCTAATACTGGTGGCTTCATGCATTCAGCTGCTCTGTCACCTGGTGTGTGTGATCCATTAGATTGTTTTCCTAAATTGCACTTGTTATGATGCCACAGTGTCCCACTTTTCCCATTAACATATCTGCTCTTGAGTGAGGAGGCCATTGTTAAGTTTGCGGTCCCCAAATGCTATAAGGAAGGTGGCTCTCCTACGGCGAATCAACACAAGCTGTAAGACTTTCCATCTTCCCAGATGGCGCATTCTGTTTCTTCAGAACGAGCCTGTCACTTTCTTGGCCTGGGTCTGCCTTTCTCTCTCATCTACCCCCAGGAGCTCGGGGGCAGGGCTGTACAGGAAGATACCCATAATGATACATTTTCTCATATTCCTGTGACACGTGCTGAATCTGAACCAAAGTCAGCCTGAGGTTCTGAAGGGCAGAGAGGAGGGGAGAGACAGACAGAGAAGGAAAATTGGTCTGGAAAGTTCAAGGTCTGTTGTACTTTGACTTTCCTGGGGGCACCAATTTGGCTGAAGACACACGGCGGAAGTGGAGAGCTTAACTGGAGAGCCAGGAAAACACACTTTCTTGCCACCAGCCCCTCCAAAGGAGGCTTCTGTGGAGGCTCCTAACTGTCCCGACTCTTTCTTTCTTTTTCCTACAACAGAGTTCTTCCTAGTGTGATATTAAGGTGGTCAACAATGAGACCTCAAGGCATACTGGTTTCTATCAAGCTGTAACACTGGAAGGACAGATTCTTCCTATGGTTCCATTATTGGCTATGGGCTCCTCATCAGAGGAACTAGTGGTTAAAGGCAAGAGTTTTGATATCGACTTCTTTGACGCAAACCCTGTTTCCATCATTTAACAATTATGTAACTTTGGGCAAGTTACTTAATCTCTATAAATCTCCAGTCCTCAATTTACAGAGCAAGACTATAATCATTTGTGTCTCACGGTTACCATGAGGAGCAAATGATGTAATGAGCTGTGTTTCATACAACACTTGCCACCCAGGAACCTCTTCGTAAGTGGTAGCTGCTGTTGCTGCTGTTATTAATATTGCGACCCAACAACATCACGCTCCTGCATTCTCATTTTCAAATGCAGCGGGTGGGAGTTAATTTAATGCTATTTCATTAGAAATGTGTGCATGTAAATTTTCCTCTGTCAGCCTTCCTGGCTCAGGTTTATTTAAATCTACTTTAATTGTGGAGGACACAGAGTTCTTTTTGTCTAACCTGGTATTTGTTTCATCCCATTACCAGCTCCCTGCAGTGCCCGATGCTCAGTACTTACAGTTACTCACCTAACACTGTGATCTTGGCTCTCCAGGAGCATTGGCCTTGGCAGCGTCACCTTGCCTGCCCCTCCTTTGAGTGAAGGGCTTAGGTTGCACTTCCAGCTCCTGAGGCAGGATGAGGTGCAGAAGGAAAGGCCAAACTTCCCTGCTCTCTAAAACAAAATGAGAATTAAAAATGAACTCTGAACTTACACAAATTCCACACAAGCACATTGAAAAGTTGATGCCCTTTTCAAAGGAGGTAGGAAATCAGATTCACTTATTGACAAGGGATGAACATGGAACATTTTAAATACTAACAGCAACCTCTTAACTGAAGCTTGTGAAGGGATAAAGGAATGAGATTCAGATAAGCTTAAAAAAGCCATAGTAAAAATTACAGGAGTAGGACCTTGCAAGATACCAGTGCTATTTGTTGGAGTAGGAGATGGCAGCCCACTCCAATATTCTTGCCTGGAAAATCCCATGGACAGAGGAAGCCTGGCAGGCTACAGTCCAAGGGGTCACAAATTGTCAGACAGAACTGAGCGACTCAGCACAGCACCAGTGCTATTGGTACTAACACGCTGGTTACCTTTTGTCTTTGAAAGAATGCTCATATGCTTGTGGATAATACACATGTGCAGTCTGGTCCCCCAAAGGAGCATGTCTAATCAAAGTTTATTAGAAAGGGAAACAGTCATCAGTCTTGTCTATACTTTGCAGAGTCCAGGGTAAATGTCTCTATCACAGAGTAAAAGCCAGAGCCTCATAGGAGTCCATGCGATGAAATAAAGAGAAGGCTTTGGTGTCGAGGCTGGTTCTGAAATAAGACTCTATCCTTTATTGTCTTGATGACTTTGGCCATGTTTATACTTCTTCTCTATAAAATATTTCTAGCTATTTCATCTCTAAAATATTATAACAGCTACTTTAAAGTATTGCTGCAATGATTAGAAATCATGCTTGTAAATAGCCTGGAATATATAAGGTATTTATTTACATGGTAGCTACTACAAAGAATGGCTTCATGTCAGACTGACGTGATGTCTATTTAAACTTGTATTTAGATGTGTGTGTTGTAAAGAGTTCACCCTTGCTCAAAGAGGTCTGGAGAATATCCTACCTAATAAAAATGTCTTTGTTTACCTGGGGGTTTCAAGTCTCCTAGATAGTCTAACAATGTGATTCAGGGTGGGGGCTTTGGGTCCCATGATATTAGCTCAGCCTCTCCAGGAGCTGGGGACTGAGGTCAGCCATATGTACAGACAGCCAGGACTACATGACCAATAACACATCTGAACACCAAAGCCCTGGTGGGCTTCCCTGGTTAGCAGTCCTTCCTGTGTGTTGGCATGCATTGTTGCCAGGAATGTGAACGCTATTCAAGACTCCACGAGAGGGCAGTAGGAAGCTCCGTGCTTTGAACTTGCCTGGGCAGTGCTCCACGCATCTTTCTTTGGCTGATTTTAATGTGTATCATTGCAGTGTAACAAACTGTAGCTGAGAGTCATTTCAGTGACTTCTATGCCTCTTTCTAGTGAATGTAAAAACTGGTAGTCTTGGGGACCTCTGAGCTTGCAAATGGTATAAGAAGTGAGAGTGATTTTGTGGAATGTTCCCTGACCTTGCAAATCGCTTTGCAACTTCTCCAAATGTCTAAAGTAATTTCAAATAAAAATGTTCGCTTGAAAACAAAACAACCCCCCCCCGAATATACCAGAATCTTCTCTAGAATATAAAGCAGATATAGGATACTAAGTGGAGAAGTCTTAAGGTTCAAGAACAAAGCCTCGAATCACACCATTATATTAACACCAGGAACTTGACTTTACTGCAACCACTGTAGCTCTTTCACTAGGGCTGTTTCTGCCTTAGAAACTCAACCTTGCAAGCACTAGAAAAGCACCAGTACTGCTGTTCCTGTGGCCTGTACCAGCAAAAAGTGGAAGCCCCACGGACAGTATTTTATCAGATACCTTAACTGCAAAGGAAGCTTGCACCTTGAATTCTGACATCTCCTTTTGGGGAGGGATGGCTTATTTATGGGAAAAAAATTAAAAGAATAATTAAATGGATGATGGAATAAATACACAAAAGAGAACAAAAAAATTACAGCTCTAACTAATTCACTCATGATTAGACAGATATTATTAACTCCATATATTACCGTGCTACGTCACTTCAGTCGTGTCTGACTCTTTGCAATCCCATGGACTATAGCCCGCCAGGCTCCTCTATCCATGGGATTCTCCAGGCAAGAGTACTGGCTGCTGCTGCTGCTAAGTTATTTCAATTGTGTCCGACTCTGTGCGACCCCATAGACACCAGCCCACCAGGCTCCCCTGTCTCTGGGATTCTCCAGGCAAGAACACTGGAGTGGGTTGCTATTTCCTTCTCCAATGCATGAAAGTGAGAAGTGAAAGGGAAGTCGCTCAGTCGTGTCCGACTCTTAGCAACCCCATGGACTGCAGCATGCCAGGCTTCCCTGTCCTTCACTATCTACTGGAGTCTGCTCAAACTCATGTCCATTGAATTGGTGATGCCATCCAACCATCTAATCCTCTGTTGCCCCCTTCTCCTCTTACCCTCAATCTTTCCTAGCATCAGAATCTTTCCCAGTGTGTCAGCTCTTTGCATCAGGTGGTCAAAGTATTGGAACTTCACCATCAGTCCTTCCAACAAATATTCAGAATTGATTTCCTTTCAGTTCAGTTCAGTCACTCAGTTGTGTCCAACTCTTTGTGACCCCATGAATCGCAGCAGGCCAGGCCTCCCTGTCCATTACCAACTCCCAGAGTCCACCCAAACCCATGTCCATTGAGTTGGTGATGCCATCCAACCATCTCATCCTCTGTCGCCCCTTCTCCTCCTGCTCCCAATCCTTCCCAGCATTAGGGTCTTTTCCAACAAGTCAACTCTTGGCATCAGGTGGCCAAAGGATTGGAGTTTCAGCTTCAACATCAGTCCTTCCAATAAATACTCAGGACTGATCTCCTTTAGGATAGACTTGTTGGATCTCCTTGCAGTCCAAGGGACTCTCAAGAATCTTCTCTAACACCAGAGTTTAAAAGCATCAATTCTTCAGCGCTCAACTTTCTTTACCGTCCAACTCTCACATCCATTCATGACTATTGGAAAAACCATAGCCTTGACTAGACAGACCTTTGTTGGCAAAGAAATGTCTCTGATTTTCAATGTGCTGCCTAGGTTGGTCATAACTTTCCTTCCAAGGAGTAAGCGTCTTTTAATTTCATGGCTGCAATCACCATCTGCAGTGATTTTGGAGCCCAAAAAAATAAAGTCTGACACTGTTTCCACTGTTTCCCCATCTATTTACTGTTAAATTATGGGACCAGATGCCATGATCTTAGTTTTCTGAATGTTGAGCTTTAAACCAACTTTTTCACTCTCCTCTTTCACTTTCATCAAGAGGCTTTTTAGTTCTGCTTCACTTTCTGCCATAAGCATGGTGTCATCTGCATATCTGAGGTTATTGATATTTCTCCCAGCAATCTTGATTCCAGATTGTGCTTCTTCCAGCCCAGTGTTTCTCATGATGTACTCTGCATACAAGTTAAATAAGCAGCCTTGACGTACTCCTTTTCCTATTTGGAACCAGTCTGTTGTTCCATGTCCAGTTCTAACTGTTGCTTCCTGACCTGCATACAGGTTTCTCAAGAGACAGGTCAGGTGGTCTGGTATTCCCATCTCTTTCAGAATTTTCCACAGTTTATTGTGATCCACACAGTCAAAGGCTTTGGCATAGTCAAGAAAGCAGAAATAGATGTTTTTCTGGAGCTCTCTTGCTTTTTTGACAATCCAGCAGATGTTGGCAATTTGATCTCTGGTTCCTCTGCCTTTTCTAAAACCAGCTTGAACATCTGGAAGCTCAGGGTTCATGTGTTGCTGAAGCCTGGCTTGGAGAATTTTGAGCATTACTTTACTAGCATGTGAGATGAGTGCAATTGTGTGGTAGTTTGAGCATTCTTTGACATTGCTTTTCTTTGGGATTAGAATGAAAACTGACCTTTTCCAGTCCTGTGGCCATTGCTGAGTTTTCCATATTTTCTGGCATATTGAGTGCAGCACTTTCACCGCATCATCTTTCAGGATTTGAAATAGCTCACCTGGAATACCAGACCCTAATTCTGATCATCCATCAGCACCGTGTGGCCCGTTAAGGTAGAATGTTTCCTACTCACACAAAGGAACTGCAGTTTCAGGAAACACATGACCTTTCATTTATCCTGGCTTGATGTTAGGGTCACCGCAAGGTCTCCCCCAGCTCCACTGAACTACATGACACTCTCAGCTCCACGTTCTGACTGACCCTACTATGTGCTCTCAGTTGGAGCAAAAACAGATTTTACACATTAATCACATCTCTACACTTCGATCTATGAAGGACTGATGGTCACGTGTATAATACATCCTTGCACGGTTTGTTAACGTTTATTTATCTGGCTGCACTGGCTCTTAGTCGTGGCATACAGGCTCTGTGGCTGTGACATGTGAACTCTTAGTTGTAGCGTATAAAATCTAGTTACTTGATAAGGGATCCACCCGGGGACCCCTGCACCGGGAGCTCAGAAGTCTAAGCCACTGGACCACCAGGGATGGTCCCTTGAATGGCTTTATAATCCAGGGAATGACATCTGAATTTTATTTTACAAGGAGCACTTTAGAAGCCAAAATGGAACATGGAATGAGGAAGAGTAAGAATCAAGATAATAAGTGAGGAGGATATACATAATAAACCAGGTGAGAAATTGTTAAGGCCTAAACCCAGGGAGTGAAGTTGGAGACCAGCCAGTGGACCTAAGCAAAACCATAGTTGTACAGGAGTCTCAGCAGCGGCAGTGAAGGCAGATGCCTTAAGCATCATAGACATACGGTTACATCAGGATTTTGTTTTGCATTTGAGATTGAGTTCTACCCCAAAAATAAAATAAAATACAGCATACAGGAGTCAACAATTACCTGAAAAAGTCTCTAGAGCTAGGACTTATATTCCCAGTGAGTGCTGTGAATAAATTTTACAGAACCCAGAAGCTCCTGAAAGCGTTAGTGACAGTTGCTCAGTCGTGTCCCACTCTTTGGGACCACGTGGACTGTAGCCCGCCAGGCTCCTCTGTCCATGGGATTCTCCAGGCCAGAATACTGGAGTGGGTAGCCATTTCCTTCTCCAGGGGATCTCCCCAACGCAGGGACTGAACCTACATCTCCTTCACTGCCTGCAGATTCTTTACCGTCTGATATGTAATTGTGTGTACTTTTGTGGAGAGAGAATTCATAGCTTTAGAAATATTCAAGTAGGTACAAGACCCAAGAGAGAGAGCTCTAGCCTCAGGAAGGCAAGGAGAAATGCCATCCGCTCTCAGGGAGGCACGCAGGTCAGCCCTGAGTGAATGGTAGGAAGAGCTTGTTGAGGATGGAGAATGACAGTCCTGGATGTGCAGGTTACCATGGAGATTCTTTGCGGTGGAGACGAGGAGACGGGCGTGTTGAGGCAGCAAAGTTTTCAGCAGTGACTGATGGGGGAGCCTGAGATGGCGCTGAAGCATACAACTCCCTCAAGTTTGTGTCAGGACTTTGATCTGAGCCAACTGAGAAAATGAGCACAGGCCCAAGGTCTGCAGATGGGTCGGGGGAGGTAAAAGGGGCATGCATGCATGCTACGTCACTCAGTCGTGTCCAGCTCTGTGCGACCCCATGGGCTGCAGCCCGCCAGGCCCCTCTGTCCATGAGATTCTCCAGGCAAGAACACTGGAGTGGGTTGCCATTCCCTCCTGCCAGGGGATCTTCCCGACTCAGGGATCGAACCCAACCCTCCTGTGTCTCCGTCATTAGCAGATGGGTGCTTTAGCACAAGGGGTTTCCAAATAGGGGAAATGATGAAGGAGGAAGCTCCTGTGTTAGTGGTTCAGGTGTCAAGAAGGGCCAGAGACAGTGCCAGTGGCCAAGGCAGTGCTGGGCCACACAGGGCTTGGGAATCTTTAAGACCGTCCCCCCTTCTTCTAAGGGGGTGCCATCTTGTAAACCCCACACATCCCCTCAGCCATCTGCCGTGTGCACAGCCCCACCTGCACAGCAGCACATAAGAGCTCTGCCCCGGTGTAAGCAGACAATAGGACAGCGAGCCAATAGCCCTCCTGAGTCCTTTCAACCGGCTTTTGTCGCCCCCTTCTCCACACACCAGTTGCCCCAGACCCCCAGTTACTCTCCCACGCGCTTCCCATCTTCTGCATGAAAAGCTTCCTCACCCATCATTTCCCTCCCTCTAACTTGCCTCTTAGATAGAAAGCCTGGAGACACCTTCCCAGCCTCAAGCCGCCACACGTGTGCTCTGCGTGCAGAGCACCCCTGATGGCTGTCCGGCCTTTTCTCATCCTATCTTCTTCCCTTCATGTCACCTTTCTCTCTTGCCCTCTGCTCTTCATTTATTTTTTGTCCCCTCAGGCTCTCTGATCTTTGTTACTGGCTTTCTTTGTAGAATCAGGAGCTTAAAGCTAGACAGGTCTGGAAGTAAAACAATGTCACTGCGGCTGTCTGCCTCTGCCTCAGTGTTCTGCCGAAACCGCAGAACTCAGAGCTTCGTCTGATTCCTCTCCAGTGGTCCTTGGACCTGAAGAGGGCATCTGGTGTGTGCTATGTCAGGCCTCTTTGCTGCCTGTTGGCGCCTGCCAGTCACGTTCTCGGTGGTCCCAACTCAGCATGGCGGTGGTTTCTACCACTGCTGGAACCCCCACGGCGGGGTGTGTGAGTCATCCTCGCCATCGCTCCTCCTCAGGGTAAGGCTGCCAATGACCGAAGGTTAGAGGTGCTGACATCTGCCCAGGGTGCCACCTGCCACTGATGCCCACACCCATGCTGCTAGCATCTTAGGCTTCTCACATCACAACGTCCTTTTCAGTATTCCTGATGCCATCCTCAAGAATTAATTCTGCTTTTCTCTTGTCACTGTCTAAAGTTATTCAAATTGAGCTGCCAACACTTTGATAAATTGTCAAATATATTTTGGTTAGCATAACATAAGTGAATATTGATGATTCTAGTACCTGGATCAGGCCTATGACCATTATAAATTAATTCTCATTCCTTTAATGGATTTTCTCTAACATTCAATTTCCACAATGCTATTTATTAAAACAGCCTGTGATCTTAATTCTGCCTCAGAATTCACCTGTGAAAGATGGTGAGGCAGGCACAGACTATGCCTTCCAAGGATTCTCCCATAAGATCCTTACTATCTGATATGGCTTGAATTTCATCCCCACAAAAGATACGTAGCCCCTCGCATACTTCACAACGTGACTTTATTTGGGAATGGGGTTGTTGCCGATGTCAGTAGTTAAGATGAGGTCGTGCTGGAGTGGGGTGGGCTTTTAATCCAACATGACTGGTGTCCGTATAAGAAGAGAGAGATTTGGACAAAGACACAAAGGGAAGAGGACCATGAGAAGGCTGGGGCAAACTGGAGTTGTGCTGTCCAAGCCAGGGAACATCTGGGGCTGCCCACAGCTGGCAGAGGCGAGGACAGATTCTCTCCTGGACGTTTTGTAGCAGGTATGGCTCAGTGACATAATTTCAGACATGCAGCCTTCAGAACCGAGCATGAATAGATTTCTATTGTTTGAAGCCACTGAGCTTGTATCACTTCATTTCAGCAGCCCTAGCAAACTAATACACCACCCAAGAAATAGCTCTGCTACTACTTCACTTAGTCAGTGAGTACTTAGGGGTCCACTGCTGTCTCCCTACACCGCGTGCTAGGAATTCATAGATTAATGGCATGAGCCCTGTTTCCAGGGGAGCAGGGTTGGGGGAGGCAGACACACCAGCAAGCAACACCAAGCAGAGAGTTGCCCAGAATCAGACCGAAATGAGCACCAAAGACAGTGAGTGCAGACACGTGAGCTCTGCCCAAGGTCATAGAGGAGGTGCTTTCAGGCCAGATGGAAGGAACACGTAGGAATTCTACGGAAATGGAGGGAACAAGGGCTTCTGAAATGGAATCGTATTAGGAAAGGACCCCAGAGTAATATTTTCCTGTGGGACTTCCCTGGTGGGACAGGCAGTAAGGAATCTGCCTGCAGTGCAGGAGACCCAGGTTCAATCCCTGGGCTGGGAAGATCCCCTGCAGAAACACATGGCAACCCACTCCAGTATTCTTGCCTGGAGAATCCTGTGGACAGAGGAGCCTGGTGGGCTACAGTCCATGGGGTCACAAAGAGTCGGACCCGACTGAGTGACTAACACTTGATAGTTGAATCACTGTCCCTGTTCAACACAGCGATGGCCCTCCTATTCATTCAAACAAACCGTATACCTTCTGACATCACGAGGAGTCACCCTAGGGTATCCCTTTGTTGGTGCACCGAGTCTTTCATTTCTCAAGAGGAGGGCACCGCATACCATGGATGCCACGGGGCGGGGGTGCGGGGGGAGAAGTGGGGATAATCAGGAGGCAGAGGTAGTTGGAGAACATGACAATAATGACCTCTGTTGTGGTTTCTGCGGGGAGGAACAGGAGGATCAAGGTAAGCAGGCTCAGGCTGGCTGGTTTGGATCATTTCAGAGGGCTCTGGGGTGTGAGGACTGTCTCTGGTCATCTGGTGCCAGGGTGAGCAGGGTGGGTGAAGAGTGGTCCCGCGTGTGAGAGCCACATGGTATCCACGTCTGGACTGGTTAGTTTGTGTATGCAAGTTCTGCTCCTGGCTTTACTGAGTTTCCTGCCTCCAGGACTTGGCAGCCCTGGGAGGGGCAGACTCTCAAGGCACCCAGAGTCAAAGCATCTGAAATGCAGGAGATAAAAAGGCGTGATGAAGAGAAACACCTTTACTACCACTGAGTCCAGTGTAGATCGAATGCAATTCTACTTCCTGAGTTGCCCACCTTAAAGAAATTATTTTAGCATTAAACACCTTTTTTGAAACGGTGGGATCCAAAACAAGTACCAGTGTCAGGCTCCAGGTGCCAGCACTGTCCCAGGGTGGCGTCTCATGGGACTGTGTCTTCTAGGTGACACACAGTAGGGCTTTTGCTAGGCCGTGGGTGTGTGTGTTAGTAGCTCAGTCGTGTGTGACTCTGTGACCCCAAGGTCTGTGGCTTACCACGCTCCTCTGTCCATGCAATTTCCCAGTCAAGAATTCTGGAGTGGGTTGCCATTACCTTCTCCAAGGGATCTTACCAACTCAGGGATTGCACCCAGGTCTCCTGCATCGCAGGCAGATTCTTTGCCATCTAAGCCCTCAAGGAAGCCCTGGACTAGAAGGGGACCCCTGTATTTCTTTATGTGTGAAAGGAAAGTCAGATGCGTAGCTAGCAAGGAGTCATTTGGACTAAATGAGAGGTTAAGTGAGTTTATTTACATGGTGTCAGTCGGCAGCAAACTGATGCATGAGTTTTTTATGCGGAATACCAACAGAACCAGGCCCATCATGTCCACAGATAGAAATGAACAATCATCTGAGGAGTAACTTTAGCATGCTGATTCCTTTAAAAAATAACTCTTCTTCCTTTTTTCCTTGAGTCACCCTCTTTCTTCCTTTCCTTGGCTGGGGTGGTGGGAGGGGGGGAACTATATTGGAAGTTAAAAAGGCAAAACTCTAAGAAATTCAGATTCTTCCTAGGCATTTGCTATCACTGACATTATTAGCAATATCAGTCCTTAACCTTCATTGACTATGTTCGTTTGTTGTGTTTGAGGGGGGTGCTAAGCACCATGCTAAGAGCTTTACAAGCATGACCTCATTTTATCCTCCTAATAACCCGTTCACATAGGTATTCTCACTCCCCTTGTATTGGAAATTTAAAAACTGAGGCTTAAAGACATTTAGGTAACCCAGGGGCCCACTTAGAAGAAAGCATGTGATAAGTCGAACTCAGAACCAAGCCACCTGATACCATGCCCCGTGTTTCTGACCTCTCTGCTAGGGCTTCTTATGCTGCCTGGAAACCTCTCCAGGGTCTTGCTAAAATGCAGATTCTGACTCCTCCCGCTTCAGCAGGGGCCTGGGAGGCCTCCATTCTAACTGAGCTCCAGGTGATGCTGGTCAGCAGCGCCCCCTAGCAAGGTGAGGCTGTTTGCTGGCATTTGGATCTCTTTCTTTCAGGAGAGCAAGAATCCCATTTTTCCAAAGGCCACAATGAATGTGAAATTACTTGTTACATTTTAAATCTTCAGATTGCTTCTATTTGTACCTAAAGTTAATTTTTTTTTAATTCAGTGGATTTCAAAGTTTCTCTAGCTGCAAACATTCTTTTTAAAATTATTACACTTTATGTTTTAGAACAGTTTCTGTTTCCAGAAGTTTACATAGTAGAGTCCCATATACACCCTCTCCTCTCCCCACACACTTGTGTGTGTTAATTGCTCAATCATATCCAACTCTATATGACCCCCACGGACTGTAGCCCACCAGGCTCCTCTGTCCATGGGATTTCCCAGGCAAGAATACTGGGTTGGGTTGCCATTTCTTTCTCCAGGGGATCTTCCCAACCCAAGGATGGAACCTGGGTCTTCTGCATTGCAGATAGATTCTTTACCGTGTGAGCCACCAGGGAAGCCCCCCACACACTCTTAGTTCACATCTTGCATTAATGTGGGATGCTGTACAGTGGAGTCAATATTGATGCTCTATTATTAACTGAAGTCACAGTTCACATTAGGGTTCACTCTTTGGGTTGTACCTTCCCTGGGTTTGGATTCTGCCCTCTCACGCAGGACCCAGACGCGGGCGATCCTGCGGATGTGCTCCTCACCATACCCTCTGCCTCCCCAACATCTACCATTGGTCATGTGTGTGCTCTGTCATTTTTCTTATGAAAGAGAAACACTTTTGGTACTCATGTCGACACCAAACATAAGAAAGTGAAAAACTAGACAAAGCTTCCTGTTTCCAGAAAGCAGACGAGAGGGGTATCACGTAGCTTCCCATGCACTGGTCAGCTGTACGGTCCAGCGAGTTTGAGATGCTTGGCAGAGAACTCCTCCATCCTGCGGCTTTGTCCTTTGTGCCTCCCGTCAGGCAGGATAACTACGACAGAGCAGGACGGGCCACTTCAGGAAACCCAGCATGTCCCCCGGCACCCGGTTCCGGCCCCTCCTGCTCCTCTTTGAGCCACTGTGTCCTTGCCCTCCCTGCCGAAAGCAGCACAGCGCCAGGTCCTGTCTCTTGGTGCAGCCCTACGTCCACGCTCTCCTCTCGGACACTGTCTCGGGCTCCTCAGAAATGAAAGAAAGGCCCAGTTAAATTTGAATTGAGTGTATGCATTGGATTAGTCATCTAGTGTGTCCATCAGGGCTGACAAAAACTACTACACACAATTTTTCTCTTTGAAATTCAAATGTGACCGAGTGTCCGGTTTGGTTTTGTTCTCGTGTTACATTTAGTTTCATTCTGTAATCAAATCTGTCAGCGCTGCCTCTAAGATGCCTTCCTGCCTGCTCACATCTCCTCCCAGAGAGCACGATCCATCTTTTCCTAGGACCTACCTGCTCAGCGTCCCCGCCCAAGTGAACCCACCCTCTTGAGCCAGAGCCCGTTTTCACTCTAATGTCCTAGTTGAAAAATGAAGTGTCCTGTCACATTTTTCTGACACGACAGTAGTAGCAGACTGCTACTAATGTTCACTCCTGTCTTTCCCCTGTCACCAAGGCGTACATTAGGATAGTCCTGAGACAGGGAATGTTCTTCCTATGAACCATCTTCCCAGGAACAGCCTTGTATTTCTGGGCTGCACTTTTCCTCTTTCAGTTCTTTATTAGGGACAGGATAGTATGTGGTTACAGGCTTGCTCTTTTATATACTAGGATTATTTTTGTGATGAAAACATTTTTAAAGACAAAGATATAAAATATTTCCCCAACTCCAAACTTAGATGAAGCCGTGGCAACTGGATCTCTGAGCTCTTGGAGTGTAAAAGGGATAGACGTGTAGACCTCACAAAGTCCAGGTGATTTGTTTTTATGTCACAGGGGTGGAAAGTGAAGGGACTCACTTTGTTTCTTTCCCTCAGAAGGTGCTAAGTTTTCCAGTGGCTCTTCTGGCCTGCCCACTCTCTAAATGCCCAGTCAATACAGGATTTCAGACCTTTGCAGGTGAAAGCACATTCTGGTCTCTTCCATTATAGACCTGCCCTAAAACTAGGAGGAAAAAGCCAAGAGTTCATTTTGAGAAGTCAGTAATTTAAGACCTATAACCCAGCCTCCTGGTTTAAAAACTGAGAGGGTTGGGAATTAGGGTGGACCATGAAGAGCTGTGCAAGTGAGTATTGAATGCGAAATCCTCCACGTGTGAGCCTTATCAACCATGTATCCAATTCCTCAACAGAGCTGGTTCTCAACTGACCAGGAAATCAGCCTGTTTATCGTGAACCTTTCGTATGATACGCCAGGCGTAGTGTCAGATAACTCATCCACTGTGTTTACTACACTTGACTATTTGCCAAAGTCAATCACAGCCTCAAAGGCAAAAGATAATGAGAAGTACTCAAAAGAACTTGCCAAAGTATGTTACTGTTTTTCAGATCTTCTTAGTTATCTCTACCATCTGAACTAAGTGACTGCACACAACTAGGTCTCAGTCCAGTAAACTTGTAAAAATAACCAACTTGGGGCGAGAGAGGGGGTTTGGTGAGCAGTGCAGGGAGGTGCATTATCGCCTGCGGGGAGTGGATTTTTCATTCCTAATTTATTCACAGCATATCTCTCAGTTCTGCTTCTGTAGTCACTATGCCCTTTCAGTTAGAAGTTTTATCATTCTAAAAACCTAATGAAATGAACAGAGCTCTACCATTCCTGTGGCAAAAGCACTTAAGAAGCAGATTTGTGAGGAAAGCTAAGTCAGATGGAAAGATCCCAAGGCAGTAAATAAATGGCCAAATGTAGACATCATGGATACACAACCATTGATTAAAACATGGTTTTGTGTGTATTCCCTCAGTTGGTAGAGTCTGCTTGCAATGCAGGAGACTCCAGTTCAATTCCTGGGCCAGGAAGACCCCACTCCAGTATTCTTGGGCTTCCCTTGTGGCTCAGCTGGCCAAGAATCCACTTGCAATGCAGGAGACGTGGGTTCAGTCCTTGGATTGGAAGATCTGGAGAAAGAAAAGTCTGCCCACTCCAGTATTCCGGCCTGGAAAATTCCATGGAGTGGATGGTCCATGGGCTCGCAAAGAGTTGGACACGACTGAGCGACTTTCACATCACTACACTTTGTGTGTGTATACGGAAGTGCCTTTGAGATTTTAACCTAGAAGATAATGATCTGACACTTTGCTCTACTACAGATGTAGGTTCAGTTGAAGTACTTTTGCTTTTGCCTCTACAGTTGATGCCACCTAATATTTTAGGTAGCGCTACTTTCTTCATAAAAATAATTTCCCATAAATTAAACGTCCAGAATAATTTAAAATATAGTGATTTCAAATTTATAAAACTGAGGATTATGAATGTGAATGAAAGTCAACTGACTTTTATATAAGTTCCACTACAGAGCAAGAAAATTATTTCACAAACCTGAAAACTGTAGGATAAAATGTGAAGGCTAAGGTTCTGATATGGGATGGAGTTTTAAAGGCATCAGTTATGCACAGCTTGCCTGTTTGTGTCCTCAGTGGAGCTGAAGCTCAGTGAATTTGGAATAGATTTGCCCCAAATTATGGAATTATACAATGTTACAACGGGCCTACTTGCTAAAGCAATACAGCTCAAATACCTTTTGTGGCAAATGAGGAAATGGAAAAACAGTGTATGTATATTGTCCAAAGTCGCAACTCAGGGCAGATGGTTTCAGAGGCTTGTTGCCAGACTCATCAACAAGGGGTTTTTAGCTTTTGGTGATGGACAGGGAAGCCTGGCATGCTGCAGTCCATGGGGTTGCAAAGGGTCGGACATGACTGAGGGACTGAACAGAACTGAATGGTGTGATATTACTGTGTTCTGGTCCACATGGACATCTGTCTGACTTTCTTCTTGTTTGGCTTCCTGGACTATAGGTGCTGGAAAAGCTACAAACTACATTGCCCAGACTTTCAGCCAGGGTTCTACATGTGACCTAGTGAAAAGAAAAAATTCATAGCTGTACTATAAATGTTACTGATGCTTGAGCACAATTTAGCCAAACTTCTCTAAGTATCTACTATGGTTAATTGAGGAATCCAAAGCTGTTGCTAAGTAGGCTGTATCTAGTTATCAGGGTTCTGTATTGTATAACCTGCAATTTTTGGACTGAGGCTGCAGTAAAGGGTGGGAGCTCATCACAGTACTTTGGGGAAGCTAAGGGGAATAGAAAAGTGTTTAAGTTTAGGGAACCTAAACTCTGTGGTGTCCCCGTGCTGACAGGATCCACGCTCACTTCAGTTTCATTTCCTGTAACCAAAACATACCTGGTGCATCTGACTGGGGACATTGAAGGCTGCATGCAGGGCTTCTGTGATGCTGTAGCTCTGAATTTTCTCTTTCTCTCTCTCCTGGATCCTTCCTTAAAGCTAAGTAACCACTGTGCCATGCTGTGTGCTAAAGCACTTCAGTCATATCCGACTCTTTGTGGCCCGATCCTATGGGCCACAACCGGCCAGGCTCCTCTAGTCATGGGATTCTCCATGCAAGAATACTGGAGTGGGTTGCTGTTTCCTCCTCCAGGGGATCTTCCTGACCCAGGGATCAAACCCGAGTCTCTTACACCTCCTGTACTGGCAGGCTGCTGCCTTACCACTAGCACCACCTGGGAAGCCCAATCATTGTCCTAGATAAGCCTACTGTGCCGTGACAGTCTGGGTAACAATCCGAATGGGAAACTCACTCTGGTGACCAGGCATTAAGGTTCTGGCCGCGTGTGACTTGGAGGCAGAAGGGAGCACCTGCCTCCTCAGGCTCCTCCAGGTAAAGGTGGGCTGAACCTACTGCTGAGATGACTGATCCTGATTACTGAAAGGGCTGGGTTGCTGCTCTACATGGAGCAGAGAGGATTATTTGGATTCCAGGAATCCCTCCACCCACCCAAAAGCAAGCCCACTGAAGATTCTGACCCTTCAGGAATGAAGGTTCAGAACATCCCACCAGGCATGAAACCATGACCTTCTGAAGTCCTGGCCGAGAGGCCAGGAAACATGAGATGGGAGTGGAAGAAGGAAGTTACACCCTGTGACTAGCTGCAGAAACAGTGACTAAATGGCTCTAAATTCTTTCCTCTTGGCTTGTTGTATGGATGGGTATTTGTGTATTTGTAAATACAAATTTATTTTTCTTTCACATCCTTCCACTTGTTTTTGATACAAGTTTACAATTTAGGTGACCAAAATACTCAGATATAACTGGAACTGAAGTTTCAGAATAATTAATACAGCCCAGAGATAAACAGTGTGACTAACAATGAAGGGAGATTAATTTATTTTCAGAAAAAGGCAAGAATATATTTGAACAAAGGATAGTTGCATTTCTGGGTGAAAACGTAGGAGTTGTTCTCATCCCTGTTTGAAGAAAGATAGATAGGCATAGAAAGGATATGGATGTGTGCTGAGTAGTCAAAGGAATGGAGTTTGTCAGTTATTAGGTAATTAGTTGTCCCTTAGCTCTAAACGCACCCTGGTTTGTGATGCTGGGTTTGGAACTCTTCAGATCACTTTGCTTTGCCGGAAGGCGTTAGTCTCTGCCACTAGGGGGCGCCAGAGGAAAGCTACCAGACAGGTCGGGAAGCAGAGGCCTGCTCTCTCCCCTGTAACTTCCTGTTGCTTATTTGCTATTTCTATCAATGTCGCCTCATTCACTTTAAAAGCGGCCACTCATTTGGCATCTGCAGACTAGCCCATCAGCCCATCTCAGAGACAGAAGCACCAGCTGTCCACTGCCCTCTCCTCAAAGGTCTGGGCTTCAGCTGCTCAAATCCCTATCTCTAAGCTTCTAAAGCCTAATCATTTCAACCTCTCCATTTTTACTCCCAGCCCTAGAACTGACGGCTGCTTTCTGGACTCTGTTATCTTAGTGTGCTCTTTTTGCTTTCTCAATTCTTCAGTAACTACTCAACAACTCTTTACGTTAGCCCAGTAAAAGTGCCTGGTATGGTTTCTATCTCCTGCATGGCCCCTGATTCAAAAGACACAGGCTGGATAATAAAGCATCCTACAAAACCTGGTAAGAAGTTTGGACTTATCCTCAATAACACGGTTTAAGAGTTTTTAACGATTTGACTTTTTCTCAAAGTCAAATCAGATTTGACTTTGAGAAAAATTATCCTGGCTGCATTCAGAATAGGTTGGAAGGGTCAAGACTGGAGACAGTTAAGCAGGTACGGCAGAGATACAGATGAGATGCTGGCTTGAGTGAAGTGAAAGCGTTGACAGAAAAAAATGAATGAATGTAAGAGCTGTTAGAATCAACAGGAACTGGTGATGAATGGAACCAAAGTGGGAAGGAAGAAAAGGAATTTATTTCACTTGGAGGTGAGAAAGGACACCATCGAGGGTGATATGCAGACTCTGGTGATGACAGCTGGTGAGTCAGTTCAGAAAAAGAAGCCTCAACACTGAAGGGTAATTAGGTTTAGGGCAGTTGCATCAATTCAGTTTTGAACTGTGGTCTTTAGGTCTTAGGACATTGGGGGGGGTGGTTGGATTCAGCGATATAGTGCTCAAGAAAAATAGATTTGACCTGGAGACTCATCTCCTCCAAATACTTTAGAAAAGTTGTTTTAGAAAGACGGTAACGAGAACCCAACATACGAGACAGCAAAAGGAACGCAGATGTATAGAATAGACTCGTGGACTTTGTGGATGAGGGTAAGGGTGGGATGATATGGGAGAAGGGCACTGAAGCATGTTAATTGTCATGTGTCTAATCAATCGCCAGCCCAGGATTGATGCTCGGGGCTGGTACAGCGAGATTTCCCGGGGGGGAGGGAGGAGGGAGGGGGGTTCCGGAGGGGAAGCATATGTAAACCCATGGTGATATCATGACAATGTATGGCAAAAACAATTAAAAAAAAAAAAAGTTGTTTTAAAATACTGACAAATTGAAATCCAGCTCATTCAACTGTTTTTACCATAATCTTTTTGTTTAATCATATTTAAAAATCAAAATGCTTTTGAGTGAGCCGGTCTTAAAATATATATTATTAATGAACTTATAAGTTTAAAACTTTACTGTTCTTTACTATCCTCTTTCAGTCATCTAGGGTGAGTGGCAGTATCATTAGATATGCTATTACTATGCAGATAATTATTTCAAGGTTGCTTAGCAATAATTCTTCAGTATTCAACTTTTATCAGCTTTTGCACTAAGATGTTTTAAACCCTGAAGAGAGTGTACTATTTCAGGTATACAGCACTTAATTCTATTATTTCTTTGCTAAAATAGCACAAGTTAATCTTAAAATTTGTACAAAAATGATACATCTATTAAAGCTCATGATAATTGCCAACTGAACCCAGCACTTCTGTATGTTTCTGTCAGATATCCAGAACACAAAATTAGTTGGAACAAGTGAATTTCTGTTTCAAATTCCCTAATCTTGAGAGTCTAAGTAACTAAGTGTTAGTGGCTCAATCGTGCCCAACTCTTTGCGACCCCATGGACTGCAGCCCACAGGCTCCTCTGTCCATGAGATTTTCCAGGTAAGGATACTGGGGTGGGTTACCATTGCCTTCTCCAGGGCATTTTCCAACCCAGGTCTCCTGCATTGCAGGCAGATTCTTTACCGACTGAGCTACAAGGGAACTTCTGAGAATGAAAGGATGAAAGATGACATTGGGCTAGATAAACTTACCATCTTCAGTCAATAATTTTGTATGAATCTAAGTGACATTATAAAGATCCTCTAGTTTTTCCTCTACCAGGTCTCTCAATGAAAGAACAAACTTAGAAACCAAAGAGAAAATGCAAACAACCCCAAGTGTTGCTTACTGCAAAGCCAAGTTTATTTAAAACATATCAATATAAAATGGTGCCAGGGCTAGAAAGCAGAGACCTTTGTAACAGATGAACTAAAGCAACAAGTACAGACACAGAAGTAACACTTTAATTTCTCTCACAAACGGGTAAGTTCTTACATCACCATTTTGACCAACTTCATGAAATGTTATGAATACATCAATTGTGGAGTTGGTTTATGTGAAAAAGAAAGAAGGGAGCTAACTAAGCTAAAGGAAAGAAATCTTGTGGTTGCTCCTTAATTGAAATAAAATAATTATTTCCCTGCTTTATTGGTTTTATTTAATCATGGACTGTTTTTGTAAAGCAGTAAATTACAATGTACAGTTGAAATTCGTCAAAATTTCCTAGAAAGCTTTTAAAAACTCCAAACCTCTAAACTGGTCATCTATCCCATACCAAAAAAGAAGGAAAATAACTATCCAGTAATTTGTAGTTTTAAAAATCCAACACCACAGTCAATGGTGAAATGGTCTTTAAACAAGGCCCACTATGCTGGGTATTAGGCAGGACAGGGCAGGAGGTTATTGGTTATCTTCAACGATCTTACCTTTTTTCTATGACCTTAAGCAAATGTCTCCAAAATTCTTCTAGTTTATTTAGAGATTTTTATTATTGCTCTATTTCCTTTGCTGTTATTTTGAACAATAGCTATCTTTCCCACTTCCAAAGTTTTTACTAGTTTAAAAAATGAAACAGTGAGGTGTACCACATATACAGGAGAATGTATAAAACATAAAGAATAATGATAAACATTCACATGAACATCACTCAGTCAAAATATAAAACACTGCCTCCTAGACCCACAGAAGACCCCATGTGTCCATTCCCAGTCACACAACCTTGTTCCCAGGCAAATAACCATCCTACCAGTTTTTATGACTGTTATTTACTTGCTTTTCTTGACAAATTTACCATTAATATCTGCATCTCTTACAACTCTGTTTCATTTGGCCTGTTTTTGAACTTGTACAAGTGAATCCATACTATACAGTATTGTATTTTTCTTTCAATTCGTATTATGAGAAGGTATACAGTTCAGTTTCATTTCTACATGACTATACAGAATTAGGAATGTTTCCAACTTGTAGCTGCTAAAATAATTCTCACTTCACATGAACATTCTTGTATAGCATCCTAATCGCCACAAGTATATGCAGGAACATATATATATATGTTGTTGGTAAAGTAATATCAATAAGAATAGCAAATAACAATGATAGCAAACACTTTATAGTGTTTCTTCTTTTTCAGGTACTGTTCTGAGTAGTTCATATAACTAACTCACTTAACCGTCAAAAAATCTTAAGGCAAAAGCTGATTCTTGCAGGAAGGCGCTACGGGAGAGAGAAAATCTTACTCTCTTTATGTATAACATAATATGCTCAAGGTCACAGAACTAGAAAGATGGGACTCAAGTCCATATAGTGGGCAGCAAAGTCTGTACTCAATTACCACATCATAATGCAACAGTAAGAACAGACAATGGAAAGGAAAGGGAAGTCGCTCAGCCATGTCCAACCCTTTGAGACTCCATGGGCTGTAGCCTACCAGGCTCCTCCACCCATGGAATTTTCCAGGCAAGGGTGCTTGAGTGGGATTACTATAAACACCTTCAAATTTGTAAGAGAATGTCAAAATGTTTTCCAAAGAGGTTATACTCCCATTAGTAGGACAAGAGAGTTTCCATTATTTCCTACTAACAGAGCTTGTTATTTGTCAACTTCCTTATTTTAATTTGGAAGTTGTGTGATGCAGTATCACTGATTTATATTTTCATTTCTCTATTACAAATGAGGCAAAGGATATCTTTTATGTTTACTGATCATGTGGGTTTCCTATTTGTGAATTTCTTGTTTTTTTGCCAATTTTCTATTGGATTTTACATCTTTCTCACTGACATGTAGGAATTTAGATGTTCTGAATATTCTTTCTTTGGCCGTTAGCTGAGGTGCAACCATTTCTTCATTCACTGAGGCTTGCATTTGCATTTTTTACTCCTTTTAATGAAAAAAAAGCAACGTGGATTTTGTTCCAATCACTCCTCTACCAACGTATATATTATTCTTGTGTTTTTAAATCCCTCAGTTCTTAACCCCAGGAAACATTACTGTTCCATATGGTAAATGTTCCTTTAGATTAACCTAGATAACAATCTTGGTCCTTTCTTTCTATATACTATATACAGCATTTCCTTTAATAAGAACGAACCTGAGGGGGCAACCAGGCTCATGCTTTGCCGTCTGAAACTGTATTCAACCATCACTCTTGAGATAAATTTGCTGAGTGTAGAATTTTAAGTTGAAAATTATTTTTCTCCCACACATTGTAGATAGTTATCCAACTGGTTTCTGGCTTCCACTGCTGCTGTTGAGAAGTCAGCTAAAGAAAAGTTTTGCTGACGCTGCTCTGAAGGCTATATATGACTTCTGTTCAGCTGCTTTCACAACTTCTTGTCTTTAGCATACCACTGTTTCACTATTGTTTACCCAAGTGAGCGTTTCATCTTTATCCTACTTGGGATAAATCTGTGGACTGACAGATTCTCAGCAGTTATTTCTTCAAATGTTGCTTCTGCCCCATTTATCTACTTGAGACTATTATCAGCTAGACATTAAGAGCCTTTAGCTTTATTCTCCACTCTCATTTTCAAGCTTTTCTTCAGTGTTACAGCCCGGATCACTTCTGTTCTATTCTGTACTCACTGGTTCTCTTTTCAGGCCCATCTAATCCTGAGTTAAACCTCATTGGCTTATTTTTAACTCTTCTATTTTCCATTTCTAGAATTTCTACTTGGTTCTTTTTCACATATGCTAAGTCAGTTTTTATAATGCTTTGTTCCCTGTAGATATTTTAAAAAACACAGACGTTTTGTACTATATGTGTGTTAATTCCGAAGTTGTTTTCTTGTGGTCTTTGCTGCCTTTCATTCATGATGCTAGTCTCTTCCTTCCGGACTGTGTTAATTTAAACTTAAAAGGCATTCATTTCCTAGGAAAACTGTCTGTGAACCTAGCATCCTCCAAAGATTTGTCTACATCTGCCAGGTATTCATTCTGGGGCCACTAAATTCCCAGCTTAAGTTGTTTTAGCACCCAGACAATTTGAATTTGGGGTGACCAACTCTGCAGCAACACTGGAGCTGGTTCACTTCTGGCTCACTCTTACCTTGAGGATGTAGTCCTTAGGTGGCTTTCCCCACCTCTGCTGGGCTGTAACTTTGTCTTCTGCCTGCTGGTTCAAAAGGACCATCAAAACCAAAGCTGAAATCCACCCTTGGGGCAAAAGAGGCTTCAGCAGTTTCCCTTAGATATCCGCCTTGTAATTACTCAGGCTCTTAGGATATTGCCAACGCTAAATGCTTCTCAAAACTGCTTTTATATTCTGCCTAAAAGCTTTCATTTTCATGAGAACTGCTCAGATTAATGAAGTCTGCCACAGTACTGAAAAAGAAATCTAACATCTTTGTTGAAAATATTGTCTATTTCATAGCATCCTTTCCATGCTTATTAATGTCAAGAAATTTCCCATGTCCTTAAAAACCCTTTGTAAACCTAAATTTTTTTAATTATCAAGTAATTCCAACTCAATCTTTCTGACATGTGGGAAATTCTTCTCAAATTCTACCTCTTTTAATCACCAATTCTAATAACATGCTTACATCAAAAACTTTGTTCACACTTCTAATTTTTCCCCCTTAGGATAGGAGTCTAGAAAGAGTTACTGGATCCAAAAGGTATGATAATTTTTAAAGTTATCAATACACATTGCCAATTGATTTCCATTATCTGTGTTAGCTTCCCCTCAAAACATTACTACCATGGTAGGATGCTAACTGTACCATTTCCAGATCAGACTTGCACATCAATAAGGCAACGTTTACAGCCACATAGAGAATATATTAAGAAGTATGCCAAAGACGAGGAAACCACATGAAAGTTACTTTAGGGGAAAAAAAATTCCAAGTCTAAAATCGCAGGTAGAGAAAAAGTAATGATTTTAAAATTAGTAGTTTATAATAACAAACCACAACAAAACATAGGGATTTAAAAAAAACTCTCATTTACTTAACTTACAACTGGCAGTCTGGGCTGGTGGGATGAGCCAGGCAGTCCTCCTCCGCTCCACATTCTCCACAGGGCTGGGTTTGCTCCCGTGGCAGCCGGGTAGGTTTGCAGCAGCGCAGGCGGAGAAGTGCACTGCCCCACAGCCGAGAGCCTAAGCTTCCCTAATGTCACACTGCCCACATTCTTTTTAGCAAATCAAGAAATAAAATCAGTTCCAGGTTTAGAGATTTATAACATGGATGGAATTCCCAAAGGGAGCAGATGCAGAGTCACAGTGCAAAGGCCATGGGTACCTGAACGATAGAGAACTACGGTTATTTTGCAATCCACTACCTGGAGTTGTCAGAACTGAATAATGAGGAGGCCTCCAGGCACATCATGAAGATCTAGGCTAAGTTACAGAATTCTGGACTGAGAATATGTTAATATCATTCATTCCCTGAGGAGGGAAGAAAAATAAGGTTAATCTTAAATACGAGTTGGAAATGCCAAACGGAATTTCAAACACAGATCTGGAGCTCAGAAATGAGGTTTAGTTTGATGCTATAGCTTTGAGTATAGCTAATATCTCAAGTAACGGATGTATAAAGTGGGAGTCCGAAACACGAAATCCCAGAGACCACCACTGTTTTAAAAAAGAGAAAAACTGTAACCTAAAGGGGAGTTAGGCAGTATACAAACCACGCAGTAGCGATTTAAAAGGAGAGAGTAAATAACATTCTTAAGTCTCAGAGAGTAACGTATCGATCTTATACTGACTAGTACACTATTAATTTTGGCAAGTGAGCGGTTACCTTGGTGGAGCAGCAGATGAGGGAAAAGCAGACAAGGACAGCAAGGGTACCGCTACGTGGCCAAAGCAAAAGATCCCAGAAAGTGGGGCAGACTGGGATGGGAATGAAGGTCATCAAGGAATGACAGTGAACAATCTGAGTGGTAAGGAGACTAGTGAGTTCAGTTACAGACCATTCTCCAACACTGCTGATTTCATCAGTTTGCACGGTACACCTCCATGAAACAGAATCCCACAACAGTTTGAGTACACAGTTCAGACAACTCCATAGGTATTAAAGGCCTAACAATTTAGCACCTGTTGGACACCACAGCTTCTCAAATACTGTAATCATACCGAACATTTTTGTCACTAATTTTTGTGTGGTATTTGCTTTTCTCACAGCAACTGCTAAAGGCTAGGTTTACAAAGATACAGCATCCAAAAGAAAGTTGCAATATAACAAACTGTGAACTACCTCAAGCAAGTGACTCTGTGATATCCAATAAAGAGAGCTGTGATTTCCTGAAAAATCTGACATACCCTGTAACACCACTGCAGGTTCTACGTGGTGCCCTGGGGGATCAGAGTTCCTAATGTGGGAACCGCAGCTCTGTCCCCGACCCCTGCTTTATTTTTCTTCATGATTCTTACCACCTATTTTGTCCCTCTCCTTTAGGACCTAAATTCCGTAGGGACAGACATTTTGTCTTTGACAAGTGTTGTATTCCAGTCTCTAAAATGATGCCTGGCATATGAAGGTCCTCAGTAGGTATTTTATTTATTTATAATTGAAGGATAATTGCTTTACAGCTGTGTTGGTTTCTACCAAACATCCACATGAATCAGCCATAGCTTTACCCATGTCCCCTCCCACCCCTCTAGGTTGTTACCAAGCCCCAGTTTGCGTTCCCTGAATCATACAGCAGATTCCCATTGGTTACCTATTTTACAGATGGTAACGTATGTTTTCTTGTTACTCGCCCTGTACCTCTCTCATCCTCTCCTTCCTCCCTGCCAACCATGTCCGAAGTCTGTTCTCAATGTCTGTCTCCACTGCTGCTCTGAAGATAGGTTCATTAGGACAACAGGTATTTGTTCAAAGAATGACCAGGTACAGGAGGAGTAAAAATCTGATCACTTTAAAAAGCAATAACAAAAGCGTGGAATGCTGCAATTAATAATTTCCACACTGAAGCATTATATCAGTTTTGAATAAAGCCGTTTTATAATGGGTGGCTGCATTAGTGAAACCAACAGAGGACCATCTGGTTACCAGGTAAGTCGGCCACATGGATCAATACTAAGGTCACCAAAATGATGGCAAGACAGGGGACGAAGAGGTATGAGCCAGGAGCCAAAGAACAGGAAAAACAAAGTGTAACCAAACTGAAAATACTACTAATGAAAGAATTCTTAAGTGAGGGTGACATGATGATGGGCTGAAAGGGACAAGAGGAGGGGTCCACGTTATGGGTGCTGATGGATCCACAGCTCCCACTGCCCCAAGCCAGGGCAGCAGTGTCCTCGCTGGTGTCAGGGTTCTGTTAACCAAGGAGATGCAAAAGATTGTGCTATCGAGTTTTGAGGAAGCAGTATATCTGTTTATGATGAAACGGCGTTCCTGAATGTAGCTAAGATTTTAAACTTCAGGTAAGAGTTTTATCTTATTCACTGTCTATTCCTAGGGCCTGTTATAATGTAAAGACTAATTACTGACCGCTTACCTTATGAGGGAAGCCTCACTCGTCCATCTACAGACCGACTCCAAGAGAGATGGAAGAAAGGACTGAGGGACCTGGCAGCCAGAAATGTACATTTTAAGGGGTCATCTGTTACAAACACCACAGGAAACTATTATACATTGTATAATCTATTAGACAAATGATAATATGTATAATACTGAATTCTAAAGCTACTTTTTAACCTTTCATTGTAAATAAACAATGACTCAGGAAAAAGGAACACTTAAAAGAGTATTCTTCTGTATTATTAAAAGCAGAAATGATGAAGTTTTCAGGATAACAATGTAAATAATAGCCTTGCAGGACTTTGGGTCACCGCCTCTCATGAAAACCCCAAAATCACAACTGACCGCTAAACAACCATTGAGAAACGAGGCTTGACTCTACCCCAAAGACTTTATGTACCCACAGACAAAAAGAGAAGTCACAGTGAGATGAGGAGGGGCACTTTCACAACATAATCAGATCCCATACCTGCTGGTGCACAACCCGTATCTGGAAAATAATCACATCCCAGATGTTCTCCCACAGGAGTGAGGGTTCTGAGCCTCGTGGCAGGCTCCCCAGCCTTCGGGGTTTGTCACTGGGGGCAGGAGCCCCCAGAATTCTGAAGGCCAGCAGGGCTTGAGTGCAGGAGCGCCAGAGGACTGGACAAAAGAGAGACTCCACTCTGGAAGGGCGCACACGAGGTTTCACATGCATTGGGACCCAGGACACAGCAGTGACTCCATAGAAGCCTGGGCCAGACCCACCTGCAGGTCTTGGAGGGTCTCTTGTGGCTCAGGTGGTGGAGGCCCCGGGAAATACCTGCTGGTGTGAGCTCTGCGGGAGGTCGCCATTTGACACTGAGACCTGGCCGCACCCAAGAGGATAAACACAAGGAGGAACACACCAAGATACATATTAGTATCGGATTAAAACTGAAAGACAAAGCGAGAATATTAAAAGCAACAGGGAAAAGCAACACTTAACATATAAGAGAATCCCCATAAAGTTATCAGTTGAGTTTTCAGCTGAAACTCTGCAGGCCAGAAGGGAGTGGCAGGATAGACTTATTGCCTTTTCAATAAAGGAAAAACTTACAACTAATACTCCTCTACCCAGCAAAGCTCTCTTTCAGATTTGACAGAGAAATCAGAAGTTTTAGAGACAATCAAGAGCTAAGAGAATTCAGCACCACTAAAATGCTAAAGAACTTCTCTATAGACAGAAAAGAAAAAGGCTACAACTAGAAATAAGAAAATTACAAATGGGTAAGCTCACCCATGAAGGCAAACATACAGTAAAAGTAGGCAATCATCTACACACACATATATCAGAACCAGTGACTGTGAGAAGAGAAGAAAGTACAAATGCAGGACACCAGAAATGAGTTTGAGACCAGCAACTTAAAATATAGACTGCTATATTAAAACTTCACGGTAACCATAAACCCAAAAAAAAAAAAAACCTACAAAAACAAATTCAAAATAATTAACAAAATGGCAGTAAGACCATACATATTGATAATTATCTTAAATCTAAATGGATTAAATGCTCCAACCAAAGAACAAACTGGCTGAATGGATACAAAAACAAGATCCCTATAAATGCTGTTTACAAGAGACTCACACTTCAGATCTAGGGATACTGAACGAAAGTCAGAGGAGAGAAAAAGGTTTTCCATGCAAATAGGAATTAAATAATGACCTTGGAATTTTGTATCTGTCATGATTATGACATACTTATCTGATACAGCTGGAGCCAGGAGACTAATGCTTAAACATGAACAGCATGAAAATTGACATAGAAAATTTGGGGGACAATTTCACAAGCTTGTCCAGTTTGGAACCATTCTTTATGTAGTCCAAAACACAAATCCTGTCCAGCAACTGTCACTACTTCAATAAACGTAGTTTCATCCACTCATGATCCCAATCTGTATATTTCAGACAACATTCAAAATAGCCCCACGTAAAAGAATATTAACACCAGGCATTCTCAAAACCTCAAAGCTTATGAAACAAATTTTAAAAACCAATGATAGTTAAAAGGGCTCTGAACCTGAAATGCTTTTTTAAACTTTATTGTATAGACTAAAACTTCGGTTTCCTAGACTCAGTAATATTGAATTGCCTGTTGGGTTTAGTGGCTTCTTGCATAAGTTCCTGCAACTGTCCAATCTGTTCATCACGAAAGTCATTAAGTTTTTCTTCTGGTAGGGAGATTCCAAAACATGCTTTTTCAGTTGAATTTTGTCTGTTTTCATTAGCTTGTTGCCACAGCACTGCTGCATATGCCTAGTAAAAAGAACAAAACAAAAAAAAAAAGGTTATAGATATTAAAGTACGATCTGTAGTCATCCCTTTAACATTGAAGGACTTAACCCACCATCAAGCCTTAGGCATCTGGCGAACCAGACATGAACGATACAAGGCTGCGTCTTCACTACTCAGTGACAATTTCAAATACCCTGTATCTTGTTACTAGCATCTTAAGAATTTTACCAAAGTCCTGAATCTGAAACTCTAGAAGGTTCAAAGGGAGTAGGAGCGGTCCACAAATAGGTTTCGGGAACATGCATAAACTACCCAAAAATCATATGCAAAATGGTATGTACACAAAAACACACACAGTTCCCAGGCATAAATTTTCCAATGGGGAACTATGGGTCTTATAGGCTTAAAAGTGAGTCTTGAAATTCTTAGGGTTCATTCCTCTGTCTTCAATTTAAAAAACAATTTAAATCACATTTAGACAGAAACTTTTCAAAGTTTAAGCTTTCAATATTTAACAAACATCTCTGTCAGAAAAAAAAAATTCTACATTTTTCACACTATAATTTTTCTCTCATTCAGTCAACTTGATACTACAACTACCACTGTTCAGCACAAATTGATTAATGGCATATTCTCACTCTAAAATCAATATTGTAATATGGATTACAATATTAATCAATGGCAGGAAGTAACAGTTCACAAAGTTAAAAAATTATGTGCCCCCCCTGGGTAAGTAAACAAATTAGTGAACTCTGGATAATGCTGCTATTTTATCTGGTTTAAGACAAGTAAATTGTTTATAACTGCTGGATTACTAGCATCACCAAAGAAACCTTCATTTTAATTCCAGGTATTCCAAATAAAACCTTTACTTGAGTTAGAAATAATATCTTCTTGTTTTATAGAAATCCATTAATAACAAAAAAACTGCACACATCCTGAAAGTTAAAGTGTTAGTCGCTCAGTCGTGTCCAACTCTTTGTGACCCCATGGACCACAGTCCACCAGTCTCCTCTGTCCATGGGATTCTCCAGGCAAGAATACTGGAGTCACTTGCCATTCCCTCCTCCAGGGGATCTTCCCAACCCAGGGATGGAACCTGGGTCTCAAACGTTGCAGGCACCAGGGAAGCATCCTAGGGCTTTGTAAATCCCACTTCTAAGTATATGCCCCAGAGCAGAGTTTCTCAACCTCGGAACTATTTACAAACTATATAATTTGGATCCTACTTTGTACCTGGATGGGTGGGAATCTGTCCCACCACTGTAGCGTGTTTAGCAGCACCTCTGGTCTCTCCACCTGCTACCTGCCTGTAGCACTCCTCCACAGTCTTGATAGTCAAAATGTCTATCTTCATAGTCAAAAATGTCTCCAAACATTGCCAAATGTTCTCCTGCACACAAAACTGCCCAGGTTGAGAACTACTGTCCTAAGGACACTTTCCAACATGTGGACAAGTAGCAAGCAAAGAATGTTCATTATGCACTGCTTATAGAAGCAAAACAATGGAAACAATTCAACCATACTTCAACAGAAGAAAGGACAAGTGTTTAGACACTTCTTTATAATCTATTATGTGAATTAAATGTCTGTATTGATCTGATTAAATCTCTAGAGTAATCAGAAGCCAAAGAGCAAGTTTTTTAAAAAGTTACTAATTTGTAGAAATGGAAAAACCAAAACTCAAATTCATATGAAAATGTGACGCCTTGAATAGCCAAGACAATCTTGAAAAAGAACAAAGTTGGAGTTTGTTGTTGTTCTCAATTTTAAAACTTACTACAAACTTACACTAAATAATCAATTTACACTAAATAATCAAAATAGTGTGATACTGGCTTTAGGGTAGATATATAGACCAATGGGATAGAACTGAGAGTTCAGAAATATACCCTTACACAAATGGCAAACTGACTTTGGCATCAAGTTCCTCAATGGCATCAAGTTCCTCAATGGAGGGAAAGAATATCTCAACAGATACTGCTGGGAAAACTGGGTTTCCACATGCAAAGGAGTAAAGCTGCATCCCTGCCTCCTACAATATACAGAAAGTAATGCTGTAAGATGGATGAAAAACATATACAAAATGAGCTAAAATCATAAAACTTCTAGAAAAAAAATGGGTAAGATTTCATAACCTTGGATTTGGCAGTGGAGTCTAAAATATGATACCAAAAACATAAACGAATAAAGAAAAACTAGATAAGCTGGATTCATCAAAATGAAAAACTTTTTTGCATCAGAAGACACTCAAAGTGGAAAAACTACAGAACAGGAAAAAATATTCGCAAACCATGTCTGATAAAACATTTAATAACCAGAATATATAAAGAATTCCTACAAGTCAACAACAAAAAGACCAGTCAAACAATGGGCAGAAAACTTGACATTTCTCCAAACATATATAAACCATCAACAAGGACATGAAAAGACACTAAACAGAGGAACTGAATAGACATTTTTCCCTTAAAGACGACATACAGACGGCCAACAGACATATGAAAAGATGTTCAACATTACTAACTATTAGGGATAGGCAAATCAAACCCACAATGGGACATTATCTCTTACACATCAGAATGGCTACTGTCAAAAACAAGCGTTGGCAAGGATCTCGAGAAAACTCTACACTACTGGCAGGTATGTAAACTGGTACAGTCACTTTGGAAAACAGTATGGAGATGACTCAAAAAAAAAAGAACACCAAAACTACAGTATAATCCAGGTGAAGAGGAGAGTAAAAAACTGCCTTAAAACTCAATATTCAAAAAACTAAGATCGTGGCATCTGGTCCCATCACTTCATGGCAAATAGAAGGGGAAAAAGTGGAAGCAGTGACAGATTTTATTTTCTGGGGTTCCAAAATCACTGCAGATAGTGACTGAGGCCATGAAATTAAAAGAGGCTTACTCCTTGGAAGAAAAGCTATGACCAACCTAGACAGCATATTATAAAGCAGAGACATCACTTTGCTGACAAAGGTCCATAAAGCTATGGTTTTCCCAGCAGTCATGTACAGATGTGAGAGGTGGACCATAAAGAAGGCTGAATACCAAAGAATTGATGCTTTTGAATTGTGGTGTTGAAGAAGGCTCCTGAGAGTCCCTTGGACTGCAAAGAGATCAAACCAGTCCATCCTAAAGGAGATCAGTCCTGGGTGTTCATTGGAAGGACTGCTGCTGAAACTGAAGCTCCAATACTTTGGCCACCTGACGTGATGAGTCCACTCATTGGAAAAGACCCTGATGCTGGGAATGACTGAAGGCAACAGGAGAAGGGAGCAGCATAGGATGCAATGGTTAGATAGCATCACTGACTTGATCGACGTGAATCTGAGTGAACTGGAAGATAGTGGAGGACAAGAAAGCCTGGCATGCTGCAGTCCGTGGGGTCGTAAGGAGTCAGGCAGGACTCAGCAACTGAATAATGACAAATGACCCAGCTTTCCTCTTCCGAGGATTTATCCAAAGAGTACGAAAACACTAATTCAAAAAGATATGTGCTTCCCTGTATTAATGGCAGCATATTATATAACAGCCAAAAGATGGAAAAAAACAAATGCCCATTATCAGATGAATAGCTAAAGAAGAAATCGGGTGTGTGTGTTTGTGTGTGTCTATAACCACTCGGTCACAAAAGAGATGAAATCTTGCCTTGTGACAAAAGAGACAGACCTTGAGGGTATTATTCTAAGTGAAATAAGTCAGACAGAGAAAGATGAACACTGTACAATTCACTCGTGTGGAATATGAAAAACAAAATAAGTGAATAAGACAAACCAAACAAAAAAATAGAAATAAACATAAAAGCACAGAAAACAGAGTAGTAGTTGCCAGTGGGGAAAGGGTAAGCAGGGCAGAGTGAAATAGGTCAAGAGGATTGACTGTATGGCGACAGTGGACATTAAACTGTTGGCGGTGAGCACACTGTACTGTATGCTCACCATATTAATAATTTTACAGAAGTAAAATTGTGAGATATATGTAAAACAGTTATAAACCAATGCTACCTCAAAGAAAAATATAAAAATAAATATTTAAGAATATAAAAAATATAAAAATAAAATCAAGAAAAACAACAGGTAATACTAATATGTACCCTCAGATGGGTACACGCTAACGCGTATATTGTCTCTGTAATATTCTTCACAATACTGTACAACTTCAATCTAATCATAATAGACACTCTACCAAATAACAGACCAGGAGCCTTCAAAAGTTTTAATGTCCCAAAAGCTGAGAAAGAAGTACAGAACTATCAGATTAGAAGAAACTAAGGCAGCACGACAACCAAATGCAATGCGGAATATTGGGGTCCTGGAACCGAGGAGGATCAGTGTAAGAACGGGGGAAACATGCTACACTGAGTAACTCATACTGCACCAGTGTTAGTTTCTTAGTTCTGATAACGGTACTATGGCTATGTAAGATGCTAACAGGTAGGGAAGCTGTACTATTTTTGCAACCCTTCTGTAAAATTAACTCAAGGGAATTCCCTGATGGTCCAGTGATTAGGACTCCATGCTTCCACTGCAAGGGGCACAGGTTCAATCTCTGCTTAGGAAACTAAGATCTCTCATGCCAAACAACATGGCCAAAAAACCCCACAAAACATTAACTGAAAATATAAAGCTAAAAAAAAAAAATTTTTTTTAAGAGATTTAATGGACATGTCAACAAATTACAATGCATCAGTTCATGTGGATTCTTACTGAAACACCGATTCCCAGGTGGTGCAGTGATAAAGAATCTGCCTCCAATGCAGGGGGCACAGGTTCAGTCCCTGGGTCGGGAAGATCCCCTGGAGGAAGAAATGGCACCCCACTCCAGTATTCTTGCCTGGGAAATCCCATGGACAGAGGAGCCTGGGAGGCTACAGTTCATGGGGTTGCAAAGAGTCAGACATGACAAAAAGACAACCAGGAAATTTAAAAAACTGATTAGATGTTTGATGATCAATGTTATTAGGAATCATTTCTAGTTTTGGAGGTATTATGGTCATTACTATTACTGACCATGGTATTATGGCCATTATTTTAAAGTCTCCTAGAAAAATACTGAAATATTTGTGAATAAAATTATATGCTTGTGATTTAAAATAACCTAGGGCTGAGAGGAAAAGTAGGTGGGAGTACAGAGGAGACAAGATTGGCCTTAAATTGATAAATGTTGGAAACCAAGTGATAGGTACATGACAGTGGTTCATGATATTATCTCTACACCTGTCCATGTCTGAAAACTTTTCCATTAACTAAAAAAATGTATATGTATACACACACACACAACACATAACAAATAAAATTAACTGTGTATATACACACACACACACAACACATAAGTAGAATTAACTATGTACAAATAGCATTCAACTATAACTATTGCAATCACTTGTAAATTTAAAGTATGAGTTTGCAATTTAACTTGCCTAACAAAGCTTCCCAAACACTGAAATGCTACCTTTGGCTTAATCCAACCCCAAGACTCTAGAGAGTTCTCTCATATTGCTTTAACTTCTCAAACCGAAAATCATAGCCTTCAATTCTTCTCGTTTCAATGAGTGAGAGATATTAAGTGTCTTCAATGCTAAATTTAAGTTAATTTTTATGAATCAGCACAGAAAAAAAGCAAACTTTTATTCAGATTCAAATATTATTTGTTCTTTGCTATCTCAACTTCTAAAACTCTTCAGGGTTTTTTGGTTTGTTTGTGAATTCATCAGGGATCAAATAAGAAAACTAGTTAGCTTTGAGGGTATCTTTTCTCAATCTTGAGAACTCTGTTTCCAATGAGGCCATAGTGATTACCTGGGTAACAAAGTTTAGTGCCCTTTAGTTCTTGCTGTTACTCTTATGAGTCTCATTCTCTCCTGCTGCCAATTTACCATTTCTTTAGGCTTGCCCTTCCTCTCTGTTCAGTGTTCATGAGAAAGCACACTAAGGTTCTTTAGTTTAAAATACCCTACACTTACCATCATTTTTTTGTTTGTTTGTTTCTGGAAATAGCTTAGAAATATTATTATTTTTTAAAACAGAAATTTTTTAATCTAAGCAAAACATATCAAAATCATTTCAAAATAGACTTCACAACAACTTCCTCACCAAAAGAATAGAATTTTTAATTTACTTACTTTAACACACACTTTTGACTGCTGTGTAAATTCACTATGTGCACCATTTAATTACCATCTGTGTTTATAATTAAATTTGAATCACTGGATTTGTGCTACCTGTCCTACAGGCTAGCATCAAAGTGCAATAAAATTCCTTATACACCTGACATATAAAACTTGAGACTGATTGGTTCTTACAAACATATCTGGGCCACAACTTTTTAAGATGCCAATAAGAAATACCCCTGGAAAGAAGAAAAGAGAATGAAATTGAACATGGGGTGGTGACAGAGCCAATAATCTATAGAGTTCAGAGAATGGAGACTTTAAGTGCAAGCAACAGCAAGACTGGCTTCCCTGGTGGCTCAGCAGCAAGGATCCTCCTGCAGTGCAAGAGACCCAGGTTCAATCCCTGGGTCAGGAAGATCCTCTGGAGAAGGAAATGGCAACTCACTCCAGTATTCTTAATTGGGAAATCCCATGGACAGTGGGCTACAGTGTTTGGGGTTGCAAAAGAGTCAAACAAGACTTAGCAACTAAACAACAACAGGAGCATTAGGGCAGAAAAGCTACTAATATATTTGTATCCTGAAGAAATATATGTATATAGAAAAAGATATAAGGATGGGTCAAGTTAACTATGGTACATCTATACTATAGAATAGTATGCAACAGTTAAAAAGAATAAAGTTTAAAAAAATGTACTGACATAGTTTCCCAAGGCAAGTGAAAAAGGCAACTTGCAGAATACTATGTAAACATGATGCCATTTATATGTTAAATTTGTACATATTTAAAAATAAAGTGCTAGATGTTTATATATTTATTTATGTAAATAGAGGAGCTGACAGAATGCCCACAAAAGTTTGGTGCATGGTCTTTCACATTTTTTCTGAACATCTCATCTCTATCATTTTGATTTTTTACAAATGAACATCATTTCAATAGTTAACATTATTTAAGTAGTTAAAGGAGAAGGAAAGAAAGCAAAGAGGAGAGACACTTATAGGAGAAATTTTAGAATGGAGGAAGTATATAACTGCTTTTTCATCACTTGTATAAGTTGCTTATTGCACTTAATTAACTTGGCGATAAAGATTAACAAAAGGAAACTCAAATTCCATTATTGTGTTTAATCACATCTGTCCTTCTTTGTTCCTTAAAAGAAAATTACAACTAACTATCCCAAAAGTACAGTCAGAAACACTTTGGATCCTGTAAGAAACCATGACACATGAAAATTGCAACTGTCAAACTCTGTAAAGAAAAGGACAATTGTATCCCCCCCAAAACATTCAAACTTAGAAACGCATTTATCATAGACCCCTTTAATGAAACCAAATGGTTTAAGATACCTATCTTGCTTTTGAGCTACATAAATCATTATTATTAGTTCCATTATAAGTCATACATAGTGCTGCCATACTCACCATTTCCTCAAAGGCTAAAGTGACAATAATTTTTCAGTTTTGGAGAACTAAATTATTTATATTCCTTAATGTAAACTCACAAACTGGATGACAGCTATTAGATCTAAAAGGACAAAGTTCTTTCTGCCCAAATATTCAATTATCTTAAAATTTTATTTAGCAACACTGCATCAACAAACTTAAGTTTGGAGCATGTAGTCAGGCTTCCCCCAGAGAACTGATTAAAACTGCCATGCCGCCTCCTCACAGAACAAAAACAACAGAAACACCCACTCAGTAAGAAACCTTAAAGTTACCTGAATTACAACGACTACATTCAAAGACACCTTGGGGGTTTGAGGCACAGCTGCCCAAGTCATTAACACCGAATGTTTTACATTACAGGAAAAAGGAATCTATGTTGACAATGATAATAAATTTGATTTCTTGGCTCTCTTTATTTAGGTTTTATGATTTTGAAGTCAAAGATGACAGACTATCCATTTTCACACACCACACACACACACATCAAATGGCCACCTGTGCAATCTCTTAGGCCCCAAACACGTCTGATACATCACACTGACTCTCAGAGCACAACCAAACAAGAGAAAGTGGCACCAGCGTCCCAGTGTATCTCTCAGGGGCCATGAAGCTGGGCCCCTCTGGAATCAAGTTCCCCAGGTTGGCCTGCTCAGTGCAGTAAACCAGACTGAGGACTCACCTTGTGACTCCAGGGATGAACAAAAAAGGGTATTAGTTGCAACTGTACTTACAGCAGGAAAAAAGGAGACTAAAAAAGAGCATGGAGAGTTCTTGGTTAGGGAAATAGTAAGGAAATGTAGACCATCTATCTAGTTCACAAATGCTCTTCTACACTTGTTTACTATGAATCCTATAGACATATACAAATCAAATATGTCATAATGGCAGAAATGGGAAGTCAGCACAAATAAATAAGCACATTCCTATTTATGAAATTCATCTAAAAATTCCTAGAAGCCTATTAACAACAGACTGTACTTAAGGTGAGTATTACTACGTAGCACTTTACTTAAATGCAACTCTTTGCCACCTAAAAATATATTTATAGAGTACTTTGATGAGGATCAAACCCAGTTCTCCTGCATTGCAGGGAGATTCTTTACTGTGTGAGACACTAGGGAAGCCCCTGACCACCTAAAAATATATTCATAAAAGTAATTTGATGATCACTTTACTGATCATTTAGAGAACTATGAAATTAAATGGATTATATGTACATTTTATGCTTTATATAACAACTTTATTCTTTTTGTAACTTTATATAATTTGCCTAAGTTTCACAGTAGGGGCTTCCCTGGTGGTTCAGCACTGAACAATCCTCCTGTTAATGCAGGAGATGTGGCTCTGTCCCTGGGCCAGGAAGATCTCCTGGGGAAGGAAATGGCAACCCACTCCAGTATTCTTGCCTGGGAAATCCCATGGACAGAGGAGCCTGGTGGGCTACAGTCCATGGGGTAGCAGAGTCAGACACAACTCAGCAACTAAACAACAAAGTTTTACAATATTCATTTACATTAAGATAACAGAAATAAGCAATAATACTGTGACCCATTAACACAGGATATTGAAAAATGATTTAAAAAATGTTAACCAAGCATTCCAATTAACTGGACATTCTTATTAGACCCACCAAATGTGTACTGTACAATACTGTTGTGAGAATTAAATGACAAACTATTTTTTAAAAGGTGTTTGTATCCAGGCTGCAAAATACTACAGAATGCTCTTGGTGGTTATGTGTCTTTGGGAGTACTCTTGTTTGAAATGCTCTTCTTGTAGCTGGCCGCTGCTTCTCCCTCAGGTCACAGCTTAAATGTCACGTCCTCAGAAAGGGCTTCCTTATTCACCTTATGTAACCATTACTCTCTTTCTCAGTGCCCTAAATTTCCTGCTTGGCACTTACCCTAATATATTATTTTACTTCCCCCACTGGAATGAAAAAATCCACAAAAAATAGTAACACATCTGTCTTTCTCACTGCTGAATTTCCTTGATCTCACATGGTGCCTGGATTAAAAAAAAAGAAAAAGTTCAGTAATTATCATCTTAAAGATGAATAAATGAATGCTGTCCCAACATCTACTAGAAACTACTCTTCCAGGCACAATGTCAAATGTCTAATCTTCAAATACACTCTAGTTTTTTTAAAAGAATTCATAATTTTTTGATATTTGCACTTTATGTAAACAGTGATATTTCCCTTAATATCCTATTTCTTACTGATGACATTTTCAAAGGTGACCTTCTCCGCTCAGTAGTTCTCAAACGTTCTGGTCTCAGAATTCCTTTGCACTCTTCTAAAAAAATCAAAGAATTTTTGTTATGTGAATTTTACCTATTTTATCTAAACATTTATCAATATTTATCATATTAGAAATTAAAACAGATTTTAAATTAATTCATTAAAAATAATAGAGGTGTTACCCATGACTTCATAAGCTTGACAAATATACTTCCAAAATAACAGCACATTTTTATAAAAAAAGTTTTTCAGAAACAAAAAATTTAGAAGAATGACACTGTTTTCCAGTTCTGCAAATATAATGTCTAGCTTATTAAAAGACAGCTGGATTCTCTTATCTGTTGGGATATATAATTTTGGTTGAAGTATAAAGAAAGGCTCATACTGACATAATAGTTGGAAAAGGGAGTATTTTATACTTTCTTCTAATAACTGTAGATAGGATTTCTTGATACTACAGCAAAACTGGACAAGTGCTAGTTTCTGAAATGTTAGTTGCAATATATCACATCAATGAACACTTCTTACTCTATTGCATAAAAATTCATTGCTGTATTTTACCTTCTGAATAAATTCTTTAATCCATACATAACTCTGTAATATCATGCATTGGTCATTTGAAAACCACTGGCTCGCTGGGTTATGCTGATCTCCCAAATCCTGACAAAATATTTTATCATACAATATATACTTGTCAATATCACCACTGATAAAAATGAGAGAAACTTCTAAGTGTGGGAACTGTTAAGCTTACAGTGGTAAATATAAGCTTTCCAAATTCCTAATCTTTTTTCTTGAAAGCTCAAATGTTATCTTTGGCAGTAAATGTCAGTTATTTTCCATGAAGCGACAAGCTCATTCCACTAGTTTTTGAGAAAATGCAAATACCCAAGTTTGAATAAGGATTATTTGCCAGTTGTTATTTTTAGATAAAAATGTTGCACAAGTTAAAAAGTGACTGACATGCAACTGAAATATATGCACAGATGCTTTTACTCATGACACAGGATACTTTGGTGTGAAACTGTCAGGCGAGTGTAGTCTCCTCGGTTCTGTTTCATCTCGACAAAACACTGAAGCGACAGACGTTACAGCCCTTGGCTTGTCACAGCTCTCAGAGAGACCATGTTACCGCTCTCGGGTCTTGAATAGACTGTTATAGCTCTTAGACAGATCACTCCTACAGCTCCATGTCACAGCTCAGTTTTATTTAGAAAATAGCAGGAAAATACATCCTCGAGGCGCGAGGGCATGCTGACCCAAAGACACAAAGAGGAGAGAGCGCGCCCCGGCCCTTTGGCTCCCCTTTTTATATGATCTTCCTACCCCACCCCCCAACCCACTCCCCGGCCTGCCCTGTGTAAACCGGGCTAGCCAGGAGTGCTGTTTGTTCTACCTGAGGTCCTCACTCTGGTCCTCGGCCCTTCCTTTGTTCTGTTTTCCCGGGCCTTTCCCTTCCTTGTCTTTTAGCCACCACCATCTGGACTCCTTTTTCCTATTTTAACTACCTAACAAAACCAAACTGCTTCATGAGTACTTCCCATTTCTTTACAGAGAAAATTAAAAAGACATGTACTCAAAGGTCAGGGTTTAATAAAATTGTTAATGTTTACTGTTTTGTTAAGGCAAGTATTAAACAAAATTGGCTTTTACAAAGTTCAAGTGCAAGGCAGAGATGCACAGAATACGACCCATGCCATGCCTCAATCTCTGCTTGGGTGCCCACAGTTCTGCCTAACACTGGTTTTGCACCATCAGTTACACTCTTTCCCAAAGTATCTTCCATGGATCTCTAATACCACTCTTCCTTAGAAAACAGAATTCTCTGTTTAGGTGTATCTGGAAAATGCTGCACGTTATATGCCATTACTAAGGGTTTGAAAAGTACCAAAGTAACAAAGTAATAACTATAAATTGATTAATACAATGTTCCCAAAACATGTCTACAGAACCTATTTAATGAAGAGATTAAAAAGATCACAAAGAACACACCTGCAAACACATCACTATGATTAGAAACTCTAAAATAAAGATTCCTCCTTGCCTCAGAGAAGAGCCACTATTCTTTCCTGATTCTGCATCATTCTTTCATTAAATGCTTACTTCAGTTGTCAATTATCTAACTGATTTAAGGATTTAACAAAAATACAATCTACTAAAAAACACAAATCTTTTTGACTTCTATTTAGGAGAAAACACAAGTCAAAATGAGATGTATGAGCAACCCAGTAAGATATAAAATAAGTGAGATTACTGGAAAAGAGGAAAATTATTTGCATATAATAGTTATTAACAAAACTTTTAAAAATTGACTAAAACTATTAGGATAAATATAGGCACTCAGGAAAAAGGAGTCCGTATCAAAATGCAAAGAAAAATTAAAACATAACTATGTCAATTCTGCCCAAACTGATTCAGTGTAGTCACAATCACAATTACAGTAGGATGTTTGTATAGGAATTAACATGTTGATTCTAAAACATATATGTAAAGCAGAAGGAACTAGAAGAGTACAGTTTTGGAAAACAATAACAAAGTTGAAAGATTTGCTTAGTTGATTTAAAGATTTTACTGTAAAACTACAACAATCCAGATAGTGTGATACTGGCAAAACAAAGCAGACGCAAAGAACAAAATGAAATAGAGATCTCAGATCTAGCCCCCACAGCCAAATGACTTTTTTTATAAGGTACAAAAACATGGGAAAAGGATCATCTTTTCAATAAAATGTACTAGAACAACTGGAGATTCATATGCAAAAAAGTGAAACTCAATCCATCCAGGACACAATTAACAAAAATTAACTCAAACTTGATCACATATCCAAAAGTTAAAACCTCTAAGGAAAAAAATCAAGGAAATATTTTTGTGACCTTCAAGTATACAAAACTTTCTTAAACATGACACTAGAAAATCCATATAGAAAGTAAAAATTGGTAAACTGGGATTAGTAAACATTTTAAGCATTTGCTTTTCTAAAGACACTGTTAGAAAAATGACAAGGCAACACATGGATTGGATGAATATATTTATCAAAGCATGTCTGACAAAGGACTTATACTAATAACTCAATAATAAAGAGATAACCAATTTAATAAACAGACAACCGATTCAAAAAAAACCCTTGAGACCAACAAGGGTTAATTTACAAATAGCTCATACAACTCAGTACCAAAAAAACAAACCACTCACTCAAAAAAATGGACAAAAGACCTAAATAGACATTTCACCAAAGAAACTGGCTAACAGGCACATTGAAAAGATGCTCAACATGGATAATTATTAGAGAAATGAAAATCAAAACCACAATGAGGTTATCACTTCACACAGATCAGAATGGTCATCATCAAAAAATCTACAAACAATAAATGCTGGAGAGGGTGTGCAGGAAAGCAACCCCCTGCTACAGTTGGTGGGAATGTAAAATTGGTACAGTCCCTATGGAGAACAGCATGGAGGTTCCTTTAAAAACTGAAAATTGAGCTACCGTATGATCTAGCAATCCCACCCCTAAGGTGTATCCAGAAAGGACAAAAACTCTAACTTGAAAAGATACATATACTCCAGTGTTCATAGCAGCACTATTTACAACAGGCAAGACATGGACGCAACCGAAGTGTCCATCAATAGATGAATGAATAAAGACGATGTAGTACATATATACAATAGAATATTAGCCATAAAAAAGAAGACTGCCATTTTCAGCAACATGGATAAATCTAGTGTATATCCTGAGTGAAGTTAGACAAAGACAAGTATTGTTATGGTATCATTTACATGTGAAATCGAAAAAAAATAATACAAATGAGTCTATTTACAAAACACAAACAGACTCACAGACATAGAAAACAAATGTATGGTTACCGAAGGGGATGGTGGGGAGGAATAAATAGGAGCATGGGATTAATAGATATACAGTATTATATACAAAATAGATAAGCAGCAAGGATTTACTGTGTAACACAGGTAATAATATTCAAGATATTGTAATAACCTACAATGGAAACTAATCTAAAAAAGAATAATATATAACTTAATCACTGTGCGATACACCTGAAACTGACAATACTGTAAGCCAACTGTACTTCAATTTTAAAAGGAGTGGAAGAAGGCAAAAAGTTTGAACAGATACTTCACCAAAAATATAGGAATCACAATAAACACATGAAAAGAGCATCTTTGAGCACAAAATCATTAGTTATCAAGAAAATGCAGAACTTCCTTGGTGGGCCAGTGGTCAGAGCAACTAAGCCTGTGCACCACCACTACTGAAGACCGTGAGCTCTGGAGCCTGTGCTCTGCAACTCAAGAAGCCACGGCAAGAAGCCCAGGCACCACAACTGGAGGAAGCCTGGCTGCGGCACCACAGACCCAGTGCAGCCACAAACTATTTAAAAAAAAAATTTTTTTAAGGAATGCAAATTAAAACCACCGTGAGCCGTGAGCCGTATTAACACACCTATTAGAATGGCTTACCATATGAAGTGTTAGCAAGGATGCAGAGCAACTAGAACTCGCAAACACCGCTGGTGGCGATGTAAAATGGTACCACCACTTTGGAAAACAGTAGGGTAGTTTCTTAAAATGTGAAAGAAAAAAATGACCAAGCTATTTCAGTCTCAGATGTTTACTCAAGAGAAATAAAAGCATATGCCCACACAAAGACCTGAACACACATGCTCACAGCAGATTTCTTTATAAAAACCAAAATTAGAAACAACCCAAATCGTTCAACAAGGGATAAATGAATAAAGAAATACTGTTAGGGCCATACAGCACATTACTACTCAGCTGGAGGTTCAATCCCTAGGTCAGGAAGATCCCTTGGAGTAAGAAATGTCAATCCACTCCAGTACTCTTGCCTGGAAAATTCCACGGACAGAGGAGCCTGGTGAGCTATAGTCCATGGGGTTTCAGAGAGTCGGACACGACTGAGCACATACAGCACATTACTCAGCTACAACACTGATAAATCCCCAAAATAAGTATACTGAGTGAAAGTCAGACAAAAACAAGTCCTTACTGAATAATACTATTTATGTAAAATTTTAGAAAATATAAATTTATCTATAGTGACCAAAACAAAGAGAAACAGTGCTGTCCTGGGCCCATGAGTAACGGGAGGGGTGCAATAGTGAACAGAAAAAGTAAGGCTCGTGGAATCATTTTGGAGTGATGTTATTTTATTACTGTGGTAGTGGTGATGGTTTCATGGGTGCCTACACTGGCCAAAATTCACCCAATTTTACAATGTGCAACTCACCATACATCAATGGTACCACAATAAAGCTTTTAAAGAAAAGGAACTAGCCAACTCCCTCCTTACCTACTCCCTATTCACAACTTGATGCCACTGAAGGGGAGGAGAGACCAGAAAATTAACAAGGAAATGAAATTAGCTATAATAGCTAAAGATGGCAACAATACGGTGAAACAAGAATGCATATATGTAATTGATTTAACAAATAACTTTTATTGCTGATACACTGATAAAAGACAAAATTCAAAAGACACTTAAAAAAATCCTCTTTCCTTGTCAAATACGTATTAACCATTAGAATTTTTAAGCATCAAAAACAACTAGTTTAATTATAAACAAGAAAATAGGGGAAAAAAAGGGACAATAATACTACACAGAATTCAACATTATATTTTGATTTTTCTTTTCAAATTGATATAACCACCATGCGACCCGCCCCCACCAGTTATTTCATTTATACAAGAGGAAAAAAAAAAAATCACAAAAACATACAAGAAATAAAATGATAAAATTTTTATAATTCACTTTTTCTTTTTCAGTCTACAGCCACATATTTTGTAGATGAAAAGCTTATAAATTCTGCACATTTTCCTAAACTCAATTTGTTTCATTTACCAATAGAGAAATTTATTTTTACTGTTACCTGTTTATCTACAACACAGGATAATTCTGTATTTAAGAATAAAACTATTATATAAACTAAGAAAAATGATGCATTCAAATCATACTTTCATGTAATCTATTTTAGAAAATCTTTGCAATTTTATCAAGGAAATAAAATGAGCAGTATGTTTTCTAACTAATTACTGTTTAATATTCTGAGGTGCATAAAAAAACCCATATTAACCCACGAAATTCTCAGACACTCTCCAAAGCTATCTATTAAAAGATCAAGTGAGTTACTTTATCAAATTAAAAACGTATTTTAAAGATCACATATGAAATTGGCAGTAATTTCACACTTCAAAGTTGGGTTGTACGCCACGATCCAAAACAGACTATTATATTAAATACTACATTGTTTCCTAAAGACAAATTTTAACAGAAAATTAAACTATACTATGCCTTAACAGTTATTTTTCTACACTGAAATATTATTTGAATGAACCAGATGAGGAAGTGTAGCATTATCATCATGTCCTTATGTTACACGATCTACCCAGGAAACACATATCTATAACTAAAACAGAAACAAGCAAACAAAAAATAACTAATCACTAAAGAGGACTGCATGATGAAGCATACAAAAAATGAACTTTAGGATATTTCTTCATAGGTTTAAGAAGAAAAACAACAGGACGAGGAAACAAAAATCAGTTTATAGAGCAATGATTTTAAAATTACTAAAAGGTTATTAAGGAAATGAACAATGTATCATACTTATCGGTTGATATCTTTAGTATCTCATGATTATAAGAGATAATTAATGCCTACTCAATCTTCTATTATGGAATTTGACTTAAACATATTCACAGGGCTTACTTCACTTTGTTTTCAAACCAGTAGTTGATGTTAACAGATGGCAGGGTTTTCCAACATTTAGATCTTGCTATTTAAAAAATTCACAAAGGCATGAACTTAAATTAAGAAATTATAGTTTAATCAATGATAAGAAAGTAATATTTACACTGACTTAAAGTACTCTTTCAAATGTTCCATAATAGGAAATTATGATATAAAAGGGAAAAGGGAGAAGATATTGGGGAGTCTATAGCAGGTAGAGGTCTTTGAAGTGGTTATTAGAGTATCCTTTCCTTTTCAATCACTGCTTTTCCACTCACTGCAAAGACACACATTATATAAAATAAATGAGTCACTGGGGATTCAATGTACTGCATAGGAAATGCAGTCAATAACACTGTAATAATTGTGTTTGGTGACAGTAACTAGACTTAACATGGTAATCATCTTGTAATGTTTAAAAATATCAAATCACTATGTCATACATCTGAAGAGGATGTAATATTGTAAGTCAATTATACTTCAATTAAAAAATCTTTAAAGGCAAAAATAAATAAAATAAAATAAAATTACTAAAAGGCATGAGGAAAACAAAAAGCCCAGTGTAAATCCATCTGAATACAGCCCTCTCTCACCGCCCTGGTGCGAAAAAAGGTGCTGAATGTTTTAAGATGTTATCAATCATTTTCTCAGAGAAGGCAATGGCAACCTCCTCCAGGACGGAGGAGCCTGGTAGGCTGCAGTCCACGGGGTCGCTAAGAGTCGGACAGGACTGAGCGACTTCACTTTCCCTTTTCACTTTCATGTATTGGAGAAGGCAATGGCAACCCACTCCAGTGTTCCTGCCTGGAGAATCCCAGAGACGGGGGAGCCTGGTGGGCTGCCGTCTGTGGGGTTGCACAGAGTCGGACACGACTGAAGAGACGCAGCAGCAGCAGCAGCAGCAGTGAGGCTTCCCCTGTGGCTCAGACAGTAAAGGATCTGCCTGCAGTGCAGGAGACCCAGGTTCCATCCCTGGGTCGCGAAGATCCCCTGGAGAAGAGAATGTTAACCCATTCCAGTATTCCTGCCTAGAGAATTCTATGGACAGAGAAGCCTGGCAGGCTATACAGTCCATGGAGTTGCAGAGAGTCAGACAAGACTGAGCCATTTCACTTTATCAATGTAGCCACTTCATTTATGTGTAAAATTTTCAATTGATGATAAATCCTTGACTGCTTAACAAAAAACACTGTTTTCAGGGGTGATTCTCATGAAGACACTGTCTCTTTGCTTTTACAGCTACTATTTAACTTTTTAAAGTGAGTTACTCCACTGATCAAGGAACTCCAAGCGACTGCTTTCCACTAGAATTTCTTCATAGCCACGATGCATCATTTTAAACTATGTCCCTAATATACTTATTTTGCTATCTTTCCTGTAGTTAAGTTCACTATATAGTTATTTATAAGATAATAATAAATTGGCTTCAGTATGCAGCAAAATTATGAGAAAATATGTTAGTCTATCCTATTCTCTCTCCTTCCCCAAATTACAGGCTAGTTTCACTCTAAAACTTCACCCCAGTGATTCGCTGTGAACAACTCAAACAATTCATCAAAATGGCTGATGGCGTTAAAAGTCAGAGCAATGTAAAAGAACCATCAATCACCTTGAGTTTAGTTTGGAGGTAATTATTACTTTGCCACAACACATTCAGAAACAATGACATTAACACAGTCATTCTTTTATGTTAGAAACCACAATGGTGTTCCAGTTCCCACTGGATCAAATTTAAATTCTATCAACTAACCTTAGATAACCAATCCAAAATTATTTTCAACTTAAATTTAATTGGTATTCCCTATTCCCACAGTAATGTAACACACACACACACACACACACACATACATATATATGTATCTCCAACTCTACTCTGGCTTTTATATCAGTTTTATTCATTTTTCATTTCTATATCTATTACAGCTATTGAGCCTAAATCTCCTCCTTGGAAAGAAAGCTGTCTTTTTATTCACATAACAGACAATGAACCATTAATGAATGAACTAATAAGCAAGCAAATAAATGCCAAATCACCTTTCTCATTGGATCGATCCCTCTACCTGCTTTATTCTGCCTCTAAACTTCTACTCCAGCTATTCTCTCCACCTAAAATGCCCTTTTTTTCTTGTTTATTAATCTAAAACTTTATAGGGATGAAAGGGAGACCAAGGCTGAAACTGTAGCTATAAAAGCCCTTCATATTTGGGGGTTCACATTATAAAAAGAACAACAATCCTAGACAGCAAAATAAGGTCAGTATCAATGATGTTTTTTATATATATAATCAGTATTATTTACTCAATTCTATTTATTTGTAATATTAGAAATGTTTATGCTTTCCCTTTTCTATACTTCAACCATATGCTTACCAATTCTTCAGTGTAGGTAATATACATATAGTAAAAAGGTATTTTTGTGCTCATGAGTGAGATCTATCAGCTGAACATTAATAATTATGTGACTTAGGACTTAAGACTGAAACGTGATTGCCTCTAGGAAGTAAAAATGCAGGAACGAAAAAGGAGAGGATAGGGTAATATTTTTTTTTAATCATAAGTGTTTGACTTATAAAACAAATTTTAGTTTCAGAAGTCAATTTGAAATCGACTTCTGAAACTATGCAATCCTAAAACCTTTAAAAAAAATTTAAGAGAACATTTGATGACATTTTCTCTCTGGCAGGCAGGGTAGGTGTTTGTGAATTAGAACTAATTTTTCCATGACCCTGTTACCTAACTGCCTATTAGATTTCCAACCTGCCTTCATTTTTAAAATGAAGTCTTCCTTCTGATTTCCCTTTCAACCTTACCTGTCTTCAGTTTCTAAAACAGAAAACAGTTGTTGGCATCACCTGAGAACTTGTTAAAATACACAAATATTCATATCCCATCCCAGATCTTCAGAATCAGAAACTTCAATTGGGATCCAGCAACACTGTGTTTAAGAAGCCCTCCAGACGATTCTTAGGTACCCTAAAGTTTGAGAACTACTGCTCTAATGGCTTGGCACTCTCTTTTCCTGACTCCTCCCTTCACAGAAGCTGCACCCTGTCAATTTCCACATGGCCATACATGTAAGTGCACAGTCCACACAGAAGCTCAGTGCTGCTTAACATAAATACCTAGGGAGAAAGCACCAATTATTATAAATACCCCTCTTTATTCTGCCCTCTGATATCCAGGTATTTAGTCACAAATTTGAAATGTCTTAAGTGTTGAATGAAAAGAATTAGTACGAAAAGGATGCCTTAGAGATCTTTTCACCAAATAAAAGTATCCTCCTTAACCATAAGGTATGAAGACAACTATCAATACTCTTAACACTAAAAAAGTGGCTTTACTTTAAACATCACACTTTTACCACTTTGACTTGTCTTCTAATTCTTATAATCAAATAAAACCACAGAACATATTCTGTAGCATATGTTCATAAATGCTAATAAATCAAGACATAACTTCTAAGCATTATTTTTAAACTTTAAAAACTTTATAATAGCTAAAGCTTAAATTTAATAGACGAGTCAAATAAAAATACTACTATTTTTAAAGTCACATCACGGATCTTAAATACGTTATATCAGTAAATACTTGGAAAAATCAACTCCCATTCTAAAGATAAAAAGCTAACATGGACCCTGGAATGTTACTCAAACAACTGAATGTCTGTTGGAAAATAAAGTAATAGAGTTACATGGAGTTTAACTTAGTACCAAAGGAAGTTTCAATAGAGGCAATGAAATCATCACTTTTGCACTAGTTTTAGTTTCTAAAAAATTATCATTGTAAAATTAAAGTGACTATAAAGGCCAGAGTTTTACTTAGTAAGATTGTTTTGTAATTTTATTCTACTCTGGTACATCTTAAATTTCAAATTTTAAACAAACACAAAAATATTAACATTCAGATGCTATCAAGGGCTTAGAGGGGGGTTACTTTCTTCAACAAAATCTTTATTCAATATGTTAAAATGGAAATTTAATGTATTCAATATGATCTCAGGATGAAAGTAAGAGACTTATAATTATTAACATAAGGAAAATACTCTACTATATAAGCTTTCTATACATCATTTTGCACCGGAAAGCTTCTGGGATATTCATGGACATAAACACATTAGCCTAGACTTATGAGAAACTAAGTAGTACATGTTATGTTACACATATCAAATAATCCCACCATTATCAAGTAAAAATTCTAGATTTAAATCATAATGAGGAGAAACTAGACATGATGGTCAATCATTACAAAAACTCAAAATGAAAAACATGAAAAAGTTTCTGATCATTTATAATGCATGTGCCTACAAGCTCAACTGTAAGCTCTGGCTTACGTACTGTAGTAAAATCAGCTTAAGAAAAATAATTCTTTTCCAAAACAAATGTGCCATTTCATACAGTCTTATCCAATCTTTTTTTAAAAAATACTTAAACAGAATTAGGAATTTATCTTTTAAAAGACTCTGATATAACTACAAAATCCAAGTAAAATGTAAGCATTATTAATTTCCATAACAACCAATTCTCAATTATCACAGTACTGAAGAGACATACAGATCACACAGGGTTAAATTCCGTGTACACTCCACTCAATTCAATGTACACTTCTCCTAGGATCTTTTTCCTAAGGTGGCCTGCCCTGCTAGACCACAATTTTAAAGAACCTGAGATCAGAATCACCAGAGCTACTAAAAACCTCAATCCCTACACGTTCCAAGAAGAAGGAAGTCAATCCCTGAGCAGGCTGGCCCTGTCTCCCTTGCTGCCAAGTGAGCAGAGGGGAACCCGGCCAGCACGCTCTGACTGTCACCGTCCGCATCGCCAGCTTTGTACGGTCATCTGAAGACAGTAAGAAAGCACAGAAGAGTGGAGATGTCGCACTGCAGGCCACAGCGTGCTCGTCCTGACGTCCCTTTACAAGCTTCCCCACTGCCCGGGGTTAGGCTCCCGCCTTATGAGACCAGCTTCGAAGGCGTGCACGCGATCTCCAGTGCATAGAGGCAGCGTAAGTTTTTACAGTACTCCTACAGACTAGTGTGAGAATAAAGAATACATATTCTATATACAAGTCTTTTGTTTCTTTAGGTAGAAATACTCCTAAGTATTTTAGTTTTTTTGTTTCGATGGTGAATGGAATTGTTTCCTTAATTTCTCTTTCTGTTTTCTCATTGTTAGTGTATAGGAATGCCAGGGATTCCTGTGTGTTGATTTTGTATCCTGACACTTTGCTATATTCACTGATTAGCTCTAGTAATTTTCTGGTAGAGTCTTTAGGGTTTTCTATGTAGAGGATCATGTCATCTGCAAACAGAGAGAGTTTTACTTCTTCTTTTCCAATCTGGATCCCTTTTATTTCTTTATCTGCTCTGATTGCTGTGGCCAAGACTTCCAAAACTATGTTGAATAGTAGTGGTGAGAGTGGGCACCCTTGTCTTGTTCCTGACTTCAGGGGAAATGCTTCCAGTTTTTCACCATTGAGGATAATGTTTGCTGTGGGTTTGTCATATATAGCTTTTATTATGTTGAGGTATGTTCCTTCTATTCCTGCTTTTTGGAAGGTTTTTATCATAAATGGATGTTGAATTTTGTCAAAGGCTTTCTCTGCATCTATTGAGACAATCATGTGGTTTTTATTTTTCAATTTGTTAATGTGGTGTATTACATTGAGTGATTTGCGAATATTGAAGAATCCTTGCATCCCTGGGATAAAGCCTACTTGATCATGATGTATGACCTTTTTAATGTGTTGTTGGATTCTATTTGCTAGAATTTTCTTAAGGATTTTTGCATCTATGTTCATCAGTGATACTGGCCTGTAGTTTTCTTTTTTTGTGGCATCTTTGTCAGGTTTTGGAATTAGGGTGATGGTGGCCTTGTAGAATGAGTTTGGAAGTTTACCTTCCTCTGCAATTTTCTGGAAGAGTTTGAGTAGAATAGGTGTTACCTCTTCTCTAAATTTTTGGTAGAATTCAGCTGTGGAGCCATCTGGGTCCTGGGCTTTTGTTTTGTGGAAGATTTCTGATTACGGTTTCAATTTCCGTGCTTGTGATGGGTCTATTAATATTATCTATCTCTTCCTGGTTTAGTCTTGGAAAGTTGTACTTTTCTAGGAATACAGCCACTATGGAAAACAGTGTGGAGATTCCTTAAAAAACTGCAAATAGACCTGCCATATGACCCAGCAATCCCAATGATGGGCATACACACCGAGGAAACCAGAATTGAAAGAGCCACGTGTACCCCAATGTTCATCGCCGCATTGTTTACAATAGCCAGGACATGGAAGCAACCTAGATGCCCATCAACTGACGAATGGATAAGAAAGCTGTGGTACATATACACAATGGAATATTACTCAGCATTAAAAAAAAATTCATTTGAATCAGTTCTACTCAGGTGGACGGAACTGGAGCCTATTATCCAGAGTGAAGTAAGTCAGAAGGAAAAACATCAATACAGTATACTAACGCATATATATGGAATTTAGAAAGATGGTAACGAGAACCCTGCATGCGAGACAGCAAAAGGAACACAGAGGTATAGAACAGACTCGTGGACTCTGTGGAAGAGGGCAAGGGGGGAATGATATGGGAGAATGGCATTGAAACATGTAAATTATCATATGTGAAATCAATCGCCAGCCCAGGGTTGATGCTCGGGGCTGGTGCACCGAGATGTCCCAGGGGGAGGGAGTCAGGAGGGAGGAGGGAGGGGGGGTTCCGGAGGGGGAGCATATGTAAACCCATGGCGGTTTCATGTCATTGTATGGCAAAAACCAACACAATAAAGTAAAGAAGAAAAAAAAAAAAAGAATACATACTCACAAACGTGAATATTCAACTAGACACAGAATTTTCCTTAAAACCTGCATACTTTATTAGTCCATTTACAAATTGTTAACATGGTCTAAACCAATATGCAAGGGGAAATGCTTTTGGTGTTTCTAAAACCCAGTCTATATAGTACACTGTCCTATTCCAACTTTTTTAAAATGCTACTACTTTGGTTAAATACACACAGGGAGCAATTAAAACTTTCCTGATCATACCCTATCTCTTACAGTCTAATTATGGATTGATTTTTAAAAGACAAATAACTTACAAATCACTGGAGAGAAATTACTTTGAAATTCCCAAGAGGTTATGATTCAGTCTATATTTATGAACTACAATCTTGAAATTTAATGGGATTTTTGGCAATTGCAAATAATTAAAGCCTTCATGTATTTTATTCTGGAAATTGGTGAAGTATGCTGGAATTTTTATCAATTTCATCTCATTGCCTTTTCATAAATGCCTGTAATTAAATATGAGAGAAATAAAGACTGGAAGGGAAAGGAGAATAGGAAGAAGTAGAAAACAGGGTAAGACTGGTTTGAATACTTGAAGGACTGGCTAGGTAATAGAAAGCCATCTGTGTATGCTCAGCTGTGTCTGACTTTCTGTGACCCCATGCGCTGTAGCGTGCTAGGCTCTTCTGTCCATGAGATCTCCCCAGCAAGAATACTGGAGTGGATTTCCATTGTTAGTTTCACTAAATTGTTTGTTAAAAACGATTCAGCAGAGATTTTAAAAGTTCCAGTATTAATGGTAACTACAAATAATCTACCTGAGCTTGAAAAGGGGTAAGGAATTGACAAAGTGAAAGAAAAATAACAAATTAGCAGTCCTCTGACTCAAAGCTAAGCAGAGATATACCACAATTGGAATAATTACTTCTTCCAATGCCAACCATAGCAGTTAATTGTGAAGCAGAGTCCCAAAGACTATGTATACTAATTATCTTTTTCAGAAATGACAGAAATTGACACACATAGAAATTGATGTGCTAGTTTACCTCAAATTCTAAAAATAATTTTCCCAAAAATAATTTTTGAAAAAGCTCTGCTGCACCACACTACTTTATTTCCTTTGACACAACTATCCTGTAGGCCATTCTCCAAATCTAGGGCCTCAGCAGCCCTTTACCATTTTTTCTACAAATTCACTTCCAAGTTCCAAGGGTTCAACATCACCAAATCCATGTCTGATCTCAAACCCTGACACCTCGGCCTTTCACTACAGTCCCTCATTTACAACTGCCTACAGTGTATCTCCATTGGTTGCTCTTCCATTAGTATCCAATGTGTAACAGCTCCTTGTCATTACCACCTTGTTTCCTAACATCCTCAGCATAGAACCATCCTTGAACGTTAAAAATGTAGAACCAGGTGTCAGCAAAAATGGTGCAATAGGGAACTCCCCCAATAATTAACTCCTCCACAAAAGCAACAGATAGACTGGCAAAAACTGTCAAAACCAACTTTTTCAGAACTCTAGAAACTAATGAGAAGTTTGTGATAATCAGGTAAATGTTAAGGAAACTCGAGGGAGCAAAGCTGAATCTCAGTCAGGGAGCTCTGTGTATTTTAACTAAGTCTGGTCCTGTCCCATGCTCTCCACGTGGGGGGCTGGTCTTGAAGACAACAGCTCCTGGTCCCAGCACGGGGACCCAGTCAATATCAGAGAGAACAGAACAGACCTTATCCTTGAACAACTGGGATCGCTGTGACTCCCTGGAGGAGCAGCATTCCTTTATCTCCTCCAGCTTGGAACCTGCCCAGTGCCGGGGCACCTCCAAGACACATTTGTCAGAAACATGTAAGGTAAACGCACAGTGATACCTGGGGCAAGGGGTAACAGCTGGGGCAAACAACAGAATAACCAAAAGCCCAAGAAGGAAAGGCTGTTGTTGAATGAGATGCCTTGGGGATTAACAATGAAACATTACCCAGCCAGTAGAAATGAGGAAATAAGGCCATCTGCAGAAACATGGATGGACCCAGAGAGTGTCATACTGAATAAAGTGAGTCAGAGAAGGAGACATATCATATGACATCCCTTATATCTGGAATCTAAACAGAAACGATACAAATGAACTTACTTTCAAGACAGAAAGAGAACAGACTAAGAAAACGAATTCATGGTTGCCACAGGGAAGGGACAGTTAAGGAATTCGGGAAAGTCATGTCCACACTGGTATATTTTAAATGGATAACCAACAAAAACCTACTGTACAGCACATGGAACTCTGCTCAATGCTGTGTGCCAGGCTGGATGGTAGAGAAGTTTGGGGGAGAATGGATACATGTATATGTATGGCTGAGTCCCTTCATAGTTCTCCTGAAACTATCACAACATTGTTAATTGGCTATACTCAAATACAAATTGTTTTCATGTTCAAAAAATGAAAATAAAAAGAGTTTTGAAAAACACCCACATATTTCTGAGACTTTAAAAGGTCAAGCAATTGGCCACAAGTGTAAAATGCTGAAGGAGTTTAGACTCCACAGTCACTTCTTAGAGGAGATCCTTCTGGGAAAGCTGTCTGAACAGAAACATCTACATACACTTCTTAAGACCAAGACATAAAAATTTTTATACTAAGCTACGAAGATCTGGGGATTATTTGCTTCAGAAGCTGGTATTAATTATATGAGTAATACAGACCTAGAACCTAAAGAACCTGGAAGGTAAACATGCTATACTGTCAGAAAGGAAAAGAACTTGCTTAAAGAAAAATGACTGATTCTTTATTCTTTATTCTATGTTCCTGTGTATGTAGGCTCTCGGCAATTATATTTATATTGTTGACTCACTAACAAAAATATCAAAAGGAAAACACACACACACACACAAATGCTGTTTAAATGTGTATATATAATTTTCAGTAAGTTAGAGCAGTGTATGTTGGCCACCGCCACCAAACCTTATATTTTGTAATATGAATCATTAGGTAAATGGAATTATATATGCTCAAAGTTAGCTTGGCTAGAATCTATCTTACAAGGAATTCATGTGAGTCAGAGTTTTAGTATTAGCAACTGGGAAAAATAACTGGGAAAATAATAACCATGACTAGTTTCAAGCTAAAGTTGTAGAGTAACACAGTCAATACAAATCTATTCAGAGTGTATTCAAATTCATTCAATTATTCTTCCGAATGATAATGCTTCAGATGAGGAACATATGACAAGGGAATAGCCCTCAATAATAAAAAGAGAATCATTTGAAACAATGGGAAGGCAAAGTAACAAATGAAAAAACATGCAATTGTTAAGTTTACCAGGAATGACCAAAATCTGTATTTAACTTGAATAAATATTTTTAAACAAAAAATGTAACAAGTGTCACAAAATTTGTTAAAAACGTACACACACACACAAAAAAAAAAAAAAAAAAAAAGAATTTAGGAAGCAGCATCTCAAAAATGTCAAATCCTTGAGCATGCTGCCATAACCATACTTAGAAAGTATCATGAATTTCTTTTCCTTACTGTTGCATCAAAATGCCAGTTTCTAAATTTTGTAATTTACCTATCATATTTAGAGACTCAGATTTTAGTATTATGTAGTTAATATTAAGCTGAATTTTCTGATTATTACATAGGCAACAAATGCTAAGTAAAAGTCACATAGAAATATTATGTAATATATATAATATTATATAAAGTAAAACAGAATACATTATACTTATTTTCCTTAAAAAGATTATAGATAATCAAGACTCCCCAATAAAATGTGTATCATTAACTGCTGATATTACATTTGTGAAGTATAAAAATATACAGTAGTATAGATTGTCCAAGTATTGCCTTATACAGCATCCATTAACTGGAAACTCTTAACAACAGGGCTTCCCTGGTGGCTAAGACAGTAAAGAATCTGCCTGCAATGTGGGAGACCTGGGTTCGAGCCCTGGTCTGGGAAGATTCCCTGGAGAAGGAAAAAGCTACCCACTCCAGTATTCCTGCCTGGAGAATTCCATGGACAGAAGCCTGGCAGGCTACAGTCCACTAGTCACAAAGAGTTGGACACAACTGAGCAACTTTCACTAACAACAGGAATCAGTCATAAATGCCTAGAGATATATGCCTTACTGTATAGTGGAAAATTCTGAAAGAGTTTCATGAATCAAATTTTGACAAGTTGAATTATATTAAATGAACTACAGAATGAATGGAATGAATGGGTTTCTCTCCTAAATATTTTGTTAATGTTAAAAAATCCCTTTGGAGATAAAATAATCAGTCCTAATTAATCATGATTTAGTTCATATGCTATATACTGCATTTCCTTAAAATGATCCTGGTCTGCATTATTTTTTATTTTTCCCAGTGTTATACACATGCATCTTCCCATTTCAAAGAATTACTCACAACCATTGGGGAAATAAGGTGTTTATAAGATGAAAAGAAGACTTAAAAGGTGAAAGACTGAAAGCATCCAAATTCTATATTCCTAGAGAATATAAAAATGTCAGCCTCCTAGAAGTGCCCTCCTAATTAACCCACTCCCCAAAAGAAAATTTTTAAGACAAGTAATCTAACAATGGCTGGGATTTCTATATGGATTCCAGGTTTTAACTAACTGGAATGTAGTAATGTCCATCCAGTCTTGTTATCAGAAAACAGAAGGAAATGTCATAACAAGGATACTGTGCACAAAGAAATAATAATGTGAGGAAGTCTGGAGGATGCAGAAAAGAATCAATTTAAAGAGGCAGTAAAATGATCTTTGAAATTCTTCCAGTTCTCTAGATCACTGGTCTCCAGAGTCAGATGTAAGCACTTCAGGGATAGAGGGATTACAACAAGGCAATCCACTGGGGTTAAGGGAAGAAAACATCAGAACTTCTATTTAAGTTTCTCATTTAAAATATAAGAGAAACTTTATTTTAGTATTTTATTTTAAATTACAGGCTGTCACTGGCACTCTCATAACTGTATAATATAGTCAAAGTCATGTAAAATTCAGACCCAAAAATAACCTGAGGTTCGTTCTCCGGTACCTCCGGGTCACTGACAGAGACCTCGCCCTACTACTGGTGCATCTGCTCCTGGGGTGCTCTATTTGGATGTGCTCTACTGTGACAGGCAAGTATTACCAAGTAAACTAACACAAAACAAACAATGGCTTTAAAAGATATCTACAGAGAAACTTCTCATTGAATATGGTATTAATAATGCAAGCACAAGCAAAGAAGATGATGGAGGATGGACACTTTTCCGATGACTAGTACATTAACAGTCACATTAACGAGGCAAAAACAATGGCAATAATGGCATTTACTTCTTGTGATCTTCCCCTCAAAACTTGTAATTCCAGTTTATTCATGAAGAAAATATTAAATTCCATTTGGAGGACATCACACGAAATATTCTGACTCCTCAAACTGGTAAGTTAATCAACAACAGGGTGAGAAAAGGCTGAAGAGACAGGACAACTAAATGCAATATGGTCTCCTGAATGGGATCCTAAATCAGAAAGAGGTCCTTAGGTAAAATCTAAGCAAACATTAATAAACAATGGACTTCAGTAAGTAACAGTATATCAATACTGGTTCATTAGTTGTGACAGAGGTACCATACTTTTAAAAAATGGAAATATAATCAGATCTAAAAAAAAAAAAAAATCAGCCACAAATTTTCAAAAGTATCACGACTATCTGAAACACAAATTTACAGCCACTGTTGTTAATAATAAATGCTCCACTCTAAATTATAATATGCTGCAGATATTTGCTAATCATAACACATATTCAGATTTTATAATAAATATATATGCCATGGGTAATACATGCTCCAAAAGCTGAGGGGCCACAATTCTAGAAAATGGTAAGCAAATTAACTACATGTGATACTACTATTCATATCTCCCCAGTTATTTATATGTGAAGTACTAGAGATACAAGGATAATCACACAATTTGATTCAAGGTAGCTTATAATTTAGTGATGAAGCAGACAAGTAAAAAGGTAATCGGCATACAATGCAACACTGAACAGGAGTGAATCCACAGTGATCACCATAAACAGAAATGAACGTGGAGCTCAACGGGAAGACTTGGGCTGAGAATGAGACGCGGGCCAGAGCACATGTCTCGGACAAGGTGCCACCTAGGCTGAGTCTACAGGAGTAAGAAGTCGATCAAAGCTTCTTAAATAGGAGAGAGGTGTTCCAGAAACAGAAGAGTACGCACAGGAGTCTAGAACTACACTGCCTAACAGAGTAGCCATGAGCCAACATGACTTATGAGTACCTGAAATAGGATTGCCGAGCATCTGAATTCTTAATTTTATTTCATTTAAATTTAAAAACTGAAGTAATTCAGCCTGGTAAAGATTTCAACACTCCATAAGATGATTTTCCAAAGTTTAACAAGATTGCTGTTAAAAGCCTACAAATTACTTTTCTTTTAGACAAACTTATCTTAAAATGTGTATGGAAAAGGAAAGGCCCTCGAATGGCCAAAACAGTTTTGCAGAAGTGACAGGAATCACACTTCCTGATGTTAGGGCTCACTCTACAGCCATAGCAAACAAGACAGTATGTTGAAGCATATACACAAAGATCCATGTTACACAGAGAACCCAGAAACAGACTCACATAAACATACCTACTTGGTTTTTTAGGTGCAAAAGTACTTCAATTGAAGTTAATCCCAATGGTGCCGAAGCTACTGGACACTCATCGGTCAAAAAATGAACACTGAGTTAAACCTCACATCATATGCAAAAGAGAGTTCAAAATGATTCACTGCCTGTAATTACAAAATTACAGTTTTAAACTATAAAACTTTACATTAAAAAAAATTGAAGCAGATCTTCAGACCTGAGTGTAAATGAGCAGTTCTTAGACTTGACCTCAAAAACATGACCCATGAAAGTAAAGAAAATAATAAATCGGACTTCATCAAAATTTAACACTTCTGCTCTAAGAAAAACTCTGTTAAGAGAATGGAAAACAAACTACAGACTAGAAGAAATATGTGCAAACCGCATATCTGACAAAAGACTAGTATTAAAATATATGAAGGATTCTCAAAGCTCAAGAGAAAGAAAAGCTAATTAGAGATCGCTGAAGAAATCAGAGGAAATAAAAAAATACATAAGAAATGACAACTCAAAGTCTATGGGATGCAGCAAAAGCAATTCTAACAGGGAAGTTTATATAACAGTATGATCCTACCTTAAGAAATAAGAAAAATCTCAAATAAACAACCTAACCTTATACCTAAAGCAACTAGAGAAAGAAAAAAGAAAACCCAAAGTTAGAAGAAGGAAAGAAGTAATAAAAATCAGAGCAGAAATAGATTAAATAAAAATGGAGGAAACAATAGCAAAAATTAATGAAACTAAAAACTGATTCTTCAAGAAACAAAATTGATAAATCTTTAGCCAGACTCATCAAGAAAATGAGGACTCAAGTCAATAACATTAGAAATGAAACAAAAGGTATTACAACAGAAGCCACAGAAATATAAAGGATCATAAGAGACTACTGCAATCAACTATATGCCGATAAAATGGACAACCTAGAAGAAATGGACAAATTCTTAGAAAAGTACAACCTTCTAAGACTGAACTAGGAAAAAACAGAAAACATAAACAGACCAATCACAAGTAGTGAAATTAAAACTGTGATTAAAAATCTTCCAATGAACAAAAACCCAGGACCAGATGGCAAATTCTATCAAACATTTAGAGAAGAGCCAACACCCATCCTTCTCAAATGCTTCCGAACAACTCCAGAGTAAGGAATGCTCCCAAGCTCATTCTATGAGGCCAACATCACCTTGATACCAAAACCAAACAAAGTTATCACACAAAAAGAAAACTACAGGCCATTATCACTGATGAACATAAATGCAAAAATCCTCAACAAAATACTAGCAAATAGAATCCAACAACACATTAAAAGAATCATACACCATGATCAAGTGGGATTCAATATACATAAATCAATGTGATATATTAACAAACTGAAGAATAAAAACCACATGATCATCTCAATAGACGCAGAAAAAGCTTGACGAAAATGCAATACCAATGTATGATAAAAGTTCTCCAGAAAATTAGCTTAGAAGGAACCTATCTCAACATAGTAGAAGCCATATAAGACAAACCCACAGCATACATCATTCTGAATGAAGAAAAGCAGAAAGCATTTAAGATCAAGAACAAGACAAGGATGTCCGTGCTTGCCACTATTATTCAACATAGTTTTGGAAGTCCTAGCCATGGCAATCAGAAAAAGAAATTAAAGGAATCCAAATTGGAAAAGAAGTAAAATTGTCACTGTTTGCAGATGACATGGTACTATACACCGAAAATCCTAAAGGCACCACCAGAAAACTACTAGAGTTAATCAATGAATTTGGTAAAGTTACAAGATACAAAATTAATGCACAAAAATCTCTTGTATTCCTATACCTTAACAATGAAAGATCAGGAAGAGGAATTAAGGAAACCATCCTCATTTACCATCACAACAAAAACAAAAAATACCTAGGAATACATCTACCTAAGGAGGCAAAAGACCTGTACCCAGAGAACTTTAAGATACCGATGAAAGAAATCAAAGACCACACAACTAGATGAAGAGATAAACCATGTTCTTGGATTGGCAGAATCAAAACTGTGAAAATGACTATACTACCCAAAGCAATCTACAGATTCAATGAATGGAATCCCTATCAAATTACCAATGGCATTTTTCACAAAATTAGGACAAAACATTTTTAAAGTTTCTATGGAAACACAAAAGGCCTCAAACAGACAAACCAATCTTGAGAAAGAAAGAAGAAGGGAGAGGAAGCAGGCTCCCAATTTCAGACTATATTACAAAACTACAGTAATCAAGACAGTACTGTACTGGCACAAAAACAGAAATACAGATCAATGGAACAGGATCTATATAAAATCTATACAGGATCAATGGAACCAGACAGAAAGGCCACAGATGAACCCACACAACTATGGTCACCTAATCTATGGCAAAAGAAGCAATAATATACAGTGGAGAAAAATACAGTCTCTTCAACAAGTGGTGCTGGTAAAACTGGACAGCTCTGTGTAAAAGAATGAAATTAGAACATTCTCTAACACCATACACAAAAATAAACTCAAAATAGATTCAGGACCTAAATGTAAAACTGGACACTATAAAACTCTTACAGGAAAACACAGGCAGAAAACTCTTGACATAAATCACAGCAAGACCTTTTTTGACGTATCTCCTAAAGAGAATAAAAACAAACAAACAGGACCTAATTAAACTTGAAAGCTTTAGCAAAGCAAAGGAAACCATAAGCAAGATGAAAAGTCAACCCTCAGAATGGAAGAAAATAATTTCAACTGACAAAGGATTACTCTCCAAAATATACAAGCAGTTCATGCAGCTCAGTACCAGAAAAACAAACAACTCAAATCTAAAAATGGGTGGAAGACCTAAATAGACATTTCTCCAAAGAGAACACACAGATATGGCCAACAAACATGAAAAGACGCCCAGCATAGCTCAGCATTAGAGAAGTGCAAGTCAAAGCTTCAGTGAGGGGTCACTTCACACTGGTCAGAATGGCCGTTATCAAAAAATCTACAAACCTACCCCCTAGGGCTTCCCTGGGGGCTCAGAGATAAAGAATCTGCCCGCCAGTGAAGGAGACCCAGATTCAATCCCTGGAGATCCCACATGCCCCGGGCACTAAGCCTGTGTGCTTGGTTGTGAGCCACAGCCGCTGAGCCTGTGCTCCAGAGCCTGGGACCCGCATGTACTGAGGTCCAAATGCTCTAGAAACCGTGCTCTGCAACAAAAGAAGCCACTGGAAGCCTAAGGACCGCAGATCGAGTGGCCCCTGCTTGCCGCAACTAGGGAATGGCCTTAAAGCAACGAAGACCCGGCACAGCCAAACACATAAAATTATTTTTAAAAATCTACAAACAGTAAATGCTGGAGAGGATATGGAGAAAAGAGAACCCTCTTGCACTGCTGGTGGGAATGTAAATTGATACAGAAACTATGGAGAACAGTATGGAGATTCTTTTAAAAAGTAGGAATAAAAATTACTGTACGACCCAGCAACCCCACTTCTGGGCATATACTCTGAAAAAACCGTAAAAAGACATGTACCCCAATGTTCACTGCAGTACTGTTTACAATAGCCAGGACATGGAAGCAACCTAAATGTCCAACAGAGAATGGATAAAGAAGTTGTGGTGTATATACAATGGAATGTTAGTTATAAAAAGAAAGAAAATTGAGCCAGTTGGAATGAGGTGGATGAATCTAGTGTGTGTCATACAGAGTGAAGTCAGAAAGAAAAAAAAAAACCACTTTGTATTAACGCATATATGTAGAATCTAGAAAAACGGTACTGATGAACCTATTTGCAGAGCATGAATAGAGATGCAGACACACAGAGAACGGACTCGCGGGTGCAGCAGCGGAAGGACAGGGTGGGACCAATCCAGCAAGCGGCACTGACATACATACACTACCATCGGGAAACAGTCAGCCAGTGGGAAGCTGCTGTGTACGGGGGCGCTCAGCTCGGGGCTCCGTGGTGACCCAGAAAGGCGGGACAGAAGCGTGGGAGGGAGGCTCCAGAGAGGGGACGTGTATGTATACTTGCAGATGTTCACGCTGACGCACAGAGAAACCAACACAACCCTGTGAAGTAATTATCCTCCAACTTAGGGGCTAATTTAGAAAAAAAGTTTTATGAATAAATGCTGGAGAGGGAGAGGAAAATAGGGGACTCTTTTGCACTACTGGGCTTCCCAGGTGGCTCTAGTGGTAAAGAACCCACGTGCCAACACAGGGGACATAAGGGGTGCAGGTTCGATCCCTGGGCTGGGAAGGCCCCCTGAAGGAAGGCATGACAACCCACCCCAGTACTCTTGCCTGGAGAATCCCACGGACAGAGGAGCCTCGTGGGCTACAGTCCATAGGGTCACAAAGGACTGAAGAGACTTAGCACAGCAGTATTTGCACCATTGCTGGGAATGTAAATTGATACAGCCACTATGGAAAACTGTATGGAGGTTCCTTAAAAAACTAAAAATAGAACTCTATATGATAGAGCAGTTCCACTACTGGTATATACCCAGAGACAACAGTTATTCAAAACCCAGGCATCCCAATGTTCGCTGCAGCACTATCTACAGTAGCCAGACACGGAGGCGATCCAAGTGCCCACTTATTAGACGAATGGTAAAGATTCGGTCCATACCCACAATGGAATATTCCTCAGCCATTAAAAGGAACAAAACTGGGCGGGTTGTGGTGAGGTGGATGAGCCCAGCGTGTGTCATACAGAGTGAAGTCAGAAAGAGAAAAACAAGTATTGTACATTAACGCATGTATGCCCAATCTAGAAAATGTTACAACTGAACCTACCTGCAGGGCAGGGACAGAGTGCAGATGTGGAGAACAGGTGTGTAGACATGGGGGGAAGGGGAAGGGGGTGGCATGAATTGGGATTGGCATATAGACACTACAATGTGCAAAGCAGATAGTGTGAACCTGCTGTTTAGCACAGGGCGCTCAGCTCCATGCTGTGACCATCTAGAGGGGTGGGATGGACGTGGGGGCGGGAGGGGGCTGAAGAGGGCGGGATATATGCATACACACAGCTGGTGCACTTCACTGTACAGCAAAAACTAACAAAACAATCTACAGTAACTATATCCCAATTTTAAAAATGATACTACAGAAGAAATATGTGCAACCCAGGTATCTGACAAAAGCCTAGAACTAGAACATAAAAAGAATTCTCAAAACTCAAGAGAAGGAAAATGGGCAAAAGGCAGGAACAGACATTTTACCAAATGGCAAATAAGCACATGAAAAGATATTCACCATCTTAGTCTCCAGGAAAATGCAAATTAAAACACAATGAGATATCACTACACACCTATCAAGATGGCTAAAATTAAAAAGTGACAATAAACACTAATGAGGATATAGAGAAATTGGACAATTATATATTGCAGGCAGATATATAAAACGATAGTCACTCTGGAATATAGCCTGGAAATTCCTTTCAAATAGACTTGCCATACATTCCAACAACTGTACTCTTGGGGATTTAGCTCGGAAAAATCAAGATGTTTCATTTAGGAGCTTATATACAAGTGTTCATAATAGTTTTATTCAGAATAGCTAAAACTGCTAACTTCCTAAATGTCTTTCAATGAACAGTGGTTTAATAATGGTTAAACGAACTGTGGTACAGCTATACCATGGAATATTACTCAGCAGTAAAAAAAGAACCGGTGAAACACAAAGCAGTATGGATGAACCTCAAGAGAACTGTGCTAAGTAAAAAGACAAACCTCAAAAAAGTTACAGGATTCCATCTATTGAGGTGATGCTTACCTATCCATTTAAAATTACACAGATCTACACACACACACAAGTGCATTTATAACTAGGGAAATATGAGTAAGTTCTCTGCGTTGTAAACAGTGCCAATGACTTGGTTTTGATATAGCACTGCAAGTTATACATACTGTTAACACTGAGCAAAAAGAAGTCAAGATCCCTGTACATTTCTCTGCAACTTCCTATGAATCTTTAATGAATTCAAAATAAAGTTTTTAGAAAAAACAACCTGCATAAAATATCTTCCAGTAAATACAACTTCATTTTGATTTCAGTGTAACAGCTGCTTTGTATAAGATATCGCTATTGTATGATTCTAAGGAGAGGGGAATTCAACCGTTACTTCTAGTATTACACACAAGCATACCTCCAATCCAGTTAGCATGAGTGGACTGGTTCAGCTCAAGTGGTATTTTCATACCACTTCAATGTAATACCTTTCAATGTAAGGTATATCAGAATATTTTATGCAAGACAGAATGACACAGTGATATCTATTCATTGGTAGTTAAGTCAAAATACTTGTGAAGTTAAAATATAATTTTTAAGCTTAAAAAATAGTATGAACTTTTGAAATTTAATAGACAGACATACTGATGCAGAATAGAGCAGATACAAAAGCTAGTACTATGACCAAAATATTTAAAAAAAAAAAAATACTTGGAAGAAGTCATTACAAACTTCACATTGAAATTTTAAACTAAAATTTACTAGAGCACAACAAAATGAGCAGGGCGTTTGCTTTTGTGCCAGTTATTAATTTATAGCAACAGCTCCAAATTCACCCAAAGCCCTCCAACTAGGCTTCCTTTCCCAGCAGACGTGACATAAAGCTTAGTCAGGAGGGGGCACAGCTGAGCATGCAGGAGGAAGACTGTGCTCCTCGTCTGGAGCAGCGCAGCATGCACAGTTTTCTCCACCCTCTCCAGTGGCACTCGCATCTCCTGCAGTAACCAGTGGCCAACGGCAACCGCACTCCTCTTGTCACCCCCTCATCTGTCCGCGGTGAGGCACGTCCCTGTAAACATGTTCATTTCTGGCAAGTTCCGCCAGCGGAGTACCACAGCAACTTCTCTGCTATCCTGACAACCACGGCTGTGCCCTCTCCAGCAAGGTCTGGATCTCGGCAGTGCCCATTCTCTCTCAGCCCTGAAGGGAGTGGTGGTTGCGTTTATGTTAATCCTATTCTCTTCACTTCTTCCTAGCCAATCTCTCTGTTATCCCCATCTCCTGGTATAATTACTAATGCTTTATATTACACTTTCCTATTCAAAGTACTGTGTGGTTTCCCCTCCTGACTGGTCCCAGTCCTGCAAAAAAAACTATTTTAAAGATAACTGAAAATCTGAAGAGATACTTTTAGTAGACAGTGACTTGGAGAAGATTCCTTTCAAAAGTTAAAGAACTGATAAAATCAGTTACCTTAAATCAATTATATGTCAAATAAAAAAAAATGTAAACAATTTTTAACAAGACCTGAGCTTGTAGCTTTGGCCAGCAATGTAACAAATAAAAGCAAGCACATTGGTCCAGAGATACAACTCCTGGTCTGGACTAAAACAGTCAAATAAGTTTTTGACTCTACTTCCCTCACCAGATACTTAATCTACCAGGCGGTTCTGCTCCGATCTGTGCTTCAGCCAAATACAAAGCGGCCACTCCAGAGGCTCAGCAGGAAATATGTGAAATTATGGGTTAGGTACATGTGAAATATGTAAGGGAAACAGAGTACAGGGAACAAACACAGTATACGAGAGTTCCATCCTACCAGAGCAGCTTTGTCATTTAACAAACAGCACAAATCTCTGTTTACAACTATTTATGTATATTGTCTGGTAATGCTTTTTCATTTTGCCATAAACTTTTGACACCAGTGTTTAAAAATGCATCTTAAAAAATTAAGTCTGGAATTTCCATTTCTAAAATAATTTGATAATAAATATGCAACATGGACACTATTATAGTATCACTGACCACATGAAAAGCAGACGATACAAATTCACTGATTCAGCACCAGCATCTACTTTAAAAGATATTTTTAATTATTTTAAGAAGGCTGTACCTGGAAACAATCTAACACATGTAGCTACAGACGAATGTTTATACTAAGGGCATTTGTCTCAATTAGCTCAAATCCCTGATCGTCTAAATCAATTTTACTCATTTTTATCCTAGATTATCTTATGCTTAAATATAAAGCAATTGTGAAATTGTTTGCAAAACAACAACTTTGCAAAAAGTTAAATGATATTAGCTTGGTATCATTGATACCATATGCTTCAAAAAGAAAACCAATTACACTGAATCCAATAACAGCTTTATTTTTTTAATCCAGTTCATGCAATCAAAGTAAAACTATTAGAAATTCATCCCTAAAGGTGACCATCTGACATTACTGAATGCTACTATAAATTCTGTTTAAAAGTTCAGCATGAAAGGCAAAATTATTTGTTTTTAAAGTGATAACAGGAATATAAATCTTGGTAGAAAAGAATGCCAGGAAGAAACACTATTATTAAATTTAGAGACCCTTAGAGAAGGAAGGTACTTGGCATTGACTGTGTTGTGTACCTAATTTATAGCTATGTCAAACTTACGCATTCTACTACTCAAAAAAAAAATTACCTGTTGTCACAACTGACACTTAAAAAAAAAATTTATACAGAAAGAATAATCTACAAAATTTTATAACAAGGCTGACACTGAACACAATTATTCAGCATGGCCGTGGAACTTTCCTTGTGCTGCCTATCATGAACAAATTTCAAAAACATTGGAGCTTTTAAAAAACTAATTTGTAAATTAACCTAAATGTCCCACAGTGATACTCGATTTTTGTAAAGGAATTTCTTACGTTTTGGTTGCATTTGTTCAAATCAGTAGGAATTCTTAAAATATGAGATACAGGCAAAAAGCTTAAGCTTTTAACTCTTAAATGGCATTTTTTAAAAGTAAAGCTTATAAACAGAAAGACTGAAATTACTGCTACAAAAACAAGAAAGAATCTTTTGCACAATGATGGAAACTATAAGCAAGGTGAAAAGACAGCCCTCAGAATGGGAGAAAATAATAGTAAATGAAACAACTGACAAAGAATTAAAATCCAAAATACACATGCAGCTCAATACCAGAAAAATGAACAACCCATTCAAAAAGTGGACAAAAGACCTAAACAGGTATTTCTCCAAAGAACACACACAGATGGGTAATAAGCACATGAAAAGATGCTCAACATCACTCATTATTAGAGAACTGCAAATCAAAACCACAGTGAGGTACCATCTCACAATGGTCAGAACGGCCCTCATCAAAAACTCTAAACAATAAAGACTGGAAAGGGAGTGGAGAAACAGGAACCTTCTGACCCTGCTGGTGGAAATGCAAACTGGGAGAGCCACTATGGAGAATGGTGTGGGGACTCCTTGAAAAACTGAAAATAGAACTGCCACACAACCCAGCAATCCCACCACTAGGCATACACCCTGAGGAAACCAGAACTGAACGAGAAACACGCACCCCAACATTCACTGCAGCACTATTTACAACAGCTAGGACATGGAAGCAACCTAGATGTCCACTGGCAGATGACTGGATAAGAAGCTGTGGTAAATAAACAAAATGGAATATTACTCAGCTATAAATATTACTCAGGAATACATCTGAGTCAGTTCTAGTAAGGTGGATGAACCTGGAGCCTATTATACAGAGTGAAGTAAGTCAGAAAGACAAATATGGTATACTAATGCATACAAATGGTACCGACGGGTCTACATGCGAAGGAGACACAGACGTAAAGGACAGATTTGGGGGTTTTCCTTCCAGTTCAAGATGGTGGAGTAGAAGGATGTGCACTCATCTTCTGCAAAAGATCAAAATCACAACTAGCTGTTGAACCACTGATAGGACACTGGCATCTACCAAAAAAATGTATCCCACGTCCAAAGACAAAGAAGCAGCCACAGCAAGATGGTAGGAGGGACACAACCATGATAAAATCAAATGGGAATCTCCAGGGAATCTGACCTTGAAGCACAAAGGGATTCAATTACAAGACTTCCATGGGGGGGAGGGGGGCCTGGCTGCAGCTGTCTAAAAAAATTGCCCTTAGTGTAAACACTCTTGTTCAGTCACTCAATCCTGTCCAACTGTTTACAAACCCATAGACTGCAGCACTGGAGGTCACCATTAACCCAACCACAGGGATGAGCCACCTCAGGCCAAAAAACTACCAGGGAGAGAGCACAACCCCACCAATCAGCAGATAACTGGATTAAAGCTTTACAGAGCAAGGCCCGCCCACCAGAGCCAACACCCAGTTTTTCCCACCACCAGTCTCTCCCATCACTTTTGAAGCCTGCACAAGCCTCTTAGCTTCCTCCATCAGAGAGCAGACAGAAGCAAGAAAAACAATCCCACAGCAACTAAAGCAAAACCACATTACAGAAAATTAATCAGCATGAAAAAGCAGAAAGTTAAGTCCCAGAAGAAGGGACAAGATAAAACCCAAGGAAAAACAACTAAATGAAGTGGAGATAGGAAATCTTCCAGAAAAAGAAACCAGAATAATGATAGTGAATATGACTCAGGATCTTGGAAAAAGAATGAGGGTCGAGATTGAGAAAATGCAAGAAATGTTTACCAAAGACCTACAAGAACTAAAGAACAAGCAGAGATGAATAGTACACTAGAAGGAACCCACAGCAGAATAACTGAGGCAGAAACACGGATAAATGACCTGGAGGACAGAAAGGTGGAAATCACAGTTGCAGAACAGAATACAGAAAGAATGAAAAGACATGGGGAGGGAGGGGTTTCTGGAGGGGGAGCATTTGTAAACCCATAGTGATATCATGACATTGTATGGCAAAAACAATAAAAGGGAGAAAAAAAAATAATAATAATAAAAAAAAAAGACAAGACATGAATACAGCCCAAGAGACCTCTGAGACAACATTAAATGCACAAATATTTGCATTATAGGGGCCCCAGAAGTAAGAAAGAGAGAAAAAGGAACTGAGAAAATATTTGAAGAAATAGCTGAAAACATGGGAAAGGAAACAGTCAACCAAGTCCAGGAAACCCAGAAAATCCCAGGAAGGATAAACCCAAGGAGGAACACACTGAGACACACAAATCAAACTGACACTTTTGAACTGTGGTGCTAGAGAAGACTCTTGAGAGTCCCTTGGACTGCAAGATCACACCAGACAATCCTCAAGGAAATCAACCCTGAATATTCATTGGAAGGAGTAGTGTTGCTGAAGCTGAAACTCCAATATTCTGGTCACTCGATATGAAGAGCTCACTCATAGGAAAAGACCCTGATGCTGGGAAAGATTGAAGGCAAAAGGAGAAGGGGGCAACAGAGGATGAGATGGTTAAGACAGCATCACTGACTTGATGGACATGAATTTGAGCAAACTCTAGAAGATAGTGGAGAACAGAGGAGCCTGGCATGCTTGCATGGGATCACAAGGAGTCAGACACGACTTAGCAACTGAACAACAACAATATCCATACAAAAATGGATGATAATTTAAAAGGCATATGATTTTGGATCATCTGAATCTGACAAAACATTCAAAACAACCAATAAAAAAGAATTTACCTGACAAGTTTTGTCTCATAAAAATATTTGTCCTGACTTCCTTGGCAGTCCAGTAGTCAAGGCTCTGAGCTCCCACTGCAGAGGGCATGGATTCAATTCCTTGTCAGGGAACTAAGATCCCGTTATGCTGCATGGCACAGCCAAAAATTTTTTCTGGTGTGAAAGAAAGCTACTGCATACAACAATCTCTCTTTTTTTTTGGCCAGGCTGCACAGAATATCGGAGAAGGCAATGGCACCCCACTCCAGTACTCTTGCCTGGAAAATCCCATGGACGGAGGAGCCTGGTAGGCTGCAGTCCATGGGGTCAAGAAGAGTTGGATGCAACTGAGTGACTTCACTTTCACTTTGATGCATTGGAGAAGGAAATGGCAACCCACTCCAGTGTTCTTGCCTGGAGAATCCCAGGGACGGGGGAGCCTGGTGGGCTGCCGTCTACGGGGTCGCACAGAGTCGGACACGACTGAAGCGGCTTAGCAGCAGCAGCAGCAGCACAGCATATGGGATTTCAATTCCTTGACCAGGGATCAAGCCCATGCCCACTGCAGTGCAAGTGTAGAGTTTTAACCACTGGACCACCTGAGAAGTCTGGAAGCTACCATTAACGAAGATAAAAAGTACTTGTCAAAATACTGGGGCTTAAATATTTACACAATTCCAATACAAAAAATATTGATTTGAAAATATCCTCCGTCAAGAAGAATTTGCCGAGCTCCTTTGATATCTCAACACTTACAGAAAGATAATTTTCTCAATTAAAGAAGTCAACAATTTAAATGTATTCATTATAAAATGTAACTCTGATAAAGCTGGTGGGCAATTTTAAGAAAAAAGTTTAAATAAAGCCATACTGCAAAAACTATGTTCTTCAGGAAAAACTGATGATATTATTGGGAAAAACAGCTAAAAAGACATGAGTAACTGTTCTATTTATGTACTTTTTGTAATGCTCATATAGTCATTATAAAAGGCAATTATTTTTGTCCTTAAACAGATATATATATATATATGTTTTTACATTTTAAAACTTATTTTTGAGAATAGTTTTCATAAAAAACTATTTTATAGGTCCATCAATAAACCAAACTTATAAGTAAATAAACATTTCAGATATGTGTTTATGATCTCATTTTAGTATTTCTAAACTCTCAAGTGTCCCAGTTTAAACAAATTAGACAATCAAATTCAAATATAAAACATCTGCACACTGAAAAGGCCAGATCAACTACAATAAAAATAGTTTAATGGACATCAAAAAATAAAAATAGAAGTTTATTGACACACATCATTAAAAAAAAAAAAGGGGGGGACAGAATATTACTAACCAAAACAAAAAATGCCATGTAATCCCCCCTCACTTTTTAAACTAGATCATCTATCATCTAGTGTTCAAAAACCAAACAAAATACTTTGGTCTAAGCTTTCACAAAGTTTCCAAACCTTTATTTTGCTCCTTCTCATGTCATCATTCATCTAATTCATGCTTTCACAATTAATCTAACATACCTATGTAAAAGCTGCATACTCCTTAAAATTTTAAGTGAAGTATATTGTTTTAGGTGGCTACCCAGCTGGCTCAGCAGGTACAGAATCCGCCTGCAATGCAGAAGCAGCAGGAGACGGGTTCCATACCTGGGTCGGGAAGATGCCCTGGAGGAGGGCATGGCAACCCACTCTAGTATTCTTGCCTGGAGAATCCCATGGACAGAGAAGCCTGATGGGCTACAGTCCATGGGGCCGCAAAGAATCAGACACAGCTTAACGACTAAACAACAAAAATATTGTTTTAGTAAGAATCATAAAAATTAACTCAAACACAATAATCTAATTGGTAGTTATCTGCCTTATAAGATGGGAACTCCAAAAAATGAGGATTATATCTGGTGACTTTTTTAATACTATGAATTATTAATATTGAGGGCAGTATACGAAACACCAAATATTTAATAAACATTTACAGAATGAATGAATTTTTTTTCTTTTAGCCACACCGTGCAATGTACAGGATCTTAGCTCCCCAGGTGAAATTGAAAGTGTTAGTTGCTCAGTCCTGTCTGACTCTTTGGGACCCCATGGACTGTAGCCTGCCAGGCTCCTCTGTCCCTGGTTTTCTCCAGGAAAAAAAATGCCACTAGAATGGGTTGTCATTCCCTTCTCCAGGGGATGAGAAAGAAATGATGAGAGAGAAAATGATGAAAGAATGAAATGACAATGGAGTGGGCTGCCATTCCCTTCTCCAGGGGATCTCCCCAACCCAGGGATTGAACCTGAGTCTCCTGCACTGCAGGCAGATTTTTTACTCTCTGAGCCATGAGGGAAGCCAGTCAAACCCTGTATTTCAAGCACTGAGAGTCTTCACCACTGGACCCCCATTCATTCCCAAAATGAATGAATTTCTTAAATTAAGACAGGGATGATTTTAGAGAAGACCGGAGCCAAAAAACAAAACAGTTAAGAAAGCGTCAGGTGGCCATTCACACAAAAGAATGTTGAGTCAATTCCTTAATTTCTAAAATAAAGTCAAATAAAAGTACACATATTCAGTTTCATACATTTATCTATAAAGAGTAAATAACTGCACTCAGTGTTCTCAAACTGTCTTACTAAAAAAATACATTTACAAAAACAAGTATTTAAAACACTACTCAGGGGAAACCCATGAAACCAAAAATAAAATTATACACAAGAAATCTGAAAAAAAAATCATTTTAAATTTTAAATCAGTGAAGACACTTAAAATGTTTTAAATGGCAATAACTTATCTCTATCAGATAATACAAGTGTGAAAATTACTAGTAGAGATATGAAAAGACATACTATTTCAGATAAAGTTGAAATACAAAGTTTACTGAATTTCACTCAATAATGTGTTTCTAGATAAAAGGATCTTCTGCCATCATGTGGAAATGTTTGAAATTACAGTTACACAAAAAGTTCCTGTATCTGACTGGAGTATTCCAGTCAACACTAGCAAGAATGACTCCACTTGTAAACAAGGTAAGTATTCTTAGAAAAAATTTAGTGAAAATGACCAGGCACAGCTGTTACTATCTTCTCTCTTCTTCCAGAGAGATGATGTTCACTGTAGCTTAAGGAAACTGCATGACAGACACGCCACCTCTTGTTCTGTTTCCAAGACTCTTTGCAGTTACGGCTATCCTGGGACTCTCCTAGTTTATGATCTTAAATTTCTTCCTCTTTACTTATCTCTCTCCAACCTTAGGCACTTAAAACACTATATTAAATGGAAAAAAAAATCAAACAACAGAGTAAGCTACTTTATCTTGAATCATTAGGAATCACAGATGCTTGATACAAGTTTTACACATTGCAAAAAAAAAAAAAAGGCAACCATATATAAACATTAAAAAAGGAACCAGCTATTCATACATTCATATGCCTGATGACTTGAAAGTATATCTAGATAAAAACACGGATTAAAGTGCTTGGAATAAGCTTAGTACCTATGAAATGTAACATTGAATTCTCGTGTATTTACAAAATATAATTTAAGGATTCCCATAATCAGGATGAAAGCCTTTGCTTAAATTAATTTTTAATAATTAATTCACAAACTATAATTCACATATTTGAATGGTTAACTTTTTAATCTAACATGTTGTTGGTCTTCACCTGAAAAATTACACATTTTTTCTTTTGGAGGGAAAAAAAAACTTAAGCAAAATACTGTCCTAGGAGCTTTAAAGCACACAAAAATAGGTAAAACATCATTTTTGTTCTCGAGGAATTTACCCTCTACTAACACAAGAAAAAGATGTACAGGAAATAACTATAATACACTGTAAACAGCATTCAGTAAGAAAACAAGAAGACAAAATAGAGAATTTTGCTTTTAATGGGGAGAATTAATCAAGAAAGAGTTGATAGCAAAGGACTGGAGCTGTCTGGAAAGACATTTTGGATTTGGTTATACAGAAAACAACAGGAAAACCTTTAGGCCGAATGAAGAGTGAGGCCAAGATAACACAAGGCCACATTTAGAGACAACGCTCGGTTGAATATGACTGAAACTTAGGAGACTTGACAAAGAACTTTGAGGTGTAAGGCAGGAAAAACATACTCAGGCAGATTTTGCATAGTTTTGAACTCCACGTTAAAGGGACGTCAACAGGAAAACAGTGATGGCTTTTGACAAGGGCAATAATGTGATCACAGTTGTGTTTTACAAGCTGCTAGTTAAAAGGGACTAAAGGCAAAATTATTCATGAAATTACTACAAACATCCAGAGGCCATGAAAATGGAGACAACAGGTCAGAGTTCTGATAGGGTAAAAAGGATCAGCAGGTTTGACAACTGACTGGATACGGGAGACAGGAGAGGAGAAGAATTAAGAGTAATAAAATTACAGACTTTGTTTTCCGTACCTTTGAAACGTCTTCCCAGCAATCTCCTTCCTACCACACACTAGAGCTAAAACAGCTAACATTTACTGAGAACTTACTATGCACAAGGCAACTACTGTGCATATATCCATGATCCTATTCAATCCTTAACTTCTGAAGGAAGTACTGCTGGTATTCTCATTTTACTGGTGAGGAAACCGAGGCTTAACTATCCAAGTTCACATAGTAAGTGAAAGTGAAGTCGCTCAGTTGTGTCCGACTCTTTGCAACCCCATGGATTGCAGCTCACAGAATTTTCCAGGCAAGAGTCCTGGGGTGGGTTGCCATTTCCTTCTCCAGGGGATCTTCCTGACCCCAGGGATCAAACCCGGGTCTCCTGCATTGCAGGCGGAGGCTTTCCCTCTGAGCCATATAGTAAGTAGCTACATGCTAATCAATGTCACTGTTAATCATTAAGGTATTAGTTGAGAATAATTTAAAGTGAAATTTCTCACAGGAGAGTTGTATTTTAAAAAGAAACTCAGAGATAAAAAGATCTTCAAAATCTAACAGAACAGAATCAGATGAAGGAACAGCAAGTGACAGGGTAGATAAACTGAGTAGAAAACTATTCAATAATCATAAACTGGATGGCTAAAGAGACGTTTCCTCCTGTACTCATATCAGTTTGCCCCGAGACCAACATTCTAAACTACTGTTCTTTAGAATATGATGAGTCTTATTCTATGTTATAGAGACCTGTACCAGACTTTACAAACTCCTTAAATATACTGACCACATATTAATCTTCTGTATCCCCTGAAAAACAGTAGGTGCTGAATGAATGAGGGAACAAATAAACTCAGTTGAATTCCTTCTGTCTAGTTCTCCCTGGCAGAATGTGACCAACATCCTCACGCAATTCAAGACCTATGTTTGGAACAATGTCCCCATGTCCTACCTTGAACTCGCTGCTGAAACCTCTGCTCCTGCTTCTCTGCTTTCCAGCTTTTGTCCTTAGTAATGTCTTCTAGATTACCCCTGACACTCAAATTGTTAAGGCCATGAACAAATGGTTGGCCTTATTTATTAGTATGCCAGGAGATGTCTGCACTGGGTCCCAGAACATTTTTAAGGGTTCTCTTGTTGTAGCCACGCGCTCCGGGAAGCAAACTCACTCAGAAGGACAATGCAGACAGTGAAGTGCAGTTTATCACACGGGAGGGCCCAAGGCAGAGTCTCCTCTTGGCCAAGGACCCCGACCAGCATTTGCGAGGATCTTTTATACCCATGTGTACGTGTCTAAACCCACCACCCCAAATCACCCGGAACTTACATCAACAAAGGAAAGGTAAATACAATCACAACAATGCCATCATTCAAGTGTCATGTGTTAGAACAGTCAATAATCAATAAGCCCGAGGTTACATTCCAAATATTTAATAGTCGATAAGCCCAAGGTTACTATCAGAAAGTTTATGACCTGTCCAGAGCCAGGGGTGATTAGTGCATGTTTTCTCTTAGATGTTGAGTATCCTGGATATAATCTTTGAGATTCCCCTGTCCAGAGGGGGGGTCTAATCCCTCCACTGTAATTTCCATGGGCACTAAGCACAGAGTTCAGAGTCCATTAGAGAGGTGCCAGAGCAAGATCAGCATGAACAGGCCTGAAATGGAGATCGGGCCCTATGAATTCCTTCTTCACTCTAACCCACTGTCGTCTCCCTCAGTTAAGGAGAGAAGGCTTTACTTTCCATGGAATCAAACGGCACCTATCTAAAATCAGGAGAGGATTCTCCTTTGACTGAGTATCCTATAGGCTGTGCAGAGGGTCTGAGAAATGGGGTCAAGTTTCCAATACTCTAAAGTTTAATTTGTGTATACTTTCCCAGAGAAACAGTGTTAACAACTGATAATTAGGCTTCCAGACAGCCCTGCAGAAAGTCTATTTAACCACAGCACAGTTTAAGTATTACACAATGGCAACTACATTTTTATTTTTTTCATGATAAATCTACAGTATTTATGCTATATTGTGGACTAAATAGCTGTTTATGGTTAATACTGGTTAATAAGACTTCAATATCTATACTAAAAAAAGGATGAATTGCAATCCAAGTATTAAGCAAAGCAATAAACTGCTGAGTATTATCACCAAACTACAGTTAAATAGAAAGCTAACAAACATAATTAAAAGCAACAAATACATCTACTTCTATAACTAAGACAAAGCAAAATTTTTAAAGGAAAAGAATCAAGATGTGAGATTCCAGTTATGCTTTAAGAAAAGATAAAACTGCTAAATAACTTTTTAAACTTTATATAACTTCGCACTAGCCTTATTACTATTTAAGAAAATACAGTTTAAAAATAGACTGCAGTTCAATCTTATTATATGAACTTGTTGCCACCTCTTAATTAAAGGTGTAGAGCATATTTTGATAGCATTTAGCTGAAAAGAAAAGAACTAAAAGAATCTGGTATGTCTCACTTATCAAAAGTGCCAAATCTGAATTTTGTTCTTCACATCAAACAGAAATTAAATTTTCTTCTTTTTAGACACATGTCTTGACATTTGTAGACATACCCTATTTGAAACAAATTTGATGTATGCAAATGCAGGTTTACACAGAGAAAGAAACTATGGGCTGATTTTTCATTTTACAAAAGGATTAACAAAAGAATTTCTTTAAATAGTTAATCCCACCAGTATACTTAAAATACAGTTAAAATTTTTAAAAATCACCTTATAACAACTTTTCAGAAATGTACTCATAGCATAAAAGTAGTTACAAAAGTATCAAGCTTCCAATATGTTATTATTACAAACTTTGTCTCAATTCCTTGACTAATCAAGCCTGGGACACAAAAAGATCAAATACAACAGCTTAAAATGGCACAAAAAGGTGTATTTACTATAGTTTATAAACGCATACGTGCATGACTATCCTAATCACTAAGAAACTACAAAATTATTTAAAATTTTATCCAGAGGCTAGCAAACAATGAGCAAAAATATGGCAAAAATATAACTAGAGGTAACCTAAGAAACCACGGAGCAAAGGGGCTTCTCTGCCTTCATTGTGCAGGCAAGCCAGAGGTACAAAAAGAAGAAAAATCCAGGGATCCCATCAGCACTGAAGCTGTTGTGTTTCTTTTGCAGTGTTCTAAGACGTGCTCTGAGATACAGCAGACAACGTCTGGGAAAAGGAAATCCAAATATGATGCTCTAGAAACGGAGCATTTTGGAACAACTGAAGGACGCAGGAAGGACGCCTAACTCTCCCAGCAGGCAACTACTGGGCGTATTCTCTGTTCAATACTCCACCCTGAGACCAAATCCACAAACTCCGCACCTCCACTGAAGACCAAACAGACATGGAGTAACGGACAGCAAAAAAGCAGCCCTCCAATAATAAGGTAGTGAGGCCAAAGGAGAAATAGGAAAAAGGAGAAAGATTTAGCCAACTGAGGAAAATCTGATGGTGCAAAAGAGACAGCTGTTGCCTGAAAAAAAGGAAGATGAAGAGGATGACAGAGGAACAAAAAGAAGGAGAAGGTTGGGGAAAAGGACAGAGAAATAAAATTGAGTATCTAACTCCACATGAATTCCAGAGCAGGGAAAACACCATAATAAACCTCTTTGAGATGGCTCTGCCTGCATTAAACTGAATTAGATTATGATCCTATTGCAGTTTCTAAAGGTGCACTGGAAATGTTGAGTAGTTTACATGAAGTAGCCAAGGGTGTTATGAACACCCTGAGACTATATCAAAATTGTACCTATTTCCAAACATTTTAAAATAAGTTTTGCTCACTCTGTGCATCTTGCTTAAATTAGCTTTGTAAAGGCATTTAAATGTTTGTGGTATTTTTGTATGTGTGCTAAGTTACCTCACTTTCCTTCAACTCTTTGCGACCCCATGGACTGTAGCCCGCCAGGCTCCTCTGTCCATGGGATTCTCCAGGCAAGAATACTGGAGTGGGTTGCCGTGCCCTCCTCCAGGGGATCTTCCCAACCCAGGGAATGAATCGGGTCTCTTCTGTCTCCTGCACTGGCAAGTGAGTTCTTTACCACGAGCGCCACCTGGGAAGCTTCACGGTGTTTTTGAATGGTGTTAAATATAGTTATTGGCTAGAAATCCTGCGTTATCCATTGCTCATCTCTGTACCTTACAGAATAAGTAACTCAGACAGCCAGGCTGGGAAGTGTGAAGGTGTGAGCAAGGTGCCTCTGGGAGGTGTCTGAGCTTTGGGTATGTGCTGTGAAGCTGCACCCACCGATGCTGTGTGCTGATATGTAAACATATATATATACATGTATGTATCTGCCATGTGATAAGGTGCCAATCTCAGTTTGAAAATGGAGAAGTTCCTATGAGAAGTACATGATTTTTTTTCATTCAATGGGGTAGTTTTTAACAAACTGTAGACAGCTTCATCTTCACGGAAGTGTCACTAAAGCCAAGTCCAGAATCCTTTGCAGCTTAAACATACAGCATACAACAGTCTACCTTTTTGTATGTTTATAATGTTTTTTTTAAGGAAAAAAAAAAGACCGTGTACATATGTAAAATCTATTCAGATAAAGCAAAAATATTTTATTGCTTGAAAGCTTAGAAGTCAAAATTCAATTTATTTTAGAAATGCTTCAAGTTCTACTGATTTAGGACTAAAGAAGACCAAAGACTTGTAAGTTAGATAGATATGATCCTCCCTTGGGAACTGAGGTAATTAAATCAACATGCAATGGGAAATACCTGAATTCTCTCAGGCCCAGAAGACAAATCAGGTAGCTTAATCTATTAACACACACTAATAATAATAATAATGTTTTGACAGAAGAAAAAGGTGCTTAACATAAAGTAACAAGAGGGGGCAAACTTCCTAAATATGTGTTCTGCACCATCCAGGAGAAGAGGGTAGTGATGCATGAGGACCCACAATGTTTTCCACTGTAAACTAAATGGATGTTTTCTGCTACGAGTACAGTGAGGCCTGGTGAGCAATCTCTCATGTCGACTTGCTTCCCATTATTTTAATTCCATGTTTACCAGGCAACCTTCTAAACACTAATTCAGTTTCCCAGAAAGCTTAACAGAGGTCCACCATCCCTGACTTGCAATTCTGAAGTCAAAGAAGTTTCAAAAAACAAAAGCTCTTTTAGAACTCCTCTGGGGGCAAATCGGCTTTTATTTACTTCACTTAATATGAAAAGTCGAAAGCTTTGCTGCAGAAATATCAACATACTTGATTATAGGGTGCCACTCCAGATCCCAATGGAGTGTTTCTTACAATCCTTTCCTTTCTAAAATCTAAAAATTCTAAATTCTGAGGCACCTCTGAAAGAAGTGTCCCTGAATCTAAATATAAATATTCTGACTCCTGGGCTTCACCAGCCCCATTCCCCTACCCAGAGAAATCAGCATTCTACCATATAGTTCAGTACTATATAAATTTAGTTAGTGTGATAAAAGATAGAAATGGTATGGACCTAACAGAAGCAGAAAATATTAAGAAGAGGTGGCAAGAATACACAGAAGAATTGTACAAAAAAAGATCTTCATGACCCAGATAATCACGATGGTGTGATCACTCACCTAGAGCCAGACATCCTGGAATGCAAAGTCAAGTGGACCTTAGGAAGCATCACTATGAATAAGGCTAGTGGAAGTGATGGAATTCCAGTTGAGCTATTTCAAATCCTGAAAGATGATGCTGTGAAAGTGCTGCACTCAATATGCCAGTAAATTTGGAAAACTCACCAGTGGCCACGGGACTGAAAAAGGTCACTTTTCATTCCAATGCCAAAGAATGCTCAAACTACCACACAATTGCACTTATCTCACACGCTAGCAAAGAACTGCTCATAATTATCCAAGCCAGGCTTCAACAGTGCTAGACCTGTGAACTTCCAGATGTTAAAGCTCGATTTAGAAAAGGCAGAGGAACCAGAGATCAAATTACCAACATCTGCTGGATCATAGACAAAGCAAGAGAGTTCCAGAAAAACATCTATTTCTGCTTTATTGACTCTGCCAAAGCCTTTGACTGTGTGGATCACAACAGTGGAAAATTCTGAAAGAGATGGGAATACCAGACCACCTTACCTGCCTCCTGAGAAATCTGTATGCAGGTCAGGAAACAAGTTAGAACTCGACATGGAACAACAGACTGGTTCCAAATAGAAAAAGAGGTACATCAAGGCTGTTACTGTCACCCAGCTTATTTAACTTCTATGCAGAGTACATCATGAGAAATGCTGGACTGAAAGAAACACAAACTGAAATCAAGATTGCTGGGAGAAATATCAATAACCTCAGATATGCAGATGACACCACCCTTATGGCAGAAACCAAAAAGGAACTAAAGAGCCTCTTGATGAAAGTGAAAAAGTTGGCTTAAAACTCAATATTCAGAAAACTAAGATCATGGCATCCAGTCCCATCACTTCATGGCAAATAGATGGGGAAACAGTGGCTGACTTTATTTTGGGGGGCTCCAAAATC
>ML661346.1:8395658-8417471 GCA_007570785.1 Antilocapra americana | reverse complement strand
TATGCAGAGTACATCATGAGAAATGCTGGACTGAAAGAAACACAAACTGAAATCAAGATTGCTGGGAGAAATATCAATAACCTCAGATATGCAGATGACACCACCCTTATGGCAGAAACCAAAAAGGAACTAAAGAGCCTCTTGATGAAAGTGAAAAAGTTGGCTTAAAACTCAATATTCAGAAAACTAAGATCATGGCATCCAGTCCCATCACTTCATGGCAAATAGATGGGGAAACAGCGGCTGACTTTATTTGGGGGGCTCCAAAATCACTGCAGGTGGTGACTGCAGCCATGAAATTAAAAGACACTTGCTCCTTGGAAGACAAGTTACGACCAACCTAGACAGCATATTAAAAAGCAGAGCCATTACTTTGCCAACCAAGCTATGGTTTTTCCAGTAGTCATGTACAGATGTGAGAGTTGGACTGTAAAGAAAGCTGAGCACAGAAGAATTGATGCTTTTGAACTGTGGTGCTGGAGAAGACTCTCGAGAGTCCTTTGGACTGCAAGGAGATCCAACCAGTCCATCCTAAAGGAGATCAGTCCTGGGTGTTCATTGGAAGGACTGATGCTAAAGCTGAAACTCCAATACTTTGGCTACTTGATGTGAAAAACTGACTCATTGGAAAAGACCCTGATGCTGGGAAAGATTGAAGGCAAGAGGAAAAGGGGACGACACAGGATGAGATGGTTGGATGGCCTCACTGACCCGATTGACATGAGTTTGGGTGGACTCCGGGAGTTGTTGGGCAGGGAGGCCGGACATGCTGCAGTCACGGAATCACAAAAGAGTCAGACATGACTGATCAACTGAACTGAAGTTAGTATGAATGTTATCATCTCTGGGTATACTGATAAAAGTCCAATTCCAAATCTACAAAATCAATTACCAGGGCTTATGCTGACAATCCCAGGTGGCACAAATCTAAGGCACCATCCTAAGCCTACTGACTTCCAAGCCACCTTCCATTCTCTGTCTGACCTGCCAGAAGGCAAACCAACAGTTAACCAATCTCCTCTGCCAGTTATAATTCACTGTCAGCCTTCATGCAACCTTCTACAATAGTTTGAAAAAGAAAAGGTAAAAAGTTAAAATGGATTTCTAAGTTATTAAGTAACAATTTTGATCAAATTAAGTTATTGGAGAATTATCACTGTTTAAACGTGATCTCTAAGAAATTAACACGAGAAGATTCTTCACATTGCTTAAAAAGACTTAAAACTGTATCAGGTAGATAGCCCTGCTGACTTTTTTCTAATCTCAATTTACAGCTCTAAAGGTTCTAAATTCTTAATATATCTTCTAGCGGTTAGGGAAAAAAGAGTAATAACTAAAGTTTAATTTTTAATCCACACATATTTATTCTTTTCCAGCAACAGTTTGTAGTTTTCAGTGTACAGGTTTGTACATCCTTTATCTGAAGTTTCCCTTTGCATTTCATAGTTTTTTTATGGTAAACGGTACTTTAAAATTTTATTTTCCAATTTTTCACTGCTAGTATAAAAAAGTACAGTTAATTCTTATATATTAGTCCTGTATCATACAAAATTGCTAAACTAACTAAGTTCCAGAAGACTCTTTGTAGATTATATCAAATTGTCTACATAATCATATCACCTGTAAATAAAGGCAGTTTTATTTTTTTCTTTTCAATCTGGATGCCTTTTATTTCTTCTCTTGTCGTATTTCAGTGGCTATTTACAATACTAAAAGTCTACACATTTAGATTGTTTTAATTCTACAAAGCTCAGCAAGAAATAATAAAACATATCACTGAGATTCAATAAACATGAAGAAGTCTAAGTTTAACCTAAATAATTTAAAGGGTAAAATTACAAAATATATTTATAATGTGCTGGTTGACTCACTGAATGTGATTGCCTGTGCTTTGTGATATGATCAGAAACAGAAATACTGAGCATATTCAACTACCTTTCTTTATATCACATTTATTGGCTTTCCTATAATTACTAAAGTAGCACATGATCTGGAATTTTGAGATACAAGGAAGAAAACTATAATTATCCTTAATCCTATTACCCAAAGATAAACACTGTTTAATTGTATCATGAGCAGTTTTCTACAGCATTAATTCTTCTGAAGCACCATTACTAAGAGCTCCAAACTAACCCATCCATCATATGGCTATGTTATAATTTTATTCTTCTCCCATCATTGGACATCTACACTGCTTTAAAGTCTTCATACATTAAGCACAGCAGTTCAATTTGTATATAAATCAGAACAACCTATTAGAGTCCCTTTTGCCCATTCCTTTATTAAAGCTACTAGTGTTTTCCTAACCCAAGCTAAGCTCTTCTTACACTAATGTTATCCATCTGCGATCACATTAATCCCAAATACATTTCATTTGCCTTTTCATTATTTTTTTAAATTCAGGAATTATTGTTACTGGTAACTATTACAAAGACAAATAAGATATATTTCATTTTTTCTATCCATTTTATCACTATAGTAATACAAAGCCCTGAAACTAAAAGAAAACATTAAAGAGAAAAATCAGTGGTGCCAATGAAAAGTGTAAAGTAGGTTAAGCCATTTGATATAGTTTTAACTCATTTCCTAATACAATCATATCTTAGGTAAAAGAGAACTTCTCGGTCCATCCTTAATCTCAAGAGTAAAATATTACTTCCCCTACGAAGACAACTGAGGCCCAAAGAAACCTCTCAAAAATCACACAGGACACATCTGTCTGACTAGCACAACAGTTTAACAGTTACACTGCAATAACTTTCACACTCATTTCATTTACGAAAACAATCTTTGAGAGAGAAATGTGTCCCAATTAGCATCTTGGGTTAACAAACATTAAATTATTACCTAAATAACACCTAAACATTTCCCTATTAAGCTAGAGGTGTATTTGATAGAAATATAATTTTAAAAAACTTACCTGTCCATTACGAAAAATACCCAAAATGGAAAACAGGCCAAATATACAAATAAATTGTAGTAAGAAAAATTCAAAGAAAAAAATGTAATCGTTCTACATTAAACAAAAGTTGAATAGTTTTTTGGAAACATTTAAAAAATAACTGATTATCATGAAGTAAGAGCACAAGGTTTTCATTGCAACTAGTTGTATTATATCACACAAGTCATTTTACTTCTACAAGCCTTAATTTCTTCATCTTTAAAATGAAAAATCTAAGGATCCCCAGTTCAAGGTGGCAGACTAGAGAAATCACAGAAGCTTATTTCTTACTTCTTCACCCTTCCAAAATTCCACTAATCTGATAATAAAGACACTTTTAAAGGAGCAATCCATAATAACTAAGAAAGGATCCCTTAGAAGACAGAGTTCAATAAATTTCTCAAGATGGAAAGCAGGTGGAGGAGTGTAATTAATAAAATAGCCTCGATAAAAGCAGTCACAGCTTCAAAACAGAGAAGATCTGAGGATAAAGCCAAACTGCTGGAATCAAGCGAAGGTGAACACCAGGGAAGTAAAGAGGAGGAGCAATCAGAGCAAATGCAAGGGAGATCAAATGAAACGCTGTCAGTCAAGAAATAATTTTCTAAGAATAAATAAATGTTAATTTTCTAATCAACACACCTCACTATATGCAGAGTTCTTAGTTTATTATTGCCTTACTCATAAATTTGGACAGATAACCAAAATTGAAAACTGAAAAAAGACAAAGTAAAATGAAAACTGTCCCCAGAAGAGATAAATTGAGGAATAAAAAAGAATACTGGTCCTTATTATAAGCCCTTCTACACTACTTAGTTGGCTTACCCACATGCATATTACATACTTCGGTTTTTCAAAAAAGCTTAAGTGCATTAACTGAAAAAAAAAAGTTTACTGAAGTCATTTCAATCGATTCTAACACTCTCCCTGTGTAAAATTTCAGACATTTGCTCTTATTGAGCAACTGTAAAATATAATTATGTCATAAGTAAACCAGTAAGATTCAAACTATGCACACAAAATCTTTAAATTCTACACAAAACTTTGAATTTCTTAACTCTGTGTGGTATACAGATACACAAACACCTCTACACACACATGCAGACTTGTTTTAGAACCATAGCCACTAGCACATTAATATTATCATGCTATTATCATTATCTGAAATCTATAAATTCAAATATATTTAAAATCATTTAAAAAGATATACCTATGTTCCAGTAACATAGTATAAAGTCGATAATATATGCAATATGGATCAAACTATTATTTTTTAAAAACATCTTTAGCTACTTTGTAAGCACTGTTATAACACATCTCATGACACCAATTAAAAGTACTTCTCTAAACAATGTTAAAAACTTTCAAATGCTTCAGAAATTTAAAACAGAAACATTTTATATTCCAAGTATATACTGTTTCAAATCCTCTCCTTTAACCCTTTTTCAACCATTAGTTAAGGACCACAGCACAGCTAAAATTTTTTAAATGGTAAAGCTTAATGTAGAAAACACATGTGTAACACATCACCATTCAATCAACCATCATCATCCAGTAAACCATCACAAAAGGGGTTGAGTAACACGCACAGCAAACAGTGCAGCTAAGAGGTTCCCAGACGACTCCCTCATACTTGGTAGATGATCCCCCACATGTATAATCCATCCACTGAGCAGAGGTAATTCATTCCCTTTCTCCCACAAACTAAAACACAGAGTGCAAATCAGGATGTTCAAAAGAGAAAAAAAAAAATGAGGTCTTCAAATTAGGTAAGAGAGGTATACAATTATACAAACTGCAAAATACCCATCTAACCCTAATTATATGAAGTTAAGGAAACTCTAAATATAGATGACATGCAACTTCATCATACATTGTTAAATCTGATCATCAAAGTTATAAATAAGAAAAAGATATCTGTGAGTTACAAATGGACAATCTCACAAATCTGAAGCATTTCCTTGTCTCAAAAATGAGTACGACAAAATAAAAAAAGCAAATATTATAATAAGGACTATCACATAAACCTCAAGACTTAAACTTAACCAGGGAAGGAATCAGTACAGTATGTTGCTTTGCAGAAGTAGCTAGGAACAACTGAATACAGAAAAAGGAAAGAAGAAAACATTCCAGCACTACACTACTACCTTCATTCTCTTCAAGGTTAGGGGTCTATCTTTGACCACCTTCCCATTACACCCAGTCTGGGCACTTTCATTCACATCTTTCGCCCAACTGACGACAAGTAATAAATTTTAACTCTCTATCTCCAGTCACAATCTGTCACCTGAGTATCAGAGGAATATGTATTTCAGAACATCGTCAGCTGACTGTCCCATCAGGATTTTTAACACAAAAAAGAACGATAATGAACTCATCTGTCACTGCTCTCTCTGTACACACACACACACTCCTATTCTGGTTATTGGCATCATATTCCAAAACTTAACATTATCCATTCTATTTCCTCCCCTCTAACTAATCTTGGTATTGGTCACCAACTCAAGTTCTAGTCTACTGTAAAAAGAGTAACACAAAAATCCATACTCTGCATCCTCAACAGCTCTGTCTTGGTTCAGTTACATAAATATATTATGGTTATTAGTTACATTATATTTATATATAAATATACTTAAATTGTATTATATTAATATTTATATTTATTAATATTGAATATCTATATATCTTATATATTTAAATTAATGTCATGTTATTATTTATATTGTATTTATATTAACTTATTAATATCAATTAAATATTTATAAATATATTATATATAACATTGTCTATATGAAATGTAAGTTACATTAATATATATTATATATTAGGGTTTATATATATAAAATTCTGTAAAGCTGTTTTTCAATCTTACAGAAAAATCTCAAGCAAATTTTTTTCCAACTCATATTTGGGATTACTACATCTCTCCTAAAAGCTCTCCCTGCCTTCAATCTGGCTTAATTCTTCAATCATTCCTTTCTACTCCTGTTGAAATGATCTTTCTAGAATATAATTTGAATCATTTTCATCACCACTGCTTAAAATCTTTCAGTGACTCAAAATAAAGACCTAAAATCCTTAGAAGAATATCCTGTTTCTTGTCACCTCTTTAGCTGTAATCTCTTTCTAATCTCCCATATAATACACTAAATTCTGATCGCTGCAGATTATGGAAAAAGTCATACTGTTTCTTACCTCAATACCTCTGCATATGTTATTTCCACTTTCCCAGGGTCTTTTTCTTGACAAGGCAACTCTGACTTGCCCAAATGTCCTCTCATACACTACATGTGGCCTCAATTTCCATTCCTTCTTTGGTCCCACAGCATTTTAACAGACTCCCTTCCATACTATAAACAACTATTAACTCGAAACTTGGACATCATAAAAGTGAAATACATGTATTATTCATCTTTGTGTCCCACATTACTAGCATTCTGCCTCACAATAAGTGATCAGTAACTAAAGAATGCTTAAGAATTTTTGCTTTTTCCAGAAACTTTCACTATAAGCCGTGCCCAGAGACACAGAAAAAAGCAGTTACTTAAGGAAAACAGCTGAAACCAGGCAAGAAAGCAGTAAGTGGGGCCTACAAAATGAAAAATTAAGTACACTTTTCACAGCTGTTCCTGAAAAAGTCTCACATTCTAACACAAGCATGTTATACTTGCTATTTAATTTTCAGTGCTTATTCTGATTTCCAAGAAAATAAGTGGTAAAGAATTGTTCTCTCTGCAACTGGGTCAGCACAGAAAGAAAAATGGGAAGTATTACCTAAATCAGCTGTTCCTCAAAACTGCGCATAGTTAGAATTTTTAAAGTTCTATAAGAACCCCGCCTGATCTACCCAATCCCTTTATAGAGTTGTCTTTTAAAAGACTTGGAGTAAGATTATAATGGGTATTTTACTAACCAGTTATTCTCCATAGAATCCCAACATATTTTCCTGAACTTAACATTTTTTCTCTTATGGTAAGGAATTAACATAAATTCACTACTTTGCAAATATGCATTTACATTTTTATCCTTAAGATGAAATGAAACACTTTCCTCTTACCATCCCTCAAATGGTCCGTGAATAGAAATGTGCCCAGTTGAACTCGCTCTAATATTTATAACAGTTTTCTGGGATCAGAGAAGGGAATAGAGAACTCTCCTCCCAATACTGAGCCTCCTAGCATTCCTGATCCTTCCCCTTTTTCTTCTCCAGTAGTATCCACACCCAACTTTGCTCTTTAATGTAAAACAAATTGAAGTTCATATAATTTTAGAAGTGTGAAAGAATCCCAGAGACCAAACGCCACACAGCACTGGAATAATTTTTTTTTTAAAGCTGAATTCCTGACACCAAGTCTAATTAGGGATTCTTTTAACTTTAGTTTTTAAAAATGTCTATTCTTATTAATGTCTCTAGCCTATTATCGGGCTTCCCTGATAGCTCAGTTGGTTTAAAAAAAAAAAAAATCCACCTGCAATGCAGGAGACTCGGCTTCGATTCCTGGGTTGGGAGGATCTGCTGGAGAAGGGAAAGGCTATCCACTCCAGTATACTGGCCTGGAGAATTCCACGGACTGTATAGTTCATGGGGTCACAAAGAGTCGGACCATCTGAGCAACTTTTATTTTCAGCCTACTGGTATTCTGGGTTCCTATTCTTTCCCTAAAAATTTTCCCAGTCGTTATGCTTTAGGACCTCCCCCCAAACCCTTATTTCTTCCCAACATAGAGCTAAACTCCTGGTCCTGCCACAAACTGATCTGTCTTAAAAGATGTCACTTATATTTACATACACTATTTTAGAGCTGTGTGAGTGTCTGCTCGGCCGGGTCCCAGTCTTCGCAACGCTATGTACTGTAGCCCGCCAGGCTCCTCTGTCCATGGGGTTCTCGAGGCAAGAATACTGGAGTGGGTCGCCATTGCCTCCTCGAGGGGAATCTCCCCACCCAGGGATCCAGTTCATCTCTCATGCATTGCCTGCACTGGCAGGAGGCTTTTTTTTTTTTTTTTTAAACCACTGAGCCACTTGGGAGGCCTTAATTTAGAGGTGCATATTGTAAATATTGTTATTATTCTGCAGATGAGAAAATAAAACTAGGAAAAGCGACATAACACTTAATAAATGCCAGTACTTTAATTTGAATCCAGTTCTTCTGACTTCAAAATCAAATTACCATATTAAAAGAAAGCAGTCTGCATTTAAAAAGATTCAACTTCCTTGGCTCTAGGCGACCTTACTACCTCTAATACATATAATTTTTAGGCAAATTCTACATTTCACCCTCATCCTAAATGTCCCTCTTGAAAGAGTCAATGAGGCTTGTACAATCAAAAATTCTGCGACTCAGTTAAAAAGTTCTGGGTTCACCCTAATGTTCACCCTTTTGGCATTTTTTTAAAAAAAATCAGCCTTCAGTAGTTTCTGTAAGTCATCCACTTTTTAGGGTAAGAAATTGCTTAACTCGGTTCTTCAACCAATACTACTACGTGCTTTCAAATACCTGTCCCTCTAATAGTCAATTCCATTCCTTTCTTGCTATTTGCAAATCATATCTGGGAGTAATCCTGCATGGCTCCCAACCCCACGAAATACTCTAAATATTCTGGGGTCTCCCCTGGAGGCTCAGTGGTAAAGAATCCGCCAGCTACTCCAGTAGACACGGTTCAATCTCTGATTGGGTAAGCTCCCACATGCCAGGGAGCAACTAAGCCCGTGGGCCACAACTATTGAGCCTGTGCTCTAGAGCCCAGGAGCCGAAACTACTGAACCCACCTGCGGGCAACTACCAGCCCGCGTGCCTAGAGCCCGAGCTTCGAAACAAGAGAAGCCACAGCAATCAAGCCCTCGCACTGCAACTAGAGAGGAGCCCTCGCTGGCCACAACTACGGAAACACCCGCGCAGCAACGAAGACCCAGCATGGCAAAAAAATAAAGCTATTTAAAGATATATACTATGCATATCTTCTGATTGCACTCAAAAAAAAGGAAGGGAAATCAAAGGAGCTAATGCCTCTGTCTGCTTAAGATCTAGTGCAATGATGCAAATTAAAAAGTAACGTGACTACGTGAAACGAAGTACACGATTACGGAGAAACCAACTTTCACCTGACGTCACTCTGACCAGCATTTCTGCCCACCGCTTGTAATAAACCCCAGGCTTTTCCAATTTCTGTTATCAATCATGATATGAGAAAATTATTAAGACCCAACAAACAGCCCTGGGATTTTTTTAAATGGTGATTCTAGAAACAAACCTCTAAAAATTCTGAAAACGAGTAAGGAGAAAACTATTGTCAACAGGCGCTTGCTAAGTGCAAGGCCACTGGGAGGGGACAGGAAGCTGCCAAACGGGAAGCTCTTTAAAAACCTGACGGTGACTTAGTCCATTCTGCAACCTCCATCCTCAGCCCTCCAGCGCCAGGCAAAGGTCGACTGACCTGGACGCGATGGTGCGCGGGCTGTGCTGCGGCGAGGACCGCGGGAGAGAGAGCCCGGCGCGGGACGCAGCTCTGGGGGCCTGTTTAAACGGCCCTGCGCCGGTCAGTTCAAGCGGACCAGGCTGCCGCTCCGTCCGCGCTTGCTCGGCCCGGGCGCCCGGGCAGGGCAGGCGGTCTCTCCTACCCACGCACCGGGACCCCCTGCGGGACCCCGACGGCCCGGGGCGGCGAACGCCAGTTACTTGCCTCCCATTCCTGCAGGAATCGCTCGGCCTCTTTAGAACCAACCGTCTTGTGTCTCCTAAATTCGTCCCTCACGTACTGGTCGCCAAGGTCTTTGAGGTCTGGGGGCAGAACCCGGTGCAGCAGCAAGAGGCGCCGATACAAGGCCCGGACACGCGAGACGTGCAGCGAAGACATAACGCCGCGCGCGGACCTCGGGCCGCGGCTGCGCAGAGCGCCAGCGCCCGCCAGCCTCTCCTTACAAGCCGGATACAAGTAACCCGAACACAAGCGGAAGAGGGCCCGCGACCTTCATCCGGTTTGGTCCGTTCTCATATAAGGACCCTCCTGAAACACGAGAGGGAGGGCAGGCGGGATACGGGCCGGGCCGCCTTCCAAAGGGGCGTGGCTTTCGTGGAGCGCTTGGGATGCTACCACTCAAGGACTGAGTCCCGGGCCGAGGGGTCCTCCGCCAAGAGTCTCACCTGGACCGTTTGTCACCCCTCATTTACACACCATCATCTTTTCCATTAATCTTACCCCTTTCTCTAAAAGCCGTCGTCAAAACCGGGCTCCTCCGGGAAACCTTCCATGCCTTAAGTTCAAGCCATTTAAGATGTCTTACAGTGTTCCTGCCTTCAGGCAATAAGATGAATCTCTTCATCCACAAGCTCAACCACCTATGTACCTTGCACAGTGTTGTGCTCCTAAATTGTGCCCCGAAGGAATGGCATCTTTCCTGTAACTCAAGTGAGACCTGAGCCAGCAGGTAGCAAACCTTAGCTGAAGTCAGGTTGGCTGAAGAAGAATCATTAGGGAACCAGGATACTGGAGATTATGATTAAATAGTCTGAGAGGAAAATGTAGAATCAGGACGTACACAAATCTTCACCTTTTACAAAGGCGACAGAGTGTGCCCAATCAAGGCTGGCAGCAATTTGGCCTCGTTCTTTCTGTCCCATCACGTTTGGTCCTTCAACAAACCTTGATGGCTCCACCAACAAAATGTATGCAGAATTCGATCATTTCTCACTAGTCCCTCCACCACCATCGTCTCTGTTTATTGGATATGGTAGTCACTTTTTGTGTTTCTGCTTCTGCCATGATCAACTTTGGTGATCAGTCAGTTCAGTTGCTTAGTCGTGTCTGACTCTTTGTGACCCTATGGACTTCAGCATGCCAGGCTTCCCTGTCCATCACCAACTCCTGGAGCTTGTTCAAACTCAGGGACCTGGCTGTCCCTTGCTGGTTCCCATCACTCTGACCACACCTTTTCACATAGTTTTTTTTTATTACATTATTTCTAGGTTAAAGAAAAAAATCCATGTCACTCCTTTGTTCACCAAAATCCTCTAGTGGCTTCTCATCAGAGTAAAACCCCAAGTCTCTGCACGTCTTAGCTCTCTAAATTTCCTCCTGCTGCTCTCCCCTTAGTTGGTCAATTCCAGCCTCATGGTCTTTATGCCCCTAATTCATCCTTGAACCGTCTTGAGTGTCTTGATATTTGCTCTTCCATCTGCTTGGAACTTTCTGCCACAGGTATTTTCTTGGCTAGCACCTTTATTTCATTCAACTTGATAGGCAGGAAGATACCTGGGTGCCAGAGAGCCGGTGCCTTCAATTAGCGATCCAATAGCCGCCTAATCTCACCAATCAATTTACCAGCCTGGCCCCTTCTAGGCCCCCCACCAGGACTCCAAAAATAGTCGATGCATCCTAAGTAGTTTCAGTCATGTCCATAAACTGTAACCCACCAGGCTCCTTTGTCCATGGGATTCTTCAGGCGAGAAGACTGGAGTCAGTTGCCATGCCCTCCTCCAGAGGATCTTCCCCACCCAGGGATTGAACCTGCGTCTCTTACATCTCCTCCATTGGCAGGCAGGTTCTTTACCACTCTTACCACATGAGGGGCCCAGTAAGAAAGAAAGGAAAAAAAAAAAAAACTCAAGAGACTACTGGGACTTTCCCTACTCTGACACTATCCTGTACTAAAATAAACTTTGGCAGCCACTGGACTCTGAGCGCTCATAAGTATTCCATGAATACATACATCTAATTATGACCTTTATGGGCTATGCATGGTAGCTAGTGCATCTTGTTATATAACCTGCAGCTGTCAATCAAGGCTGTCAATCAAGGACCCCGCCTCTGGATTATGCAAATGAGTCTGCCTTAAAAATTCGACTCCAGACCTCTGGGGCCTTTTGCCTCCTTCGGTGTGGCCCACTTCTCAATTGAGTTGTTCTCTCCTTTGGGTGTGCTCAGGTTGCTCAATCGTATCCAACTCTTTGCCACCTGGTCTTTCTTTCCTTATGGTTAATAAACTTCCTTGCAACAGGTAAGACCTTAGATTCTTCTTTGCGTCCCTACCAAGAAGAGAGGTCCACGGGAGAAACGGTCTCATAGTCTTCCGCTAACAAGCTCATTACTTCAGGTCTGGTTCTGATGAGACCGTCCCTGGCGACCCTATTTGATATTGCTACAACATCATGCAAAAAACGCTCTAAGCCTCTCTCGGCTTTATTTTTCTTTATGCTGCTACTGCTAAGTCGCTTCAGTCGTGTCAGACTGTAGCCCTTCAGGCTCCTCTGTCCTTGGGGATTCTCCAAGCAAGAATACTGGAGCGGGTTGCCACGCTCTCCCCTCGGGGATCTTCTTTACCCAGGGATCAAACCCCGGTCTCCTGCATTGCAGGCAGATTCTTACCACTGAGCCACCAGGGAAGCCCTATTTTTCTCTATAACACTTACATATTTAACTTGTTTGCTTATTGCCTGCCCTCCCCCTTGCCCCCCACTAGATTGCAAATTCCAGGAGGGCAGGGATTTTGTGACTCTAAGTGTGTCAGTGACTTAAATGACCTGCTGGTGATGAAGGGGCAAGAGTGGGAGGAAATTTATGATTTCCTCCCAGATTTCAGAGTTTTGTTTATGCAAAGACTTCTGAAAGACAAAAAGACGCACATCTCTCTTCCAAAGGCAAGAGTGTACTCATTTTAGTATTATTTTCAGGCCCCACGGCAGCAGTGCCTTACAAATAGTAAGCACTCTAACATTTATTACCTTGAATGGACTTTTTCCTTTTGCTTAAATTTTGGAAAAATATTTGTTTAAAATAGCACAGAAAAATTTTTTAAATGGATTTAATTTGGTTTTTTGACAAACCACATTCATGGCAAGGACTGAATGGCAGCATGGTTATTTTACTTCAGGAAATTTTTTCTAACCATACTTCATCTCCTAATATCCCTGTAAATTAAAAATTAATTTATTATTCCAGTTTACTTTTTTTCTGGTTTCCTTTGGGGTTAAAGTACATGTATAATAAATACTTCTATCAGAGCCAAAGCTCTTATAAAAATGTGGGTGAAGTTCTGCCAATAAATTAATAAAAAATAACAAGAAAAGAATTAATTCAGCATAAAGGGAGCAGAAAAGGTCCAGAAAGCTTTGGGTAATCAATGCTCAAAAATGGCAAATGATGGGTAAGAGAGAAGCCAAGACATAATGATGTGGTTAGGACTTGAGGAGAAGAATCCAGAATAACAGTGAGAATAATGGTATATGACCTTCATTTTTTATGGTGGGCTGGACAATGAGTTATGTTTTGAGAACAAAATTGTCTCTTTCTTTCACCTCCCAGTTTAGGCTGACCAGTTTTCCTTCTGTGGTAAAAATAGCCATGAACTAAAACTAAGATCTGAGTTCTAGTCCTGGCCACTAATCCAGATAAGTACACTTCGTGCAAACCTTTCCTTATCCTTCCTCCATGTATTCTGTTTTCCTCTGTGTTACTCGGCAAGTTACTCAACCACCCTGGGCCTAGATTTTCTCATGTGTCAAAGTGGGGTTAGGTTAATTCTCAGGTTTCAACTCTGTTAGTCTAATCATGATTTCTACCCAGTCCCCTCCAAATTTTGTTTGCAAAAGTAGAAGCAGATAGGGCTTCCCTGGTGTCTCAGAGGGTACAGAATCTGCCTGCAATTCGGGAGACCTGGGTTCAATCCTTGGGTCGGAAGATCCCCTGGAGGAAGGCACAGCAACCCACTCCAGTATTCTTACCTGGAAAATCCCCATGGACAGAAGAGCCTGGTGGGCTACGTTCCATGGGGTCACAAAGAGTCAGACACGACTGAGCGACTCAGCACACAGAAGCAAATATGTAACCACTCTGAAATAATTGCCTTGAAAAGACTTTTATTTAAAAACAAAGGGGAAATTCCTCAAAACTTGAATCAAAGAGGTTTCCATATGCTCCTTTATGGAGGTGTAATTGACAAAGAAAAATCAGGAGGAGAAACTGCTTTGGGAAACACATTTTACTTTAGCCATATTGAGTTTGCAGGGACAGCCTGTTTTAAGAGATGCACTGAACAAGTTACCTAACCGTGTAATTTGCCATCAGGGCTTCCCAGGTGTCTCAGTGGTAAAGATTATGCCTGCCAGTGCAGGAGATATGGGTTCAAACCCTAGGTGGGGAAGATCCTCTGCAGTAGGAAATGGCAGCCCACTCGAGTATACTTTCCTGGAAAATACTATGGACAAAGTATCCTAGCGGGCTACTGTCCAAGGGGTCGCAAAGAGTCAGACACCACTGAGCAACCAAGCACAGACACACAATTTTCCATGTCCAAGTCAGTGGTTTTTAACTTTGGCTGCATATCACAATTACTAGAGGAAAATGGTCTTAAAAAACTGGTAATAGGGCCCCCCTACAAACCACTTGAATCAGAATCTCTGCCAGTGGGGAGAGGCATTGCTTTTGCTTAGAAGCCCCCTCCAAGTGAGTCTAATGTGCAGCCACGATTGAGAACCAGTGGTCTAAATTTCCAACTTGGAGACACTTCGGTTCTAGGAAGAGTATTCAAGATATTAAGACACTGTTAAAAATTGGTTACTTAACATCCAGTGCTTTAATACTAAAGTGTTCCTGCAATAATGGGGATAAAGATTTTGATACAGCTAAAAATAACCTAAAAATAAAATTGAGGAAGCGGGGAAACTGGGATTGATACATACACATTACTATGTATAAAATAAATAACTGTTAATAATAGGGACCTCCTGTATATCACAGGGAACTCAATACTCTGTAATAACCTATATGAGAAAAGAATCTAAAAAAGAGTGGATCTATGTGATTCACTTTGCTGTAGACCTGAAATTAACAACACTGTAAATGAACTAAACTCCAATAAAAAATTTTAAAAATATAATTCAAAAGAGAAAGAGGGAGGGGACGTATGTATACCTATGGCTGATTTGTGTTGACATATGGCAGAAACCAACACGATATTGACACAATTATCCTTTAACTGAAATAAATAAATTTTTTTAAAACTATTTAATGTCATGAGACTCCCTCTTGGGGGTTGAGGGGCTGGGGAAAGAGAGAGAAAGGAAAAAAAACTAAAATGCCTCTGAGAAGGAGAGTGTAAGAGTGAAAAAAGAAATGATGTAACTCCAGCCTATATGCACATTTATTGACAGGAGGGGATTAGTAACTTAAGGGCCGTCTGAAGAGCTCATGGCAGTCATCCACTTCCCCTATGCCACAGCCACAACACTACGGTATTTCCCCAAGGAAATGGTGCAAGCTTTGCAAATGAACATTCGAAACACAGCTTTCTTACCCATAGTTGGTGCTCTTAATAAAGATTCACAAAACTTCTGTTCTCTGTACTCTCCTCCAACTCAAGCCTTCCACTAGAACTCCTGATTGTATCCCAACTCCTCTGAGAGGGAGCTTCACAATTATCCCTCTTTCTTTCTCTCACTGGAATCTTCAACTATTCCCTTCATCAGATTAGTCCATTCAGCTCATAAACATTCACAAGAATACCTCAAAAAAAAAAAAAAAAAAAAACCACTCCATCTGTTCTCCCTCCCCTTCAAACCACCAGCCTATCACCCTGCTTCCTTCATTGCAAACTGGATTGCTCCATTTCCATTCTCATTCCCTGATGAACCCCTTTTAATCTATTATTGGCCCCTCTACTCTTTTAAAATCACTTTCTTCAGAGTCACTAGTTATTTGCTTCTTTTGGCACATCTACTCTCCGCTGACCATCTAGAAATCTGTCCATCTTTCAGCTTCCATAGTTTACACTGTACAGGTGATCCAAGGCCCCACTGTCTCAGTGTCCTCTGCTACCTGCACTTCTTCCTGCCTCCAAATGAGAACACATCCAAAGGCTCAGTCCAAACATCAACTGTCAGGGCCCTTGTCCCCGCCAGCTGTCCTCAGTGACTGGTGAGGCTCTGCTGCCCCCACCTGGCCAACCCCATTCTAACCATTCCAGAGGTCCTCATAGGACCCCTACCTGGAAAAATGCCAGGGCATCTTAGCCATCTCTCACACACACCCCTGACATCTCGTTTCAACCTTCCTTTTCTAACCACTGAATAAGTTCAAACTGGATGCTCTGTCAACCTTTCAAAGTCTATGTCCCAAATTATACTCATCATTTTTCTCCAAAGATATTTCTCTATCCTCCATTCTTAAAATTTAACTAGACTCAAGGCTTACGAAGGATCTGTAACATCTTTCACCCTTTTAATATATCTTGTTATTGAGGAACCTCTGTTGAGACTCTTTTTAAAATCAGTCACTTTTTTTCCATGTCATTTACTCACCTTTCCAGACTCTAAAAGATTGCAACAGTCTTCTAATTGGATTTCCTTTGTTCAAAATCTTTGAAAGATTTTCTATTGTCCTTTTCTGGGGTAAAATATATGTTTCTAGAATATAAAACTGGATTTACAAAATCATGTTGCAACCAAAGGCAAGACTAGTAGCTATTACTAATCCACCTTTTTCATTATATTATACATGTATAAAAATACATTTTTCATTATAATATTGTATGTTATCCAATTTTTTTAACTGAAGGAAAAATTTTTAAATGATAAATTCAGACATATTTCAATTTCATAATGCCATTACATTTTTAATCTGCAGAAAGCAAAAGTAAAGTATATGAACAAATGCAAAAAGTAACTGTCCCTCAAGACAAGGCATTCTCCACCACCCCAAACTGAAATAATTTCACAATATGTGTTTTTCATGCTCACAAATTTAAGAGAAATAAACTCTATATTCATATACAGTTAGGTTCCAGCTTTATTGTTTCTTAACTATGTGACCTTGAACTAGAGGCTTAAGCTCTCTGGGTCTCAAATTTCCCTCTTTTAAAATGAGAATAATATCACGCCTCTAAAAATGTTACGTGTTTTAGTGATTTGATATGTAAAAGGGATTTAGACAACCTTGTCTACAGCACATAGAAAGTGCAAAAGGTGTTACGAATAACAATGGTGACATAAAATGATAGCCAGTTAAAACCGTGCATCTTAGTTTAAGGTTTTTAAACGTTTTGCTGCTTCAGAATGTAGTGGTCTTAGCGATATGAAACTTAAATGAACTGAAATGATATAATGCAAGTATACTATGACATCTAAAATTCTAAACCTGAGTTTGTGCCTGAACTCCTACAAGCATGATGGCTTTCTTTGAGCAACAAGAACAATTGTTCTTGGGGTGAGGATCTCCTATAAATCTGAACAGTGTTTACTCATGCAAGATAAATGTCGAGTATCTGTTGTTGTTCAGTCACTAAGTCGTGTCTGATTCTTTGCCACTCCATGAACTGCAGCAGGGCAGGTTTCTCTGTCCTTCACCATCTCCTGGACTTTGCTCAAACTCATGTCCATTGAGTCCATGATGCCAACCAACCATCGCATCCTCTGTCACCCCCTTCTCCTCCTATCCTCAATGTTCTCTAGCATCAGAATCTTTTCAAATGAGTCAGCGCTTCACATCAGGTGGCCAAAGTATTGGAGCTTTAGGATCAGTCCTGCCAATGAATATTCAGGATTGATTTCCTTTAGGGTTGACTGGTTTGATATCCTTGCTGTCCAAGAAACTCCTCAGAGTCTTCTCCAGCACCACAGTTCAAAAGCATCAATTCTTCGGCACTCAGCCTTCTTTATGACCCAACTCTCACATCCATACATGACTCCTGGAAAAACCATAGCTTTGACTAGGTGGACCTTTGTCAGCAAAGTGATTTCTCTGCTTTTTACTATGCTATCTAGGTTGGTTATAACTTGTCTTCCAAGGAGTCTTTTAATTTCATGGCTGCAATCACCATCTGCAGTGATTTTGGAGCCCAGAAAAATAAATTTTGACACTGTTTCCACTGTTTCCCCATCTATTGCCCATGAAGTGATGGGACCAGATGCCATGATCTTAGTTTTCTGAATGTTGAGCTTTAAGCCAACTTTTTCACTCTCCTCTTTGACTTTCATCAAGAGGCTTTTTAGTTCCTCTTTTTACTTTTTGCCATAAGGGTGGTATCCTCTGCACATCTGAGGTTACTGATATTTCTCCCGGCAATCTTGATTCCAGCTTGTGCTTCTTCCAGCCCAGTGTTTCTCATGATGTACTCTGTATAGACATTAAATAAGCAGGGTGACGACGTACTCCTTTTCCTATTTGGAACCAGCCTGTTGTTCCATGTCCAGTTCTAACTGTTGCTTCCTGACCTGCATACAGATTTCCCAAGAGACAGGTCAGATGGTCTGGTATTCCCATCTCTTTCAGAATTTTCCACAGTTTATTGTGATCCACACAGTCAAAGGCATAGTCAGTAAAGCAGAAATAGATGTTTTTCCGGAACTCTCTTGCTTTTTTGATGATCCAGCGGATGTTGGCAATTTGATCTCTGGTTCCTCTGCCTTTTCTAAATCCAGCTTGAACATCTGGAAGTTCTTGCTTCACATACTGCTGAAGCCTGGCTTGAAGGATTTTGTGCACTACCTTGGGAACATGTGAAATGAGCATAGCTGTATGGTAGTTTGAACATTCTTTGGCATAACCTTCTTTGGGATTGGAATGAAAACTGATGTTTTTCCAGTCTTGTGGCAATTGCTGAGTTTTTCAAATTTGTTGACATATTTAGTACAGCACTTTCACAGCATCATCTTTCAGGATCTGAAATAGCGCAACTGGAATTCCATCCCCTCCACTAGCCTGATTCATAATAATGCTCCTATGGCCCACTTGACTTCATAGTCCAGGATGTTTGACTCTAGATGAGTGACCACACCATCCTGGTTATCTAGGCCATTAAGACCTTTTTTGTTTAGTTCTGTGTATTCTTGCCATTTCTTCTTAACATCTTCTGCTTCTGTTAGATCTTTGCCATTTCTGTCCTTTATTGTGCCCATCCTTGCATGAAATGTTCCCTTCGTGTCTTCCTTTTTCTTGAAGAGATCTCTAGTCTTTCCCATTCTATTGTTTTCCTCTGTTTCTTTGCATTGTTCATCTAAGAAGGCTTTCTTAGCTCTCCTTGGTATTCTCTGGAACTCTGCATTCAGTTGGGGGTATCTTTTCCTTTCTTCTTTGTCTTTCACTTGTCTTCTTTTCTGTTATTTGCAAGGCTTCCTCAGACAACCACTTTGCCTTCTTTGATTTCTTTTTATTTGAGATGGTTTAGGTCACCACCTCCTGTACAATATTATGAGTATCTATAGACGGTCAGCATCAACAATGGGAACAGGACTGTTCGATCTTGTGTTTTGAAATCACTTGAATTGTTATTTATTCATGATGGCTATTATTTTACTGACAAATTAAATGAAAAATAGTGTTTAGTCTCTGTCTGCAATTTTGTAGCCATGAGGATTAAGGAACGAGGATCACTTATAGAATAAAGAGTGAGGAGCTGGATAATTCTGGAAACTACATAATTCTGAACCAATAATTTCTTAAAAATTAATTTCAAGACTGCAATAAGAGTGGTTAAACAAAGAAGTATCTGTTCTTCCTCCATAAAACCAGACTTCGGCAGTGAATGGTGATTGTATTTCTTTAAAATGTAACAGCAAGGCGAAACTAAGATGGCGGAGGAATAGGACGGGGAGAACACTCTCTCCCCAACAAATATACCAAAAGAACTTTTAAAGGCCGAGCAAACTCCAAAAAACAGGAACTGAATGCTGGCAGAGGACATCGGGCATCTGGAGAGGCGACCCATTGCCGACGTGAGGAGTAACAGTGAGGAAACCTAGACTCACCCACCAGAAAACCACACAAGCCTTCCCATCCAGGAAACTTCGACAAACCACGCATCCAACCCCTCCCATAGAGAGGAATCCCCACAATAAAGGGACAACACAGCAAGATAAACAAGATGAAAAGGCAGAGAAATACCCAGCAAGTAAAGGAACAGGATAAATACCCCCTAGACCAAACAAAAGACGAAGAGATAGGAAGTCTACCTGACAAAGAATTCCAAATAATGATAGTGAAAATGATCCAAAACCTGGAAAATAAGTTGGAGTTGCAGCTCAATAACCTGCAGGCAAGGATTGAGAAGATGCAGGTAAGCTTTAACAAGGACTTAGAAGAAATGAAAAAGAGGCAAAATACAATGAATAATGCAATAAATGAGATCAAAAACACCCTGGAGGGAACCAACAGTAGAATAACAGAGATAGAAGACAGAATAAGTGAGGTAGAAGACAGAATGGCAGAAATAAACGAAACAGAAAGGAAAAATGAAAAAAGAATTAAAAGAAATGAAGACAATCTTAGAGACCTCTGGGACAATATTAAACGCACCAATATTTGAATCATAGGAGTCCCAGAAGAAGAAGACAAAAAGAAAGACCATCAGAAAATTCTTGAAGAGATAATTGTAGAAAACTTCCCTAAATTGGGGAAGCAAATAGCCACTCAGGTCCAAGAAACACAGAGAATCCCAAATAGAATGAACCCCAAGCGGGACACCCCAAGACACATATTAATCAAATTGGCAAATATCAAATACAAAGACCAAATATTAAAAGCAGCAAGGGAGAAGCAAAAGATAACTCACAAGGGGAATCCCATAAGGATAACAGCTGATCTCTCAACAGAAACGCTTCAGGCCAGAAGGGAATGGCAAAACATACTTAAAGTCATGGAAGAAAACAATCTACAACCCCGACTACTCTACCCAGCAAGGATCTCATTCAAATTTGAAGGAGAATTCAAAATTTTCTCAGACAAGCAGAAACTGAGAGAATTCAGCAACACCAAACCAGCCCTCCAACGAATGCTAAAGGAACTTGCCTAGATAGGAAACACTGATGGGATAGATAATCTGGAACCCAAAACAATAAAATAAATGGCAGCGAGATCATACTTATCAATAATTACCTTAAATGTAAACAGGCTGAATGCCCCAACCAAAGATTGGCCGATTGGATACAGAAACAAGACCCCTATATGTGTTGTCTACAAGAGACCCACCTCAAACCTAGGGACACATATAGACTGAAAGTTAAAGGCTGGAAAAAGATATTCCATGCAAATAAAGACCAAAAGAAAGCAGGAGTGGCAATACTCATATCTGATAAAGTAGACTTTAAAATAAAGGCAGTGAAAAGAGATAAAGATGGTCATTACATAATGATCAAAGGATCAATCGAGGAAGAAGAAATAACAATTATAAATATTTATGCACCTAACATAGGAGCTCCACAATATGTAAGGCAAATGCTAACAAATATGAAAGGGGAAATCAACAACAACACAATAATAGTGGGAGACTTTAATACACCACTCACACCAATGGATAGATCAACTAGACAGAAAAGTAACAAGGAAATTCAAACTTTAAATGAAACAATAGACCAACTAGACCTAATTGATATCTATAGGTCATTCCACCCCAAAACAAGGAATTTCACCTTTTTCTCAAGTGCACACGGGACCTTCTCCAGGATAGATCACATCCTGGGCCATAAATCTAACCTTGATAAATTCAAAAATATTGTAATCATCCCAAGCATCTTTTCTGACCACAATGCAGTGAGATTAGATATCAACTACAGGAGAAAACCTCTCAAAACTTCCAACATATTGAGGCTCAACAACACACTGCTGAATAACCAACAAATCGCAGAAGAAATTAAAAATGAAATTCAGTTATGCATGGAAATGAATGAAAATGAAAACACAACAGCTCAAAACCTATGGGACACTGTGAAAACAATGCTAAGGGGAAAGTTCATAGCAATATAAGCTCACCTCAGGAAACAAGAAAAAAATCAAATAAATGACCTTACTTTACACCTAAAGCAACTAGAAAGGGAAGAGATGCAGAAGCCCAGGTCTAGTAGAAGGAAAGAAATCTTAAAGATCAGGGCAGAAATAAATGCAAAGGAA
>ML661346.1:8123725-8390159 GCA_007570785.1 Antilocapra americana | reverse complement strand
CAGAGTGAAGTAAGCCAGAAGCAAAAACAACAATACAGTATATTAACACATATATATGGAATTTAGAAAGACGGTAACGAGAACCCAACATGGGAGACAACAAAAGGAACGCAGATGTATAGAATAGACTTGTGGACTTTGTGGATGAGGGTAAGGGTGGGATGAGATGGGAGAAGGGCATTGAAGCATGTTAATTGTCATGTGTCTAATCAATCGCCAGCCCAGGATTGATGCTCGGGACTGGTGCAGCGAGATTTCCCGGGGGGGAGGGAGGAGGGAGGGGGGTTCTGGAGGGGAAGCATATGTAAACCCATGGTGATATCATGACATTGTATGGCAAAAACAATAAAAAAATAAATAAATAAATAAAAATAAAATGTAACAGCAAATATCATATAGGTGTTAGAATTCAACTCAAGTTTTAGAACAAATCATAAATTTATTTTAGTCATTGCTTAACTGAACTCTAAATGGCCTTGCAGATTGTACAATAATGTTTTTAAGCAGATGAGATTATTTTAAAATGGACATATGCTGGAATTATAGCCTCTTTCAAGAATGTGATACCATGTGCGGTCAGTCATGAAATATCCATTTCAGTTAGATCAGATAGGGTCTACATTAACACAAATTTTAAGAAGAAAAAGAACATAGGGAGGGGACATGTGTGTACCTATGGCTGACTCATGTTGATATATGGCAAAAGGCATGATATTATAAAGTCATTATCCTTCAATTAAAAATAAATTTTAAAAACCAGTAACACCCACAGGAGGTATCAACACTGTATTCCAACTGAGGTCCTACTGCTGCTGAAAATCTGAGGGTATGGAAAGCTCAAGAAGGAAAGTTTAAGAGACTACATGAAGGAAGACGAGACTAGCAAGGAGAAATTAGGGGACACACCCACCAAATCAACTTGAGATGAAAGAAAGTACAACATTAAGTGTCAAAGTATGAATCTTAGTCCTTGGACTTGATAAGAAAGGGGCTTAAAACAAATGGGCCTGGAACTGGAGCTTCCAAAACTTATGGTTGATGGGACATAATCAGATTAGCAGAAGAAGGAAAGATGCAACTTTATTTTTTTTAATTTAATTTATTTATTTTAATTTTCTTTACATTATCGTGTTGGTTTTGCCATACATTGACATGAATCTGCCATGGGTATACATGTGTTCCCCTACCAGAACCCCCCTCCCTCCTCCCTCCTGATTCCCTCCCCCTGGGTCATCCCGGTGCACCAGCCCTGAGCATCAGACCTGGGCTGGCAATTGATTTCACCTATGATGATTAACATGTTTCAATGCCGTTCTCCCATATTATCCCACCCTTACTCTCTCCCATAGAGTCCAAAAGACTGTTCTATACTGTTCTATACATCTGCGTCTCTTTTGCTGTCTCGCATACAGGGTTCTCGTTACCATCTTTCTAAATTCCATATATATGCGTTAGTACACTGTATTTTTGTTTTTCCTTCTGGCTTACTTCACTCTGTATAATAGGCTCCAGTTTCGTCCACCTCAGTAGAACTGATTCAAGTGAATTCTTTTTAATGGCTGAGTAATATTCCATTGTGTATATGTACCACAGCTTTCTTATCCATTTGTCAGTTGATGGGCATCTAGGTTGCTTCCATGTCCTGGCTATTGTAAACAATGTGGCGATGAACATTGGGGTACACGTGTCTCTTTCAGTTCTGGTTTCCTCGGTGTATATGCCCAGCAGTGGGATTGCTGGGTCATATGGCAGGACTATTTGCAGCTTTTTAAGGAACCTCCACACTGTTTTCCATAGTGGCTGTACTAGTTTGCATTCCCACCAACAGTGTAAGAGGGTTCCCTTTTCTCCACATCCTCTCCAGCATTTATTGCTTGTAGATTTTTGGATGGCAGCCATTCTGACTGGTGTAAAGTGGTACCTCATTGTGGTTTTGATTTGCATTTCTCTGATAATAAGTGATGTTGAGCATCTTTTCACGTGTTTGTTAGCCATTTTTATGTCTTCTTTGGAGAAATGTCTGTTTAGTTCTTTGGCCCACTTTTTGATTGGGTCATTTGTTTTTCTGGAATGGAGCTGCAGGAGTTGTTTGTATATTTTTGAGATTAATTGTTTGTCCGTTGCTTTGTTTGCTATTATTTTCTCCCACTCTGAAGTCTGCCTGTTCACCTTGCTTTTAGTTTCCTTTGTTGTGCAGAAGCTTTTCATTTTAATTAGGTCCCATTTGTTTATTTGTGCTTTTATTTCCAATATTCTGGGAGGTGGGTCATAGAGGATCCTGCTTTGGTATATGTCAGAGAGTGTTTTGCCTATGTTTTCCTCTAGGAGTTTTATAGTTTCTGGTCTTATGCTTAGATCTTTGATCCATTTTGAGTTTATCTTTGTGTATGGTGTTAGAAAGTGTTCTAGTTTCATTCTTTTACAAGTGGCTGTCCAGTTTTCCCAGCACCACTTGTTAAAGAGGTTGTCTTTTCTCCATTGTATATTCTTGCCTCCTTTGTCAAAGATAAGATGTCCATAGATGCGTGGATTTATCTCTGGGCTTTCTATTCTGTTCCATTGATCTATATTTCTGTCTTTGTGCCAGTACCATACTGTCTTAATGACTGTGGCTTTGTAGTATAGCCTAAAGTCAGGCAGGTTGATTCCTCCAGTTCCATTCTTCTTTCTCAAGATTGCTTTGGCTGTTCGAGGTTTTTTGTATTTCCATACAAATTGTGAAATTATTTGTTCTAATTCTCTGAAAAAGACCTCTGGTAGCTTGATAGGAATTGCATTGAATCTATAGATTGCTCTGGATAGTATACTCATTTTCACTATATTGATTCTTCCAATCCATGAACACGGTATATTTCTCCATCTATTTGTGTCCTCTTTGATTTCTCTCATCAGTGTTTTATAGTTTTCTACAACTTTGAAATGTGAGAACCTATTTGCAGGGCAGGAATAAAAACGTAGACACAAAAAATGGTCTTGTGGACATGGGAGGGTGGCAGAAGAGAGTGGGATGAATGGAGAGAGGAGCATGGACATACATACACCACCATGTGTAAAACAGAGAGCTAGCGGGAAGATCCTGTATAGCACAGGACGCTCAGCTCACTGCTCTGGGATGACCTAGACAGGTGGGACTGGGTGTGGCGGGTAGGAGGGAGGCTCAGAAGAGAGGAGATTATGTATCCTTAAAGTTGATTCATGTTGTTGCAGATCAGAGACTAACACAATATGGTAAAGCAATTATCCTCCAATTAAAAACGAATTTAAAATTGAAAAGATAGGGAAAATGTATACATACATAGCTGATTCACTTTGTTGTACAGCAAAAACTAATATAACACTGTAAAGCAATTACAGTCCAATAAAAAAGTAGAAAAACAGAAAAAATGAAATAAGGGGGAAAATATAAAGAGGGAAAGGATAAAAAAGAACATAACTCTAGTTTTCCTTTATGGATATATGATGGAATTATAGCCTTTTTCAAGAACTATGGCAGGATAAATATTCCACAGAGAATCTACTTTGGTATATACAGATATATTATACTAAATAAAATTTTTTGCTCACAAGTACTCTATTTAAATATATTCATAAATGCATAGTAAATCAGTTTTTAATATACTAATTTCAGTCCAGAACTATTATAAATTAAATTCAGACACCATTAAAGTGGGGGACTTCAAACCTTGGGCAGTGATTCTTCATTTTTATTCCATGTAGCACATTTCTAATAAGTCCATAAAAAGGCCATTCAAGATGCCCAGGGAAGAATCTAACCTGAGCACACAGAACATCTTCCATAGTCTTCCTGCTAAAGAACCTATATAGAATTTCAAGAAGATGGGCCTGAGGGAAGAATGATGTGTCCAGCAGGCAAATTTATCCTAAATGGGTGCTTAATGTGGTGCCTAAATTGGTGCCTAAGTGATAACGTGCTCACTAACCACCTGGATTTCTTATTAAAGTGCAGACTCTGATTCAGTCATCCTGGGGATGGCCCTGAGATTCTGCATCTCCAGCAAGCTTGCAGAATGATGCTGATGATGCCCACTTTAAGAAGCAAAGTCCTAAACCATAATCCATATCACAAGCAAACAGAGAATGACATTTTACTTCCCCAACCTTCATCTTCTTGTTTAGACATATATAATGTGGAGATTTTAGCTAACTTGGAAACATTTTACATTTCTCCAAATTGAAGTTCTATTTAGAATATTTTCATTGCCCTCAAAAAGAAGTGGCATGAGAAACAAAGAGAAAGAATAATTACTCTTTAAATTTTTTTTAAATTAAAATATCATCTGAAGGGATAACATAAATCATTGAGAGCAGAGAAAAGCAAAAAGAAGGCTTGAGTAGGATAACCTTGAGTTAAAGAGCCAAGGCAGGAGAGTAAAGGGCATTACAGAGGGAAGATGAATCAGTCCAGCCTCAGAGGTATTGCCGTCAGGGGTGGGGCTGGCCCAGCCTCCGTGGGTAACCTTGGTATGGGGTATGGGGGAGATTAAGTCTTAAGTACTTAGGGCTCAAAGTATTCACAGAGGCCTACAGTTGCCTAATCAAATTGCTCTTATGCCTTTGGATCAGTGTTACATTACCCCACAGGGAATTTAAACACAACATAAACATGTATTTAAATGAACTTAGAAGAAAGCTTGCTGTCCCGTCTCCCGTTTTAATTAGATATGTCTTATATAAGAAACATATACATGCAGACTCTGTGGTTTTCCTGGCCAGGCTACAGCCCTAAGTAAATCCACTACTGCATTATTTTGTTTGCTTTTTTCCCTTAATTAAGTTTTTAAAGTTTCCTTAGCTCTCTGTGTGGCTGCTTCAGCTTAGGCAGCCGGGTTTGTGGCGAAGGGTTAGGAGAGCACAGAACCAGCCTCCTCCTCATAGGCCCTTCCTCCAGCACAGCTCAATAGGAAACCAAGAGAAAAAAGAGGGCAAAACCTCCCAATTGTGCAATGCGTGCCCTTCACGGAACCCCCCTCATTTCACCTAAGAAAAGCCCATTATTTTCCAACCATATTGACAGAGTGGGAGACACTCAAAACCCTTAACATCAAGTACACGAACAGCCTTCTAAGGCTTATAGAAAACAAGGACAGTGTCCAATTTTCTAGTACCAATGTACTAGTATATTTCACTGGCCTCCGCGTTATCTTCACCACAGATCTCTGGCCTGGAGGCTCCTCTGCAGACCAATTTCAGAGGCTGTAATCACGTCTCAGCAAACGCACAGGGCTCTGACTTCTTTTGTTCAAGTCTCAGCCAGGAAGACAAGGCCTGACGGATGGTCACACGCTGAACAGCTGCTGGATGATTAACAGAAGACTGAATGGCCTCAAAACGTCATTTGAGTTTTTGCCTGCCTTTTTGTTGTGGCTTTTGTTTTGAGTTTTAACATTAGACTTGAAATGAACACTGCTAAAACAGAGAGCAAAAATGAACACGTGTATAATATGAATTGTTTGCTGATATAGCAGGCTCCAAATGTGTGATTAAGTGAATGGTGACTCACATATAATATAGGTATAAATTTACATGTCATGTTTATGTCTTAAGGCTATAGCAGAGAAGAAGACTTAATAAATCTATATGGCTGTGTGCATGCTAAATCACTCCAGTCGTGTCAGACTCTTGGCAACCCCATGGACCATAGCCTGCCAGGCTCTTCTGTCCATGGGATTCTCCAGGCAAGAATACTGGAGTGGATTGCCATGCCCTCCTCCAGAAGATCTTCCCAACCAAGGGATTGAACCCATGTCTCTTACATCTCCTGCACTGGCAGGTGAGTTCTTTACCACTGGTGCCTCATAGGAAGCCCATAAATCTATACAGTATTCTTTAATTTACGCTTCTGTTCTTCAAGTTATGCACTTGGTTTAAACAAATTAGAATTTATACATGAACAAAGATAGATATAGAAAAGAAGACTACAAGAAATATGAAAGTGTTAGTCACTCAGTCATGTCCAGCTCTTTGCGATCCCATGGACTGTAGCCCACCAGGCTTCTCTGTCCATGGAATTCTCCAGGCAAGAATACTGGAATGGGTAGCCATTTCCTTTTCCAGGGGATCTTCCCAAGCCAGGGATCAAGCCCAGGTTTCCTGAAGTACAGGCAGATTCTTTACCATCTGAGCCACCAGGGAAGCCCATAGAAAAAATACACTTACATGACAAAAGTGATTACCTTTGAAAGGTAAAATTACACGTGATTCTTTCCATTATGTGTTTCTTCTCCTCTCCCCCTAAATTTTTGAGCCATTTAAAACAAAACCAAGCAAACATAAAAGACTGTTCCACAAGCAGAACCATGATTAATGATTTCTCTTATTGATACTTGTTCCACAACTATTTTACACAGATTACTTAATTCAGTCATTCAACACAATTGATTAGGAATCTCCTATGTCCCAGGCACTGTGCTTGGCATGAGAATACACCATTATACATACATGTTTTTATCAAACAAGTATTAGCCAAATGCTCTTCACCAACCTACGGAAAGGTGTCAGAAATGTAGGCTCCAAGTTACACCTGGTCCTCTAATAAATTTCTCCTTATTCTCCACCATTCTTTATTTTTTAAATTTTTAATTGGAGGATAATTCCTTTACAATCGTTATGCTGGTTTCTCCTGTACAACAATGAAAATCAGCCATATGTGTGTGTGTGTGTGTGTGTGTGTGTGTGTGTGTGTATCCCCTTGCTCTAAAGCCTCCCTCTCCACCTTTTCTTAATGTCACTGAGAGCAGACTCACTCTAAGGAAACTTTTTTTATCACTTTGTTCTGATCTTTAGTGAAAATAATGTCACTTGGTACTGCCAATGTAACTGCCTTTAGCCATGAAAACAGAAATGTACAGGCCTCGTGTCCATCTTTCTATGGCTTTGTGCCAAGAATCAGTAATGGTACAGCAATCCCCACACCCCTCTGCGGCAGGGGCATGCTTGAAGAGACGTCCACAGGACGTCCCCCTGCTCCTCTCCCTTCTGAAGACACTCATATTTAGGAAGCCCCAACGAAGGCTCTGTGAGACCAGGCTCATCAAACAGGATAAACAAAAACTGATTAAACGCTCAAAGACCAAAGTCTGGAAAAGATGCTTAGCTAGTTAAATACAGATCTTCAAAATGGAACTTTTGTGTATGCCCCAGGTTCCAGAAGAAACCACTGTGATTAACAACTTCCAGCTAACATTTAAATTCTAATGTAGCTAAGTGGTGTGCCTTCACTGTCTAGGTGTAGCGTGTTATTTAAAAACATCTGCTGCCAAGCCCACCCTGCTGCTTTCCACAACAGACAGCATATTAAAAACATTTCTGGAACGGGCATTCACGGTCCTTCACACACTGATGAAAACTCTTGTTCCTCACACTCTGAGTCTGCATGACCTTTCACTCCAGTCAACCTGCATGACTAGAGAGTCCTAGAACATGCCTCTCTCTTTCCCTTGTCTCATAATCTCAAAAGATTTCTTTTCTCCAGTCTCTCCATTCTTCAGGTGACATTTATTTCTTAATGAAGACTTCTTAATGAGAACTCCTTAAGAGGACTTGAACCTCCAGATTGCCCCCTACCTTGGACTCCACTGTGCTTCTCTCCATAGAGCTCATGAGGCCCTGCATGGGACTAAGGGGTAAAAGGTTGGGATTGGGTGAGACTGTCAGTTCAGTCCCCAGTCCACACACTCTCAGAGCATCTTCTCTCTCCAGCTCCTTACCACTCAGTACTGTGGGTTTGGTTTGGCTTATCTTTAGCCTGCATAAGGCAGCCCATCTAACAGAGAGCTTAGATGGAGCTTCAGTGGGAAGCAGGGTCCTTTGTGTTACAGAGCATGTGATGGGTAACCAAGGAAATGTTAAATAATCATTTTATAAACTCATGCCTCTTTAACTTTTCAAGACTGAGTCTACTCATCCAAGTAGACTTCGTGTTCCTTGGAGACAAGTATCATCTCATACTCCCTTTTATCTCTCAGGTTCCCAAGGCAATACTCTGCATATTTTTGGTGCTCAACAGATAAGTGCTTCTTGATGTTTTTATTCAATACTATCAATGACAAAGTTGTCCCATAGAAATACTCATGACAGTTTCACAGAACTAGAGCAACTAATCCTAAAGTTTATAGGGAACCATGAAAGACTAAGTTTATATGGAATGATGAAACAATAGAATGGGAAAGGCTAGAGACCTCTTCAAAAAAAATTAGAGATACCAGGGAACACTTCATGCAAAGATGGGCTCGATAAAGGACAGAAATGGTATGGACCTATCAGAAGCAGAGGATATTAAGAGGAGGTGACAAGAATACATAGAACTATACAAAAAAGATCTTAATGACTCAGATAACAATGATGGTGTGATCACTAACTTAGAGCCAGACATCCTGGAATGCGAAGTCAAGTGAGCCTTAGGAAGCATTACTATGAACAAAGCTAGTGGAGGTGATGGAATTCCAGTTGAGCTATTTCAAATCCTAAAAGATGATGCTGTGAAAGTGCTGCATTCAATATGCCAGCAAATATGGAAAACTCAGCAGTGGCCACAGGACTGGAAAAGGTCAGTTTTCATTCAATCCCAAAGAAAGGCAATGCCAAAGAATGTTCAAACTATCGCACAACTGCACTCATCTCACATGCTAGCAAAGTAATGCTCAAAATTCTCCAAGCCAGGCTTCAGTAGTACATGAATCATGAACTTCCAGATGTTCAAGCCGGTTTTAGAAAAGGCAGAGGAACCAGAGATCAAATTACCAACATCAGTTGAATCATCAAAAAAGCAAAAAAGTTCCAGAAAAACATTTACCTCTGTTTTATTGACTATGCCAAAGCCTTTGACTGTGTGGATCACAACAAACTGTGGGAAATTCTTAAAGAGATGGGAATACCAGACCACCTGACCTGCCTCCTGAGAAATTTGTATGCTGGTTAGGAAGCAACAGTTAGAACTGGACATGGAACAACAGACTGGTTCCAAATTGGGAAAGGAGAATGTAAAGGCTGTATATTGTCACCCTACCTATTTAACTTATATGCAGAGTACATCATGCAAAATGCTGGGCTGGATGAAGCACAAGTGGAATCAAGACTTCTGGGAGAAATCTCAATAACCTCAGATATGCAGATGACATCACACTTATGGCAAAAAGTGAAGAACTAAAGAGCCTCTTGATGAAAGTGAAACAGGAGAGTGAAAAGTTGGCTTAAAACTCAACATTCAGAAAACTAAGACCATGACATTTGGTCCCATCACTTCATGGCAAATAGATGGGGAAACAATGGAAACCATGACAGACTTTATTTTGGGGGCTCTAAAATCACTGCAGATGGTGACTGAAACCATGAAATTAAAAGATGCTTGCTCCTTGGAAGAAAAGTTACGACCAACCTAGACAGCATATTAAAAAGCAGAGATATTACTCTGCCAACCAAGTTCCATCTAGTCAAAGCTATGATTTTTCCAGTAGTCAGTGTGGATGTGAGAGCTGGACTATAAAGAAAGCTGAGTGCCGAAGAATTGATGCTTTAGAACTGTGGTGTTGGAGTAGACTCCTGAGAGTCCCTTGGACTGCAAGGAGATCCAACTAGTCCCTCCTAAAGGAAATCAGTACTAAATATTCATTGGAAGGACTGATGCTGAAGCTGAAACTCCAATACTGTAGCCACCTGATGTGAAGAGCTGACTCATTGCAAAAGACCCTGATGCTGGGAAAGGTTGAAGGCAGGAGGAGAAGGGCATGACAGGGGATGAGATGGTTGGATGGCATCACCGACTAGATGGACATGAGTTTGAGTAAACTCCGGGAGTTGGTGATGGACAGGGAAGCCTGGCGTGTTGCAGTCCACGGGGTTGCAAAGAGTCGGACATGACTGAGTGACTGAACTGATGAAAGACTCAAAATTGCCAAAGCCGTTCTGAGGAAAAAGAGCAAAGCAGGTGGCATAACTCTCCCAAACTTCAGACAGCACCACAGAGTTACAGCAGTCAAACCAGTGCGGAACTGGCACAAAAACAGACACAAGGACCAATGAATCGGAGTAAAGAGACCAACAGTAAACTCACACACCTGTGGACAGCTAGTCTTTGACAAAGGAGGCAAGAATACTTGATGAAGAAAAGGCAGTCTCTTTACGAAGTGATGTTGGGAAAGCTGGACTGCCACATGTGAATCAGTGAGAATAGAACACTTCCTCATTCAGAAAAGTAAATGCAAAATGGCTTAAACATTTACACATAAGACATGACTCCATAAAACTCCAAAAAGAGAACACGGCAAAACATTCTGTGACATAAATCATACCAATGTTTTCTCAGGTCAGTCTCCCAAAGCAATAGAAATAAAAACAAAAATAAACAAATGCGACATAATCAAACTTATCAGCTTTTGCATAGCAAAGGAAATCATAAACAAAATGAAAAGACAGCCTACAGAATGGGAGGAAATATTTGCAAACAATGTGATCAACAAGGGCTTAATGTCCAAAATATACAAACAGCTCAAATAATTCAGTAGTCAGAAATAAAAAAAAAGGCAAAAAGTGAGCAGAAGACCTAAATAGACATTTCTCCAAAGAAGACACACAGATGGCCAATAGGAAAAGATGCTCATCACTGCTAATTATTAGAGAAATGCAAAGCAAAACTACAATGAGCTATCACCTCACACCTGTCAGAATGGCCATCATCAAAAAGTCTAATAAATGCTGAAGAGTGTGTAGAGAAAAGGGAGCCTCTCACATTACTGGTGGGAATGTCAACTGCTGGAGCCACTATGGAGCCACTATAGAAATCAGTATATAAATTCCTTGGGAAACTAAAAACAGAGTTGCCATATGATCTAGCCATCACACTCCTGGGCATATATCCAGACAAAACTACAACTCTAAAAGATATATGTACCTTTATGCTCACACCAGCATTATTTACAATAGACAAGGCATAGAAACAATCTAAATGTCCATCAACAGATGAATGGATAAAGAAGATGTGGTGTGTGTATATGTGTGTGTGTGTGTGTGTGTGTGTGTGTGTGTGTGTGTGTGTGTGTGTGTAGCGGAGTATTACGCAGCCATTAAAAATAATGAAATCAAGCCATTTGCAGCAACACTGAAAGACCTAGAGATTTATCATACTAAGCTAAGTAAGTCAGAAAGAGAAAGACAAATACCATATATCACTTATATGCTGAACCAAAAATATGACACAAATGAGCATATATATAAAACAAAACCGACGCATAGAAAAGACTTGTGGTTGCTAAGATGGCTAGGGTCGGGGAGGGGAGGATTGGGAGTTGGGGATTAGCAGACGCACAGCATTATACACAGAATGGATGAACACCAAGGTTCTACTGTGCAGCACAGGGAACTGTATTCAATATCCTATGATAAGCCATAATAGAAACGAATGTGCGTCTGTATGTGTGTGTATAACTGAGTCACTTCGCTGTAGAGCAGAAATTAAACCCAACACTGTAAATCAATTATAATTCAATATAGTTTTTTAAAAAAGAAATACCACAAAGTAAAAGAAAACCCCTCGTAAATCTGGAGCTGATCAGCTATCTGGCTTCACTCCTTTTGGACCCTCAGCCAGACCCCTTTTACAGTCTCAATACGCTCAAACTGTACATGGGTGCAGTGGGTCAGAAGAGAATGAAGAGGGCACAGTATCTTCATTGTAATCATACCTCCTGCTAGCATTTCTATGTGGACTCTGTAACTCCATGATAATTTAGAGACGACTTATTGTCCCTACTTCTATCCTCACTTCTCCCTTATAGAAATCTCACATTTTAACTGAACACCTAGTTGCCAAGCTGATATCATCCTGTCTAGTTCTCCTTATACTTAGGGAGAGGCACATGCCTAAATTCCAGCTACGATACAATTTCAGATCCAGCGGCCACCCAGTTTGCTGAAACTCTTGTGCTGAAGCCCTGGGATGCCATGTTAAGAAGTTCCACCTGTGGCCACCACGCTGTAAAGAAGCCCAAAGTAAACCTCCACAGTGAGTCCACAGGGAAAGGCCTCCAGGACTATAGGAAGAGACAGATGACTGGCTAGCTTCCAGATGTTCTAATTTTCTACTATTCCAGCTCCAACCACTGTCTAACTATAATCAGATGAGAAATTCTGAGCCAGAAAGTACCTGGCTGAGCCCTTCTTGAATTGCTATCCCACAAAACCCACAAAATATTATAAAATATGTTGTTATTTTAAGCCATCAAGTTTTGGGGGTAGTTTGTTACACAGCATAGATAACTAGAACAGTCATCTGAAGTACAGAGCTCACTACCTAATTCTGCCGGAGCCATGAGGGAAAAAGAATTTCTGGGCCGAAGCCTTGCAGCCTTGCTGCCTGAGAATTTCCACATACAGACCACAGGGTTTGGAGGTAAGATGCTTAGCTGTTACTCTTTTTTTGCTCCAACTTGCCTAAAGAGGATGGATTTCAGCAATTCACCCGAATTTTAATTTTTTTTATTCCACGTCTACAAAGAGCCTAAGGAGCTTTTAGGAAGGCTGTGAGGATCAACAGGACACAGGAGGAACAATACCCCCAAGGCAAGTGTTCAGTAAACGTCACTGTGGCTTCACATCCTCACGCCCACTTATCTGATCAAACAACAGTTTGATGAGCAGACCGTCCTGTAGTACATCTCCACAGACTCAAATAGAATCAGTGAACCCCCCGTTCAACTCAATGTCAGTTACCTTCTGATTACAGACGGTCGGCACAAACCCTTCCCATCCTAAAGGCTGCTTCCCATTCCAAATCTCTGTTCTGCAACTCCACCGTGGGGCTTCCCCGGTGGATCAGTGGTGAAGAATCCTGCCAATGCAGGAGACATGGGTTCAATCCCCAGGTCGGGAAGAGCCCCCCAGAAAAGGAAACGGCAACCCACTCCAGTAGTTTTGCCTGGAGAATCCCATGGACAGAGGGGTCTGGCAGGCTACAGTCCATGGCGTTGCAAAGAGTCAGACACGACTGAAGCCACTCAACAACAACAAAGCAGGAGGCAGGTCCCAGGGGTTTTCGATGGGTGAAACAGTAGAATAAGTCTTCTCTCTAAAGGACCTCTTTGTCTCAGCTTTGCTCTCTGTGAGATCTCAGGGAACACACATGGTCAGGACCATTTCTTCCAGCATCACACTTCTTTTCAAAATTCCTCTTTGGGCAGCCAGCAAGTCTCATATAATCCCTCTGGAAATAGTTCTTTTCACTGAGAATAATCACCCTGCCAATGAGGAAGGGAAGGACACATCACAGTGTCCCAGGAAAGCCTCGTCTGAGGCCATCGTTTGATGTCAGTCCTAGCATGGTATGGGGACTACTGGAGGAAAATAGTGCTTTGATATAGAAATCAGGGTCTGTGGCTTCCCAGCATGGGTGGCCAGCCAACCAGGCGGGCAGCAACTGTGGGGACAGTTCTCAACGTAGGTTGCTTCTAATGTTCAATGGTTAAAGGAAAATATTGAAAATTAATTATTTTTACTGTATATTTCAATATTTATCCTGCCCGTACCCAGACAGAAGCAGAACCAGAAATAGCTACTACCCTAACAGCTAAAATTGAGACTACTTTCTGAAAGATACATGTCTAAACTTCTACACATATGCAAAATGAATCATTCAATCATTATAATTTTTGAGTAAAATTCTTGAACAAGCTATTTATTAACAGTAAGGCCAGCCAAGCTCAATATTTTTGAAAAGAGAAAGATGGGCACAGATCATTGATACTACACTAATTAGGATTCTGGAAATTTAATTAAATACTTATGTTGAATCAGAGAAATTGATTTTGATTGCATGAATATAAACTGATAACATCCCATAGAAAGATATAAAGGTAGAAAGACAGGCTGTATTTCATAGGCTATGTTTTGAGTAACATTTTCCTCATTTTTCAAATCACTTTCCACAACCCCATTTTTTTGCCAGAGTAGGAACACAAAGAAATTTTGTTTCTGGTTTCAATTTTTAAAAATCTAATGTGAACCAAAACTCGATGCTAAAGGCTACTTTGCCTTTCATTTTTAGAAGTATTAAAAACACTAATTGTTGGACATATGAAAAGATATACGTTTTTGAAAAGATTAATGGATTCAAAGCAATTTTTAAATCAGCCTTTTTCCTACGATGATAATTCTTAAGTGTTTCAGGCTTTTTAATGGAAGCTTTCAGAGCTGTAGCCTGAGTCACTTAATTTCTGTTAACAGATCTGTCCTGGCTTCTTATTGGCATTTATTCTTGTGCCACCCACGTAGAACTCCAAATGTGGCTCCAAGGACTGCTGAGCTGTGAACACTCTATTTGTGTAATTCTGCCAATGACCACCCTTAAACCTCAGAAGAATCAAAGGAAAGCAAAGATATGCTGAAATGTTAAAAAAAAAAAATTTTTTTTGAGCACACCAGCAAGAATGTGAGTTCTCCTATACTGTACCCTGTCAAAAAGGGCTCCTAAGGGTCAGGACCACCAATGCACAGCTTTTAGCTGTGAGGGCACGATCTGTGGCAAAGTTGTCTATGCATCTGTACCAGCCTGCCCAAGGCTCCACACAGAAACCATGACCAACCACAGCCGAAAGAGGAAGCCCTCACTTGGTACAAAGAATAGGCAAATTGTGAGCCCTGGATCCAAATGCCTTCTTTTACCTTTCTCTTCCTTAAATAGGGTTTGTGTCTATGTGTGTGAGTGCACGCGAGCACACGTGCGTCTGTGCATACACATGCTTTGTACTTTAAAGCAGAATAAAAAGACATCAGACAGTAAGGCTTTCCTACTCAGCAACTATGGATTGAGCAAAAGCTAAACAAAAAGAATATAGTAGTCATTTGAACCTTAAGTATCAACTTTCTTGCCAACATCACTAACACTAAAAGCTTTGTTTCATTTTGATTTCAATTTGTAGGTTCAGTTTTATTCAGAGCTCCTGAATTAAAGCGAGGGTAACATCAGTTAATTATAAGTTAATTTTGACATAATCTGGAATAAATTAGATGATTGCTTGATTCACATAAATATATTGTAATCATAAATTGAGACTGTGGACTTTGAAGGGACCTTCGAAATTATTTCCTATCTAAACCTGTTATTTTAGAGATGAAAAAAATACCGAGGTCCATTGTGATTAAGTGACCTGCCCAAGGTCATACAGCTAATTAGAAGTTGAGTAAGAACTAGATTCCATGTCTCCAGCTTCCCCATCTGCTGTTTGATTTTTCCATTACATATCAACTTTTGATTAGTCCTAGTAAGAGTCAGCAGTGACCTGGATTAAACAAAACAGCAAATCAACTTGGTGTTCCCTTTCCTTGTTCCCGGGCTCCTTCAATTTTTTTGTTTTTTGGCTACACTGGGCCTTTGCTGTGCCTCATGCTTTCTCTAATTACAGCAAGGGGGGGTGCTTCTCTAGTTGTGGCATGCAGGGTTAGCTGCCCCACGGATGTGGAATTAGCTCCCCGACCAGGGATCAAACCCATGTCCTTTGCATTGGAAGGTGGACTCTTAACTACTGGACCACCAGAGAAGTCCCTGGGGTTATTTTAATTTGTTTGTTTAATCATTTTTATATCCTGCCCAGTATCTAACACAGTACAGGTTTTCGGCAAAAATGTGTTCAGTTACATTCACAGGATAATTCAGGGATATAAACTGAGATATCTTTTGAGGAGCAGCAAATTAATGTTACCATTAGCATTATAAATGGTGAATGAAGGAAGGCTGCCAGCCAGATGGAGAATGATGGAGGAAGCTGATCTGGAATTTACATTTTCCATCTCTACACCACAAAGAATATACTTCATGGAGGCCACAGAGATTTAACAGAAAAAATACAGACAGCACTATTACTTATATTATGCGAACAAGCCATTCCTTTTTCTCATTATCCTTCTCAATAATTGCTCATAAATCACATTCTAACACAAATAACGCCCATAATCTGTTCTTCTTTCTCAGATACACCCTAAGTCTCATCTCCCCACTCTGGACAGTACCACAGTCATGAAGATTCAAAGTAGGCTACTAATTTAACTTGCAGAAGAAGAGGTATCATATATTATAAAATGCATCTGAGCTGGAATTTTGAGACGTTTTCTAGTCCTGACCTGTCAATAATAAGCTGTGTGACTCTATACCAGTAGTGCACATCCACTGGGATCCCCCATCTTCCTTCCAACTTTAAAATCCTAAGACTCAATATCCTTTCTTAAGGAATCACAGATATTTCTCTTAGACTAGGCTTGTGTTTGTTGTTCTAAAGAAGGGAACTACCTCCTTTGGACAGAGAAAACTTAAAACACACCATCTTGCCACCACCATACACAGAAGACTCAGGTCACATGTTTTAGGCAGTGAGGAGGTGATGACGATGGGCAAGGGGATTAAAGAAGTATAAACCAGGGTCTCTGTCCTCTGAGGTGTTAACAAGCCAGCAGGGGAGGCAGAACCTTCAGTATAAGAAAATAACAGGTAATATCCACAGTGTCTTAAACACCTAAGGGTCTAATCAGTGTCCAGCTGGTTTCACTGGGGCTGTGTTTTTTAATAGGTACTGAATTGGGTTATAGAATCTCGAATGCCATGTGCCTATAGAGAGAAAGGAACGTGACCCAGGCTGGAACAACATATCCTGAAACTGGAAGGCTGCAGCAAGATTACCTTGCCCAGGTGCTTCCTGAGAAAGTCAGGACTGTGAAACCAGCTGGAGAAGGCAATGGCACCCCACCAGTCCTCTTGCCTGGAAAATCCCATGGACAGAGGAGCCTGGTAGGCTGCAGTCCATGGGGTCACTAAGAGTCGGACATGACTGAGCAACTTCACTTTCACTTTTCACTTTCATGCACTGGAGAAGGAAATGGCAACCCACTCCAGTGTTCCTGCCTGGAGAATCCCAGGGAGGAAAAAAAGAGACGACTGAAGCGACTTAGCAGCAGCAGCAGAGAAACCAGCACAGTCACACAGGCCCAGGTGCTGGAAGGGCCCCTTAGTTGGGGTTTAACGCTCTGTGGTTGCTGTCTTGAAATTCTTATTAATGTTATCTTTGGACGTGGATTTTGTGAGTGAAGTCCAGTGGGGCAATGGAGCATGCGCCAGGATCTTAGCACCTCAGCTCCAGTGTGATCCTGCCTCCCTGCATCTCCCCAGAATGGGTTCTCAGGGGTCTGCTGTCCCCCTCATGCTCCCCACACTAGGCAGTCCCACCTCCCCCTTCACGCCCCAGGACAGCTGCCATCCTTGCCACTCGCAGGAGCCTGGGCTCAGCAGGGAACTGAAGCGATGGCAGTGGGCATTGCATCTGCTGGGCAGCCTGCCAGAGGCCATGTCTGGGCGCGGGCGAGCCTCTCTGCAACCCCAATACAGACCCGAGGCACATGCCGGCCTGTGGTTTAGAGATCTCAGGGGGTCATCCTTCTGCTCTGGCGTCAACTTCCCCAGCGTGCTAAGTTGTTCCAGTCATGTTCGACTCTTTGCGACCCCATGGACTATAGCCCACCGGGCTCCTCTGTCCATGGGATTCTCCAGGCAACAATACTGGACTGGGTTGCCATTTCCTTCTCCAGGGGTTTTTCCAGACTCAGGGATCGAACCTGTGTCTCTTACCTCTCTTGCACTGGCATGTAGGTTCTTTAATACTAGCGCCACCTGGGAAGCCCCAACTTCCCTCGTGAAAGTGAAAGTTGCTCAGTCCAACTCTTTGCGACCAGAATATTCTCCAGGCCAGAATACTGGGGTGGGTAGCCATTCTCTTCTCCCTGGGATCTTCCCAACCCAGGGATTAAACCCAGGTCTCCCACATTGCAGGCAGATTCTTTACCAGCTGAGCCACAAGGAAAGCCCAAGACCCCGCCCCCAACTGCAGCTGCTGGCCAGCGTCCTGGGCTGTCAGGAGCAGAAGGTGATAACTGTCAGGCCTTGGGAGGCTGTGAGGGGCTGCACTCACCCCACAAGTACCCCCAGCTCCTGTTTGGGGGTCCTCTCTTCCTCCTTCCACTCTGCCTGAGTACCACTGGTATTTGTCTCTCCTGGCCCCTAGGAGCCAGGAAATAGTTTCCCTTCATTCTTATACAGTGCTCTGATGTTTGTATTTCAAATTGGCACTGCACAATATAAAGAGAGGGCTACCCCAGTGGCTCAGAATAAAGAATCTGCCTGAAATGCAGGAGACGCAGGTTCAATCCCTGGGTCAGGAAGATCCCCTGGAGAAGAGAATGGCAACCTGCTCCAGTATACATGCCTGGAGAATTTCAGGCATGGAATTCTGAACAGAGCAGCCTGGCGGGCTACAGTCCATGGGATCACAAAGAGTGGCACACGACTGAGCGGAGTTCACTCACTGAATATAAAGACAAGTGGGAATACTCATTTAATATCTAATTTAATATCTCTTTTTTCTCCACTTAGAATGACATTAAAAAGCAAATTAAAAAAAAAAGAAACACCATGGCAAGGTCAAGAGAAAGGATGGTAAAAAGGAAAATACTTCTTATATACCTGTAAGAGCACTTTTCTGCCTGCTTTCTAAACAAGGGCTCCAGGTTTTTATCTTGCAAAGTATGCAGTCTGAAAGACTTTTTATTATGTAGGGTATTAGGTATGTATTACGTAGAAGGTTTTTGTTTTTTATTATGTATTACAGGTTACACAACCGCAAAGAGCTGTTTTCCCACAGAGAGAGGAATGCTGTCCCAAAAAATTTTGCTGACTTGCAGTGACGTGTATATGCTTTCAAGAGGTTGACGGATTTCCACCAACCCTTTAACTCCTGATCCTCTTTATTTTTATTTATTTATTACTGCCTCTGCCCATCTCCATGAAGACTCCTTGAGATTCCAGAAAACTTTAGTTTTAAGATCTGATGCTTGGGAACAGTTGTTCCACTGCTACTAGTATACACTTTTGTCAACCATTTTGAGGCAAAACTATTCCCTAAGTACAAACTGAATGGCAGAAGAGAGACCCTGCAAGAATAAACCGCGTCTACGGCACAATATGCCAAATGGGGCAAGCTGAGGCTAGAGGCCTTTGGCTTAGGACTCTGCTAAGTACCACTGGCTGAGACAGCATACTAGAGCTTGGAATATGTGGGGAAAGATATTTAAAGTGGACAACAGTTGTTGTTTAATATATATATTTTAAACCAAAATATCATAGAGACAAATTATATTATTTGTTCAGTTGCTAAGTTGTGTCCAGCTCTGCAATCCCATGGATTGCAGCACTCCAGTCTCCTCCTCTGTCCTCCACTATCTCCTGGAGTTGACTCAAATTCATGTCTGTTGAGTCGGTGATGCTCTCTAACCATCTCATATTATAATATCTCAAATCATATTATAGCAAATCAATTATAACTATAAATGACAGGGACTATGAAATTACAATTTTTTTATTCTGCTTTTTTCACTTGACCTTAAAATGTCAAATGTATCCACTTTAATTTACTTAATATTTTCTTGTTTTTTGACAATAATTGTTTGTGGTTTTGTGCCCAAAATTCTTCAATATTTAGAATTATTTTTTTGGAATAGGTTCCCAGTTGTTTGTTCCCAGACATAGAATATGATACTGACAAAAAATACTAATAAGTACTTTCAATTGTTTTCAAAAAACATTACAACAGGCATTATGGAAAACAGTATACAATTCAGCAATTTCACTCCTAGGTATTTATCCAAAGAAAATAACAACACTAATTCAAAAAGATGTATGCATCCTATGTCTACTGCAGCATTATTCACAATGGTCAAAATGTGGAAGCAACCTAAGTGTCCATCAACAGATGAATGGATAAAGAAGATGTTATAGATATACAATGGAATATTATGCAATCATAAAAAAGAATGAAATTCTGCCATTTGTGACATGGATGGACCTGGAGTGTATTATGTTCAGTGAAGTAAGGTCTTAGAAAGACATACTGTATGATTTCACTTATCTGTAAAGTCTACACAACTAAACAGAAATAGAGTCACAGAAGCAGAGAACAAACAGGTAGGTCAGAGGGGAGGAAGCTGGGGAGGGGAACAAAATAGATTAGAGAGATTAAGAAGTACAGATTTACAGTTACAAAATAAATGACTCCTGGGTATGAAAAAAATTACTGAAATTTCTACCTTAAAAACTTATGTCCCTTTACAAAAATGAATAGACTATGATGGCAAAGATGGGCAATATTAGTTTTAGGCTTACCTCCTACTAGCATAGCAGTGCCAGCTCAAGGAGCCTTTCTTTCCCAAACTGACTATCACTGGCCTGGATAGGGTGACACACACAGAGCAAGTCACCATGGGTAAGGAATAGAGTGGTACCTTCATCTGTGAGGCCTGGACCATGTGCCAATCATAATGCCAAGGGATGGAGTCAACCCAGTTGAGCGGGGAGCAACAAACATCATAGCCCTGAGCTGTGAATGAAAATCACACAGTCCCTAACTTTAGACCTCGTGGTACACAGCATAAGTGTATTTCCATGCCTTCAAATGGGTTAACACTCCCAGGCTAAAGGGAACTGAGTAACAAATAATCACAAAGTGGTCATTTATAACAGGCAGAGTATACTTGCAGGTGATCAATAAGTGCTTTACTGCCCACAAAGACTAAGGCTCTCTTTTAGAACGAGGCAACTGCTAAAAGCAAGCACTGGACTAGGTCTATTGTGCACAGTATTTTATGAAAACATCAAGCTGTATCCTTAATGCGTGCCCAGACAAACTTCCTTTGACACATCAGTCATTATTATCTTTTCCTCTGAGTGAAATTTGTCTGGCATGAAAATGAACAATAAAAACCTTTGTAAAAAATAATAATGGAAAACTATCTCTTGAAAACAGATACACTTTCCAGCTTATGGGGTTCAGATAAATATAAACCATGAGAAGCTGACTGACGTGAATTTGTTCAACAATGCAGGAAAGTATATAACAAAAGAATCCTCTCAAAGTGTAGACAAAAGGACCATGTTTCATAAGATGCGTGCATGCTCAGTCGTGTCCCACTCTTTGCGACCCCATAGACTGTAGCCCGCCAGGCTCCTCTGTCTATGTAATTCTCTAGGCAAGAATACTGAAGTGGCTTCCCATGCCCTCCTCCAGGGGATCTTTCCGACCCAGGGGCTGAACCTGGGTCTCCTGCGTCTCCTGCACTGGCAGGCGGATTCTTTACCACTGCACGACCTGGGAAACCCTACATAAAATGACTTCTTATTTTGTCTGACTAACCACACTTTTTTCTGTTTTGATCACAAAGAGACGAGGTATCACCAAGCATCAGTTCAGACTTACTTTTGTTGGCCCTGAAATGTAAGTTAGTATTATATTCTTCCCCTTGATTTTTCACTGCCCCTTTCATTGCTGGGGGGGAGAAGTGGGAAAGGGGTACACAAAGAAGCTAAGGAACTTGTCCGAAGTAACGCAGACAATCACTAACAGAGCCAGAAACCAAAATCCTGTTTCCCCTAGTCTAATCCACTAAATCCTTCCAACAAGCATCACGACCTCAGCAACTGGATCTTTCTGGGTGTGCATTCCAATGGCAAGAAATCAGGCAAGCTGTAAATGCCACCAGCTAGTGCTAAATATGAACTTGTGAGCACCCAGAGCTGAACCCAAATCCCTACTCTAAACACTCTGTAGTCAATCCATTTTTCACATTTTTCCCTGAGTTCCCCTGGATATTATTACAGCTCTGGAAAGAGAGTTGGTTGGAAAACTTGGCATCAACTGTGCAAATAAAATGAAATGAATAAGTTTTTCTTTAAAGAGAGTTTATTTCTTCAAAACACCAGCTCAGAAGCTGTGGAAGCAGCCGTATTTAATTAAAAAAATGCTAAGAAACCTCGTGTTTTCAGTAGAGCAGACATGGTTTTTGCCATCTGTCTTTTTGCAGTTGTAGAGTCTCCACACAGTAAATGTGGTAAAAAGAAGTCATGATTGGTTTCTTTTCTAACAAACATTTTTCATGAAAATTGTCATCAACTACTGTCAATATGAACAAAATATGACAAAATAGATGTAAAAGGAGTAGAATTTTCAGGGAAGTTTTTGAAAAGGTCTTGATTTCTGTGATATGCTGTCCGTTTCCTCATTCAAAATGTATACATAGTTGTTATCCATTTCAAAATAAAGAACATTTAAAAAAAAAAAAACAGGAGCTTTTAGACAGATAGATGAACATGTGTTGATTCTGAAGAGAGCAGGGTACCTGGAAGTGTCTTGAAAGCCCATAGTTAAGAAAAATGTAGAAAAATGAGACGCCACATGTGCTATCAGACAATGTAAAGCAAGCTGAGAACCAACGAGGGGACAGGACTCGTTTTTCATCTTAGATAAAGCACTAAATATGTGCAGGTCTTCTCTTATGTATTTGCAGAGTTGTAATAATAATGTTACTCATACACAGAGGTATGGGTTAAGAGGATTTTAAAAGCAAGCATTGCATAGTATTACTATTGTCATTTCAGATTCTCACTTCTAAAATTATCTACAATGTAGAATGCTATAAATCCCACATCTCCCTCTTTTTAAAAAAATTAATTTATTTATTTTAATTGGAGGCTAATTACTTCATAATATCATAGTGGTTTTTGCCATACATTGACATGAATCAGCCATGGGTGTACATGTGTCCCCCATCCTGAACTCCCCTCCTACCTCCTTCCCCATCCCATCCCTCAGGGTGGTCCTAGTGCACCAGTCCTGCGAGCCCTGTCTCAGGCATTGAGCCTGGACTGGCGATCTATTTCACATATGGTAATAGACATGTTGGAGAAGGCAATGGCAGTCCACTCCAGTACTCTTGCCTGGAAAATCCCATGGATGGAGGAGCCTGGTGGGCTGCAGTCTATGGGGTGGTGAAGAGTCGGACACGACTGAGCTACTTCACTTTCACACATTGGAGAAGGCAATGGCAATCCACTCCAGTGTTCTTGCCTGGAGAATCCCAGTGACAGCAGAGCCTGGTGGGCTGCCGTCTATGGGGTCGCACAGAGTCGGACACGACTGAAGCAACTTAGCAGCAGCAGCAGAATATACATGTTTCAATGCTGTGCTCTCAAATGATCCCACCCTCGCCTTCTCCCCACAGAGTCCAAAAGTCTGTTCCTTACATCTGTGTCTCTTTTGCTGTCTCACATATAGAATTTAGAAAGATGGTAACGATGACCGCATATATCTCTTGAATCCACATATTTATCCTCATTTCTATTATCATTACCCTAATTCAAAATGACTTCATTTCACATCAAGACTGATTTGACACTCTCCAAACTCATATTTCTGTCTCCTTTCTTGCTAAGGGCTGACTACAGGTCCTAAAAAAATATGGTTCTGTCTACCAAACCCATATAATTTAACTAAAATTGTGACTTTTCTTGGAGAAGACTTTAGTATGTGATGCTGGAAAACTGTTTACTTTTTTCTGGTTTTCAAGGTAAGCAAGTGACTTGCCTGTATGTAAGAATAAAGCTGAGACTTCTTGGTGGTTCAGTGGGTAAGAATCCCACTGAATGGAATCCCTTGCAATGGAGGGGATGCAGGTTCCACCCCTGGTCGGAGAACTAAGATCCCACTTGCCTCAAGGCAACTAAGCCCACACCCCACAACCTCTGAGCCCACGAGCCCCAACTAGAGACTCCATGCACCATGACAGAAGATCCTGTGTGCCACAGCTAAGACCTGACGCAGCCAAATAAGTAAAAACTTTTTAAAAGAGAATTGTTTGATACAGAAGTATCTGTGTTTGGGTGTCTTCATTCTGGACCATATTAATCAGAATCTAGAAGTAAGCACTGATGGTTTAAAAAAAAAATCCATGACAATCATAGCTTCATGGGCATGAATCTTAATCAAGTTTCAAGCTCAAGAATCACTGTGCATGGTACAACGGAAATGCTACTCACGTGGCACTCTGTATTTTTGCAAGACAAAATGCTTTTGAGAAGCACACATCTGTTGTTTTTGCCTACTCAGCACCTACTAACTCTCTGGAAGACCAAGTCTCCCTCACTGGCTATGCCCTTGAGAGGACTGAAATCAAGGAACCAAGCATGTGATCCAGACCAGGCCAACCCGAAGCTCTCCCCCTGGAATCTGAATCTCAAGCAAGTGACAAAGGCTAAAATAAATTCAAGTGTATTCATCCTCATGGCAGTGACCTTAAGAACTGTCCACTGACTCCTGTTACCTTTCCTCCTGGAACTGTTCTAATCCCCATTCTTTTAGAGACCAAGCACTTTGAGTTCTGGCAACAATATCCTTCTACTAATTTCCTTTTTTTGTTCAAATTCACGGGTCGATTTTTGTTACTTGCAACCAAAGAACTCAACTTAGGACAGCTGTCACACCTTTTATATTTAAATACTAATTAATTTACCTAAATAATACCTAAGTACTACCACCAGCATAATTTCAAAAAAAAGAAAATTGTAATGATAATATAATTAAAAGGAAGAAAATCAGTACCAAGTGTGGTTCTGGTCTCCCTCTTCTTTAGTGTCTTTTCTTCATAGATAGAAGATGGTGCTAAGAATATTTGAAGGTGTTTTTTTTTTCCCCACTAAACACACATACACACACGTACCCACGCCCTCTGAGTAGCCACTGAACTTGCTATGAGTCCAAAGTGAGGCAGCTCAAACACACATTTCACACTGATGTTAAGAGCATCTATGGGACTTCCCTGGTGGTCCAGTTGTTAAGAATCTGCCTTCCAATGCAGGGGATGGGACTTTGATCCCTGGCTAGGGAAGTAAGATCTCACTTGCCACAGGGCAACCAAGTCCATGCCCTAGAGAAGCCAGTGTGATGCAACGAAGGGCCAGCACACCAAAAAACAAAAAAAAAGAGAGAGAGAGAGCATCTACAAATGAGGATTCTTGGCTACTCCCCAGTAGTTCTGGTGTACTAGGGCTCCTTCTCACAACTCTTCTCATAACTAAGGGTCTGAGTGCCTCCTGCCAGGTCACCAGAGGAGTTTCAGATAGAGAGGGATAGGGAAGATAGGGGCTCACAAAGCAATGGGTTAGGGGAGACGAGGTCACAAAGCAATGGGGTGGGGGAGACGGGGTTCACAAAGCAATGGGGTGGGGGAGACGGGGGTTCACAAAGCAATGGGGTAGAGGAGACGGGGGTTCGCAAAGCAGTGGCCATGTCCAGCTCAGCTGCTACCCAATCAACCCTCCTTTCATGATTTTCTGAGAGATAAAACTCTTCTAGCTTCACTGCAGACTTACAAGTAAGTACTTTATTTTTAAAATTATTTGTAATATCCAAATTTAGCCATAAAATGGTAAGACTCTGAAAAGTAAACAGAAAATGCAAACATCCAAAAGAATATTATTTAAAGTAGACATCTTAAGGTTCCATACATTTTGTGACCAGTGCAAAGAAATATTTTTGTAAATCTCATTAGAACTAGCTAGTCTAATTATCGTTTTGAACACCAAAAGATCCAATGTTAACTATTTTTTTCTGTCTGAAAATCAAGTTCATCCCCACAGAATAAAAATATAGTCATTCAAAGGAGGCAAGAATAGTCAATGGAGAAAAGACAGTCTCTCAACAAGTGGTACTGGGAAAGCTGGGCAGTGACATGCAAATCAATGACAGAATGCTTCCACACACCATACAAGAAAATAAACCCAAAATGGTTTGAAGACTTACACATAAGACATGACTCCATAAAACTCCTAGAAGAGAACTTACGTAAAACATTCTCTGACATAAACTGTACCAATGTTTTCTTAGGTCAGTCTCCCAAAGCAATAGAAATAAAGCAAAAATAAACAAATGAGATCAAATCAAACTTACATGCTTTTGCACAGGAAAGGAAACCATAAACAAAATGAAAAGACAGCCTACAGACTGGGAGAATATATTTGCAAACCATGTGACCAACAAGCACTTCATTTCCAAAATATAAAAACATACAATTCAATATAAAAAAAAGCTAACAAGCTAACTGAAAAATATTCAGAGACCTAAATAGACATTTCTCCAAAGAAGACATACAAGATAGCCAATTGGGCATATATACCGAGGAAACCAGAATTGAAAGAGACACGTGTACCCCAATGTTCATCGCTGCATTGTTTACAATAGCCAGGACATGGAACCAACCTAGATGCCCATCGACTGATGAATGGATAAGAAAGCTGTGGTACATATACACAATGGAATATTACTCAGCATTAAAAAAAAATTCATTTGAATCAGTTCTACTCAGATGGACGAAACTGGAGCCCATTATCCAGAGTGAAGTAAGCCAGAAGCAAAAACAACAATACAGTATATTAACGCATATATATGGAATTTAGGAAGACGGTGACGAGAACCCAGCATGCGAGACAGCAAAAGGAACACAGATGTATAGAATAGACTCAGGGCCTCTGTGGATGAGGGAAAGGGTGGGATGATATGGGAGAATGGCATTGAAACATGTTAATTATCATATGTCTAAGCAATAGCCGGCCCAGGATTGATGCTTGGGACTGGTGCAGCGAGATTTCCCGGGGGGAGGGAGGAGGGAGGGGGGTTCTGGAAGGGGAGCATATGTGAACCCATGGTGATATCATGTCATTGTTTGGCAAAACTAATAAAAAAAAATGTTTAATAAAAAAAAAAAGATAGCCAATAGACACACGAAAAGATGTTCATCACTGCTAATAATTAGAGAAAATGCAAATTAAAACTACAATGAGGTATCTCCTCACACCTGTCAAAATGGTCATCATTAAAATAAAAAATAATTAATGCTACAGAGGGTGTGGAGAAAACAGAACCCTCCTACACTGCTGGTGGGAATGTAAATAGGTATAGCCACTGTGGAAAATACTATGGAAGTTACTCAAAAAATTAAAAATAGAGTTGCCTTAAGATGCAGCTATTCCACTCCTGGACGTATATCTAGACAAAACCGTAACTCTAAAAGACACATGCACCCCTGTGTTGATAGCAGCTGTATTTACAATAGCCATGACATGGAAACAACCTAAACATCCATTGACAAATGAACAGATAAAGAAGATGTGGTACGTGTATACAATGGTCTACTACTCAGCCATTAAAAAGAATGAAATAATGCCATATGCAGCAACATGGATGAACCCAGAGACTATCACACTAAGATAAGTCAGAAAGATAAAGACAAACACCATATGATATGACTTACATGTGGAATCTAAAGAATGATACAAATGAACTTATTTACAAAACAGACCGAGGAAACCAGAACTGAAAGAGACACATGTATCCCAATGTTCATCACCGCATTGTTTACAATAGCCAGGACATGGAAGCAACCTAGATGCCCATCAACAGACGAATGGATAAGAAAGCTGTGGTACATATACACAATGGAATATTACTCAGCCATTAAAAAGAATTCATTTGAATCAGTTCTACTCAGGTGGACGAAACTGGAGCCTATTATACAGAGTGAAGTAAGCCAGAAGGAAAAACAAAAATACAGTATACTAATGCATATATATGGAATTTAGAAAGATGATAACGAGAACCCTGTATGCGAGACAGCAAAAGAAACGCAGATGTACAGAACAGTCTTTTGGACTCTATGGGAGACGGTAAGGGTGGGATGATATGGGAGAACGGCATTGAAACATGTTAATCATCATATGTGAAATCAGTCACCAGCCCAGGTGTGATGCTCAGGGCTGGTGCACCGGGATGACCCAGAGAGAGGGAATCGGGAGGAAGGAGGGAGGGGGGTTCTGGAAGGGGAACACAGGTATACCCATGGCAGATTCATGTCAATGTATGGCAAAACCAACACAATAATGTAAAGAAAATTAAAATAAATAAATAAATAAAAATTTAAAAACAAAACGGACTCACAAACAAACTATGGTTACCAAGGGGGGAAGGGGGTGGGGAGGGATAAACTAGGAGTTCGGAATTAGCAAATACAAACCACCATATAAAACAGGTAAACAACAAGGTCCTACTGTATAGTACAGTGAACTATATTCAATATCCTGTATTAAACCATAGTGGGAAAGGATATGAAATATATATACATGTATAACTGAATCACTTTGCTGTACACCAGAAACTAATACAATATTGAGTATCAGTCACGTTCAACAACAACAAAATTGCTTTTAAAAAATATGGTCATTTTCCAAAGAATACTCCAAGATTCAGAATGTATATATAAGATCCCATTTTGTAAAAATATTTACAAATATGTTCAAGACACATTTCTTCTCCCATTCTAATGTAGAAGTGTTTTTTCAATACCCAAAACTTATTATTGAAATAATGGTTTATCATACAATCATTGACATTTGAGAAATGAAAAATAGATAATACAAATATCCCTAAGTCATAAAAAGAACAAAACAGTGATTATCATTGGGGGGAGGGAAGTGAGAGGGGAAATACAGAGGTAGGGGATTGGGAGGTACAAACTATTATTGTATAAAACAAGCTACAAAAATATACTGTACAACACAGGGAACATAGCCAACGCTTTAAAATAACTGTAAATGAAGTATAATCTTTAAAGGTGAATCACTATATTGTACACCTATAACATATAATATTACACACCAACTATTCTTCAGTTTAACTTACATGCAGAGTATATCATGCAAAATGCCAGGCTGGATGAATCACAAGCTGGAATCAAGACTGCCAGGAGAAATATCAACCTCAGATATGCAGATGATACCACTCTAATGACAGAAAGTGAAAAGGAAATAAAGAGCCTCTTGATGAGGGTGAAAGAGGAGAGTGAAAAAGCTGGCTTGAAACTCAACATTCAAAAAACTAAGATTATAACATCTTGTCCCATCACTTCATTGAAAATAAAAGGGGAAAATGTGGAACCAGTGACAAACTTTATTTTCCTGGGCTCCAAAATCCACTGCAGATGGTGACTGCAGCCGAGAAGTTAAAAGATGCTTCCTTCTTGGGAGGAAAGCTATGACCAACCTAGACAGCATATTAAAAAGCAGAGACATGACTTTGCCAACAAAGTGATGAGTCAAAGCTATGATATTTCCAGTAGTCATGTACAGATGTGAGAGTTGGTCCATAAAGAAGGCTGAGCACCAAAAAATTGATGCTTTTGAATTGTGATGCTGGAGATGACTCTTGAGAGTCCCTTGGACTGCAAAGAGATCAAACTAGTTAATCCTAAAGGAAATCAACCCTGAATATTCAATGGAAGGACTATTGATGAAGTGGAAACTACAATACTTTGGCGAGCAAAGAGCCAACTCACTGAAAAGACCCTGATGCTGGGAAAGAGTGAAGGCAAAAGGAGCAGAGTATGGCAGAGGAGTAGATGGTTAGCTAGCATCACTGACTCAATGCCCATGATCTGAACAGACTCCAGGAGATAGTGGAGGACAGAGAAGCCTGGGGTGTTGCAGTCCACAGAGTTGCAAGGAGTCAGACACAACTTAGCGGCTGAACAACAACAACAACAACAACATATTTTAGTTAAAAAAAATTTTTTTTAAAGTTTTTTTAAGTTAATCCTGATTTGAAAACAAAAAAATAAATCCCCAAGTCTTTCATTCTACTTTAATATTCCTTTCTAGTAAACTCCAAGTGAAGTGGCTCAAATTATTATCCAATTCCTACAGTAGCTATCCCAAAGTAGCTTGGGATTTCTCACAGCCCTCATTGTCTTTGGGTCCATGTGTTTGCTCTGGCTAAGTTTTTGATCTACATTCATCATCTCATCCACCCTCCTTTTCTGCCTGTCATCAAGTGTTTCTCCACTGTTAGCCATCTTCATTTCCCAAACATCACTAACACAAACCTTCATGAATAAACACATTTTAACTAGAATCTGAAGAAATGGAAAACTATTTCAAGTCAAATAGTAAGTAACATTAAATAGAATTGTCTAAATCTTACATATTTTTACCCATCCTAGACTTTTGGTCATCTGATGCAAAGAGCTGAGTCATCAGAAAAGACTCCGATGTTGGGAAAGATTGACGGGTAAACGAGGAAGGTGGCAGCAGAGGATGGGATGGTTAGGGAGCATGAATTTGAGCCAACTCTGGGAGACAGTGGAGGACAGAGGAGCCTGGAGTGCTGCAGTCCACAGAGCTGCCAAGAGTCAGACACGACTTGGTGACAGAGCAGCAACACAATTCCAGTCCTGAGGAATTTTGCAGTGTAGACTTCTTCCCCTGGGCCCCACTTTTCATGGGCTTGCCAGGTGGTGCTAGTGGTAAAGAACCCACCTGCCAATGCAGGAGACATAAGAGACAAAGGGTGGGGAAGATACCCTGGAGATGGCAATCCACGCCAATATTCTTGCCTGGAGAATCCCATGGACAAAGGAGCCTGGTGGGCTACAGTCCATAGGGTTGCACAGAGTCCGACATGACTGAACTAACTTGGGGGGATCTATTTCTCCTTGCTGCATACATCTTTTTCCAATTTCCTCCTCTTTTAGGCCTAAGAGGACACCTTAGACACTCTCTCCCCAGTTGCTAGAGGAAACTCAGTATTTCTAACACATATTCTATACCGAGTAATCTCTTAACATTCCCTCCAGGACAGGGACACAAAATATTATTTCATACCAAAAACAAAGCCATTGATTACTTCAAAACAACTAGGGCATGGTAGTGGGAGTAGGGTACATGGATGAAACAGATTGCCCATATGTTTATTATCAATGAAACTAGGTGATGAATTCATAATACTAATAACTCCATACTTACAGATGTAACATACCCATAAAAAGTTTCTGAAAAGCTCACACTTGTGGGATAAACATAAATATGAGGTGTTTTTTTTTTCCCTCGGGGTAGATAGCTCTCTTTTGGAAGTCTGTGTCTTTTAAAAAAAAATACCTGTGAAGGCAATTTTGTAAAATACATAAATTCACAAAGTCTGTGTCTTTTTTAAAAAACATACCTGTGAAGGCAACTTTGTAAAATACATACATTCACAACCTATGTGAATTGTGAAGTCTCCCTTTCCTTTCAGAGGTTTTGTACCCGCTAGCCACTTTGCCTAGAAGATGGGCCTCACTGCCTTCCCCTAACATTTACCTGCTAAGCTTACTTTTCTTTTTCCTGATCTCACCTCCTCTGGAGGGCAGTTTTCCCTGAGTTAACTCAGGCTTTCCTGCTCTGTGCTCCCACAGTCCTCCTGACCACCCTTCCCAACACTCATCACACTCTGTGTGTCTTTACGTTCAGGGCATACACTCTCCGAGGGCAGGGACAAAATACATCTCATCCATGGCTGTGGCCAGGGTGCTCAGCATGGTGCCCAGGATATGGGAGTTACTCAGTGAGTGTTTGCTGAATAAACAATTGAGTGTTTGATTCAGTGAAACTGGGTAAAAACACCACCCCAGTTTCTGGTCAAACAGCAGAAACGATATACATCTGCTGAAAGAAGGGAGAAAGGGAGGAATGGAGATTTAGGACCAGGGTGTACAGAGAGGAAATCAATGAGTTATAAGTGGCATGAATGAACACCCAGCACTGAAGCCAGATAACCCTTTCTCAGTACAGCAGGAGGCTAAGAAAACAGTGAGGAAATGGCAAGTAATAAACAAATCACATACCAGCAAATTTTAATTATTTTCACACTGATATATTCTCTTTCCATCACACTGTTTTCATGCTTGACTTACCTGTACTTAAATGTTTAGCAGTCCTACTGTCACTTAATATTATTATTATATTTAACTCAGGAACAAACGGCATCAACACTAAATTACTTTAAGATAAGCCTATTTTTATGTGTTCATTCCATGAAAGGATGAGCCAAGATGGTACAGGAATGGGTAATTAAGTATCTTTTTCTTCTGTGATGTATGTCTCTCTGCATCTTTCTGTGAATCTATATCAGTTTTTACGACTTTGGGTGAAAATAACCCCTTCACTGGGCTGGTACGATGAACATTATTTCAATGTTAAAAGTAACATAAAAATTATCTGCTTGTTTTCTGCCTTAGAATTACTGAGTTGTCAGGGTTTTCTCTGGTAATTTTCTGATATTCCCCCAACCATCATAACAGGACTGATGTCTTTATCCCTCACTCAGAAAAAGCATTAGGCCTAGCCTTGACATGAAGGTCTTCATAATAGTTAATTTCTTTTTTTCTTCTCTTGCAGTAGTTTAAGTCCCATTACTCCCGGTCCTGTCCTTGTTGACTAACAAGGATAATTGATCCCTTTCCTCTTGAAAACATCCTTTTACGTGTTTTGGGGAGTTATTATGGCCCTTTTCAGCCCTCTCTTCTCTGGGTAGAACCAGCCTGATTCTCTTCACCTTTCCTCACGGGGCTGATTTTCCAAACCTTTGATCATTGTTGTTCTTCCCCTCTGAACCTTCTCCAATTTGTCTGCCTCTTTTAAATGTGGTGCCCAGGGAAAAAATTCAATCTTCCCACTGAATCTTGGCCAATATAATATTATCTTTCCAGTGCTTAGTGCATCTGTAACCGAATCTTAAATATTACTTATCCAAATTCTGGTAGGGAAGTTCTTTTTATTTAAAAAGTAAATTTTAAATGAATAATAAAATAATAAATAAAAAATTCCTAATTTTAACTTGACAGTCAAGTGCTCCTTAGGTAGGGGCCCCATGATAATATATATAATACAGTACTTGAAAAGCAACAAGATGTCAAACAACAATGAACAGAACTTGAGACACAGGATCACTTTTTTAGAGCGGATGATCTTCCTAAAGGAAAATAAATGGAGATTTTCAAATACTGAGAGAGATTTCCACACTATTCTACGTTGTTCCGCTCTGTTTGTGTAGGGTCAAATGTTTGTAGAATAATTCATCTCATGTTTCCTCAAGAATCTCCTGGGAGTAAACTTCTACAACAACTCAAGTCGATCTAAGGCTTATTTTACTGATTTGTGTAACAGCTTAACATTATACTACAGACTATCAATAAAAACTATAGTCTATCAGCTGGTTGAACAAAAGGAAATAGACCTTTGCCACTGAAACATGAGGAACATTTAAGAAATGGTTTAGAAGAGGGTATGTTTTCCTTGGTCTTCCCTGGTGGCTCAGGGGGTAAAGAATTCACCTACAAGGCAGGAGACCGCCTGCAGGGAGACCTTGGTTCAATCCCTGGGTCAGGAAGATCCCCTGGAGAAGGAACTGGCAACCCACTCCAGTGTTCTTGCTTGGGAAATCCCACGGACAGAGGAGCCTGGTGGGCTACAGTCCACGGGGCGTCAAGAGTCAGACATGACTTAGCAACTCATTAAAAAGCTGACAGTGTACCAAATCATCTACTTAAGTTCTTTTATTTGTACCTATCCTTCACATAAAGTAATACGGTACTCCTCTCCCCTCAAAGGGGAGGAAAAAAAAAACTAAGGAAAATCCAAAAAAAACACATTAGACATCACCCACAGCTTTTGCAGGGTTTAAACGCTAGCAAATAAGACAAAGAAGCACGAAATACTAGAAGGACAGCTTAATGCTGAACAGTGTGGTACTAAGTATAAATAAAATAGTAATTCACAGAATGGAGAGATCAGTGTAGAGGTAATAAAGATAGGGCTTCACAGAAAAGATGGGCGTACATTGAGTCTTGAAAAACAGGAAGCAGTAAAAAAAAAAGGGGAGCAAGAACACAGGCAGTAAAGGAGAAATTAATCTGACAGGTCTAGATGTCAGGGTGCAAACAGATTTGACTGGGATAGAGAAATGAGTTGGGGAACTGTGAGAAATAGACAAAGCTAACCACTCTGGTGGCTAAAACAGAAATAGACAAGGTGGACCATTCTGTTTAAAAGGCAGGCAGGCATGTATGAATTCAGTGTGATGGGCAGCTGAGGGACTGAGCAGCACCTCGATGCAGGACGGTTTGTCTGCCACAGCCCTCTGTGTGGACGGGACGGAGGGGGAGGGACAGCGCAGAGGCCAGCGGAGCCCCTGCGAGTGTTCCATCCATCACCAAGTGCTCTGGGCTGTCAAACTTGTCCTTTTAAACCTCTGAGCCAAAATTATTCCTCTTTGCTCTGCAGCTTGGTGACTTCCACACAAGTCAAAGAAGTAGAGGAAAACATTTTAGTATTAATCCATCAACACGTGTACTTGAAGCCACCTGGAGACCCAGAAAAACCATTTGAGTGTGGATAATTAATAGAGAGAGTCAACTTGAAACACTTAGCTCTGATAACATTGTTTCTTGGGGTGGAGTGGGGAGAAGAGAGGAAGAGAGATCAACAAGACCACTAGATGTCACTGTTGTTAGCTTACCTCAAGGTTAAGGAGTCCGGAGGGTTTAAAATAGTTTTGAACACAAAAGAAAATTCAAAAGTCCTTAATACTTCCAGCCAAAATGTTCCACAACCCAGATCTCCCGCACATCCAATCTCTGCCCAGGAGATAAATTCCAGCTACCTGTCTCAGGGCATGCTATAATTTCTAAAATAAGCTGGCTGCAACTGCTGCTTTCTTATTTTTAACACAGCTTTCTTTCCTAGCACTGGGGACTCTGCAGTACTGTGTGTAGGGCTGGCCTGCTGCTTCTTTAAGCAGTATACGCAGCCATATGGACTTAGTGCGTTAGTTCTATTTCAAGTGATTTTTTAAAAATTTTTAACCACTTAATGTCTGACTTCAGTTACCTGTGTCACAGATCTAGTGCAACAAGCAGAATTCCTGAAATCTGCGTCTCCATTTCATAATGTGACTTTTAATGCAGTGGACAATTTGGAAGCTCAAAGCCATACTCTTTCATGTTTTATACAGTCCTCATTACCAAGCCATTAAAGATATTTGGGATATTTTAGTTATGTTTAGGCTATAGCTTATGTTCTCAACATCACATCTTGTAACAACGCTTTGTCTGCCTAATAAAAGCTCTTAAGTAGTACTGTATATCTTTTTGTAAACAGATGTGATATAAAATACCTTATGAAATATTTAATGACCATCCCCTATGGCAACTGAATTGTATTTAACCCAAATTCTTGAGTTCTTTTTTCCCTACTTCTCAAAGATGTTACTTAAATTAAGGTGGTGAGAAGCCAGAGACACACGAAAGTGGAAGCAAGGATTCATAAGGCTGCCATCTGAAGCACCAGGTTCTTTTCCAGCCCGTTTTCTTGGGAGTAGCAGAAGCATGCAATGCCAGTTCCTGTTTCTATCTCTGATAGTCCTTTCATAAAGGAGCTAAAGATGGGATATCACAAAGTACCATTCAACTGAGTTAAGGGATTAAAGATGCATAATTGTTCTTCAAATTTATGAGGGTGTCTTTGGTTTTTTTAATTGGGAAGTTTAAAAGAAAAAAATTTTTATTGTCCAAACCTGATTCTTTTCTAGGAACTCTGGGAGGCGTGCACAGCCAAGTCTCCATGCCCTGTACAATGAATTACCTTTTTTTCCCCCCAGGCATATGCATCTCAGTCACTTCCTCAGCTGGACTCCTAAGAGCACAAAATCAGAGAGATTCATCTCACACCATGTCCCAGTTCATCTGGCACTGTGATTTCAGCACAGTAGACATTTCAGTTCCAGGGAAATGTAGAGAATTCAGAAGATTCTGAGAGCAGAGACCCTCCAGGTCCCAGACATGATGTACTGGTCCAGCAGCGTGCCAGAAGCCAGCTCTCTGAGGGCAGGGCAATAAACAAAAGATGTTCTTTCTATTCTAACCATCTAATCTAGTTCACTACAAGGGCTGAGTCAGGCTGAAAAATTCCTTTAGCAGCATCTTTGTAACGTAGAACTGAATGATCAGAAAAGTTTCTCTCTCTAATCTGTACCAAGAAAGTTTGACAAGTATATTAATCTTTATTTTAAATACCTTATGGATATTTATTGATACTCCTCTAAAACACTATTTGCACTGTGATGAGTTCTTATGTTGATTTTTATACATTGGTTTAATTTCAGAGAATGAACACACATTTCTTTTTGCAAGTAAAAACAGAGATATTAAAAAGAAACACGTATTTATATTGGCAAAGTAATATGAGATATTGAAACAATATGGATAACTTTTTAAAAAAACTTTTGATACTAGAGAAAAATAGAATTGTTCTGTTTGTCTTGAAGTATATATAAATCACACATATATAAATCAGAGATTTATAAATCTCAAATTAAGTTCATAATCATTCAGTTATCTTCATCGATTCTTTTGTAGCAACAAGCTAGAAAGCAATCTGAAAAACACAATAGTATGGAATCTATACTTTATAAAGTAAAACACTTAACCACAAAGAAAGTTTACATATTTTTCCATTTGGCATCATGTTAATTCATTGTAGGCTACTTCTGAGCAACAACAACAACAAAAAGCAACTAATATTCCTCTATTCTATCAGAAGCCATGCAAATTTTTCCCTCATAGGATGCAATAATATTTGTAATGTAGATGGTTATTTCCATTTGAGGTCAAAATGTGGTAACAATAGAAAATCAGACAGTTGGCAGAAATCCCAGGTTTAAGCTTTAAAAAACAGAACTTTCTGATTACTAGTAACTAGAAAAACAAAACTTTGTGTTTAGTTATGTTAAAATGTGTTTGCAAATTAACCACTTGTTACTGGTAGTGAAGTTCTGGGATACTCTAATCTGAACTAAAATTTAGTATTTCAAATGGCACGCTCAGATTATTGGAGGGGAAAATTCAGTTAAAACTCTGGGCAAAAGGTCCCAGGAGATGTGTGTTCTGCGGGATGACTTGTCTGGAGTTCTCTTTGGAAATGCTCTGTGTCCGGATGCTCCCACACTCCAACGTGGGACCCGTGCCAGTTGCACACCACATCCGAGCAAAGAGAAGGGATGTGAAATCAAGAGTTTGGCTCAGCTTTTCCAAACCAAACTCCGCACAGTCAGTAAGCGGAGACAAGGAGCTTGTAGCTACACAAGGCACGTCTCATAAACTGCTTCGGTCTTTAAACTGCATTTTAAATGTGTCCGTTTCTACATTCACAACTCTTACCCTTCCAGGTGTCACCGTTTGAGGGTGTACAGGTGGCTGCCACCTCAAAGACACCCAGACAAAGGTGCTCAGGTGTGAGCAGGTTGAGACCTAAAGGAGGGCGGCTCCTTGCTCTAATTCCAACAAACCCTCCTTGTGCTCGCAGCTGCTTCCATCCTGTCTGCTGTGCTCCATCCTTTCTAAGGTGGCCCATGCACCTTAAGAGGCAACACTGTATGTTTCCTTGTGTCAACGACAGTAGCTTATTCTGCCCCCACCCCTTCCCCAAGTGAGTAACTGAACAACTGTGAGATTTCAAGAAATCAGTACATGTTAGAAAGTACATTCTCAGGCTCTGTCCTCACTTGTGAATGTAGACAACTAAAACGAAGGGAAAAACCACAGAAGAAAAAAAAACAGCTGGGCTTTTTAGGTACTAACAAGCTGGACTAGAAGAACTTCTCCATGAAGCTGTGCTTGAAGGAGCCAAAATGCCTGAATAATCACCTAAACGTCTCCCCCGCTGACTTCCTGCAGAACATTAACAGTTCATCTCCTCTTTGGTCTAAGTCACATGTTCTTGGGCTTTCCTGGTGGCTCAGTGGTAAAGAATCTGCCTGCCAATGCAGAAGATAGAGGAGACACGGGTTCAATCCCTGGCTTGGGAAGATTCCCCTGGAGAACACAGAAACCCACTCCAGTATTCTTACCTGGAGAATCCATGGGCAGAGGAGCCTGGCGGGCTCCAGGTCACAGAGTCACAGAGTCTGACATGACGGAAGTGACGTAGCTGGTACACATACAGGTATTCCATAAAGAAATATACTGTTAATTTGAGGCATTCAAACTTGATGGGAAAGGAGATTTAGAAAAAGATGCCCATAAATGTCCTTGCAGGTTGACAGAGCAATGATGAAAAATGTTGAGAAACCCTGGATTCAGGCATTTTTCTCAGAAAAGCTCCGTCAAGATTATGTCAGCAGGAACAACACAGAGTCAAATGACTGACCAACAACTGTTGAGCAACAATATACGCAGCCTACTTTATCAGTTATTGTAAGAAAACAAAAGAGACACAAAATTTGACTCCTGTTTTTTTTTTTTTATTTTATTTTTTTAATTGTTTTTGCCATACATTGTCATGATATCACCATGGGTTTACATATGCTTCCCCTCCGGAACCCCCCTCCCTCTTCCCCCCTGACTCCTGTTTTTAAAAGCATGTGTAGATGAGCTAGACAGTGAACATTCAGCACAGGATAAATAGATGCTGATATGGATATCAACCCTTGGATATATAAAGAACTATTTAAAATATTTCAACAATGTAAAACAATTTATGAAAAGGGCTCAGTAATTACACAAATGTAAGGTCAAGTGTGGCTCAAAGGACAGAAAGATGAAGGTGGTGATCCGGGAGGGTTTCACGCATAAAATGGGATGTGAATTGGACCCTAGGAAGTGAAGGGGACAGGGGGACAGGAGGACAGGAGATGGGAAAGTTCCCAAACAAGAAAGAGGCTCTGGGCTGAGGACTTGCATCAGAACACAGTGTAAGACTCTCAATTCCAGAAGGAAAACAAAGTCTCCAGGGATCTAGGACAGAGTTTAGAGACCTGCGCCAAGTCCTGGCCAGTTTGAAGGTCTCACTGGGACAGTTTTCAATTTTTTTCCATTAAAAAAAATTTTTATGATCACTATCTTAGTGCATGTGACGTGGTATCTCACTGTGTGTTTCTTTTAATATTACATTTTTTCCTTTAGTAAAATAAACATAAAATTTATCACTTTATATCAAAATGTACAGTTCATTGGCATTAAATCTATTCATACTGTTATGCAGTCATGGTGATGACTATTCATGTCCAGAACTTTTTCATCATCCCACACTAAAACTCTATACTCATTAAACAATAATTTCCCAGGAGGACGTCCCTGGTGGTCCAGTGGTAAAGAATCCAATGAAGGGGGTGCAGGTTGAATCCCCGGCTGGGGAACCAAGACCCCACATGTAGTGGGGCAACAAAGCCTATGCGTTACAACTAGAGAAGCCTGCAGGCCACAGTGAAGACCCAGCACAGTGAAAAAAGAAAAACCTTCACATCCTGCTCTTCTCCCAATCCCTGCCAATCACTGTTATACATTCTGTCTCTTATTTGTTTCCCTAGGTACTTAATAGAAGTGCCCTTTTGGGTCTAGCTTATTTCATTCAGAATAATGTCTTCAAGTTCCATCTATGTTGTAACATGTGTCAGATTTTCACACTTTTTAAAAGCTGTACCCAGCTTTTTCTTCTTGTCCCAACTTTCTTGATAATTTAGCCATGAGACTATAAGCGCAGGCATCCTTTCAAAGGCCTTAGAGTCCTATAGCCGTGGGAGGCCATATTATCCCAGGTTGAGCTGTATATATCTGTTTGATATCCTCCCCATCCCAAATACTATCCCTGTTACAGAAACAAAAGAGAAGGCGTCCTCAGGTTGACTGCAAAGTTTTCCACCTTTGTGACTAGAAGAATTGTGGATTCATCGAAGGAAGAGGAAAATCAGAACCATGATGATGAAGTCCATCTGCCTGTGTGTGTTCAGCTGCTCAGTCGTGTCCGACTCTGTGACCCTGTGAACTGTAGCCCCACCAGGCTCCTCTGTCCATGGGATTTCCCAGGCAAGAAGACTGGAGTGGGTTGCTATTCCCTTCTCCAGGGGATCTTCCTGACCCAGGCTCCAAACCCAGGTCTCCTGCGTTACAGGCAGATTCTTTACCGTCTAAGCCGCCAGGGAAGCCCCCAGTCTGCCTGAGCTAGAGGTAATTACAGAATCAATTGAAACATCCATTGAAGATCCATAATTGGAATTCAAAAGAGAGGCTGAAAACAGAGAAGTAGAACCCAGGCTCATGGGCATTAAGAGGTTCCTCTGCTGAAAATCTCAGCACTGAAGGAGCTATCTCGGGAACAGGATATTTACAGACTCCATGGGTGGGGAAGTCAGAGACAGGGGTGATTTTAAAAGTCTGAAGAGTAAGGGAAGACCTAGTTGAGGGCAGGAACCATGCCTTTATAACTTCTCGGTAGATTGAGGCTGACTTGAGTACTGTGATATAAAGGATTCTGAGGCCAATTTCAGGCTGAGTAAATTCTGTGCTTTAATCTCGCTATTCAAGTGGGATGATGGTGAGGGTGTGCGGAGGCAGAGTGCAGCTATTCGAACCACACATTTACTATCTCTGCAATGCAGGTTAAGGAGGATTAGGACGTAAAAAGATCTACCATTGACATTGCATGCTATTTCCTGGAGGAGGAAACAGCTGAACTGAGCCTTGAAATAAGTAAAGCAAGGTAGAGAAGGATTAGGGCAGACCTTGGTTTTATGCTATATATATATATATATATATATATATATATATGTATCATATATTTTATATGTAGGAGAGGTAAGCAAGAATTGCAGTTAAACCATCAACTAGCTCTCTCAAACTGCATCTACTGAACTTATCTGCAGGGCAGCAATCGAGATGCAGAGACAAAGAGAATAGATTTGCAGACATAGCAGGGGAAGGAGAGGGTGGGACAAATTAAGAGAGCAGCATGGAAACATATACATCACCATATGTAAAACAGATAGCCAGTGGGAATTTGCTGTACAACACAGGGAGCTCAAGCCTGGGGCTCTGTGACAACCTAGAGAGGTGGGATGGGGTGGAGGTGGAAGGGAGGGTCAAGAGGGAGGGGACATAGGGACATATGACTGATTGTGTTGATGTACGGCAGAGATCAACACAACATTTAAAGCTATTATCCTCTAAGTAAAAGACAAATAAAACTCTACCCACCGTTTTTCTAGTTTCCCTCATGTACAGGAAGACTTCTTTGCAGCAAGGATTCAGGTTGCAAAGACACGCATTTTTTTCCATGTAGAAAGCAGACATGAAGGAAAGGCCATTTTCATAACCCTTTGGCTCTTTACACTAGCTACAGGGAGTGGAAAATAGCGTTCAGGTTTTTTTCCTCCAGCTTCCTTGGTTAAGAGGCAAGTGCAACAGCAGTGATGGCAGCAGCTTTTGATCTCCCTGGACTGTTGTAGAGTTTCTTGATTTAAATCTGTTAGCAGCCTCTGTTATGCTTCAGGAGGTGTTTTTGGAGTCCCAGCCTAGACTCTTCCTCCAGACCTTCTGACACTTTTGTAAGTAGCGAACTGCCTGAAATCCCTCACTGCCTACATCTGGACTGACTTCTGCTTCCTACATTGAACCCCAGCTGGGATCAGGGGAGTCAAAGATAGTGGGAAAGTTATATGCTATGATTGGGAAACAAGTAGAGCAGCAGCTTGACTGAAGACATGGGGTTGTTTGGGGAAGCTCAAGGAAATGGAAAAATACTGGATGGATGGGGTCGGAACCAGACTGTGGAAGCTTTTCATGCCACAGGGTTCAGTTAAGGCTTGATCTCAGTTCAGGCTTGACCTCTCAGGGAACAGCTATCATTCTGAGACAGAATAGAGGGGCGGCTGATGGACTGGAACACGGAGAGACTGAAATTAGAGGCTACTGCGATAGTGGGGCTTGAGACAAGGAGGACTTAGGATAACGTAGGAGTCAAAAGGAAAGAGTAAATTCAATGGTGTAAGGAAAGACTTAAAGTTGTGCATAAAATAAAAAAGGTACAATATTTCTGACCTCAAAAGCTCATTTGATTAAAAATATTAGGTTGTCACAAAGTAGATATGACTATTAGTAAACCATACGGACATATATATAGTCCCAGGAGTTACAACTTTATTTAATTAAAGTGAAAATTTGTGTTCTTCTCATTTAGTTTCTTCCTTTTATAGGAGGGTGGGGGAAGATTTGGTAAGATACTAGTCAGAGTTAGACAGACTGGTTCAATGAAAAAGACCCTGATATTGGGAAAGACTGAGGTCAAGAGAAGCCGGTGAAAGAGGATGAGATGGTTGGATGGCATCACCAACTCAATGGACATGAAGTCTGAGCAAACTCTGGGAGGTGGTGAAGGACAGGGAAGCCTGGCGTGCTGCAGTCCATGGGTCACAAAGAGTTGATATGACTGAGCAACTGAACAACAACGTTTGGTTTCTTCCTTTCACAGGAGGGTGGGGGAAGATTTGGTAAAATAATACTAGTCAAAGTTAGACAGACTGGTTCTGATCCATCTACACAAGTTCACCCACTGACGCTGCTCCCTTTCACTGCTGAATCATTGCAGACGGTGGCCAAGTAAAATAATAAACCCTGAGATCCTGGACTACTGCCTATCCTGGCAATGTGAACCCAGCAGAAGAAGGGCCAAGAGTGAAGAAATGTCCCCTGAGAAGTCCCGCTCCCCAGCCACTAAAGTTTCTGCCCTAGTTCCCAGGCCAGTCAAGCTCTATCAAGTTATACTAATCGTTCCTCTTTTTTGAGTTATCTACTATGTCCAGATTCTGAGTCAAGAGATTTACATTTGTCATCTCATTTTACCATCATGATAATCTTTACAATAAATACTTTTGTAATTATTCAATTTACAAAACTGGGGCTCAGAAAGCTGATACCACTTTTGATCAATTCATACCATCAATTTCTTTTATCACCTTAAAATTGGAAATCATGGTGAATTATGGGATTAAATAAAAGGCAATCAGCCCATCCTCTCCCATCCAGACAATACTGAGTCTCCCAAACTGGTTAAGGCATTATTACGTTTGTGAGATATTTTAGAAAAAAATATGATGGAAATATTGAGGCCTTTCAATTATCAAAATTTCTATACCTCTAAAATGGTTCTGATGTCATCCTTTGATCACACGATTTCCTGGTTAGTGGTTAAAAATTAAGGCCTAGGTTTCCCTGGTAGTCCAGTGGTTAAGAATTTGCCTGCTAATGCAGGGGACAGAAGGTTTGATCCCTGGCAAGGAAGAGCGCACATGCCACAGGGAAACTGAGTCTACACACCACAGCTACTGGGCCTAAACGCTGCAACTACTGAAGCCCGTGTGCCTTGAGCCCGTGCTCTGCTACAACAGGAGCCACCGCAGTGAGAAGCCTGCACACGGCAACCAGAGGAAGCCTGCGCAGAGCAATGAAGACTCAAACAGCCAGAAAGAAAGAAAGAGACATTTTTCTAAAAAATTAGGCCTGAAGAAAAAAGAACAAAGCAGGAGGCAATCCTCCCAAACTTCAGGCCAATCTACTGTAGCTACAAAGCTACAGTGATCAAAATGGCACAAAACAGATACCTGGATAAATGGAACAGGACAGAAGGCCCAGAAATAAACCCACACACCTGTAGCCCGTTATTCTATGACAAAGAAGGCGAGAAGACAGAATGGAGAAAAGACAGTGTCTTCAGTGAGTGACGCTGGGAAAGCTGGACAGTTGCATGTAAATCGATGAAGCCTGAACACACCCTCATACCATTCACAAAAACAGACTCAAAATGGCTTAAAGACTAAAAGATAAGACAGGGTACCATAAAACTCCTAGATGAGAACATCGGCAAAACGTTCTCTGACATAAATCATACCAGTGTTTTCTTGGGTCGGTCTCTCAAGGCTAAAAAAGCAAAACTAAACAAATGGGACCTAATTAAACTCACAAGCTCTGGTACCGCAAAGGAAACCATAAACAAATGAAAAACAGCCTACAGACTGGAAGAAAATGTTTGCAAATGATGTGACCAACAAGGGCTTAATCTCCAAAATATTAAAACAGTTCGTACCCTTCAGTATCAAAAAAACCAAACAACCCAATCAAAAAATGTGCAAAGACTTAAATAGACATTTCTCCAAAGATGACATATAGATGGTCAACAGGCACATGAAAAGATGCTCATTTATTAGAGAAATGCAAAACAAAGCTACAAGTAGGTATCACCTCACACCTGTGAGATAGTCATCATTAAAAAGTCGACAAACAACAAATGCTGGAGAGGGTATGGAGAAAAGGGAACCCTCTTACACTTTTGGTGGGGATGTCAATCGGTGCAGTCACCATTGAAAACACTATGGAGGTTCCTCAAAAAACTAAAAACAGAGTTGTCAAATGATCCAGCTATCCCACCCCTTAGCATATATCCAGATAAAACTCTTAATTCTAAAAGATACATGCTCCAATGTTCATTGCAGCACTATTCACAATAGCCAAGACATGGAAGCAACCTAAATGTCCCCTGACAGATGAATGGATAAAGAGGATATGGTACACACACACACACACACACACACACACACAATGGAATACCACTCAGCCATAAAGGAAAATGAAGTAATGCCATTTGCAGCAACATGAATGGACCTGGAGATTATCATCCTGAGTGAAGTAAGTCAGAAAGAGAGAGACAAACGCTGTATACTATTACATATATGTGGGATCTAAAATATGACACAAACAAACATACCTATGAAACAGAGATAGACATGTGGTTGACAAGGGGGAGGGAAGATGAGGGTGAGATCAACTGAGAGTTTGGGGTTAGTAGACACAAACTATTATACAGAAACTGGATTAGTAAAAAAAAGGTCTTTATATAAAGAACAGGGTGCTATAATAAAATACCCTGTAGTAAATCATAATGGGAAAGAACGCTACATATACATATGTTATATATAAAATAAGAATTTATATATAATAAGAATGTATATATACATGTATAACTGAATCATTTCACAGTACAGCAGAAATTAACACATTGTAAATCAACTATACTTCAATTAAAATATTAAGGGATTTTTCTCAGATCAAATCAATTCTATTTAATATGGATGCTTTCAGTAATTCCAGATTACATATCAACCAACATCCACAAAACCTGTTATTAACTGCCATGATAATCATGTAAATGGAAAAGAGGTAAAGCAGAATTTCTAGGGGAAAATGCAATTTTCTCACATGTCTGGCCTTTAAAGGCAATGACTGGTTACTATAAATCTTTATATCCAACTTTTTTAAGTTCAGAAAAGTCGAAGAAGTTAAGGAAAGTTCAGCCAGTGCCTGGTCCTATAATACTGTCTCCTTTCATTATCCCACTTGGTATAAAAAGAATGGTAAGATTCACCAGATCCCAGGAGCACTGGGCAGACTAACTACTAGCCGTAATATGCTTTCAAATGCAGAATGCTGTATCTGTATGTGCTAACTTCTTTCGCCAGCAATCATGCTAATATCCTATTCACGGCACTGGTAATTGCACAGCGCCATCACTGCAGTGCAATGACGGGCGCCGCATGCAAAAGTCAGGTAAGATGATCTAATGATGTTAAGATGAAATGCTGTCAGTGTAAGTCTGTAAAGATAGGATAACACTGTCAAAAGTGAAAGGAAATTATGGCACTGTAAGTTGTACTACCATTAAGAGATTCTAGAAGGAAAGGGTTCCACAATCTGGGGCAATGTCTGTTATGACAGATGTGCTCAAGCAACTTAAAAGACAAACTGGCATTCCTCATCTAATTTCCTTTATCCGGAGAGTTTTTATTAAAATTCTCTGTTAATTTCCTAAATGAATGTCTTCAAGCTGAGAATAGAGTGATGATTTTTCAAAAGCAATTTGTGTTTGACACATTCATTGTTCTTTGGGTCTACGGTCCAACATAATTGCACCAGATAGTCATTTATTTTGCAAGGGCAATGAGTACATTTTAAAAGTTTTGTGAAAGGTAATAGCCCTCCAAGTTTCACTCTTTGAAGAAACCTTGGCAGTAAGGGAGATATCTTTGCTGCACATGGCACGCCTCATAGAAGAAAAGAAATACAGCCCTTGAATGCATGGTCCATTTAGGCGTAAGCATTTATCCTCTCTATGTACCAGATTTTGAAAAGTTTTAGGACGGTCCAAGCTTAAAGGAAAACAAAACCTCTCAGTATACTTTTGTGCATTTGGGAGCCTCGGGTTTCAGGTCTCTGCAGTTTTCTATTATGTGGGAGACTCAGATTAAGTGATTTTTAAAATATAGAGGCGTGATTTCTGCCAAGACTATTGAAAAGATAATAATCAAAATGAAAAAAGGGATAGAGAGTCAACGCTTCGGAAAAATTAGACAAAAGATGGAATTTTGTTGCACTCAGGGATTCTCCCAGCTTATGTGGTGTCCTTGTGTGTCTAGAGACAGATGCACCTTTCCTGGGGCAGACACAGCCCCTCGCTTAGATACACAGCTGGGCAAACATAGTACAGCCTGGACTCGGTTCCCATTCTCCTTTCATCGTGGCACCCTTGGGCAGTCAGCCTTCACAACCGCTGGTGATGGTCCTGACCCTCCCCAACCTCTCGAGTACAGGCCCAGCAGCTCAACCCCAAGGCATCTAGAAAACCTCTGCTCTCCCTACCATGATAATTCCCATAATGTCAGGTTACTGCATAGGACTTCCCAAGGTAGCCTCCTAAAATGCTTTGGGGAGTCTCAGAAATATATTCTAAAATTAAGGTTGGGCCAGGAACATTCCAGCTTTTGTCCTAGAGCAATTATTATCATCTCCTTTTAATTTTCAAAAATGTCTGGATTTGTACACCTGAAACTGACATAACATTGTTTATTTAAAAAAAAAAAAAAAGAAGTGTCCCAGTTTGAATGATACCATACATGTTCACCCTACACATAACGTTGGCGCAGTGGTAAAGAATTCAGCTGCCTATGCAGAAGACCCAGGAGAACCAGGTTGAGTCCCTGCATCGGGAAGATCCCTGGGAGGAGAAGATGGCAGTCCGTGGGGTCACAAAGAGTCAGACACAACCGAGCAACAGCATACACACATAATTTTGATAAGAAACTGAGATTTTGTTAGAACAGTCTACAGATAGCTGTGTAGACACATGCATGGATGTGAAGAGGGCAGGTTTTGGGGGTTGAGGAATGGAGGCAAATGGTAGAATAAGGTCTCCCACTCAGTTTTACCTGGACTGTCACTAGTTAGTTCCAGGGACCAATTACTCATTGTATCAGTTATGAAATTAAGCTTTCCTATTAGAGCAACTTTCTCCTGAATTTTCCTGGTTCCAATCCTGAGGATTGCCGAACACCCCGATCTACATCATATTTCAATTCAACTTCCTAAATTAATACCCACCAACTGTATCCTTTTTTTAAAAAAAAAAATGAGATTCATTAAAGGGGAGAAAACTGTTGATGTAAACAAACCATTACGGGGACTCCCCTGGTGATCCAGTGGCTAAGACTCTGAGCTTCCACTACAAAGGGGGTGGATGTGACCCCTAGTTGGGGAATTAAGACCACACATGCCCTGTGGCGTGGCCAAGAAAACTATAACTAAAAGATTTGTTGAATGTGTCTGAGAATACTAAGAAAAAGAAAAGGAACAACAGAAATGTTAGCCTGGTGTCTCAAGCCACAATTCTTTGCTCTTATTGGAGGGTAGAGGACTTCCAGTTTGGGAGATTCCCCATGTAATAAACTTGCCAGCTACAGCAGCATGACTAAGATTCTTAGGCTCTGTCTCACATTCCCCGTGCAAACGGGATAATGAGGCACCTCCTTGCACGCTGCTGTAAAGAAGTGAAAAAACAAAAACAAAATAATTAGCACATAGTAAATGCCTACTGAATGCTATTATTTTATATATTAAAAGAGTACCAACTTTGCTTTTGACCAATTTTTTGGTGTGTGTAGACAAACAGCATTTTTTAATTGGGGTATAGTTACTTACAACATTATGTTAGTTTCTGCTGCACAACAAAGTCAATCAGCTATACATATACATGTGTCCTCTCTCTTTTGGCCCTCCCTCCCACTCCACCCCATCTCACCTCTAGGTCCTCAGCACTGGGCTGAACTCCCTGCGCCATGCAGCAGGCTCCCACTGGCTATCAATGTTACACATGGTAGTATAGATATGTCAATCCCAATCTCCCAATTTGCCCCACCCTCCTCTCCCCCGATCATGCCCACACGTCTGTTCTCTACAACTGTGTCTCTACCCTGACCTGCAAATAAGTTCATCTGTAGCATTTTTCTAGATTCCACATATATGCAAATATGTGGTACATATACACAGTGGAATATTGGCCATTCAAAGGAATAAAGTTGGGTCATTTGTACAGAAGTGGATGCACCTAGAAACCACCATATGGAATGAAGTCGGAAACAGAAAAACAAATCTAGATAGCATTTCAACCATGGGAATGTCTGATTAACCTTAGGTAACGGCAGAGTTTCACACAGCATACATCCAATAAGTTAGGAAGTCCTATTTCTCAGCGCTCTACTTATCTCTCAAGAATACTGTGGGGGTAAATATTAAATTATAGAGAATTTGCTGAGATCCTTGAAGCTCAAAACTCTAAGAAAATTCAAGGCATTATTATTATTATTAGAGGAGACTCTTTGGGCCTCAGTTTACTAGTCTGTCAAACAGGTATTCAAGGAATACCTTTTATTCAAAATAGAAGTAGTTGAAAGTGGATATTCACTTCCCAGAAAAGAAGTGTTTGTAGCTCGGTCATGTGCACTGCTCAGTCTTCGCGACCCCATGGACTACAGCCCGCCAGGCTTCTCTGTCCATGGAATTCTCCAGGCAAGAATACTGGAGTGGGTAGCCTTTCTCTTCTCCAGGGGATCTTCCTGACCCAGGGACTGAACCCTGGGTCTCCGCATTGCAGGCAGAGCCACCCAAAAAGCCCATTCATTTCTAAAGAGCTAAACAAATAGAAAGTCCCTAATGGTTCCCACCATGCTGCCTCCCTCTGGCCCACCCAGCTGGAGAGCAAGAGAGGTGGCAGCATGTCTTTCATAGGCAGAGAGCTGAGCCAAGCATCTCCCTTTCTCAGGAGCCTGCTAACCTACAGGTGGCAAGGGTTAGGCAAGCCCAATGCTGAGCACATGGAAAAGGGGAAGGTTGCGAGGTTGGCAGCAAGAGGGAAAGAGGGATTAGGCAAGGCAGGGAGAGACGGCAGCCCCACATGAGCCAAAAATTCCATGCCTGGATATTCTGAGGCATGAAAGGGACATTCACTTGGCACTGCTTGCACCAGGCCTGATGCTTTGGTCCCAACAGTAGTGGCTGGCAGGCAATGCCGCCACATCATGGCTCAAACCCACCAATAAAGGGTCGGCTAAGAGTGCCAATATGGAATACGAGCAAGCCCAAGTTAAAGGGAAGGCAAATATATAAAAGTGAAGACCACCCATAACACTCTGACATAGCTACTTCTCAAGGCTACCGTGAAAAGAGAAGTGCATTATACATGAAATCCCTTTGGGAAAAAACCATTTAAAGGCCTATAAAATTTGCGAAAGACAAGCCAAATGTTCACCATCAGACTATGAAGAGGAACGAAACCCAATAACATACTAGAAAACTTAGGGAACATTTTTCTAAACTGTTATATTTAGGGCCACATTGCATTTAATGACCCACTAAAAGAAAGTCACAAAGACTACAACTGTCATTAGCACCTTCTACCCCATTCATTGCAACCTCTCTGGGAAGTGCTCCCCCAAAAAACTGTCCTTGGGAGGACTCACGTTTTGCCTAAATGCCATCCCCAGCGACTGTCCTAATTCCGAAACAGCAGAGCGGTCATTTGTGCCTGGCAGTTTCTATCCTCCCGTCTTTCATCCTTCTATTTCTCTTCTAGTCTTTTTCATTGTTCCTGTAAGATAAAGGGAAACAACCACACGATTTTAACTACTAAATATCCTCTCGCAACTTTTACACCCAATTGACTGACTTCAGGAATAATTCTATAAAAAATATTATCACTGTAGCAAAGATAAGCTCTTTAGTTCACCTCTTTTCCTCAAAGCTAAAGAATTCTCCTTGTTCTCTCCAAGTTTACTGCATAGGTTAAGTACCACTGACCTAGCACAGTTACTCTATAACATGATCCTGAAAGTGGCTGAAACTCTTAAACAGCACGTGTGAAAAAGCTATAAAATAGTATACCCCTGAAGCAGTGACAGACTCAAATAACAAAGCGGGTAAGAGAGAAGTAGGGAAAGAAGAGCGTATCATAGGGTATTCTGAATGTTTTCAAAGCCTGTATCAGTTATTTACTAATTTGTTGATTTCCATTTTTACTTTTTTTTTCTAGAAGAGGATTTAATGCAATATCTGTATATATTCTGTGGGGAGCTGAAGTTCAGAGCTTCAAAAAGAGATGCATCTGTCCCCTCTATAGTTCCAAGGATTCCTGGTACTTGTAAGTAAAATTCCAGATAGCCCTAAACCCCATTTTATTTTATTTGTTCTACTGAGGTAAAATTGATACATATATCAGTTTCAGGTGTACAATGTAATAATTTGATATTTGTATATACAGCAAAACGATCACCACAATAAGTCCAGTTCACATCAATCACCATACAGAGTTACATCTTTTCCATGTTCTGAGAGCACTCACCATCTCTCTTAGCAACTTTCAAACGTGCAATACGAAACTAGTAACTATAATCACCATGCTGGACATCACATCCCCGTGACTTACTTATTTTATAACTTGAACATTTTACCTTCTGGTCTGCTTCACTCATTTCACCCATGCCTCCAACCCAATTTTAAACTAGCAATAGTGCAAATAAGTAAATAAAGTTGTTTAGAAAAGAAAAAACAATCGTGCATGCAGGCAGATGGTATGTTGCCTGCAAAGTGAGGGCTGTTGAAAAGCAGAAGTAGCAACCGAAGTGTTCCCTGATTTCCAAAGTAACCAACTGAAACGCATACATCTACTGGGGGTAAAACAGAAGATGTTTTACACCAGGATGCAGCAATAAATTATGTGAATGTGTATGTTTATACTACTTTGCTAAATGCATCATCTAAGAGTCTGCTATGCCAACGGAAATTTGCTATATGACTCAGGGAACTCAAACAGGGGCTCTGTAACAAGTCAGAGGGGTGGGAAAGAATGGGAGGTAAGAGGGAGGATTCAAGAGGGAGGGGACATATGTATACCTATGGCTAATTCATGATGATGCATGGCAGAAACCAAACCACTATTGTGAAGCAACTATCCTTCAAATAAAAATAAATTTTTAAGAGTCTATGTTGAGAAAGAGAAATAAAACTAAGTGTTGCAGAAGCAAAGATCAGCTTAACTGCCCATGGACTATCTAAGTTGACTTTACTAAGATCCTGGGTACAAGTAGGGTAATGTATCTTTTCTGTCTACAGTTTTTTATTGTTTTGTTTTTTAAGAAAAGACTCCATTGCTGTGTCAGCTACACTTCACTTGGAAAGCTATTGACTTTTCCTTTCTGTTGCCTTAATTTTCTTCTGCAGGAGCACAGAGGGATGCAAGTCCAGGTGGGCACTGTGCCTTCCACTGATTATGCTGTGGAACACAGCAGGGAAACCTCTTATCTCAAGCTGAGGTTGCCTGTTTAAAAATCTTTCTCTTTTTAGAAGGTATAAGGTAGTAAACACAGCTGTACAAAAAGGTTTTGAATTTTCTTGCTGTTTGTTTTAATCTATAAAAATGATATAAATAAGGCAGAGTGCAAAAATGTCTATAAATTTATATTACCTGCCCACATGCATACATTTGTGTGCCAAGTTTTACCCAGCTCAGTGTTTGAATACTCTGAATGGATTTGACTTTAAAAGTGATTTTTTTACATCTTTGCATACAGCGTTGTCAGGTCATAAAAATACAGTGGCTTAGGATCAATGAACTTTAAAATTCTAAATTGATCTTGGAATTAGAACGTTATTAAAAATGACTTAAGCTTCACTCTTGCTATTTCCTTGCCAGAGTTGGATCATTGCTCCGAATCCCTGTCTGCCAATTACTTTTAACTCCACAAAGGGTAATTTTTAAATGGGAATATTTATACATCTTTAAGGAGAATAAAGGTTTTGTAAATAGTATCACAGCCAAACCTTTTCAAGAAGATGAAATCTGAGTTTAGAAAGAAGAATATAACTCAATTTCAGTTTGTAAAGACATATAATAATATAATCCCATTTACTTCCTACTTAGATGAACTTGAAGTGTTTTCAGCTGTGGTATATTAAATTCATCTCATAAAGAATAGCTTTGAGTGGATACTCAAGGCCTTTTCCTAAACAGTTATGTTTAAGTTAAATGAATAAACACATTTTAATGTCTTAATTATAAAAACAAAATGTGCAGAAGTCTACGATCTGCACTATCATTTAGGAAAAAAACAAAAAAATATCTTATTAGGTTGGAATTAAGTGGAAAATAGTTTTCCCCTCTGGGGATTTTTAATTTATTCAGAATATTTATATAATTGCCTGCTAGTGAATTCTTTGAGATGACTTTGTTGGAGATACCCTTCAACTCCAAACACACTTTTGTTGAGGGCAGAGGGGCACCATAATTAATTTCAGCATGGGAGGAATCTTTTTACCTATCTTTCCCATCACTTCGTCACACCCCCATTCCCTCACCTCTTTCCCTGGGTAAGCCCACTGCCCATTCAGATAGGCCAAGCATTTTGGCTTCCGCCTAATTAGTTCGGCCTCATTCGCGTGGAAACAACGTTAAACCTAGGTGGGGAATTAGACAGTTTAGTTAACTCAGAAAAGGAACCATCTCTGAATGTCAGTTCCAAGCCAGTGTGCCTGGCTCTCTATAGGGAGACCCAAAAGCCATTCAGCTGAGTTGCCCAAACCAATGGCCAACGACCTTTGATACTTTTTAAAAGCCTTCACCACTTTTTCAATCATCACTATCTTTTCATTGCCTCAAACTCATGGAAATGTGTCTTTTCTAGACAAACATCAAATTTAGTATTTGGGGGCTCTAAAGTTATTTTTTTTTTAATTTATTGTTATTTATTTACTTGGCTGTATTGGGGCTTAGTTGCAGCATATAGGATCTAGCTCCCTGACTAGGACTGAACCCCAGCCGCCTCCACTGGGAGCGTGGAGTCTTAGCTCCTGAACCACCAAGAAAGTGAAGTCCCTTACCTTAAGTTATTAAATGATCTCTGTGCCCTCCCTCAAAAGTGAAAGGTGAAGCTCCATTGTAAATAAAATGATTACTCAAATCTATCTCCACAAAATATAGGATATATGTAACCAGCTGTGTTTCTGTTTGAGATTCCTGGGATGAAAAGTGCTCTAGATGGATCGTGATCATTAAAGACACGGAAACAGTGAACTGCTTTCAGGGCAATTTTCATTAGGCAGATGAAGAAAAGTAACAGATCAAGCGCTGCAAATAAAAATTGAAATAAACCTCAACCCAAGAAAAGGACTTTTAAAAGACAGGTAACCCACTGATTCAAAAATAATTCTAATAAAAGTCTAAAATAAAGAAGCCTTGTTTATATCAAGTTTTCATGTATAATGCTAATATCATGCTATGCGGGCTTCCCCAGTGTCTCAGCGGCCTGCAATGCAAAAGATGCAGGAGACCCAGGTTCAATCCCTGGGTTGGGAAGATCCCCTGGAGGAGGGCCTGGCAACCCACTCCAGTTTTCTTGCCTGGAGAATTCCATGAACGGTGGAGCCTGGCGGGCGATAGCCATGGGCTTGCCACCGTCGGATACAATTGAAGCGACTGAACACACATACAGGCACATCATGCTCCGGGGGTCCTTTACCTGAATTTTGTGCATCCAATTGATGAGCACAATGTCTTATTAAATAGTTTACATATTAAAAAGATCTTAAGTTATAAATATTTTCAGGTGCAGTAATTTGTCGGAGCTTTAAGCCCAAAGGAAAGGATGTTCTACTTTTGGTACACCTACAAGTTAGCAGACTTCCGGAGGGCCAGAGGGAGAAAACTAAGTTAACCCTACTATTAAAATGATCTTCTCCTAGGCCTTTCCAAGGCCCTCTCCCTGCAAACTCAGAGTGGCACCATCTTCCCAGGTCATGGAATAGTGAATCACCCTCAGCACCAACTGCCCCATCCAGTTAGAGGGGAGCCTGCTTCTTCAGAACTATCTCCAAAACGAGACTCAGCCTCAACTGTTTCTAGTCATCCCTGAGCATGTTATTGCTGCTGTTAAGTCACTCAGTCACGCCAGACTCTTTGAGTCTGTCTACAGACAGTCCTCCTACAGACTGTCCTCCACCAGGCTCCTCTGCCCATTGGATTTCCCAGACCAGAATAGTGGAGAGGACTGCCATTCCCTTCGCCAGGGAATCTTCCCATCCAAGGGCTCCAACTCGTGTCTTCCGCACTGCAGGTGGATTCTTTAGAGCTGCGGCGCCAGGAAAGCCATGGTACTCCCCGAAACTGCTGGGTTTTGTGGTGAAACCCAGAAAAAAAGTGATCTGGTTGGGGGCAAGGGGGAAGAGGAAGAGTCTGAATGTATAAGGAGTAACAAGAAAGGAACGAAGTACCGTGGAGTGGAGAGAAAGATCTGCTAGAAGTGGATCCAAGGAAAGCCACGTGGTAGCTGCCGGTCGGAACCCCAGGAGAAACCAGCCTTTTCTGGCCAGGGACGCTGAGTCTGGGAAGCGTTTGCCATTTGCACGCTGCTCCTCGCGGACACTGGGTGGCGCTCGTGGTACAGACTTGCTCTTCTCTTAGGGTCCACTTCCCCTCCACCCCCTCCCGCCCTTTGCAAATTTCGGCTACTAGGAGATGAAATTACTCACATTCTTCCTACGTGCTACCGTGGGGAGAGCATTTCTGGAGAAGCTGGAAGCCGCGGGGCCGTGCCGGTCAGTGGATTTAGAAAGCGGTGACAGTGTCCAGCCCGCTGGTCTTCAGCCTCTGGGCCTTTGTGTCAGAACCATCACAGTACCAGCAAAAGTTGCTACCCTGTCAGCCAGGATACCCAAAGCAAGTGTGCCGGGAGTGTGGGTCGGAACCGGCAACCAGGCTCGGGGGGCCAGCGGTGCAGAGAGTCACAAAGACAATACGGGAAATGAAATGGGCCCATATCGTGGCCCCTTTTAACTTAGCGCTCCCGCTCTCTCCTGCTTCCTTTAAGGAAAAGAAGGGTATCGGGGAGTGGGGTCAACCTAGAGAAGAACAGGACAAAGCAAGGAAGTCGATTGCTCTGTACTCAGAGACACAACCCAGATTTGGAGGCCGGCAGAGGCCTTTGCAAAAGTGTCTTCTGTCTGGCATGAAGGCCAACACTTCAGGAATTGAAACAAAGAATTAGATTCCCTTCTGCCCCTCTCCTTTTTGCCTTGAGTAAACACTGTGGGAGAGAATGTCCTTTCTTAAAATTTTTTGGTCTGAGGTGAAATTTAGCAAGGTTTAGGGTAACTTGATATTGTAACATTGTGTTGTCAACTGAATTTTGAACTTCTAAATTTTGCCCAAATTCTGCAGCTTCCAATCCATCCAAGTGGGAATCTGCCTTCTCAGCAAGGTCTAAGGACATTGCTAGGAACACTTGATTTAGCATAACCTTATTGCCCTTATTTCCCGCCACCTAATAACTTCTAAATCTGTAATAAAGAAAAAGTACCAGGGTTGGGCCGTGGTGGTAGAGGGGCTGCTGTGGAAGGGCGCCTGCTCCCCGAGTCACTCGCCTTTGCCAGGAGGTGCTTTGAACCACCCCTGGCATTGCTCTGGGGAATCGACTCATGTAATTAAATGGCAGGATGTGTGTGAGGTGACTCAATGGGCACCAGCAACTTCTCCGGAGCACAGGCCAGGACTGCAAGCCTGCTGCTGTTGCCAATATTTCTCCAAAGCCCTGTGGTCCTCCTCAGGCTAAAGTCAGGGGGTGGACGGTCGTGCTGACACCCAGAGCATAGGGTGAGGATGGGCAGCCGGCCTTGCCTCTCTTCCTGGGGCACCTTTCTCAGAGAAGTACAGGGTTCGGGGACTTGGGCTGGGCTAGGGCGAGAGGCACTGTGGACTTGGCCATACACACCTTGCCTTCCTTGTGCCCCACCCCCCACCCCACCCCCGCCACTGAAGTTGCCCCCAAAGGGCCGAGCAACCACAGCTGTGGTTTAAAGATGCCCAGATCCCAGCAGAGGCAGGGAGTTGATGCACACGTGGTTGCTCCTCAGCTTTGGAATTTCAGAGCCAGGCTGGCACCTGGCTGGCATCTGGGCACCGAGTTCCACACCCGTCCCCACCACTCGGCTCTCCTGCTAGCATATTTTGAGCCAAAATAGTTCCCCAGTTAAACTAGGACTAGACACAATTAATGCAGACGTTTTCTTCTTCGGTTGGGGGTGGGGGGCAGGGAGGAAGCACTAACAAGAGGCCATCCACCTTGGAAGTGGAGTGAAGCTCCCAGTCTCCCGACCCCTGGAGGAAGATGCTGGGAGGGTCCAAATCAGGATCCAGCTCCTATAGTAGCCTATTCAAGGGGAGAGGCAGTGGGGAGCAGTAAACTAACTAATATTAAATTTCTAATCTCCCAGCTAGATCACTGCCAGAGCGAGAATGACATGTCATGAAAAGCAAACTCTGCATCCCAAACACCAAGGGTCTGATTGCTGAGCCTTTTCTCTCTTTGCATATGAGCTAAGATGTTTTTGGTGCAGGAAATAAAGGGACTGAGGGTACAGGAACCCAGACCTGGGGAAGGAAAAAGCAGGCCCTTAGTTCTACCTCGGTGGAACCAGGAGAGGGAAATCCATGAGCTTCACCCAACTTCCCTAAAGAGCTTTTATCTCTACTTCCCAGTGTTCTGGGGGTTCCCATTAGGTCCCTGAGGACAGGTCATAAGTAGACCGTTCACTTTTGCAGGAGTCTTTGGCCACTGAAAACAGAATTACAGATCCTCTATTCCAAGAGCATCCAAATAGACTAGAAGATCGAACAAAACGTGGGGCTGCCTGATCCTTTTGGGGACCAGCAATTTGGGAGTCATTATGGTATTTGTGCTTAAGGCGGTGATTTTTAAAGTCACTGTAGGCACCGGGGGTTGTAGGAACTCTTTCTGCCCCTCATTGTGCATTCTTGAGTACCCTTGGTCTCACCCTCTCAGAAATAAAACTCATCTCCGGCAAAGGAAGTGCTTGCTCCAGATTTGTCTCCCCAAATCGCAAATTTTCAACACATGTAAATCACAACTTAGCCCAGTGCCCCACTATTGTTCTCACCAGTTTCTTTTTGCCTTTGTCCTACATCCCCACTCCCCCCACTTCACTGCGCCCCTGGTGCAGCTGAGAAGCAAGGAGAGACAGTGGTCGACCTCATCCCCAAACAAGCACTTTCTGAGGCTGCTCATTGGAACACATTGTCTCCAGACAGTACAGAGCTGGGTGCCGGGGCTTCTGCGTCGTCTCTAAAATTCACTGAAAACAGATTGCCGGAGACACCCCTCCTTCCCCCAACAAGCAGCAACTCCGTCTCTCTCTCTGTCTTCCCCCCACCCCTTCATTTTTTTTTCTCCTTTTTTTTTTTTTTTTAAGCAATGCTTTGTTGTGCTAAAACTAGTTGGACGAGTTAGGGTGTTGCTGCCGCTCCGGAGGCCCTGGCCAATGGAACCCGATCCACCCCGCTGTGCGTAAGCGCGCAATTAAGGATTTAACCAAGGCTGTGCTGCGCTTCAGCCAGCAGTCAGCCTGCCGGAGACAGAGCCTCCGCGACTCCCAGCCTCCTCCTCGCCGCCGCCGCCGCTCCTCCTCCTCCTCCTCCTCCTCCTCCTTCTCCCTCGCTCCCACAGCCATGTCCGCTTAGACCCGAGCAGCCCCACAGCCAATTCGGGCCGCCGCCGCCGCCAGCGAGCGATGACAGGAGTGTTTGACAGAAGGGTCCCCAGCATCCGATCCGGCGACTTCCAAGCCCCGTTCCAGACGGCCGCAGCCATGCACCATCCGTCTCAGGAATCGCCAACTTTGCCCGAGTCGTCGGCTACCGATTCCGACTACTACAGCGCCCCGGGGGGAGCCCCGCACGGCTACTGCTCTCCTACCTCGGCTTCCTACGGCAAGGCGCTCAACCCTTACCAGTACCAGTACCACGGCGTGAACGGCTCCTCCGGCAGCTACCCCGCCAAAGCTTACGCCGACTACAGCTACGCCAGCCCCTACCACCAGTACGGCGGCGCCTACAACCGCGTTCCGAGCGCCACCAGCCAGCCAGGTACCGGGAGTGGGGGGTGGGGGTCAGGATTCGGGAGGAGGCAGATGCGGTGGGACCTGCGGGGGCCGCGCCATCCACTGCAGTGGGGGAGCGCCCGGCAGCGGGGAGTGGGGGCCGGGACTTTACAAACGAGGGAGATTCCCGGGCCAGCATTTCAGAGATTCTTAGTAGAAGCAGCCTGCGGCGGGTGTTCGGACCTGCGTCTCTTCTCTTCGGTCCCTTCAGGCGACCGCTCAGTCGCTGGATTCCCAGCTTGCCCGGTCAGGAAGTCAGCTAAGCTGGAAAGGGGATAGGGAGAAGGCTATTTGTTGGATTTTGGGGGGTAGGCGAGCTCGGTCGGTGGGAGTCGGGATGCATGGCTACCTCAAAGACTCCGTGGGGAACAGTCTGGGAGCAGCTGAGAGCCAGCTTGGTGTGGGTGCCCGGAGCTCACGGGGCAGGGTGGGGGCCCGCGAGCCCTAGCCCGCCAGAGGAAGAGCGCGCCTAGAGCCTTGCGGTTTATCCAAGGCATTTCCAAAAACAAAAAGCCATTTAAAGGTGGAGGCGGTTTGCTGAAGGGTCACGTTATTGGAGCAATATTTTTTTTTCTCCATTGGGTGCCTAAAATTTGTTTCTCCTTCCCATCTGCTTTTCAAGGCGTCTCCTTTTTCATCTGCCTTGAAACTTAGTTAAAGAGTTTGAGGGTTAGTGAGTTTGGGCGGTAAGAGAGGTATGAGGTCTCCTTGGAGAGGTTTTGCTGGTCAGGTTTGATCTCTTCCCACCAGTACATTAATAATCCTGCTAATATTAGCATCCCCTGCTCTGGCAGAATAGAGACCACAGTCCTCATCCTCCACCCTTCCTCTCCAGAAGCTCGGCGCGCGCGCACGCACACACACACACACACACACACACACACACACAAAACACACACACACACGCACACACACACCCCAAGGAGAAGGTCTCCGCCCCTTTCAGAGATGGGCACTTTTGATAAGAAGGTACTTTTGTGAAAGGGGACTTGTGGCCCCAGGGCACGTTTGGAAAACACGCGTTCGGAGAGTCTTTCCGCGCCCCACCCCACCCCCCGCCACCCAGTCTATACTACCGAGTTTGCTATATACGTCCTGATCTGCCGCCCCTTTCCTACGAAAACACCCCACCGCAGATTCTTTTTCGAACTGTAACTCTTGATAACCTTTAAAAGATTGCCTGGGGTGGGTGGGTAGGTGGATGGGGGTAGGGGGGGTAGGAGAAGTGCGTGTCTTCATTCCTTTCAGTGGATCTGTGCTTCGTACATACATGAAAGATTTTTTTTTTTCCTTTCGGCCAAGAACTTATTAAGTCTATTTGTAAAAGAAACCAGACACATCTGTGCCCTCGCAGATCTGCAGGGAGATTATGGGGGCTGCATAATCGACCCTCTGTCTGCGGCGGCTAGGACCGCTTGCCTCTGAATTGAAGGAGCAGTTTGCTTGTGGGTCTTTGAACTTTGGAGACCTCGGTTAGCGTCTTCCCTGCCCATGCGTCTGGCCTCTGCGGGCGCCCGAACAGACGCTGACATAAGGGGGACCACGGCCCGGGCTTCCTCGCTTGAATCCCCGGGAGAAACGGGCCCAGAACTCACCCCAGAGCCGTCGGTGAACACAGGGTGGGACTGAAAACGAATCAGGGTGAAGCAAGAACCGCTGCAAGGGCTAAATCCTGGACGCCAAGAAGGGAGTTTTGCTGTGCCAGACGCTCTGCAAAAACCCAGGAGAACCTGAACAAACAGAGAAGGGAATTAATCAGGCTACCTGGCCTTTTCCGTGATGGGGGGCCGGGAAGGGGGGAGGTGTCCCGTGAAGTAAAGGTGGTGATATGGGGGAAAGAGAGTGAAGGCTGCGTGCTAAGAATTTCAAGGACTGTATTTGCTAGTTCTGCAAAAGGGCCATTGTCTGCCAACGAGTTCTAACCGGGTCTGTTTTGATTATTTAGAGAAAGAAGTGGCCGAGCCCGAGGTGAGGATGGTGAACGGCAAACCAAAGAAAGTTCGTAAACCCAGGACTATTTATTCCAGCTTTCAGCTGGCCGCGTTACAGAGAAGGTTTCAGAAGACTCAGTACCTCGCCCTGCCTGAACGCGCCGAGCTGGCCGCCTCGCTGGGACTGACGCAAACACAGGTAAATCCGGCCGCGGCCTGGGCCAGAGCCCCGCCTGGGCAGCAGGCCTGGCTGGACCGCGCGGTTCGGTCCCGGCGGGCTGGAGCCGACTCATCAGGGCCCGCGAGAAACTCACAGACAGACAGACAGACACTGACCCCGCGCCCTCCCCTCTAGAAGTCAGGCCTGGTGCCGTCGCCGTGCGCGGTGGGGACGGCAGCGAGACGTCGTTCATCCCCAGAAGCAGGCCCCCGCCCTCGAGTCTGCGGGTGCTGAGGGGCCAGTTCCCTAGACTGGAAACAAGGGGAGGACTGTCTCGAGGACACCCTCGCAGCTCTAAGAAACTGGCTAGGTCCGCGCACAGTGCAGAGCAGCGGGGGTCTCAGGCCGCGCGCCGGGGGCCGGAAGCAGCGGTCCCGCCCTGAGCCCTGCGGCCGGTCCGAGGTGGGGGCGCTGTGGCGCGGGGAAGCCGGCCCGGGGTGGTCCCCTCCGCTCCCGCCGCCACCCCGCGGCGGCCTACGTTAGAATAAAGAATGTCCTCGACGCCGAGCAGGCGTCAGAGGAAAAGGAGGCGGTCGGGCAGCCGGGAGCCCACTCCGCGGCCCCCCTCCCACCGCGCGCGGCGCTCGGGCGCTGGTTCTGGAGACGTTCGTGGCGCCGCGTTGCCTGCGTCCCCCCGCTGGGTTACACGTGCGCGCTCGCCGGCGCGGACCCTCGCGCGCCCTCCCCCGGCCCCAGCCGGAGACCGAAGCCTGGGGCCCGTGATGCAGGCTGTGTCCCCGGGCCCAGCCCCTTGACCACAGGCCGCCAGCTGCGGGGGTCGCCAGGATCCGGCCTCCTGGGGGCCGAATTAAGCCTCAGGTCGCCGCCCTGGGGGAGGCGCGCGGGCAAGCAGCTGAGCGTCCCGGTAACGTGTGCCTTTGTTCCCCCCACCCAGGTGAAAATCTGGTTTCAGAACAAAAGATCCAAGATCAAGAAGATCATGAAAAACGGGGAGATGCCCCCGGAGCATAGCCCCAGCTCCAGCGACCCCATGGCGTGTAACTCGCCGCAGTCTCCAGCGGTGTGGGAGCCCCAGGGCTCGTCCCGCTCGCTCAGCCACCACCCTCATGCCCACCCTCCGACCTCCAACCAGTCCCCCGCGTCCAGCTACCTGGAGAACTCGGCTTCCTGGTACCCGAGCGCAGCCAGCTCAATCAATTCCCACCTGCCGCCACCCGGCTCCTTACAGCACCCGCTGGCGCTGGCCTCCGGGACACTCTATTAGACCGGCCGCTTTCTCTTGCTCTCTTTTTTGGGACTACTGTGTTTTTGCTGTTTTAGAAAATCAACCTTTTTTTAAAAAAAGGAATTCATATGGGGAAGTTTGGAAAAACGGAAACAAAAAAAATCATGTGTAAAGCTTTTTTTTTTTTTTGCATGTAAGTTATTGCATTTCAAAGGACCCCATCCCCCCTTTTTTTACAGATGAACATTTTTGCGCAACTGTGGACACTATCAATGGTGCCTTGAAATCTATGACCTCAACTTTTCAAAAGACTTTTTTCAATGTTATTTTAACCATGTAAATAAGTGTAGATAGAAGAATTAAGCTGTATATTCTGGATAAATAAAATTATTTCGACCATGAAAGCAAAATGTTTCTAAAAGATACTCCATTTGCCCCCCTTACAATGGGCCAGTGACGTTTTGTGCAGGCCATTAAAGGAAAACTGTAGAGATCCAACAAGGCAAAAAGGAAAACAAAGTGGGGATGCATGGATACAGAACTGTAGATGTGTGTATGTTGGATGCTGTACTTTATATGTCTATATACATATGTGGCCTGTTTAGAGTACTGCCATATAATATATATTTAGGTGATTTTGGGCCTAACCACAAAAACGTTTAGATAATTTTAAGTTTAACCCCAAATTGTTTCAGGTAGAAAGTAATGCTGAAATCTAAATACAGCCCCCCCTCTCTGTGTGTGAGCAAGAAAGAAGTAGAAATCCCTCAATAACCACTCTGAATTCTAAGCTCAAAGCAATTATGGTGGAGACTGCTCCCCCCACCTCCATCAGCCTCTGTGTATCGCCAGAGCAATTAGACAAATTACACTCCCTTCAAAGGGAGCTTCCAGAGATGAGAAAAATGAAAAAAAGAAAAAGAAAATTCCCCTCCTATTACATTTTTTTAAAAATCTGAAATCTTTGCAGTGTGGCAAATGGTAGTGCCTTGGACTCCCTAATGTATGATTATAAATTTATCTGAGCTCTTTCACAAGAGGAAAGGATCACAGGACTTGAAAACAATGATGGACCTAAATCAGTAGGCCAAGCAGGGCATGTGAGGGGTGGGGAAGGGGGGAGGGGGGAGGGGGGTGGGGGCTGAGGGGCTGTGTTCTTTCGGCCTGGAAAGGGAATTGTGAAGTGGAGGAAAGGAAGGAAAGCATTGTGGTCCCATGTTGATTTCATTTCGTGTGAGATAATACTCCAAACATAAGTTTATTTCCTTCATCCTCTTTACCACTCTGATTTCTTCAGGAAGGAGCTCTCTCTGCTTTGCTTTTACATAAAACAGTGGCAAAGCAGGTGCCAGTCGGTGGGAAGTTAAATCTGTTTGCAGGGATTTCTCTTTTGAGAAGCCTCCTGTGGGACGGAGAGGATGGACTTGCAGCAACCCTGGCCTGTCCTGTCCTTCTCCCTGCACCTCTGCACATGGACGTCAGCAGCGTGACCACAGCTACAGTTCGGGTCTAGAGTTGCGCTCTCAGGCCAGAACTCGAGGTGTCTTTCTGACTGTCCCTTAGCCTGCTCGATTCTGTTTCCTTGGGACACCAAGGGAAATCATTTGTTGGAAATTACAAGATGCATGAGTTATATTTCACAGCTAGGAAGTCAGCAGTAATAAATTTGACAAAAGAGCCTTCGTGGGGGTGGGGAGTGGAGATTAGAACGTAAAAAATTACATCCTGTCATCTGAGGATTTCTGAGAAGGTTTTTCCAGGGCTGAGAGACTAGACCTGAAAAGGCACGCTGTGTGCCCTGAGGGGAATTTACCTGTGTGTTCTTTCGCCTCTGTCTCTCTTTGCTCGTCTCCTTCCTTCTCTTCCCCTTTCCTTTTTAACCTGCCAGTTTGGAAAGGCCTAGAGGGGGGTTCGGAGGTTTGCGTGTCTTGAAGGGACACCTGCCTGGCTCCAAGGCGGCTCGTGGGCCGTGGCCAAGTCTGTGGACCACCCTCTCCTCGACCACCCCCTCCTCGCCCACCCCCAAAGCGGCTCCCTTTTCGAAGTTGCCTTCGCCTTCGATACCTTCCAGCTCATCTTTCTTGGAAGAAGTTCCGGGTGGTGCGCCTGCGGGAAAGCCGTGCGGAGCCCACTTTGTTTTCTGCGCTGGCAGAGAATAGGAGGATGAGGGAGAAAGGTAGAGGGCTCCGTTTCCTGCTTTTCATTCTTGGCTTGTAAGACTTTCCGGAGTTTCCATTACACTGAAAACCAGCGTTTTGTATCTGGCGGATCCGGCTAGGAGAAATCTCGCGCCCGCGGTTGCCGGTTGCCGAGTGCCAACTTCCCCCAGCGCGGGCGCCCTCGCCGCCCCGGGGTGCATGCTCGGGAAGGTTGGAGGGGGCGGACCCGCTGGTGGCCTGAGGGGGACAAGAATGTGCCTGGAGCACACTCTTTACTTTTCTACACGGGGAGAGGGCAGATATTTTTCTAGGCGTCCCCCATCATCTCCCCTTCTTTCCTGGCTTTGAAAAGGGGATCCCTTCACTAGCACTCCCCCCGCCCTCGTCCTTCGTGGTCAAGCAGAGGCAAGGGCGAGTTCGGACTCTTCCCGGAAAGAAGAGGGAAGCCCTTCTTTACTGACCACCCCGCCACCCCCAGCCCTGACACTGCTTGTCGTTAAGGACATCGGAGCCTCGTGGCGATGCGGGCGGGCGGAGCGCTGCGCGGACAGACTTGGTTTCAGGATTCCTTCCCTTGTGCTAACCTCACTTCTTCCACTCGCAATGGCCTCTTCTCTCGCGCGGTTTTTGTTTCTTTTTTAACTTGGTCTAGGAGTCGTGGACAAAAATATTCTGGCAAACCAGTCTGCAGCGGGTTTTCCCTGGCACCGCGGGGATTCTCCCTGGGGAATTTAACTCCCTGCAGTCCTGCGCCCAAGGATATAAAAATAACATCCTCAGCAAAGACTAAAAATATCCGTGTGATGTTCGCCTTCCTCCCACCCTCCCTTCTTCCCTCCATTGTTTATTCCTATATCTAATGTAACCACTCCCCGCTGGCATGGTCCCCGAATGCCCGACCCCACTCTCCTGACCTCTCCTGCCCCTTCCGGCCTCCACTTGCCTAGCTGTCAGTCTACTGCTCCCGAGATGTCAAGCTCACCCCCAGATTTCATTTTCTTTCCCGTGGGCTTCTTCACCGCGCCCCCGGACTCCCAAGTCCCTGTCCCCATCTTCGGACCTCCTCACAAAGCCCAGGAGGCCGAGGGCATGCTGGCACGGCTGTATGACTCTTTGGTGCCCTGTCCTCCTCCCGGGCCCTCCTGTAAAAGATGAGATAAATTGGCTTTTGTTTGAGGCTCGTGTTGGGCTAGGCGGATTTCTGCCCTTTTCTCCCCCTTTTTCCTGGCGGCCACCTCCTTGTGGAACAGGGGGCGGCCGGGGGAGCTGAGAGAAGCCGCATTCCTGTGGGTGCCAGGCGGCTCCAGTGCTGAGCCGCAGGGCCTGAGACACACACACACACAGAGGAACCCGCAGACCTCTTCGCCCTTGATCTCGCTCGCTCGCTCTCCCTCCCGGTGGGGCACCCACCCGAGAGCCCGTCCACCCACACTCGGATCCACCCAGGTCTCGGCCTCGGGCAGGAGCGTGTTGACCTGCACACCAACACACGCACACACCCCCTTCCGACGACACAGGCGCAGGCCAGGCCAGGCCAGGCTCTCCCCGCCCATGCCAATCCTCTCTCTCCCGCCCCTTAGCCCACAATCCCAGACGCGCCGGCTGGCCTCCTTTGGCTCCTTTGATCCCACCGGACGCCCCACGGCTCGCGGCGTCCTGGCCGCGCCGTCCTGGGAGTCGCCCACAGCGCGCCAAGGCCGGGCGGTGCTCGCCTCCTCGCAGCGCGCCCTGCAGCTTCCTCTGGCCTTGCCACCATTCGGTCTCCGGAGCTCTCCAGCCCGAAGCGCGAGGGACGTCTCCTGGAACTCTGCCCCTTGCCCCTCTCCTGCCCCCTCCCCAGCGCTTCTTTTATTCGAAGAGAGGGACCTTTAGGGCTACCCAACCACCACCCCCTCCCCGCCCCATCCCGCAACCCCTGGGACGGCGCGCCTCCCGCTGGCCACTGGGATCTCTCCAACCCGGAGCGCTCCAGCCCTCCCCGGAGGCACGCCCTGAGGGCAGACGCCCTCCGGCACCTCTGGGAAGCGCGCCACGCCGGCGGATCCGCCTGCGGTCACCCCTCTCCTCCGCCCAGAAGCACCCCCTCCCACAGCAGCTGGGCGGCGGCTTCAGCCTCCGGGGAGGTTGGGGAGGGGGCGCTGCGGCTTGCTCCCGCCCTCCGCGCTCTCCCAGGTTGCCTGCGAGTGCTGCACACTATACTCGGTTTTTTTCAGAGTCACAGCGAACTCTGGGCCTCGAAAACAGCCCCAGTAGCGGTAGCACATGTGGGATTGGCTAAATATTTTTCTACGCAGTCCGGTCTCCCACCCACGCCCCATGCGTTTTCTTTTGCAGCTGACAAGCTTTAGGTTCCCCGGTGGTACAGGGCAGAAAGTACACGTAGTATCGACTACGGAGGGGCGGGGGGAGACTTCCCTTTCAGTCATCCACGGTTGTCGGCTGTAATGTAATAACCTGTTTTATAGGACGAGCTCTAACCGTAAAGATAGGGACCGAGGGAATTTACATGAATCTCTCTTTAAAAGAGAAGAGAGTCCTGATTTGCAGCAATTAAGTGTTTTTGCTCTTTTGTTCGCTGGGACTTCGTATTTACTTCTGCTTTACGGGGACCCGAAGGAGTCTCTGCTAAAAGAGCACGTATTATTGAGTCTGTTCCACATCCTAAACCAAGATTTATATAAAATCGTGAAATACCACACATTACGACCTTTCGCCACAGGAAGAGGAAAAAGTGGCTTCATAACATCATTCTACACACACACACACACACACACACACACACACACACACACACACACCCTCTAAGTGTCAGTAAGGATTCTCTGTCAAACCTCCACCACGGACAGTCTAGTGTATCTTTTTTTAAGAAGTAGGTGAAGGTGAAAGGCAGTAAACAGTCCAAGCTATGATTTATTTTAAAGTTTTTTTTTTTTTTTTTCTCTTGCAAAGGCGAGAAGACAGAAATCTGCCCCTGGAAGCTCGTTGTCATTCAAGGACTATTTCTGCCGTTTGCCATTTGCAAGGTGGGAGAAGAGGGCGGGGCAAGAGACAGGATATGGACTCAACTTTCATCTGTAAGCAGGGGTCACTAAACAGGGGACATTTCATTACTGCCCTTAAACTCACAGGAGCTAAGGAAGCCTGCTTGCCACCCCGCAAGGTGGCCCTGGCTGGGTAGCTCCAGGATTTGCTAGGTGGTGGGAGGAGAATCATCACACATTGTCCTAGAGGCTGGAAAAGATGCCCAGGAAATTTTCAGTTGTCATGGTGGGGAAAATGAGCTACTGGGATTGTACCGGATTTAGATCTCCCTGACCAGGACATCCCCACCAGGAACCAGAGCTGGAATCCAGAAATTTCAGCCTGGGCAGGGTATACCTTCCAGAAGGCAGCAGCTGGAACCCAGAGTCTGCTTTCCCTATGGAACCGGCACAGTGCTCCAGTGTCTCTCCAGACTCTCTTGCTGTAATTCTCCAACTCCCTCTCTCCTTTGTCCCTCCACAGTTTAAGGAGACTGACCTTGCTCTTTTAACAACCACATCTGGGGGCAGGGACAGTTCTTTATCAAAAACACCGGACTTTCTGGAATACAGAAAGAAGTAAGTACATCAGTGACTGGTAGCAAAAGCAGCAGCTGGACTGGTTGACATGAGAAGGGGTGGGTTAATTAATAAAAGTTAATGATAGAATTAAAGCCAATAGCCAGCCAAGGTGAGTAGAGGCTAGGGCTTCCCATCCGGGTTTATTTAATTAGCAGCAATTAATACATTTTCTGTTAATATCCTTTAGGACTCTCAACGACTTATTCTCAGTGAAAGAGAATGGAGATGAAGCTCAGGAACACTTAGAAACACCCAGGGCATTTTGCTCTGATGACAGGAGAGATTGAAAATTCATTTAAGAAAATGTTCATAAACAAATGACAGGCACTTTCTGAGGCTGCCTTGGTGGAAACAATGATGAAACTGACAAATGTTCTTTGCTTGGGGGAGGGGCACTTTTTTTTAAAGGAAGATAATGCTTTAGGAGAGAGAAGGGGGAAAGACAGGTTTTAAAAAAAAGAAAGAAAAAATTTTTTTCAGACACCAGGCAGCAGCAGATGTAGAAGCCCTTGCAAACACATCAGCCTTCCACATATTGAAGATTTGGACACGTAATGCTTCAGACCACTGATTTGCTATTTTCTTAATTCCTGCTCTTCTTTTTCCATATGAATCAAACAGTCTTTTGTCCTTCAGGGTTTGATTTGATCGCTACTGTTCACATTTCACTTTTGTATTTTCCTCTTCCTATACCATTACTCATTGAGTGCCCTGTGAAATTACAATCGTACATTTTCAACTCAGCAACCCATTTGCAGTACAAAAATAGGGTCTAAATAATGGCTGAATTAGCCCTACTGGACAGTTTCAGATGTAACACTCTGTAATAATTATATTGCAGGCTGGATTAGGATGCTATTATCATAATCTGGACGTTTACAATTATCTGTAATTTGCAAAGATGCGCCAGGTCTTGATTACAGCAGTTTTTTTTTTTTTTTGTATCACGCTAACCATCACTAAACAGTGACAGTAATAACAGCTAATTTTGCTGGCAATATAAGAGGTGCTGGGGTGTGCAAACAATTTCACACCTGGATGTGCTCACTCAACCAAGAATATAGAGAAAGAGCTTCTGCCCTGAGACTCAGAAAAATATTCTCCTCTGCTTCTGCTCAGTATAGATTTCTAGACCCTGATCATTGCTTAAGAGATTCACTGGGGGTAAGTTTTTATTTCTTGCATACTACAAGACACAGCTCATATTTCTATTCTCACACAAAGCTGTGTGTATTGCTGTTGTAATTTGTTATGGACTGCAACTTTGCTCTAGAGATGGTTTTCATTTCTAACCTTTTATTCCACTTTAACAGCAAAAGGGTGGTGGTTCTGGTGAGTACAATGATTTGGGTGAGCATGGGATCCTTAAGGAGCCGATCTGTCTTTCTCGCTTTATGTGCTGTTGATATTTGGTGCAGCTTGTGACTGGAAACTGGGAGGAGCACCAGGTTTCTGTAAGGTATGAAGGGAAGTCTGCTAGAGATTCCAGGCTGAGGTATACTTTGAAACATTGTTACTCAAAACTAGACCTAGACAAATCCATGGAGGTCTTACAGGTGGTGACGGTTTTAAGTTTGGGGGCCTTGAGACAAATGCCCCTTTAGCATCACAGGTGTGCGGACATTAGCAACGGCAGGTGTAGTCCGAATCTTTCCGACTTGATAGTCCCTTTAACGCCTTCCTATATTGGGGAGCAAGTTTCTGGAATAACTGGCCTCCAGAAACACTTTAGGGCTGGTTTACAGTGTCTTTGCCTCAAGCTGGGGGCGGGGGAGAGGGGAAGGCATGGGATGCTGACCGTAGAGCTGTGGCCTGAGGCCCCAGTGCCGAGACCTTCGGCTTGGAGGGACAAGATTGGCTGAGATGCAGAGTGGAGCTCTGGAGCCAGGGAACCCGTTTGATGCAGGTACATGCCAAGGGAGACTCTTGCAGCCGCGGTGCAGTTCTATCTATAGATGACGCTGTTTCCTGACCTTATAGACGCTGGAAGCAGCTAGAGACTTTACGGGTAAGAGCCTGAGAAATTTTTGTTTCCCTCACCTCAGCACAGAAACAGAAAGGCCTTTCTCCGGAGGAACGTTTGTGCTAAATTATGTCAAAAAATAAATGAGATGCTTATTGGCACCGAGAAGAAATTCCCTCCCCCCCCCTCACTCTCCCCCTTCCCCACCATTTTTCCTTTTTTTTTTTTTTTTTTTAACTTGAAAAATATTGTCAGAACGAGGCTCCAGAACTCGAACTCCGGGAAGCTGGAACGTGGGGAGGCGTAGTAGGCACTGAGACTTCACCCACGCCCCTGCTACCAATCCCTCTCTGGGGAGTCAGTTTACTATGGGGTCAATACCTTCTAAGAGGGAAAATTATTAACCCTTGCCGTTCAGAGGACCCAGAGGAAGCCCATTTTCAATGCCAGTTCCTGGGAGGACCCCTTGATAGAACTTCCTGTTTAATTAAACTCATATTAAGAGATAGAAAGATCCACACTGGAGCATCCTTATAACATCTCCAATGTGTTAAAGTGCATTTTCTGGGTTTCAGAATTCCATGCACTCTCCGTGGTTTGGCATGTGTCTGGTGATTTTTTTAAAGAAAAATCAGTGTTGGTTTCGATGTATGGTAGCTTTCTCTCTAACGTAATTTGAATAATTCAGCAAAGCCCCACTACCAGCTGTACTTCTGCAGCCTCTTCCATTCTTTTCAGCATTATAATTTTGGTTAATTTTCAATTTTAGGTCCTACGTCTCTGCAATTTGTGTATGAATAACAGAATAATTTCCCTCTTTTGTTTCGCCTTTCCTGTTCCTGAATCTAAATAAAGATGGCTTTTTAGTATTAAAAGTGGAAGAAAATTACAGGTAATTATCTTTGACGGTAAAAACGCTGTAATCAGCGGGCTACATGAAAAATTACTCTAATTATGGCTGCATTTAAGAGAATGGAAAAAAACCTTCTTGTGGATAAAAACCTTAAATTGTCCCCAATGTCTGCTTCAAATTGGATGGCACTGCAGCTGGAGGCTTTGTTCAGAATTGATCCTGGGGAGCTACGAACCCAAAGTTTCACAGTAGGAAGGGGGAAAAAAGAAAAGAAAACATTTTTCCTAATGTAACAATACGAATGCTAGAAAATGACAAGACTGATCGGTTTTAAACCATTCTGAAGACTGACTGAGCGTGGAAGTTGCTCAACAAAAAAAGGAACGGGTATATTGGTAAGTAGTCTTTGCTTTGTGTCTAATTATAGTGACTGTCCTTTTGCACGACTGTATGTCGCTGTCATTATATGGAGCACTCTGAGTATCTCTATTGACTTCTGATAAATGGCTCAGTGGTTTCAAGGTTCATAATTTGAAGGATGCCCAGGTCTGTAGCCATTAATTCTCGCAGTATGGGGCTTCCTGCTTGCATGACGAAAGGACTTTTCATTATTTCTGTGCTTTCTACAAGATCAGAAGGAAGGATGTATTTCATCCAGGATTGTGTGTTTTCCTATCTAGTTAGCTTGCAAAGGGTTGTAAACGTGAAGTAGTCATAATTGTGCATTTAGTTTCTGTTTTCTCCCTCTGATTCTCTCCTTTTTTTGTTTGTTTGTTAAAAAAAAACAAACAAGTTGCTTCCAAACAAAGACAAATACAGCTGTATTATTTTGGCTGAGGAAAGGGAAAGGATACTCAGTTTCAGCACTGGAAACTACTGGATGTCTAGAGGGGTTAGGTCATTCTAATGATTCTTAAAAATAGATAAATGTGTAAAAATGACAATAAAATAGAATATATAAAGGAAGTTGAGAAAACATCTATGGTTAATGTTAAAGTACTTAAGACAAAGGTTAGTGCTGCAAACCGATATCTTTGCAGGCACTTGATGTTTATATATAGGGTTTCCCATATTAGGAAATAGGAATTCTTTTAAGAGTGATAGAAAATATACTGGAGGGGGGGAAGGGAGAGGGGGTGGTAAGACAGAGACACACAAAGAGAAATATACAGGACACTCTCAGCGTTTTGTGGCTTTTACTCCATATATGAAAGAAGACAAAAACATACAAAGTATATGTACAACTAAAATTCAACAATATATACAGAAATGTTTCTTGATATAAATGTCCCTATTAGCTTAGTGAATGCCACCAATTCACCTAGTAAAGATATCAAAGCAATAGAATGGTGATTTTGGTTGTTTCCTCTGTCTTTCCTGACTCCAGTTCAGGGTTTGGGGGTAGGGATTGGAGGGAAAGTGGTTTTGTTTTGTTTAAATCATCATTCTTGCTCATTGCATTTTGATAAAACATGCAGCATTCCTTTCGTGGCAATGTTCTAATCTTACAGCCGATTTTTCCTTTTTCTTTAGAGAAGGGCTGTTATGTCAGGGTTTCTTTTTCTTTTCTGTTCTTTCTTTCATTTTTTTCTTTTTCTTTTTTTGTCAGTCTAGGATTGTAAATAAAAATGCAGGAGTCCAAACTGCTTCTTTTTCATCATGTAATGTCTTAAGCTCATTAAACAAGTAAAAACGCTGCCATGTTTGCACAGATTCTTCTGGTGGGGAAAAATGTCTGCTTTAAAAAGTCATTTTGATGGATACTCCCAAAGAGAAAAAGAGGCTCAGAGCCTGGATCCCAAGGGGTGAGGGAAAATATCCTTACAGTGAGAGGCTTCAGGAGCACTGGCCTAGAAACCAGTCTTTCTCTCTATTTCTCTTTCTCTCTCTAAGATTCAAAATCAATTACTGAGGCTGCTCAAGGGAAAAGGCAGACTGGGAAAGGAACTAAAAAAAGAAAAGTGGGAAGGAGGGAGGCAAAAACAGAAAAAGGAAGAGTGTGAGAGAGAGACCGAGGGAATGGGAGAGGAGAGAGAAGGGAACAGGCGCCCAGACAGTCTGGCCAGACATGAATTCTCCCGAGCCTGCTCCTTCGGCTCGGTTTGGCGGATGCAAGCAGGTCCCGGATCCTCCTTGCCTTGTTCAGACGTCTCCCTAGGGTATCTTTGCCCTTGGATAACTCACATCATCTGTGGTCTCTGCATCGTGTCCTGGTGTGGAGAGGAGTACCAATGCGAGTAGCCGGGCATGTAACTGTTGGGGGGCATACTGACGCCCTTGGCCGAGGCGGAAACGTCCCACACCGGAGGCAGCGCCGGCGAGCGCGGCGACAGGGCCGCGGAGCCCGGGAGAGGGTCGCTCTCGTGCGGGTTACTGCCCTGCTTCAGCAGTTTCTTAAACTTAGAGCGTTTGTTCTGAAACCATATTTTCACCTAGAAAGAAACGCAGCAGCGATCGTTAGGCCCGAAAAACATCGAACCGGTGCCTATAGTGGGAAAAAAAAAAAAAAAAGACAACCCGCAAACTCAAAGCGCTCAAGACCCCGCCTTCCTCCACCTCTTTCTAGCCTCTCCCCACCCCACCCCACCCCACCGCACCCTACCCCACGCCGTTTACTTGGTATCTTGTCCGGATACCTAAAGTCATTGTAAATTCCTCAGTTAGATGGAGGCCTAGGTTTGAAACAACAGCATAAGTAAGAACAAAACTAGAATAAAGGCCAAGGGGATAGCCAGGTTCAAACTCTAAAGGAGGATTTTTACAAGGTGAATTTTTCAGATTAAAGCTAACTGGGTGCACTTCCTCTAACAGTCTGGATGTGCCCTGAGCAAATGACTAACAACTGATTAAAACCCAAAGGCGTTGAATATACATACATAAGCATACACTGCACACGCCACCCACTGTACATGGAGCCCCTTTCTTCTGACATAATCCTGCAGCAATGAGAGACTTTGCCTCATTCATTCCCCACCTGGTATGCTGTTTAGTCAAATTGTGGTCATGATTGTTAGGGCAGGCACTAAAAGTCAAAGGGCTCCTGAAAATTAAATGCGAACCAGGAGTCTAGGATGGGAGCGTATCCAAGCTAACATCCCAGATCTACTTGATGTGAAGAAGGACCTTCTGTGGTAAAGCTTCGTTTACCTTTAAAAATTACTTAGCCTTAGGAATCTGCTTTTCCAAAAGGAATACAAGTTACTGAATAGCAGGAATCCCTTCATCTCAAACCCCAAATATTTCCAGTGGCAACATGGTGAGAGAAAGCAGGCTGAATTGAAAAGAAGGAGCTTAAGGAGCATCTATGCTGAGACAGTCAGTCTCAGCCTCAGCACACAAGCAGTCCCCAGCCAGGGTCTCAGATACCTGCTGTCCCCTTGCTGAAGAGCATCCATTTCAGATGAGGCCTACCACCTGGGGCAGCCAAGTTAATCGACAAGGACAGAAACCTCAGGTGTCTGCAGCCTGGCTCTATGACAAGGGTCCTAATATACCTATCGAAAACCTCTTCCTGTGAAGTCTAAAATGCCCCATACTGCTTTCAAATTAGTAAGATCAGAGAACTTCAGCAACTGTACTTAACCGAGGCTTCACCTGCTACAATTTGGGCACGTTCCTCTTTGATCTTGGGCTCTGCCATTATGCCCAAATTCTGTGATCCAGGGAGGTACCTTAGCCTGCACCAGCCAGTCAACCAGGACGATTTAACCAACTGAACTGAGGACAATTTTCAGACAGACTCACCTCACCCATCCTAAGAGCAACAGTTTTCACCTTGGTCACTTTACCAAATCCTATTGGAACCTGTGCATGTCTGGCTAACCCATCCTTTTCCCTTCGTAATTCTTTCAATGTCAATGAGTTGAAATCCTCATTAAGTCCCAGGGCCCACAAAAAGATCCTTAAGAAACATGGGTCTTTTACCGCCCTCCTGGTCTGAACATCTTTTTCTCTTTCTCCTACTTGTTTGCTCTCTTTTGTGTTGTTCTACTGGAATAGGACTCGATTAAATAACGAGTTTGATAACCAAAGGATACTAGGCTGGGGCGGGGTCGATGAGGGTCGGGGGGAGGATGTGCAAATCCAATCCAGTACTCAACACCAGGTCATTTATTCCAAACTGTGTTGTCCCAGAAAAGTGCATAACTGGAGCAAAGGCATTTGTCATTAAGCTCCTTCCATCTTTGGTTGACTAGGCCAAGAATTCCTCCTGATGAGCTCCCTGCCCGCTCTGCAAGTGAGGGTCAGCATTTCAGGGCTTCTCTGGAATTACCTGTGTTTGTGTCAGTCCTAAGGAGGCTGCCAGTTCAGCTCTCTCAGGAAGGGCCAGGTACTGAGTCTGCTGAAAGCGATGGTTTAAAGCCTGGAGCTGCAGGCTGGAATAAATGGTCCGAGGCTTCCGAATCTTTTTCCCTTTTCCATTGAACCTGATTTCCCCGTTTTCAATCACTGTGGTTTTTTGTTGATCTGCAAGCAAAGGATACAGAGGACTGATCACCCGTGAGGCTACTGCTGAAGTTTCCCCGAGCTTGGCCTGGCCTGTGCCGAGACTCTTCAAAGCCATGAACGTTTCCTCGAAGCGTCCCCAAGCCATCCTGACCTCTCTGGGTTTCCAGTGCCCGGGTACTCCCGGCGGCTGCAAAAGCTACTTTCAGACCCTGACTCTGGCTCTAATAATGTGCGGTGGTTGGGTGAAGGGAGCGCCCTGGGCCGAGGGGCAAACAGCCTAGCTCCGCCGCAGCGGAGGCGGCGCCGGCCGCTCTCCGGGGTGCGCGGCGCCGCAGGGCGGCTGCTCTCTCCGCCGAGGAGCAGGGCCCCCTCGGTCTGGCATTACGGTGCCTCCAGGTGTGCTTGGGCCACCCTGGTGATTTTGCGGCCACTTGGCTTGATGTCCCTAGCTCGAAGCCCGGTGCATCAAGATACCTCGGTGTGTTCGAAAAACGAGTCTGCCGAGAGGGACCAAAATCCAAACAAAACACCACCAGAGGCTCAGATCAGCACCGGAGCGGGTTGAGCCTCACGCGGCAACTTTGTCCCCCACGAGTGCTGAGCGCCGGGCTTCACTTCCACGAACAAAGGAGTAGCCAGCAGCTATCAAAAACCCAAGGGAGGGGGCCCCGTAAGGGGTGGGGGTGGGAGACACCTCAAAGTCCGCGGGAGAGAGCCCAATTGTCACCAGCTCAACCAGAGCCGGAGGCCATGCCAGCTTTTCCCCGGGTCACCGAAGCGCACCGGGCGCCCCACGCAAAGTAGGCCACCGGCTGCCCAGATTAGGTTGGGGAGCAAAATACGCTCCCCAGTTCTGGCCCAGAAATGTCCCCAGTCCTGCAGAACGTGGGTCAAAACCCGGAGCGGGAGAGAGAGGCCAAAGGGCGCTCCGACCCTGCGGGCTGCAGAGCGCATTGCGGGCCAACTGGTCGAGCGAAGCCGGCGCCGAGTCGGACGCGCGGCCCGAGCGACGCGCCGGAGACGAGGGAGCGAGGCGGGTCGAGCGGCGGGGAAGCCTAGGGTCCGGGGCGGCGCGAAGGGGCCCGGCCGGGCGAGGCCGGCAGGCAGGCGCCAGGCAAGCGGGCGCGCACCAGGCCTGGCCGGGGGCGCGCCGGGCCGCCTGGGGGAGGGGGCCGGCGGAGGCCCGGGCGTTGAGGAAGTGAGCGGGGCGGGCGGGGTGGGGGGCAGCCGGGAGGCGGGCGAAGCGAGCTGCCCCAGCGGCCTCTCACCTGTGTCGTCCCCTCGCGTCTGGGCGGCCGCGCTGCTGTTGTGGTAGGACTGGAGGTAAGGGCTGTGCTGCGAGTGGCTCATGTAGGGGTAGGCGGCGAGCGAGCGGTGGTTGTAGGAGTTGCCGCCGCCCGCCGCGTAGGGCGAGCCGTGGTGGTGGTGCTGGTGGTGGTGGTGGTGCGAGCCGGCCGCCGCCGCCGCCGCCGCCGCCGAGTGCAGGCAGTGCAGAGGGTAGTGCGCGCCTGCCATGGCCGGGGAGCTCTGCTGAGAGTGCGGCGGCGGCGGCGGCGGCGGTGGCGGCGGCGGCGGCGGCGGCGGCTGCTGCTGCTGCTGCTGTTGCTGCTGCTGCTGCTGCTGCCCGAACTCCATGAAGGCGGATTTGGACGAGTCCTGGCCTTCCAAGCCGTCAGCCATCGTAGTCATGGTCATCATCAAAACTTTGGGGGCTGGAGAAAGCCTTCTCCCGGGTTTCCTCCACCCTCCCCCACTTGGCTCGCGCCGCTCTCCCCTCTGCAGCCACCTTTAGCTCTTGGGATCCTTGCAAAAAAAAAAAAAAATTAAAAAAAATATTTTAAAGAGAGGGGGCGGAGGTGGTTCTCCCTCTCCCTCGCTCCTTCTCTAATATATATATTTTTAATATAAAGAGATATAGTGAGCGGGGCCTTGTTAACTCAAAGGGAGGAGGAAGGGGGAGGGATGGGAGAGGAGGGGGGGAGGGGGGACTCTGCTCTCCCCCCCTTCTTTTCCCCCCTTGGATTTTTTGGGGGCTGGTGCAGTTTAAGGCAGAGATTTTAAGGTGGATTCTGCGAAAGTTGCGCGTCTGCTTTCAGACTTGATGCAGACGCCACGAGTCGAATGGTTTGTCTCCAAAGGGCAGCGCCTCCCCATTGGTCAGTCGCCCCCTGACGTCACAGGCGCACGGCTTCCACTGGCGTGTGCAGCGCTCGCCGAGTTCTTCGCCTACCTTCGGCAACTCCAATCCCTGCCCCGCGCTGCAGCCGGGGGCCGCGCGGCTCCGTGCACGGGGCCTCCGAGGAGGGAGTTGCCTCCGAGGAGGGAGTTGCCTCCGCCCGGCCGGCCGCCGACGCCTCCCGCCGCAGCTCGCACCCCCAAACCCGGAGCCTCAGTTCCCAATACCGCAGCCTTGGAACTGCCTGGCAGAGGGCTGCTCTCTCGCAGTCCCTTCGCACCCTAGCAGGCTGCCTGTGCTCCGAAGCAGTGCCCTCTGCATTTAAAGCAGGGGTCCCTCCCTTGACCTCCCCCCCCGCCCCAGTCCCACTGCAGTCCCACGGGAGCGCCCTGTCACCGTGGATTTTTCTAGACGTACTTTATTGAAACCACAAAGGGAAGAAAACCCCCACACCTGGTACCGACCCCGTGGGTGGGGTGGGATGAGGGGGTAAAGAAGAAAAATTAAACCCTGTTCTGGCGAGGTTCTTGCTGTTTCAGGCTGTATTTCCTATATAGTGAACAAAAAAGGGGGAGAAATCTTTTTTTTTTCCCCTCAGAACGCAGCAGCTTCTTCTGAAAGCACATCGTTGGAGGACTGACAGTAATGCATTTTTTCCTATTGAAAACAGAAGCTACTGTAATGCTTTCAAATATATGCAAATGATACATGCGGTTAGTGGTTTGGCAAATCTTGATTACAATATAAACTACCCAAGTAAAAGTGCCTTCGTCCTAAATTTGTCTCTCGATTACAATTCCAATTGATTTTATTTTATTGTCAACATTGTTAATGATAAAAATAGAGTCGTTTTACAGTTATTTTTACTTTCTGGAAGGAGGCAATTAGAGTTCTAATCAGGAATACACAAAAATCTCCCATGATTAACTGCAGTACTTTGTTCAAATTGCTGCTATAAAATTCAGAACAATTTGCCTGTAATGATTATGGACTGGGTTTATTTTGGGAGGTGGAATAAAAGTGGATATAGCATAAATTATCCTCTAATTATACACCAGTGTCGCCTCAATTATCCTCTTATCAAAATGGTTGTCTAACTGCCGCATTTAGTTTCAATTCTCTCCTTTTTTTCTATAAAAAGAACTTCATACCTTGTTATTATTAATCCATTTATTATTTGCAAGGGGATTTATATCCGCACATCCAGGTGGTAGAACCACTTCTCTTTCAAAGATGGACTGGGGAAAGACATTAAGTTCGGAGCAGCCCAGGGCTGCGGATCTAGCCTCTCTCCCTCTAGTCTCCAGACTGAGCAGAGTCAGAAGAGCCCCAGCGTGCCGCTCAGGCCCGGCCACCAGGTAGGAGAGCTGGACTGGGGGCCGGGCGCGAGGAGGGCAGGCTGGGTCGTGCCTGGGTCAGGGTCCTGGGACCTCGGGGAGACTCCGGGAGTCGGCACTGCCAGTGGACCCGGACTGGGTGGGCAAGGCATGCAGACCCCTATGGGCTCGGCGCCAGCTTTTAGTCTGCGAACAGATCCAAGCCCCAAGCCTTTGGCCACACCAAAAAACACAGAATCTAGCAACTCCGGGCCAACGTGTCTAGAGATTGTGGCGACATTGTAGGTCTGCCTTTGGGAACACTACGCGAGCCGCCTTCTTTGCACCCTACTCGCTTGAACTCCATAGGATGTGTGACCCAAGGGACCTGAGAAATGGAGAATTTAGTGGTGCCGTTCGCCCCGTAACTTCAGAAAAGGTGACTGCAGACCCACAGCTCCAACTCATTGCGCGGACCGATAGCGGCTTATGCTAATTGATTTTCCCAGCTCCCAGCCCCGGGTCTCAAGGCAGGGCTAGACTAGTTTGTCTTTTTCTTTTTCTTTCTTTCTTTCCTTCCTTCCTTCCTCCATCTTATCTGATGACCTGAAACTGGCTGCCCGAGAGTTTTCCAAGGTTCTCAGGGTAGCAGCGTTAAGTCGCCTCTCCCCCTCCCTTTCCTAGCCTGCCGCGCTTAACTTTTGGAGTCCTGGGAGCCGGTTCAGTAACTCTGAATTCATTTTTAAGTGGCGTGCCTTGTTCCCCTCCTTTTAACAAGAGGTTCGCTTTAACACGCGAACCCGTAACCCGATCCACGCGTTTACAAATCGGCAATGAATTAAAACAACAATAAAAAAGCTTCAAGGAAAATGAAAGGTGGGCTGAGTAAGGGGGAGATGTGTGTAGGGTGTGCATCTGTGGGGGACTGCGGTGGAGAAGGGAAAGTCAGAGAGAAGGTCTTCTCCTCCCCTGGGCTGTGCGCGGTGTACCCGGGCTGCGCGCCGAGCTTGTTTGTAAGGTCCTCAAAGCCAGCAGGTAGACGTGGCAGTTTTATTGCTTTATACCCTGCAGCTTGTTGTTAACAGGGTGAAGGCCCCCCCCACCGGCCCCCGCCCCCGTGCATGTGTGTTTCTTTCTGTTCGCAGGTGCTCTGCCTTCCTCGCCGGCTTCCCCCGACTCTGGCGGCACCCGGAGCCCGGCGGGTTGTGGCCGGCCCGTCAAGGTCCCCTCACTGGGCACTAGATCCAGAGCATAGCAGCCTCTATTGGCAAAGGATATCTTCTTTTTCTTTTTTTCCTGTTTGCTTAATACCCAAGAAAGCACAGAGGGCTGGAAATGTCTGAGTAGTAGGGCTCTTATCCCTCCCCCATTAGAGGATAAAATCTCAACCCTGTGTCCCAGAGGAGCACAGGTGGCAGTTTTTGTGTAAAGACCTACTGAGCGACCCAGAGTGGGCTCAGACAGCCACAGGCTGGCGAGCAGAACCAACATGGGACCAACCGGGTATCACTGATAGAGGTTTCTAAGCGCCGGGTAGAATCCGAACTGCAGACTTGAGCACTGGGCTTTCTAGCTGGTCCTGGGAAGAGCTAGTGTGGCCCCACACAGCGTGCCAAGGTGGCCTGCGCAGAGGGGCTGCCACGTGTGGTCTCTGCCATCAGCCTCGATTCGAGGAGTTCGGGGCTCAGTGGCTGGCTGCCCGCTGTCTCTTCTCTCCAAATAAACCAGGCTAAGTCCTTCGCCCAGGGTCTTGAGCGGCTTGTCACTCATGGTTTGTTCCTGTTCAGCCCATCCTCGAGAGTCAAGAACTCCCAGATCCCTCAGGGCTTCCAAGCGAAGGCGCCCACTTGAAGGGCTCAAGGCTCCTGCGCCCTGCTGGGTACCAGCCGGGTCCTGGCTCAGACCTCTTTGTCTTGCCGGCTGGGGAACCCGAGCCAACCCTGGGGGAGTGGTGGGAGGAGGAGCGCAGGTGAGGCCTAAGAAGTCTTTATCATTCAAAATAGAAGTAAAGCCGGCAATCTGGAGACCTCAGGCTCTTTTAGGGACTATAGGAGGTGAGGGTCGCATTCAGTAAAAAGTTTTAAGAGGCAGGGTTCGAGGCCTAAGCTGCCTTTTGCTTTTTAAGACATTGAGGTGTTGGGGCTTGTATTCTGGCTGTCAGTGTTATTTAGAGGGAAATACCAGCTGATTGCCAGCACAGGACCCTGTGTGGGGGTCAGCGTGCCCAAGGCCACCGTGGGAGGAGGTGCTCTTTGGGTGGGAAGGTCCCCTGCTGTTCTATCTATGGACCAGTGTTTGCAGCAATAGGTCAAGGAGTAGATTGGGTGCCAGTGGAGGGTTTACAGCCTCCTCACACTGTAGAAGTACATTCAAGCTAGGCAGGGCCTGACTGGTTTTGGTTGCTAAGTTGGGCTCAGTTATCACGTTAATTCTAAAGAAATTAGACCTGGATAAATAGCCTTTGAATTCAAAGAAATAACTCGGTATTGATTTACATGGCCATGCTGAGAACCCCTTCTCAACGGGAGACATTGGTAGGGGGAAAAAAATTCCTGCTAGTCTTTCCCCCCATTCAATGTAAAATTCTGTTTGTATACATGTGTAGGAAAAGTGCTTAATATCCTGAAAACCCACGCACCTTTCCCCTCCTCTCCCAACACATACACCTGGGAAAGCTTGAGGGGGGAACATGAGAGCTGCCTTTTTCCAAACTTCTTGGCCCAGGCCAGTGATGATGGTATCTTCAGGAAGAGTCAAAAGTATCAGACTAATCAAGAAAGCACTGATTATTGCAGCAGTTTTCTCTAGGGATAAGACTTATCACGCCATCTTAGCACCCTCAGCTCCCAGGCTTCCCCCCAAAACAACTAAAAAGTGGTCCCTGCTTACCTCTTCTCTGGAAAGAGGCTCATTGAAGTCTGGGGACAACATCTCTCTCATCTATCCAGTCCCGGGCCTGAGAACAGTTAGCTAGAAGACCACAGCATGGGTGGCAAGGACCGGTGACACCTACTGGCTTCACAGACTTTTTCTAGACTGTCCAGTTTGGAGACTATCAACTAAGGATGTCTCAACTTGGAGGCTCCTCTTCCAGATCTTTTTGAACCTAGTTTTCAAATTCAACTCCAGGTTTCAAATCCGACTCCAGGTTTTCAAATTCAACACCTTCTGCCTCTCCCTGACCACATTTCCAGGCTATGTGATCATCCAAAGTTTTCTTAACAGAGAGAGTCAATATGCTGGGCCTAGTATGGATTGGGGGGGGGGCGGGGGAAACAATACTTATGTCTTTCTCAATTTGAAGATTGTATGCGGTCTTTCTCCCTCCTCCTTCCCTTTCTTACTCTCTTTTATCAACCCTAGGACCCCATATCTCTCGTACACAAATACTCTTCTTTCTTTAAGAAGAAAAGAACTCAACAATGTTTAAACACTTATTAATAGATTAGAATTAGATGCTGTTTGTGCTGGAAGGTGCTATTTGTAATCTGTTGACAAACCAAAGCAGAGCCTCTCGTATTTGCCTTGCCGAGAATTGCAGCTGGGGAAATGGGAAGACAGAGGCGTTAGAAGTCAGCTTCAATCAAGGCAGTCTTTGGAAACCAGGACCCCTGACCATTGGAAGATAAATGCCGCCCTGAGTGAGTGGCAGGGAACAAGCATCAACAGGAAATGGCAGACTATTTTTAGGCATAATAAGGAGTTAATATAGCTGACCAAGCATCTTCCTAAATGCCTCGAAGCACCCTCTGTTTTAATTCCTGCATCCCTTCACCAGCAGTAACAATAACAAAGTCACAATAGACGCCTCAACATTAAGGGAGAATCAGGCTTGGGACAACTTCTCAGAAAACCTGGGATGGGAACTTTTTGCTATCATGTGAGTTCTTAGATGATTCTCTAGTTACAACAGAAAAAGAAAGAAAACCCATTTTCATTAGAGAGTTGTTCTAGACCTGACTACCCTTGAGTTGTCAGTGCTCTGGTGAGTTTCATGCTCATGCCTATACATCTTATTCCCTTTATTTTCTAACATCCCAATAAAAGGAAAGGTAACTTATTAGATTTTTAGAAAAACTTTCCGTAGAGGACAACTAGTTTGAGAGCCCTTAGAAGTGAGGGTTATTAAAACAAATTCACTCCCCTAACTCTGCCTTTTCTCTTTTGTTCAAAATAAAATCCCTTTTACATAAATCTCAGAGAAAGAAAGCCTTCCTCCTCATCCCACCCAGGGTAATGAAATATTTTTTGGTAGTTTTCACTGATTTTGTACAGAGAGCAATAATGCTCCCTCCCTCTGCGTCAAGTGAGCCCCTTTCCCCGGAGCTCAATGCCTTTTTGCTTCTTTACCCACTGAATTGTGTCCATTTGGATACAGGTTTGGGTTCATATTTGGGTTCATCGTCTTTCTTCCCACAGGCTTTGTGGAGAGAGAGAGAGAGAGAGAGAGAGAGAGAGAGAGAGAGGAAGAGCAGAGAAAGGGGAAAAGCAGACGCTATAGAAAAAAAGGGAGAGAAGGAAAACAAGAGCAGGACAGGAGAGAGAATGGGTGTGAATCTGCTTCATTTTGAGAGTACCTGTCATCAGGTTTTCTTCCCTATTCTGTCCCACAGTGTTAGTTGTTCAGCAGATAAAACTAAGGCTGATCAAAACAGCCCTCTTTGGGGAGGGTTAGGGGGATGGCAGAACAGCAAACCTAGTGGCCCACCCATTCCTTTTCTCTATCTCTTCCTCCCCTCTGCCCCTTAGCCTGCTTTTCCTTCAAACATCTAGGGCATCACGTTGCCAAGCTGAAGCTGGAGGACACTTTAAAAAGTTACAGAAGCGGTCACTCTCCCTGGAACAACGAGTCATTTTTAAGAAGGAGGCTGTGGAGGCTCAAAGGCCCAAGAGTTAAAAAGCCAGTCTAGCCTTTCGGGATGTCAGTGCAGCCAGCAGACAGGCGGGGCGTCCAGGGCTCTCCTTCAGGCTGGGGTGAAAGAAGGGACAGGAGCCCCAGGGCAGGCAGAAGCAGAGGGCAACAGGAACGCTTGCACCCCCAGCTGGCTCCCACGCGCCGCTCTTTGCGGGAACGTGGGGCATGGGGCCGGATAATGGAATTCAGGAGGCAGAGATCCTCCCCGAGCCAGCCACTGTCTTGTACAGATTTGTAGAGAAAGCCTCACTGTAATTAAAACCGTACAGTCAGATTAATTCAATGTGTTGCTCGGCAGCGTTTTTAATAGTAAAAATCCGCTTTAAAATTGAATTAGGGTCGAAGAAAATTTCTGCGAGACTCGCCGGATTTGCCAGCTTTCATTGAAGCCAGCCCGAGTTGGACTTGACGGTGACTGCACAGTGTCATCCCCACCCCCTTCTGTGGCCCTAGACAAGGGTGGGGGAAGGAGGCGGAGGTAGGGATGGGGGCTCGGATCCACCTGGGGCCCCAATTTGGGCGCGAGGCTGGGCGGCCAGAGCCAGGCCCAGACAGAGCGCAGGGCCTGGTATTATTACCCTTCTGATCTCCCCCAGTTTGAGGCAATGAAGATTTTTGACACCCAGAACTCCCCCTTTCCTCCCAAAGTTCACGGCTCAGGTAGAGTTTGGGGAAAGAAAGCCCTAACTGTACGTATCTTGAAGCAATTTCCCACCGTGTGTTCTCGCGTGTGGGGAGGTTGGAGCCCTCTGTTTGGACGCTCCAGTGACAGACGGGAGAAAGCTGTGGTTCTCTCCACCCCACCCTCTTTCTCTTCTTGAAAGCCTTCCAAAAATTAAGAGTAATGTTTCAAGCGCTCTGTCAAAATGTCTCCCAAGCTTTGATTTGGCTAACCGCCCCCCCTTACCCTCCCTCCTCACCTCTTATCCTTTGCATCTCTGGTGGTGGGGAAACACGCGTTAGTGTTGTTATGTTTTTACCGTTTAAGGTTAGACACCTTAGAGCTGAAAGCTCGTCCCAAAGTTCCTGGAAGAGGTGGCGGCCGAATGCTAGACAGAGGCTCTCGCTTGAGACCGGCTGGCAAGGCAGGGGGAGCTACACCTGGCTGTTTCCCAAGGCCAAACGGGTTTTCAGGGCCCAGAAGCGGTCCCAGGCTGCCCGCCCCCTACCCACGCACCCAGCCCTTGCAGTGGCCTCCTTGGCTGTTGAATACGCGCACGCGCGCGCGTTCACAAACCCACACACACACACACCCAACCAGGGACAAAAATTCCCTGAGTTAGTCACATCATCAGGCCTGGGAAAACAAAAACCGCTGTGGGTCCCTGCTCCTCCAGCAACATGCGCAGACGCTTTAATTGCCGCCAGTTGTCACTCTGTCCCCTTTTCATTTTCTCGCTCCTTCGTTTATTTTTAGTACACTTCAAATGCCTACGCACTTTTCCCTAGTAAGGAGAGCGCGGAGCAATTATTGCCTTTGCCTTCAGGGCCTGTTTTGCCAATCACTGAATTGGGGATGGAGTAAACACGGCGAAAAGCGTGGCGCGTTATTGGTCTTGCTTATTTCAGGTGGAGGGCGGTAAATAACACTCCCTACCGCGCTACCCCCCTCTGGTTTCGCCGGGCCCCAATTATATGAAAGAAAGGAGATGAGTCCCCTTCCACCCACCGCCACCGCCTTTTCCTCCCATCACACCCCACCCCGTGGGCGCCAAGTTCTACTCGAGCCCAGCAAATCCCGCCAGAACTGGCTAGATCCTCAGAGAGTAGTTAAGAAAAGGGAATCCCTCAAGGGCCCAGCTCTTAATTCTGTGCGGAATAGAAAAATGCCACGTGCGCAAGCTCCTTCCCCTCCCCCATGCGGGAAAACAGGGTCCTTTTTCTCTGAGGGCTACCTGGATGTTAAACGCCGCCAGGTAGGTGATAGAGAACCTTGGGGGGTGGGGAGGGGCCCTTCTCCGTCAGAGGAAGCTTTGAGATTGGTTTGGAACAGTTACGGACAGTTCTTTAGGACCGGCTATCGATCAACACTGCTGCTGTTCTGAATATTAGTCAGGACTTCTTAAAGCAGGGCTTGAACGCTCGAGATGAATGCTGTCTGGCAGTGCTGCTTTGGGGCCCTTCTGCACCCTCCCGTCGCTTCTGTTCAATTTCACCCGACGGGCGCAGCGGCCCCGGGTGGAGAGGGAGGCAGGTGCCTGCAGCAGCAGCTGAAGGTGGCATCCGGCGTCCTGCAGATGGATCCGAAACAAATCAGTGCGGGATTAACTTGTCTGACTGCTGAATTGTCTCCAACTGCCAAAGCTGCTGGGCCGCGCCTGCCGGGGCGGGTTCGGGTTACTCGCGTGTCCTGGGCGCGCGGTCTCTCCTCTGTCCCGGCCCACTGGCAGGGCGGCCTGGGACCTGTCCGGCGCCTGGGCCGGCTGGCAGGACGCTTTCAAGAAACGCAGCGGAGTATGAACTGTTCCATTTTCTCACACACACCCTTCTTATTTCTTTTTTATGAAAACATTTACAAGGTACCTAATTTCAGATCGTGAAAGTAAATTTCATGCTAGGATATATTTTACAAAACATGTACTCTTTCAGGACCGGAAGACGTTTAATTAAAACCACACTTTGACAAGTTGCGTTTCAAAACGGAGTCACGCCAGCGCAGAAGGCTAATTCATATTCAAGACGCAGCCTGTAATCCAGGTTGTTTGAAAATGCCAGCCCTGGATAGGCGTGCTTGCTCTGTTCTCCTGCAGACTGGCTTGAGTTAGCTGCCTAGTCTTGGGAAGACAGAGGAAAGCTTCCTGCAACATCTTTAATGTCCTTAGAGTAACACCTAAGGCATGGTCAGAGGGTCCCAGGCACCAGAGTTAAATCGGGAGAGCAGATAGAGACAGACAGTGAGACAGGTTTCCTGGAAAACTTGCAACAGGACTGGGAGTCCCTTCCCTGCTCTCTGGCTGACCTGCACTAGACAAAAATGAATCTCCACCATCTCTCTAACCATGGGAACCAAAACAGGAAGGAGAAGGTTTCTCTGCCCCAGCTCACTTGTAGGCATAGCCCTACTCCGTGAGGAGGAGGTAGCATTGGTTTCCAAAGCCTTCGAGCTATCAACTGCATTTTTGTACTTGTCCTCAATATCTTCCCTTCTACCCGCCTTTGCCTTTGCTATTTCCCTAAAACTTGACAAGTCCCCACTTAAAAGGGGGAACAGCCCACATGGGAAAGGACATGCTCCCAACTCGGCTGCTTTACCAACAAGCCTGCTGACACCTGCTGGGATGGGCAGGAGCCAGAAAGTACTCTAAGGTCAGCACACATGGGAGACAAAGAGCCCGAGGACAGTCTGGGTTAAAGCTGAGGGATCCCGGTAAACAGCAGCTCCAGAGGCTGAGGCTATCGCAGAGGCTGGGTCACTGTCCTGTCTGCACCTCAGTGTTTCCCATCTGACTCCCAGTCTGCTGGTCTTCTCTCAAAGATGACAGTGAGTTCTCATCAAAGTTCTGGGAAATAAGTTTGAGAATTATATTGGTTCAGTTTTACCCAAAACCTCCTTCACTTTTCATAGCCACTCCCAAAGATAGGGATTTTGCTTCAACTGTGGGCAGTGAAAATTATTGATTGGATAATGGATGTTTCCCCCTCCCAGGTCTATATTTTCTTTCAAATACACCATTATTTTCCTAAAGCACAAAGTTAAGTCAACTTAAGAGAAACCCTCAAAGTTAGTGTTCAAAAGTATTTTACACAACATGGCTATCTCATCTTGAAGCCTCTTTTTATTGGGCCAGTTTAGGAGAAAGCTTAATTTCTGTAAAGCACAATTGTGATAAGATTTTTTCATTCTATTCAGAGGGTATCAACCAGCACTTCTGAAGGTTCAGTGGGTATCTCCTTCACAAATAGACATGGGTGCTGGCAGCTAAATGCTTAACAGTATGTCAACTTAATGCTTATTGATTAGATACCACTGATCGTAGATGAGCAGGTAAGACCTTGTAGTTACTCTTTAGTGGCTTGCACCTTGGAGGGCTGGGATGGAACTCTGGTTCACACTCTCCAAAACAAAAAAGAGTCTACTGTTATAGTGAAAGGGAGAAAGGCCGAAGAAGAGACAAACAGAGGCACTGCTGGGATGGTTTTAAGCATGTGATTGTTTGAAACAAGCACTAAAAGTATGTACCTGACCAAATGCATTTGAAGCTTAATCCTACAGTGGAGACTTGTGAATTACACAAAAGGGGAGAGGAACTGCAAATAATAATCCCCACCTGTTTTATTTCAGTGATATGGAACAAGCAGTTTTCCTGTCATGGACAGAAGCGCTCTTGGGATGCTAAAGGCCCATTTGTGGGCAGTAATTCTGGCAAGACTGTATGGTGGGAAGAGGACAGGGTGGTTGGTAACTGTCAGGACAGTGCTGGAGCGAGGGCAGGCAACAATGCTGGGTGCACAGACGGGGCATGCTAGGTAATATTTCCCAGCTGGCCCACCCCTTCTGCAGCCCCAGAGAATCAACCTCATCCTTTCCAGCCTCAAAGGGTGGGTGGAGGTGGGAGAGGCCCAGACAGGCTGGAGATTCACGTCCTGTTTCTACCTTTCTAGTTCCTTCTGCACTAATTAGCCTCATTTCACAGATGTGGACGCGCTGACCCACGGATCTCACCACACAGACCACTTCTGAGCAAAGTCTGAGAAAGGGGGAGGTTTGGAGCCACAGGTGTTCTAGAGACCCACAACAATAGGGTCTAAGGATGGGGTGGACAAAGAGGCCAGTTGGGGGTTGTTTTCTCAAACCAAGCTTGTACATGTATTTCTGCTTCTGAGGCTCATTTGATCAATGAGCTAGGAGTGATTTTAAAGCGACAGATCAGGCTGGGCAGATAAAACACTGACACAAATCTCGGGGCTCTGAAGGCAGCGGTCCCCAGGATTCCTTGACTTCCCACTAGTGCTCTTTGAATAGACGCCTCTCTTCTTTTTTTCCCCCTTAAATTCTGAATACTTTAACCCTTGCTTGTAGTAAATGTATGTGCAGTTATAAAAATGTCTTATTTGCCACCGAAGTCTAGCGTGCCACGGCGAGAATCAGTACTAAAACACTCCTTTTATTTTTAAAGTGGGTTTTAAAGGCCTATTGTGGGGGGACCGCGATGTCAGTGTGACCCGTACGCGCAGTAAGAGCAGGATCCTATTGGTCGCTGGTGCATAGCTGGCTCACGTGTGTACCTTATCCTGCAAATCCGACGACTGGGGCATGCGCACTGCTTCCCTTGGGGGGTGGGGGTACCCGCCTACAGCTTGTAGTTGGGACCAAGATTTCCAGATGCGCAATAATTAGGTTTCCTCATTAAACAAAGGTTTCCCTATCATTTCCCTCCTCCCACCGTTCTCAGCCGCAGAGCTCTTTACAAACCAAGCTGATTACTCGTCGTCACCCCCTCCCCCCGCCCCGTCCCCGTCTCCCCCAGCACCCATCTCGTCCCAGCTAATCCTAACTTCGGTCTACTTCTTAGGATTTCCGCATTTTAGGATCCTTCACACCTTTACATACCTCTCCAGTCTGTTTTTCTTTTGCCTTGCTCTAAAGGACATTAAATGGATTCTCTCTTCCTCTTAGATCCATTCCCTCATCTCTACCTCCAAATGAGATAAAAATAAAAAATTCTCTAGCGATCGCTGTAAGAGGAAGAGAGGGTCAACACCGCTACTTCCCATTCCTCTGACCACCCTCCCCTTCCATTCTCCCGCTCGTAAGCCGTGGGGGTTTCAGTCCAAAGCGCAGAAGTGTGGATAGCCCTGGAACTGGGCAGGCGCTAGAGCCGGTCACCAGTCAAGCCCGACTGTCCACTCCCAGGCATCAGGCCGCTAAGAAGAACCAAGGCCAGCATCTGCAAGCCCGCCCAGATGTGCGGGGTGCTGCTCTTCGGCTCTAAGCCTCCACCTTGCTGGTGAAGTGCAGGACTCGGGGAACTCCTCCAGGGTGTCCTCTAGACCTCTCCAGGACAGGGACCCCAGGGATCTATCTCCTTAGAGCAGAATGACCTTCGCTGGAAACACATCGCAGTAGGCGAGAAATAACCACCATTAAGTTCAAAGCCTCCCGCGGGACAGTTTCGTGGCTCTGCTGGGAGCTTGGGCTGACCCGCGTGCGGCGTCGCGGCGAGGACCGCGCCCACATGCGCTCTCGGAGTCAGCTCACCCCCTCAGGTAGAAACAGGTATCGCTCCTCTGGCTTTTAGTTACTCTCAGCTTACCTGCAGGGCGAACGGATTTGTATTTTTCCACCAAAAAACCTCCTGCTCTGGATTCCCCCAGGTTCCCCCTTCCCCCTCATCCGACCTTAACCAGGAGAAGGGGAGATAGGGGTTTGATTCTCTGATATGACACGAATAATTGTTGCATCATGTAACTTCCTACATCTTGGCTTTAATTTGCAGTGAACCAAACAAAGATATTTGCAATTTAAAAATAAGCACTCGATTTAATAAATGGGAACATTGTGCAGAGAAGACTATATCCTCCCCCCACCCACCCCCCAAACCCCTTCAGAAGACGTTATTAGCTCTGACAGCATGCCGCTCAGGTTTGCGGAGAGGATTTTGTAAAGGGATGACAGACAGGAAGGCCAGCAATCATGGGCTCCTTGGGCTGAGGCTTTTTTTTCTTCTTTGCTTTTCTTTTTTTTTTTTTTATCAGAATGTTCTGTTCGATGCCATTTATCCTTGATGATAGAAAATTGCGCTGTTGCCAGGACGCTGCCGCCGCCGCTGAAATAGAGGGCAGGAGCCACATTTCCATTTTCCGGCTTGAAAGCTATTCAAATGAATTTGCAGAGAGGGGGGAACGTCTAGCGATAAACAAATGAGAATAAATCGAGTTCCCCTTTCCATTCTTTTCTTTAAATGGGTAGCTCTTCATTTCTGATATACAGATTTTTGTTCATCAGTGTTTGGGAATACCTGGGAGATAGTGTAAGCCAATGTACAATTTATTTTGATGCTCTTTAAGTGACTAACCACATAAACATTTAAAAAGAATGTATGTCTAAATATATATAAAGTATAAGAATTATATATACATAGATTCCGTACATATATGCCTTCACACAATTCCAAACTACAATGGAGGATAAACTCTTAGCAGAGTTCCAACTGAAGATAATTTACAGGCAATGCTGGCTGGCAGTGGGGGTTATGGACTTCTTACTAGTTTGTATATATGTGTTCTTAGATGGAGTCGTTTTTTTAAAGCCCTCTCCCTGTGTTATATATTTTAGGACACTGTAATTTAACTATCCTGATTTAGACACTCTCCCTCCTTTCCAATAGATAAAAGTCATCCTCTTTCTTTCAAGTTAATTTTCCAAATCTACCTTTAAAATTTTGTTTCTAAGTTGACAAATACAAGTCTAGAGAGTTAGTGCATAGGTATTCTTGAAAGAATGAAACAGAGATAGACTGAAGCCTGTGCTTCCCTTCCTTAAAATTTAGATTCTTCACTAGATTAAAGATCATATATTAATAGGAACTTAAGGGATCACTCCCAAAACATAACATTTAAAAAATGAAAACTTAAAAAGTGTAAACCACTAGAATGTATATGAAAACATTAGCAATGCCCTGACAGAAACTATAAAGCTTGTAGAGCTCCCACTATGTTTTAACAATTGAATAACTTTTTATTGAATTCTAACTCTCTTTTTCCCCCCCAAAGTCAGATACCGGCAGTTAAAAAATTCTCCGTAATATAAAGGCTTTTAAAATACAGCGATTAATTGTATATAAGAGTCTTTAAACTTGAAAAAAAAACACCCTACCAGGCAATATTTTAAAACTTAATATTTTTTAACTGAGTCGTGGGTCTCCAACTACTCTGCTTTTAGCTACAAGATCGTTTCCGAGTGATAGGTAACCGTTGGCCAAGCCAGGACTGCAGAGAGAATCATAGTGTAAAAGCAGAAAAAGACGGCAGAGAGTGAGTTGATACTGATGTTCCGAACTTTTCCGGTTGAATTTTCGAGTTACTCCCCCCAGGCATTCTCTATTCCTAGTTACGGATTCCGGAACAAACCTTGTTCCAGCTGAAAATGTCCCCATAAACAAATTAGCACGATAGTGAGAAAACAATTAACAACACCCTCTGATGACGCTACAGAAAGCAAAGAAACGGCCTAAGAAAAGTCCAGTTGGCTTCTGTTGTTAAAACAACGAGGTGAATGTAGAGTGTTTAGACACTGAAAGACATTCCTCTTCCCTTATCCTTGGCCCTGGGAATTGTGTTCCGGACAGAAAGCTCCACTGGCCGGCTGCTTTTCTAGTTGAGACAATTCACAAGGTTCCTCGGTGAATTCCCCTCCAGGTACCAGCTCGGGGCGGGCAGCGGGAGTCCGGCGCCGCCAGGGCGCGCGGGCGACTGCGTGGGCGCTAGGGCGGGGCGGCTGGCCTCCAGCCGAGTGGACTCCCACCCCCTACCCCCAGTTCCCCACCCCGCACCCCTTGCCAGGGAAAGAGCCTAGCTCCACGATGCCTGCGGGTCCGCCAGGACGTTACGCAGAAGGAGGTGGAACCTCTGTGGGTGCCAGGGCGGGGAGCGCGCGGGAAGGACTCCAGTTCCCCATTGTCGGGTAATGTTGAGACCTCTCTCTCGGGTCCATCCTGCGGCATCTTTGCCTGGAGCCACTTCCTGGGCTTTGGCCACGAAGCGTGGACCGGTTTGGAGAGTGGCCTCCAGCCGCGGGCGGGAGGGGAAAGGGGGAGGAGGTGGTGCAAGGGCAGAAATGGTCTCCGAGTGCTGACCTAGAGGATCTGGGAAGAGTGAACGCGACGGAGCCCGAAGGAAAAAGCAGGGCTCAGCTGGGTGAATGGGCTGTCGGTGTGGGGAACTTCTCGTTGTGTGTAGGTGTCTGTGCGTCAGGGCGGGCAGAGTTGCGGAAAAGCAGAGTTTGGGATGGAAGTGTATGAACCAGGAGTGGAGACCGTGGGGGTCGCATCCCTGGCTGACAGAGCCTCTGCTCCAACCCCCGCCCTCACCTCCGCACGCCGGCTCTCCCCGAGTCCCTGTAAAACTGCACACTGAGCCCTCTGGCGCGCCCTCTTCTAGGTAATGCAGCTAAAAATCACAGTCAAGTTTGGAGGAGGGGAGCTTTTTCTCCCCCTCCAAGTGATATACACTAAGCGTTACAAAACGAAAGCGATTTTTTTCCCCCCATCACCTTCTGAGACTCCGGGAAGAGGGGACTTGCCTTTTTTCTCAACAAAAATCACAAGCACTCTGAAACCGTGGAAACGCTCTTGAGAAGTTCCATCGTCCAGAAATGCCACACGGACGGTGGAAACACAAAAGCTCAACATTTTGATATTTTAAAAGATCTTCCCCTCTTTTAAGTCCTCTGCGGAAATGCCGGTTGTAAGGTGAAAGTGTTTTCGTGTGAAAACACGCGGCAGGGTCCCCTTTCCTCTTCTTGTGTACCTAACAGCTGCAAAACATTCCAAATGAGCTAGAAAGTCATTGTAGAGACTTACTAACAGGGCACTCAGCGCTGGCCTCGTCCACAAGCCAAAAGCCTTGCCCCAGAAAAAGAGAAGAGAGAAAGCAAATATGCTTAAAAATACAGAATACTCTAAATTCTGTATTGCCTTTCAAACCCCAAGTAACTTTTCATAGCTAGCCTCTGCCGCTGTTAACCCTCCCCATTCAAACTCCGTTTCTCCCGTGTTCTGGGGCTGCATTTGTACTCATGGCGTAAGTCTCCAGAGCTTTGAGATGTGAAATGCAAACAATAAAGAATCACATTAATCCTGCTTTGATCTCTGAAGGGAGATCACCGCATAAATCAGGGTCACCACACAGATAGATGCTGCTGTGAAAAGGAGCTCCTCTCCTTTAGATTTTTTTTTTCCAATTGTTTCTTCAAGATATCTCTCAGTTTCAGGACAAGCATTTTGGCAAACTATGAAATGTAACTATAAACTATGAATGACTTTTTATTTAAAAGCTGGATTATTAAACTTCTTAGATGGAGCCATTTTTTTGTCTTATAGATCCCGTTACTGGAGTTAATGTACTCATTTTGTCTACCTGGCTATTTACAAAAATACCAAAGACCATGTTTCAGATACATGCTCCCAACGCCACCTCCACAGGAGCTTAATTGCCTGGAAAGAAAAAAGTTGTATTTCCTTTGCTTTCTTTACCCTTGAGTCCTGTAGGCATAGAATAATGGCAGTTAATCTGCTTAGATAATTCAAGATTTAAAGATTAGAAGGCCTATACTGACAATTTCAAAATTCGAGTCTGAGTGCTTTGGCTGAGCAAAGCTTAGGAGATGACAGATGTGATAAAAGAACTGCCAAAAGCTAGACTTTATTAAAACTACAAGGTGTGATGTTTTTGTGGCTTTTAAAGAAATTCTTGTTATAATGCTCGCTCAATCCAAATGTGTCCCTAAACAAACATCCACAGGGATATTTTATTTTATGCTACCTGATATTTATACACACAATACAGTACTTCACTCTGCTTGCATATATACAGTCAGATAAATTTTACAGTGCTTTTCAAACCACTTCTCATATATATAAATAGAGTTAATCAGTTATTAGTAGAGTTGAGCTGCATGCTCAACACAAGTGATGTGTACAGAATCATAAACGTCTGTGCTATATACACATCCTTCTTATTTCTCAATTTTCTGTCGTATCTTCAACATTATCTTGCAGGAGGTTGCTTATGAAGTTATAGCTGCCACCCACCCAGTTTTCTATAGAACTCGTTGAATGGGAGGAACATATATATGAATTTGTTTGTTTGTTTTAAATAAAAACAAACCCCTTTCTCCTTCCAATCACTCCTATTATAGTTGATTTTCATTTAACCTCAATGGGTCAGCCTCCATGACAGCCCAAATCACACTGATACTGAGGCTACCCAAATGCTTTTATAAGTAGGACAAAGTACTTCAGACTGCTTTGCATCAAATGTGTCCTTTGAAAGTGATTTTAGACAACTGGCTTGGGAGCACAGCTTGAAAGGAGGACTGAAATGGGAAGGCATGAGAGGCTCTCTTCATGAAGGAAGAGAGCAAGGAGAGAAAGTAGATGAAGGAAAAAGAAGCCCAGGAGTGATTATTTAGGCAGAGAACACTTCTGTGGCCATAGATTGTGTACTGTGAATCGTTGAGGTTATTTTCAGACTCACTGTCTGTTCTCACCTTGGTGGCCTCCGTTTTCCCTGATCCATTCCTCTAAATCCATTCTGCAACTACTAAAATCAGGTTCTAGAAAATTTGTTGTGGAAGCTACCATACTATTTCTTGACAAGATGTTAGAGATATTTTATTGGATGCAGACACATAAAGGTGCTTGCATCAAGCATCCCAGGAATGCTCATTTTGGTGATTTTAGCTGAAAAATATATTGTCATGTTCATATGAACTGATTTGTGCATTTTGCTTGTGACTTAACCTGCCTCTGTGGTTCACTTTGTAAGCATACTTTATACGTATTTTGAAGTTGAAAATACTTTCTCTCTGGGAAATCAACAAATGTTGGTTACTTGTCAGTCCTTAAAGATGGAAATAAGTATTATTTCTTAATTATATTTATTTTGTTAAAAATTCTAATCTCTTCAATCTGCTCTTTTCCTTTTTCCCAAATCCTAAGAGCCTAACATGTCACATGGGTGTAAAAAGAAAGAATAGACCTCCTTGTCTTTTAAATTAAGGTTTATGCAGCTTGTAGAAAGTAGTAATTTTCTAGAAAATTAGATCATTTTAGGTCACTGTGGCTCTACTCGTCTATCTTTAAGATGGTTCTAAGCAAATCTTGCTGTTTAAAAACCATCAATTAAAAGCAAAGAAGAAGTATTCAGATTTAAAGTGTTTGGATTTAGGAGTCTGACCCTACCCCCACAAGAATAGGTGTGAATGATGGAGCCCACGGTATATACTGTGTGACAACTCACATGGGTCTCCGTGTGGCACGCCAGGGAAACACGTGTCAGAAGCCATCCCTGCTTGTTGGAGGCAGCGTCACTGTGACTTCCTTCCTGATTCTGGGGTTATGATTCACACGCACAAAGGGGCTTTTTAAAGTCACTGATCTTTTTCTAAACAAGGTAAAAATCAAATCCAGCTAGATGTAATCAAGGTATTGATTCAACAGATTTAAAAAACCCACAACACTTGGCAAAGAATGAGGATCTTTTTCTTACCAAAAAAAAAAATGTTAGACTTACTTTTAGGAGATTCACCTAAAACTTCCGGTGGCTCTCCACTGCCTGTAGAGGAAAGACGCACTTTGTAGCCTGTCATATCTGAGGAGGCTTTAGAGCCCGGGGTGACCACGGAGGGCTCTGGAGTCTGACTGCTAGATAATCTTGAGCCTCAGTTTCCTTTCTGTGTAATTAGAAAAACAATAGAACTGACTTATTTGGTAATGGTAGAATAAGGTGAAATGCCTATAAAATGCTTAACAAGGTGCTTTGTGAAAAGTAAGTATTTGAAGAATACTGGTTAACGCTCAACACTGACAGTAAAATAAGCTTAACAAGGCCTTTTGGTTTCTGTTTCTGCATATGGCACCCCCTTATTCTAGAAAGCTCATCCTGGCTAACTTCTCACCTCTCCACCTTAGATATTATTTGTAATACTGTATATTATTATATTACTTATAATACTGTAATATTGTAACCTATGGTATAGAAAATATTTACACAAACTGGGACCAATAATACCGGGAGTCTTTTCCGATATTTGAAATTAGGTGTCTGTCTTTATGCCTCTGCTTTTTTGTAGATTTTATTATCATTGCTGCTTTATCTGTCCCCCTAATTAGATTATAAGCTGTGCAAGCACAATATAGTATTTACCTTTCTTTCTCAGAGCTCACAGCTGAGCCTAATGGGCAGTAAATATGCCGTATCTATCTATCTATCTATGTTTAATGAATAAATATTCAACCTTTTCTTCCTGTTTTTCTTATTTGTAAATGAGTTATCATTGGACGAATTCTTCTATATTTAGTTTTTTAGTTAGTATCCCTCAAGGAGAGTGCTCAAAGGAACATAACTTTTATTCCCATAAGTAACTATATGAAGAATTTACCTGAGACTCTGTAGTGAATTGTCAGCATTTTCAGGACAAAATATCTTCATAAATTTCCCATTTTAACTGAAGAACTCCTGGACAAGTTGGGTTACCTGTTGAATCCTTATGCATTTGACCATACAACATGTTTCTTGAATAGTGATTTGGATTATCTGTATGAGTGTTAACAATGAGGTTTCAGCTATCACAATGCCCTGGCCAAGTGGGCTCCCAATGAATCCAATTATTTCCTTAGTTTAGAGGACATATGTATAAGAAAAAGTCATTAATAGAGATTGGAGGGATCATAAACATCTTCAAAAGACCACCCAGGCTTATTTTACTGATATCTTTGCAACAGCTCTTGAAAAGAAATCCAGCAAAACCCTCACTATGGAAGGCTAATCTGATGAAAGAGCAGTATAAACTACGTTATATGAGAACACAGAATATTGTAACCTATGATATAGAAAATATTTACACAAGCCAGGGACCAATACTCTGCAGCTGAGCCCTCATAACTGGGTCTGCTTCAATGAGTAGGTCAGAATTCTTTGTAATCATTTCATTAATTGTCAGAAACAGTTATTACTGGAGTGTTTGAAAGCAGTTTGTTTTCTTAAGATTAATCACCCCCTGCAAAGCTTATTTAATTAGATTTGTAAACTCTCTTCCACCAAAGGAACAGTTAAGCTGATTCGCCATCTTGAAATTATCAGATGTTTTAAAGACACAGGGTCCAAATTAACTAGATTTTCCTGGAATAACAATAAATACATGGGTTAAATGATAATCATGATGATTCCTGCTGTTCTGCTCAGGTAAACCGCAACTGTTGTTTATAATCTTTCTTCCAGCTCCCTCAAAAATAAAATAAAGGAGTACAAAATTTAAAAACAAAAAAAAGAAATTCCACACCACTGTGAGAACAATAGATGCTGATGAAGGGATATTAGGCTCTCCAAACTGAAGAACAGTTTTTATTTGGTTGCAGGTCCAGAGAATGAGCCTCACAGATGCTGCCAGAGAAGCTTGGGGGAGGTTGTGCAGCTTGTTTTCTTGCACTCCGGCAGGGAACTCCTTTGCCACCCGTCCTACTCAACGGCCAGCGCAGCCCTAGCCCCACACTCACACATCCCCACAAGGCACTTCAGTTTCCTGCTCCAAGGAGATAGGGAAAGGGGGGGAAATGGAGAGACAGAAATCTGTTTTTTGCCTCAGGCATAAAATGATGCTGAGTTTTAAAGATGCCATGGAGTTTTAAATAACAAGCAAGGGAAATGGTAAGGTTTGCCATGCATGTGGATCCTTCTATCTCTGCCACTTCCTATTTATTTATGTTCCACATATTTCCATGAAGAATTTGCAGTGGCTTTAATAACTGACATATAAAACAAACAAATAGTTTACTCCTCCCTGTTTCACTCCAGATTCAAGCGATGGAGTTGCTCACAGCAGGCTGACCAAGAAACTTTTGCCAAGAGAACTAATCATTCACTGACTTTATGATTAACACAGTGGCATGCATAAAACCCCCTACTTTTTTGTTCCTGTGTAGATAATATGAAAAAGACTGCCTCTTTCCTTCCTTCAAATATCAAACTCAGTTTTTGCTACATAAATATGGCCTAGCTGGTTCATCTACCAGCCATATTTAAAAGATATTAAAATAAGAGTCAACAACTTCTCTTGGAAGGCTATTTCTTGTGGTTGCTGAAAGGATAGTGTGAAAACTTTTTATTGTTTCAGATTGGACCTCCCAAGCTTGACTGTGAATTTTTATGCCTGAGTACCTAAAAAACTCCAAGAAAAACACTGCTCAAACCACCACATTTTGCTTGCTTTCAGGTTCAAACCCTATAAAACCACCACATTTTGTACGGTTTCCACCCCAAACCATAAGTTGGCATGGGATCCCACTCGATGCTCCCTGCTCAGGTCTAATTGAAATGTTTACCAACCTTGACAACATTTTCAGCTGACTTGTCACTAACTTGGAACGCAGGTGAAACAAGCTGACTTCTCAGCAATAATTTCTTCACTAGGATCCTTTTACATGACCCCCTGCCACCCAACTGGGGACACAGAGTCATTGCATTATCTCTGGTCAATCATTGTTACTTCCTCTGTGACATTCTACTCATATGTGCTGCCTTGAAGCTTTCTAACTCTTTTTTTCCCCCTTAAAAATAAATCTCTTCTGTGTATTATTCCATCAGTTTGTGTACTTTGAAGCTAATCAGAAAAATCAGCTTGTGCGTTAAAGAGTTAATGGGTTTAAAATTTTTTAGGGAATGCATAGGGCTTCCCTTGTGGCTCAGCTGGTAAAGAATCCACCTGCAATGTGGGAGACCTGGGTTCAATCCCTGGGTTGGGAAGATCCCCTGCAGTATTCTGGCCTAGAGAATTCCATGGACTGTATAGTCCATGGGGTCACAAAGAGTTGGACACGACTGAGGAAGTTTCACATCACACATATCACATAGGACCCTAGATTGTAAATTCGTTGTGGTCAGGCATTATCTCTTGCTGACCATTTGAAGTTGCCAGGTAAAATACAAGATTTTTATTTGCCAAATCTGGCATCCCTAAGACTATTGTGTCTCTACCTTCTAGGCACCCTCCACACAGGTGCTTGATGAATACTGGCTGATTGAATGAATAAATGAAAATAGTTTGTTATATATACCCTGGAATCTTTTGATTCTCTCTAAATTATATCACACGGGGGGCTGGCTTACCTTGTAGACCTGGCCCTAATTGGTATGATGTTAGGTATCTGTGTTTTTTAGAGCGATTGGAGTAGACACGGTGTTGATTTTCTTCATTCTGCTTGTTTCATATGACCATTGTTCTAGAAGGGCATCCTTTTTCCTAGAAGGAGCCTGTAGGATAGAAAGGGGTGAGAAAGTGAACACCTGCTGTTAGCTCTTGGTTCACTGAAGGAAGAGGGGTCGTGACAGTGGATTGGGAGGTCTTGAGAGAGTGGAGATGCTAACTGATGACTTCCTGCTGGCATTCTTTCTCCACTAGAAGGGGGCACTCCCCTGATAACCACATATACAAACAGGAACCTCCTGGGAATCCGTGGGTACTTGGAGTGAGGAATAATAATAGCAGTATGGGCTGACAAGAATCTTTTATAAATAGTCCTAATATCTGCAAAGTCTTCATCTTGAGAATTCTCAAGGTCTCTGTGGATGGGAAAAAACTATCTCAACATGTTTATTTCATAATTATGTTAAGCTATCAATTACATTTATTCTTGAAACTGCTGCACAATCATAAGGGTGCTCTTACTTTAGGAGCTAGGGGCCATCGGACATAAAGGCAGTGTTCACTTTGTCTTCGTTTTTGCATCTACTGTTTTCTTCAGGAAGTTTCCAGAACTTTCCTAGTGCATTGCTCGACTTCTCCTTGGTGTCAGTTCATTAGTATCTTTCATAAAAATGTGACTTGAAAAGTGAAGAGCTCATGTCATATGTTAATATGCTGCCTGTTTATTTAGAGCTGTGACTGAAGTTCATGGTGGATCTATTTTCATGTGTTGGCTGCCCTTGAAAGACAAGGGAATGACTTTAACTTTGAGATAAACTAACTGTGAGCCAGACTGAACCCAGAATTCACACTCCCTCCCACACAGTCCCTCAAGTTTTGTTTTGTGAGTGGATTATCTCTGATGCCTGTTTATCTGACTTACTAGAATCTTTTTCTGGCCTTAGGCACGGACAGGAATTCTATTCCTCTAACAAAACAAGGTCAAAAGGCCTTAAGGTCCTATCCAGGAAGAGTACTCTCAGAGGTGTAGAATTTTGGTTTTCTATACGCAATGATAAAAAACATGGGCTTTGGAGTCAGAGCTATGTGGAATGGAACCATGGGATCTGTCTCTTTAGTAGCTTGACGCTGCTTTACTCTGTTCAACCCTAGTTTCCTTGTATGTAAAGTGGAGAGAAGTACAGTGCTTGTTAGGAGAGTCTAGTTCACACACAGTCAGGGCTCAGCAGAGGACAGCCATTATTGCTCAAAATCTGTAACAGAATATTTCCTTTTTAAACAGACTCTCTGGATGTTTCTGTTCAACCGACACACGTGTATGGCCGGGGCTGTGCTTGTGAGCCATGCTGGAAACTGCGGCAGTGATGTCCCTGTACCTGGTTGTCCACATTCCTGGCCCTTCCCCTGAATGTCCAGCTTCTGGTTTAACTGGAAGTTGGGAGGAGGGTCAGGACACTCTTGCGCTCTCTGACGTAGCCAAGACTGGAGCCGTGTGGGAAAGTGGGTGAGGCTTCCCTGGTGCCAACCCAAATTGCTCCTGACATTCCTGGCTGCTCCTCCCCCGGAGCTGCCTTCTGGAGGTTGTTTTGGGGATGCTGGATCCCCAGCGCTGTGCTGAGTTTCTGGCCCTGCTTCCAAACTTCCAGTGCTCTTCTGGCTCAACCAGAAGTTCAGGTGTGGGATGGCCTGGTGGTGTGTGTTGGCCTGGGAGAGTGGGTGGGGTGCAATGGAAAACACCTGAGCAATGAATCTAGAGGCCCTAGGGACATTGGATTTTTTTTTTTTAAGAGTGGAATTTTTACTTCATGCCATTCATCCTTTCTATCTACCCAGAGCTCTCAAAGGGTTCAGTCCCACCAGGAGTCCCACTAGCAGGTGACTTGTGGAAAGAGATTAGAGGAAGAAGGAGAAGTCAAGATAGGTTACTTCCTTACCCATGTCTCTTCTCCTAGCATCTCTCCAACATGCTGTCTCCTCCTAGCAGTTTTTCCCTGTTAGTCTTTCTAAAATGTCCATCCCTTTTTGGCCACCCACAAAAAAAGAAACAGGTTAAATAAAGCCTGAGGAGCCTCAACAGTCTTGTATTTCCCTTTTTGTTCACCCTTCTAGCCCTACCTTTCATTCTTTTTTTTGCTCTTCTTAGAGCATGGAAAAGAGCGGGGGTGGCTTTTAAAGTCATACTCAAAAAGTGGGAAAAAACTTCAGAGGAAAGTAAAGCAGAGGGCAACAAGGCTAGTAAGGTACGGAAGATGGACAGGAGGAGGAGGAGTCGTCGTCGTCCTGCAGCCCTACACTCCTAAGTTTACCAGAAATGGCCCAGAGTTAATACAGAGCAGGTAAGGCCTCTTGTCTTGCTTAAACTTCAGAAAGGAATTTGCTGAAATTGGATGAAAATTGAAAGGAAAATTTGAGAGTGGGAAAACCTCACCCACAGGACAAGTGATTATACAGAACAATTTAAAATGTTGAGGAAACCCGGCCATATGTCTGCAGATGACCCATCCAGGTAGACCAAAGGATTAGAATATATCTCCTGATATTGGTGATTTTTTTTTGGTGATAGCTGTAATGTATTTTATATATAAGGTAAACATTATAACTATAGTCTTGCTGTAATATGTTTTTTTTTAATTGAGCATACATTTAGTTCACATTTATTTTGAGCATATTTGAAATATCCACCAATTCTGATAGAGCAAAATAAAAATATATTTCCTCTACTTATGGAAGCTGTAAATTAAGGAAGAGAGTCCCTCAAATAGGAAAAAGCCAATTAAGTTATGATGAGGGTTGTAGAAATAGGAAGGGGTTGATACAAAGATCTGGGGATCTAATGTGTAATATACTGACTCTAATTAATAACACTGTGTTGTATAATTACAATTTTCCATCTCTTAGAGATATTTAAAGAACTTAAATGTTCTCACCAAAAGAAAAAAAGATGAATATATGAGGTGATAGAATGTGTTAATTAGCTAGATGGAGGAATGCTTGTATAAGATATGTGTGAAAGTGTGAGTCGCTCAGTCCTGTCTGACTCTTTGTGACCACATGGACTGTAGCCTGCCAGGCTCCTCTGCCCATGGAATTTTCCAGGTAAGAATACTAGAGTGGATAGCCTTCTCCAGGGGATCTTCCTGAACCAGGGATTGAACCCAGATCCCCTGCAATGCAGGCAGATTCTTTACCAGCTGAACCACCTATACATATATCAAACCATCACAATATATAAATATCTTAAAATTTTATTGGTAAATGATACCTCAATAAAGCTAGAAAAAAAACTACTAAGAAGAGAAAGTGTTTTCTTTTTATGGAATTATATTATCTATAAGCTTTATGTAATAAGTTTTCTGGGCTTCCCAGGTGGTGCTAGTAAAGAACCTGTCTGCCAATGTGGGAGAGAGACATGGAAATGCAGGTTTGATCCCTGGATGAGGCCATGGCACCCCACTCCAGTATTCTTGCCTGGAGAACCCCATGGACAGAGGAGCCTGGTGGGCTACAGTCCAGGGGGTCGCAAAGTGTCAGACATGACTGAGGTGACTGAGCACGCACACATGCAATAAGCTTTCTGAATGCTACTGCCGTGGTAAAAGACACTACTTAGAAAGAATCCCAGATGTGTCATTCCTGTAGCAGAAAGTCAGGGGGTAGCCACATTTGTCTTTGTGTGTCCTGTGCTGTTACATTGCCGAGCACACAGCAGTGTTTCTCAAGCCAAACTAAACTGTGGTGGAGAATAGTGAAAGAGAAAGTTATTTGTTGGTTGACTTATTTCAGCGTTCTTATTTATTTATTTATTTTTTTGGTAATCTGGTTTAGGAATCTACTTGCATTTTTTTTCCTGAGACTAAACTCTCAGAATATTCTAATTAAAAAATATTTTGACCCCCATTTGTTAAGCCCTTGTTATGTATCGGGCCTTTAAATATCTTGAGTGATCAGTACTCCTCACAGGTGATGTCACTCAATGCCTGCATAGTCCAGTGACACAGGGATCCTGGCTGTTGTTCACAACATCATGGTCATTGCAGGGCTCAACACAGCTTCAACAACAGCAGCAACAGCTGTGAGAGGGATCCAAGGACCAATTTGTAGGAATAAAACAAAATTAGGCTTTACCATATGGGAGATATATCTTGGATGGGTTTATTAGATATAGGATGATTTTTCCTGTAGCCTAAGGGCTTTCTTGAGGGGATATGAAATCTTCTCACTATGCCCACATCATTGCCAGATGTGGATATAGTGAGGTAGACCTTCCCCTGTGTGTGTGTGTGTGTGTGTGTGTGTGTGTGTGTGTGTGTGTCTGTGCACACACATCATATGGGCATGTGTGAAAGTGGCGAATTCTGGCTCATAAACTGAATTTCAGTTTCTCTCATCCTCACTTGCTTATGCAAAAATTTCTTCATGTAACTTCTAAATATGCAGCAGGACTCCCACCCACCCTCTATCTGAATCAACTATTGGTCATATCATGTTCACCGGTATGTAAAACCAGAGGCAGTAAAACAATGATAAACATGGTCATTTCATAAAAGAGCTTGTTAGTCTTGTCCTTTAATAGTAAGATATAATGGAGTGCTCCACCAAAACTTAAAAATTCATAATGATTATTGATACCATTAATCAGAATTTGCCATGTGAACAGCTTAGGGATCTATTGTATTAAGCTGTCATGTGGTTGCAATCGTACTTTTTAAACAGCCATCAGAGGCAACTGTCAGCAACACCATATCTTCTCTCTATTATGGCTTTAGGTCCCCAGGGTTCCATCCTGAGTGCAGGACAATTTGTATGGGGTTTGCTAATGACCTGCTGGTTGTCTGCACAAAAGCAAAATCTTACACTGTTCAGGCAACACAGTGATTCCACACAAAAGCAAAGGACTGTCTGGTGTCAAAATAGTACCATACTCTTACCTTTGATAAAGGTTTTTAACTGACTACAAGGTACTATTTGGTGCTAAAACGAGTGGCAGAAATAATGTTTATTCAAATAACTAACAAGTTGGCAACAGGGAGGAAAATTTCAGGAATGTGTGTGTGTGTGTGTGAAAAGGATACTGTTTAGATAGCTGTTACTGTTCAAATTTTTGGTTCTAATTTTGAAAGGTCCAGAAACTAGCAAATGTCTGTTTCAATTGAATATTTATTCATATTGCTGCTTATTAATATACTTTAATATGCCATCAAAATGTTTTCTTTCCAGGTAATGAAACTGTGTGATGAACACTGTTGATCTTTCTATATATTTATTTTTGACCTCTATCACCTGCTTCAGGGAGCAGGTTTGGAGTTGTAGCAGGCCAGGTGAAGCCATCTCAGTACTCTACATGGGCACTGTCTGCCCACAGCATCTCCCCTCTAAACCTGAGGAAACAAAAGAGAACGATTTTAAAAATTCTACTCTGCTCTTCTTTCCAGGCTCCCATGCTTCACTGACTCTGCAGGTTGGTCAGTATCTATGTGTGTCTGATGGGCTGGTTCTTAGGGGACTTATCACCAAATCATTTATCTGTTTAGTGATGGAGGAGAACTAACACTGTGACCCAGTTTCCAAAGCTTTATTCCAAGACTTGACTTATTTGATTGTTCATTTGTCCATTTATTCTTTCACTCATTTGGTGATTTTTAAACCTCTTGTTATATATTAGGCCCTATATAACCACTGGGATGATAATGATGAGTAAGATTTGGCCTCAGTCCTCAAGCCCGCTGTGAACCTCAAGGAGTCAAATGGCAATTACCAAATTTTTGATAAACTTGATAATCCCAAGTCAGTTTGGCCTTAAAAGGATTTAAAGAGAATGTGTGTTGCAACATGTTGGCAAAAATGAAAGTTCCTTCCATAGATTGTAAGCTTGTTTAGGGCAAGAAGTGAACCTTATCGTTGGAATTATTTATAGCCCTGAGCACAGGAAGCATATAGATCATATTTCTAAAAAATATCAGTGAAATTTTCAGAATGTCTAAGAAGCTTCAGCAGTGGACAATACATTGCAAATGCCAAGAGCAGGGCTTTTGGGGTTTGGCTTCACTTAGCAACTGGTGATGGCCCTTACCTTACCAACTTATTATCCGCTTCAAGACATACGTGGTTAGTACCTGATAAGCACCTGCTAGCACAAGCTGGGTGTTGTGAATTCAAGAGTGAAAAAGATAGATACAGGATCTTTCCTCCTGCAGCTAATTGACAGTAGAGGACTCACAGAGGAGGATACAGTACCGGGATCTCAGAACAGATAAGAGAGAATTCCAATAAAATGTGTTAAGTTTTGTGAGAAAATAGTATACTGTCATCTAGACTACCTAAAAGGAGAGGTTAGGAGGTCAGGGAGAAGAGCGCTCCAGGCGTTAGGGACCATGTGCAAAGATCTGGAGGTGAGAATGATCCATGGTGCATTCCAGAGACTTAAATATATTAGGAATCACTGAATTGTTACCTGCAATGAGAGGAGTTTGAGATGAGGCTGGAGAGACGAGCAGGGCAAGATCCCAAGGCACCTTGTAGGGAACGCTAAGTAGTTTGGGCTTCACTGAAAATCAAAGGGAATTTATTGGGATTTGAGCAAGGCAGTGCCACAGTGAAGTTTGTGTTTTTGAATGGTTGCTCTTGCTGGGCTACATACTGGATGTGGGATGGAGAGGGTAAACTGTGCCTGTTGGGAAGGCTTTTGCAGTAATCTGGGTGGAAGATGGCCCATAGTCAAACAGTATGGTATAGCGGAGAATGCATGAGCTTGAAAATCCAATACGACCTGGCTCTGACACTTATCATCTATGTGCCTTTTAGTAACTATTCTGCGTTTTATACCTTCTCCTGCAAGATGGAGTAACTTTGCCTATCTGATGTGGGATTTAAATATGGTACATAAGCTGCCAGGTATGATATGACTTCAATGATAGTCCTGTTTTACTGCTCTTTCCTCTTTCCTTATATGTCTACCCCTTTAATGTACAACCTTATACTTTTAAGTAAGATCTTTCTTGGTAGTGGTCCTTTTTAATCTCTGGACCGTGTATCTGGTGAAGGCGTCTCCTTTTAAACACCCTGCCTCTGTGACAGCTGCAGTTCTTTCAGAATGTTCTGGACTATCACAAAGCCATCTCTGAAGAAGCTGGTTCTGTGGTACACTTTATTCTGGTCTGGGCCATGCTATAACCAATGAAATGCAAGCTTGGTGAAGATGAAATTTTTCATTCCCTTCCCATTTGGAACTTTCTGGTAGCTGCATTCTCCCCCTCATGCCCTTGGAATGTGGCTTTGGTATTATCTTTGGCCATCCTCAGGGCTGCTTCTTAAGCAATTGTGGAGAGAGAACTTTGGATCTTTTTCTTTTCTTTCTTTTCTTTTTTTTTTTTTTTTACAGAATAGCTCTTATTTTCTCTCTGAGAATATTCCAAAATCCTGTCATATTTTCCTTTCTGACATCTCTAAAATTCATCTTTTCCTATTGATCTGCAATAGCTAAAATGAGTCCCTGTATTTTGGCCTTCCTTTTCTTCTTTTCTATTCCCTATGAATACTTATATTGTGGTCTCTATTCTTGCGTTCTGTCTCTCTCAAAGCAATCTCCTTGGCGCCTTTACTACAGTATCTTTTAAAAATGCCTCGCCTGATTTCTCTCATTTGTATTAAATACGGACTTTAGGGGCCTTCACTGCCTGATTAGTTTTTCCCTACTGGTTTCCTGTATCTTCTTAATTTTTAAAGACCTGACCTCCTCCTGTACGTGTTCTTTTTTTCTTGTTCTCTTTTGTTTTCCTAGGCAGTTTTCAGACTGTCTCCCCCCTAGCCAAGAACATTTTCTTTCCTTTTTACATGCCAAACCCAGCCTCAAATAAGTTGTATCCTGAAACCCCTCTTATTTCTCCAATAGCTCTCCTTCTCAAGTTTGCTTTCTCCTTCTTCTTGATGATGGTCTTTTCTTTATGAAGTGACACTGTAGCTATATGACAGTATGTGGGTATGCTTTGTATGTTTGATACAAGCAGATCTATTGTTTATTAAGGAAAGTCTTTGCTTACTGGCGTTAAGTCATTCCTTTGCTTTCATTGGCACCACTTTGGTTTCGGGCTACAATTGTAGTTGTCATCAGTTTGGTCTCAGCTATCTTCCCCACCTATTTTGTCCTTCATGGTTCTCAGAAATGTCTTTCTGATCTAGTCCCCTTCTTTTCTAAAACAAAACAACACAGCATCTGCTTTCCTTAGCCTATAGAATGAGATTTACCTTTCCCCGGTGTGCATCAAGGATTCTCATACCATGGCCCCTCTTCACCCTTCCAGACTCATCCTGTCACTGTTTTACCCTCAGTTCTAAATTCCAGTCACATAGAACTGCTGGTGAAGGTAATTTACTTTATTTGGAGGTTGAGAGTGGACTACTACAGGCCAACTACAGTCTGCAGGATTCTTTGCCATTTTTTAAAAACCAAAGATTTCATGTAAAACTCTTTTTAAAATTTCTCCCAGAAAATAGGGCACTACTGCACCATATACCCACCTGGCAACAAAGAGTTGAAGGGTGGCTTCCCCTTTAGATGAAGCTTGTCCTTCCTCCAATTTGCCACTGTTGTCGTCACTCCTTTTTGTGTCCCCAATGTTGAAGCAAAGTGTCATTTGCCATTATTACTACTCTTTTTCTTTGTTCTATTTAAGAAATAAGAGTGTTAAGTGTTAACAGTATTAAGAGAAAACTGTATCATGTCTCTGTATCTGTAGACTTATTGATAGATAAATAAAAGATGGGTAAGTGTTTGGCATTTCAAGAAACATATGGGGCCCAATTCATTCTTTCATCCTCAGACCCTGTAGGAATCTAAATTTGGATCTCTGACAAAATCACTTAGCACTAAGGATCTGTGTTCAAATCCTGGCTCCATCGCTTACTAGCTGTGTGGTTTCGGGCAGATTATTTAAGCATTCCCTGCCTTACTTCCACCTCTGTAAATTGGGGATGACATTAGCATCTACCTCTCAGAGTTTTTTATGAAGATTATATGAGATAATTGATGTAGAGAATTTAGCAGAGGGATTGGAACATGAAATGCATTCAACAGTTCTTCATTACATTCTTATCACTATTATTATGATGATATTTTCCCCAAATCTAATGGTGGGAATATCAGATCCATGAGGGACGTGGTTCTGGGCAGAGTCTTTTGGTGCCTATTTAACCATACCTTCCTAGTGCTCAGTTTTGTCCCTTATTAGCAATGGGCCCGGTCAAGTTATTTAACCCCACTGTCCCTTCATTTTATCATCTATAAAATGTTGACAATAACAGTATAATAATAACAATAGTATTCACATCTTTGGCAATTGGAGATAGCCATGTATTATGTATTAATATTGTGGTATCTGCCTCACAGCAAGAATGCAGTATGCAGTGCTGTTATTGTCGTCAGCTACCCTGGCAAAATCTTGCCTTTGTTTCCCCGGAGACGTTGTGTGATAGCTGTGAGGCCCCAGGGAGCCAGCTGATCCACCTGTACGTGATATGTGGGGCCCATAACCTCTACATGAGCTCTTCTTTTGTTTGTTTTGGCTGCACCGTGCCCCCTGCAGTAGAAGCACAGTGTCTTAACCACTGGACTGTCAAGGAAGTCCCTACACAAGCCTTTCAGTAGTTGAGTTATAATTCACATACCGTACAGACCACCGTCTTAAAGTGTGCAGTCCAGTGGTTTTTGATATATTCACAAAGTTGTGCGATCATCACAGCTATCTAATTCCAGAATGTTTATATCATCCCCCCAAGGAAACCCTGTATCTCTGTTAGCTGTCATCCCTCAGACTTCCCCATCCTCTGCCCCCAGCCCTTGGCAACCACTAATCTGGTTTCTATCTTTATAGATCTGCCTACTCTAGATGTTTCATATAAATAGAATCATATAACATACGACTTTTGCCCATGTGTTTCCCTAAAGAATGGGAAACGGCTGCACCCCTTACCAGAAAACAAATTCCTACTGGGAAGAAGGACACTCTAAATAGGAGGAAAGAAGGAGGAAGATAGCATAAGCCAACACTGAGCTAAGAAGAGCAAAGCCAAACAAACACGCATCCAAGGGTCAATTTGAGTAGGCTAGGAATGTTGAGGCATTGTAAACCATGACTATAAAAAGCAACCAAAAAAAAAAAGCAACCAAGCTAGATTCCTTTGGATTCTTCACAGTCAGCCCTTGAAAATGATATAAGAATCTCAAGTGCCCATCTGTGGATCTACCTGGGAGTTGGTTAAAAATGCAGATTCTGGGCTTTTCCTCAGACTCACTGAGTCAGAATCTCCAGGATGGAGGTTTAGGAACTGCCACAAGCTTCTACTGGGTAGTATGTTGGGAAATTGCTGAATTACTGAGTTACATGGAACGTGCTTGTGTGATCCTGATCTGCGTTACTTTGTTCTTCCTTCAGTGATACTGCTCTGTATTGTTGATGCTCTTCTTACATATACTTGTTGATCTTCCTTTTCCTTGTACATCTCAGCCCCTCTGCAAAGTGATACACAAAGTAGGGGCTCAGCACATTTTAGAATATCAGTTATACAAGAACCTTGAGGGTATAGTTGGGATACTGCTGGCCACAAAGCCATTAAGGTCGACAGGGCCTCAGAGGAGAATGTTCTGGTACATTCTGAGCATTCTTTCTTAGAGATTTCAAGGCTGGTGTTTGTCTTCAGGGCTCTGACTTGTGTCCCAGTGGTCAAGAGCCCTTTGATCTCTGGGCTCCAGAGGGTGTCCCCAGAACTGCCCCTCCAGGGGGCTTTCCAGCTATCTGCATGGTGCTGATAGGTAGAGAAATGACAACAGAAGCACAGGTGGTTCCTATACCTCACAGATCTGAATCTCAGGGCACCTGGTAACATTCCTATGCCTCCCCAAGACCCACTGAACCAGACTGTTTTCCAGGAAGGGGAAATTATTACTCAGACACTGCTCTAGAGTTGGAAGAACTTCATCCTCCCATCTGTGTTTGGAGTGGAAAGAATGGGCTGTGCTCCTGGGGATTTATGTGGGTAGGGTAGAATTTGGGAGATCTAGGCTTAGTGTTGGCCCTACCATTTAGTTGGTCCCTGTGTCACATGGGATGAGCCACTTACCTTTCAGTTTGTCTCTTTGTAAAACAAGGGCTTTGGACCGGGAGAGACATCTGGAATGCAGCCATGATCACCGGTGTCTGCAGGAGGCGTCTCTGTAAGCTTGGATGTCAGTTCTAAAGGATCCTTTCCTTCATGTGCTCTGAGGACAGACCTGCTTCCTCTGTCTGGACTTAGCATCTGTTCAGTGTCATTGGAGGCAAAGTTGAAGAAACCCACTTTGGGAGGCTGGGGGTTTGTGTGGAAAGGTGGTGAGATTAGATAAGAAGCATGGCCAGCCCTGCCCCTTTCCTTGCTCACTCATGCCCTCCTCTCTCTTCTTCCCGTATTACAGTAAGTAATAGCTTCATATACATAAGTCCATTTTTAAATTGCAAACATCCCATAGGCACGTTAAAGCCAACAGTTGTTAACACTCTGCTATGAGATGCTCAAATCTAGACATTGGAAGACTTCCTCTTTAACTGGTCTTTGTGGGATTAAAAAATCCCCAGTGGATGAGCAGTAGTACTTGTGCCTGGGTTCCTGGAGCCTGAGCCAGCCTGCAGAGTGGCACAGCACGGGGGGCAAAGACAGTCAAAGGTAGTCATTGATTTGGCAGTTGTGCCTAGCACCTTGTGGGACTGGTGCGACAGTCCACTTCCTGTGATGTTTTGGGCAGAGATACTTCACCTGGACCGCCTCTGGGGGAGGTTCTTTTCACTCTTACTTTGTTAATTACACTGGCAATCAATCATTTTGGTTGCCCAGGAACTGGGGAAAGCTTGGGTCACTGTAACTTCTCACTTTTCAAGGCATCTTAAATCCAAGTTTATCCCCAAATACTATTCATTACTCAACTCTCACTCAGGCTACAAGATCAAACTCCATGCAGGTCAGCCCGGTGAAACACTGTGAAGAAACAGTGGCTGGGTTTGGATTCTGCAGGCTCTCTTTCCTTTTCCCCCGGTTTGTCCCTCGCTTGCACACTCATTCTACAATCTTTCTACATGCAGATTTACTTGTATTTAATAGCAGTTATAATTTTTCCTCTTTCTTTGGTATAGCAAAATAAACAAAGGCACAGAGAATCCTTAGCCATACTTTGTGTGTTCCTGTAGTCTCTGCCCTATTGTCTGAGAAACCACAGACTTCACTTTGATGCCAATGAATCTGTCATCGGGTTTTGTTTAAGCCTTGTATTTATGAAGATCCTCACTTGAGCAGTGGCTTAACTTTTTAATCTTTGATTTATAATTTTACAGCTGCTGAGACAGAAAACCTACTCCTTTGGAGGAGCGTGGCCTTTTCTTATATTGCTTCCCACCGCTGCTTCTGAGCTTCTTGAACTCTGGCCCCTGGACACCACCATCAAGCAGGCCTTATGGATGAGCTACCTACCCCGACTGAGAGAGGAGGAACATCAACGGCAGTTTCTAAGTAGATTGCCTTCTTCATTTCAAGTCATGGCTGCCATCAGGGTCAGATTCAGGCCAGACCAGCTGGATGTCTGCTTGGAAGACTAACCTATAAGGATACTAAAATGTCCACAGTGTGCTTACATAACCAGATACGTACCAGCACTTCCTTTAGGGAGCACTCTGTTTGGGGCTGGAAGAAATGGTTTGTTAAGTTCCTCCGGAGTAATCAGAATAGAGGAACAGAGGGATGGTTTACTGCAGGGCTCCTGTTTTCCCTACTGAGATATGTAAATTGGGTGCCCCAGCTGGATTGTTTGCCCGTGGAGGGCAGTGGTCCTGCCCACTTCTTCCTCACACAGAACTCAATCTGTCCTCTAATAAAGATCTTACAAGTAGTGGTTTGAAGGAGACACCAGTTTATTAGCCTACTCATCTCTATTCTGGACTCTAGGGCTTGGAAATGAAGACCCAGTCATAGACTGTTTCTCTTCCATTTCTAGAATGTTAGCCTTTAGTGTGTCTTCATTCACTCAGAGTAAGGGTTGTTAATTAACAGAGCAGATCAAGTCGAAAGGAGCTTGAATTCTTGTGGGTTGGGTGATCAGATCCTGTGTTGAATAATTAGATGGAGACCAAGTGGAGTTGAGATTTTCAAAAGTATTTCACCGAAGGGTGATATTGTCAATTATTTGCAAATAAGGACGTCAAGAAACATTCTTGGAATAATAAAATATAGAACTTGTGGTCATGTTCAATAATTTAAAAGATAGTTAAGTATCTACTGGACACTGTGGAGACTTAGGACCAAGATAAGTGTAATTCCTACCCTCATGGAACTTACATTCTAGCTTCTCTTAAGTGTGAAGAACAGTGGCTACAGAAAATAAATGGGCACAGAAGTATTCTCAAGTCCAGGGTTCCAATTAATAGAGGATTTTCTGTTGCCTTACTCATGCCTAGTGACCAAGCTTCTATAAGAGTTCTAAGTCTGCATTCTATAAATGCTCTGTGAACCAGTGCAAACTGTTTCCCTAGCAAGCTAAAGTCCCACGATATTAAGGGAAAGGGTTAAGAATAGTAGGACTTCTGGAAGGGAAGATATTAAGTGACTTGGGTCAGGAAATATGAAAGGATAAAACCAGCTATTGCTTCTGCTCTACGTAGGAAACCTGCAGTGTGAGACATGCTGGGCTGGAAACTTTGTGACCCAGGCTTTAGTCATTATTCCAATACTGACAAGCTATGTAACTGTGGTCGGGTTACATATTACAGTCTACCTGGAGCTGTCTTGAGTGACTTCAAGGTCCCTTTCAGCTTTACACACGTTAGCATCAAGCCCCAGACTACAGGACAACTGGCTAGTTTCTAAGAGACTGAAACTGTTCCTAAGTTGTTAGCTCATATAGCTCTGTGATTGTCATTTGTTATTTTTTTGGAGGGGTGTTTATCAACCTTGTAGGATTTGGTGACTCTGTTTCTCCCCTTTGGAAATGAGAAGGTTCTAGAAGCATATCCTGTAGAGCTCATAGAGGCTTTATTCCCCTTTTCATCCTTTCTTCTCTCGCTGCCTTCCTCCCTATCCTTTCCTTCATTGCATTTCTATGGAGCATATATCACATGCTTGATGCGGGTATAAGCCAAGTTTGGAGAAACAAGGTAAACCTGACATCTTCCCACACTCCAGAAGCTTTCACAGGAGAGGAGACAAAATCCTCATTCCTTTCATCTGCTGGCTTTCCTTTTGATGATGTCCCAGGGGAGTGTGCTGGTGGGTAAACAGCTACAGACAGAGTCCCCATTCTGCCCAAGCAATTTTGAGACACACATCCAGGTAATTCTCTAGGCCCAGGGTTACCATCAAAAGATCTATGTCCAGATAAAAGGAAGAGATGATTTTTTTACTTCTTGGGATGAATCTGAGATAATCCTCTATACAGTCCTGGTCACTGTCTACCCCATCCTCTGCAAAACATCTTTGCTCAGGTGGGGAGACTCTTAACTAGTTCCTAAAATTAAAAAAAAAAACCCTCTCAATATACACACATTTTTCATATATACTGTGTTTCATATATTCACTATGACTGGTGACCTCTTTAAAAAGGAAAGGGAAAACACTAATCAGACCAAAAGATTTTGTTCTATAGTCTTACTTCATTGTGAATCCTATGTAAGTAACTTTTCTTCATCTTTGTTTTTTCCATCATTAGTGACTCTGTTGGAAAGATATCTCTAAACATAGAAAATATTTTATAGAAAAATAAATCAATGGAATTTCACATTCAGAATTGCTGACATAAACTGTTTTTTTTTTTTTTTTAGATTTTTATCCCGGGAAATAGTTTTTAAGGGCTTCAATGTCTGGCTTAAATGCTTGAATTAATTACTCTTGACTCAGTTTTTCTTCCCATTTGAGGTCGAGTAATGTACCTCCACCTCTAGTTAATGCTTATACCTCTCTGTGGCCAAGAGCATAATTTTCTCTATTGCTTTCATTTTTTTTTGCAGTTCTACTGCATTACTAAATGGATTGATACATACTTCATCTCTTCTCCTTGTTCTCACTTTCCCTCTTGTAAATATACTAAAAAGAGTGTAAGGTTCACAAGATCAGATGACTAAAAGAACTTAGGAGAGAAACAAAGGGCATGATAACTCACATCAATGGAAAATCGACCCTGGAATAATTGGCAGCGTATTCAAATATCTTAGTGCAGTGTTGCCCTCACTGAGTGGAAGTGGTATCAGTAAATCTATATGACTAAACATTCTAATGAAAACAAAACATTTTTTCTCCTTTTTTCTTACATGCTGGAGGATCAGTAGCAGAAAAAGGAATATTTTGTCAAACATCTCATATTTCCAATTATCTGGATATTGGCCATTGTGAAGAAAAGATACAAATGATGGACTACCTCTCATTTGCCTAGTCTGAAGACTTGTAGCTCCAAGCCATTAACTCTAAGGCAATTTACATTTGTTTTCTCTGTCTTTCTTGAGAGGAAACAAAAGTCTTATTTCTTCCAGCAATTAAAATTCTTTTGCTTCAGCTAGGATGAAAGAATTAGTAGTTCTGTCTCCTTGTACATAATTGTATATTTCATCTTTCTTATTTAATGATTGACAGAGAACAGATAAACTGAAACATCTCTGAATCAGGGTTGAATGTGCTCTTAGTGGCCCCATTGCTAATTTGTTTGAGTATTTTGCAGCATTTCTTTACTCTATAGTGGAAAGTTTACTAAATATGAGGGGTGCTGAGCTTTCAGAATACAAATGAACTTATTTGCCAAAATTTAAATGCTCCTTCTTATCAGGGAATGTCTGTCTCACTTAACAGGATCCAAATTGAATAATAAAGAAAATTAGATTACATTGTACCCTCAAGAGAAATTGTGTGTAAATTGTAATATAACAGTGATGGGGAAGGGGTCATGTTTTTGAAAAAAGAATAGATAGTTTGGGTCATATGAAAATGATTAACTCATAGAAATTGAATTCTTTTCAAAGAAATATAGTAATTCAATGAGCAGGATTTCCCATGCACAAGTGATCTATACCTCTGGCTACCTTAGAATGTTTTCTTTTCTTTTTTTTGACTATGCAGTGCAGCTGGTGGGATCTTAGTTCCCCAATCAGGGATTGAACCTGGGCCCTTGGCAGCGAAAGACTGCCAGGGACTTCCCAGGATAGTTTAGAATGAAAGTCATAATTATATGGAAATGCATGCTAGGTTTCAGTGGTTACAACCTCATTCCATCATATACCTGTGGTGGAATTGAAAATCCAATAAGCATCCACTGAAAAATGAACACAGATCTCCAGAGAAGTACAATATAGAGGTAGTTAGGATTTGAGAAGTTGGCTCAATTCTTTCTTTAATCATGGTGTAATGCACTGTCCCTTGGTCAGTACGTTTGCTCGCATTGCCTTGGTGTTCTCAATAGTAAAGTTGATGATCCCTGTGCCTTTCTCTTGCTGGCGTTCAAGCGGCACTGTGGGAACAAGAGACGGGCCCTCTGACCAGGGAGACAGGCTGGGAGAACTTCAGCAGCCACTCAAACTGTTGACTATGCTCACGGATGGGAACAGAGTGCATGTATGGAGTAAAAGAAAGCGAGAGAGGGGAAGTGAGAAAGAACACAAAGGTAGGACTGCAAAGACAGGAATTGGTCCCTGTCATACACTCGCAATAGGAAAGTATCTTTTGGAAAAGGATGAGGCGAGGAAGGATCCCAAAGTAGAGAAAATAAAGAACGAACGTCTCCAGAGTGTGCTTAAATGAATTATCCTGAGATTTCAGGAGGAAGAAAGCGAAGGAGGCTCTGAAGCTTGTGAAGTTTTGAAAACAAAATGCAAACAGAAAGTTTAAAAAATAAAATCATATTTTTCTTGGAGGAGAGGCTGGGCATTAACAGACAGTTTGATGACAGCAGGATTTGAATTAAGGGGTTTACTTTCAATCTCTAAGAGGAAAGTTTTATATGACATAGATGCAAAAGACATTAGCGGGCCTTTGGACCACGATACTGGGTTTCAATTGCTAAGGGGAAAAAGAGTGATCAGCACATCTCAGATAAATACCAACTAACCAACTAACTGTGCAGTATTTTATTTGAGATTTGTATCAGCCCCAGTCAAGAAAAATAAATAAGGGACTTAGTGAATTTGACTCTGTGGGAAGTCTTGAGAATTACAAACCTAGATTTCCCCCATGGAATAATTTGATATTAAAAATGAATAAATAGAGAGTCTGGGGGACATTAAGATTCATTGCCACCATTTCAAATTATGATCCACACCATCAGAAAAAAAGAGCTTGGAACTTGGAATGCAGAAAGGAGAGGGGAAAGAAATGACTGATGGATGAGTAAGAAGGGATGGAAATGAATGCTGCAAACCAAATAACTACACAAAACAGTGAGAAAAGTAAATGAACCATAAAGTTTGAAGGATAAGTAGGTAATGAGGAATATGATATAATAAGACATTTAAAAATAGGAAATTACTATGGAAAGTGAGGATGAATGATGAATTACATGGGAGAAGATTGAGGGACACAGGAAGGCAAAGAAGAGAGGAGGTAATTGGGATGGAAACAAAATGTGATTAATAGCTGGAAAGGGCAGGCATGAACCCCAACCTTTGGGGAAAATGCCTAACCTAGAAATAAAGGAGGAAAAGTAAAAAAGAGTTCAGGATTAACATGAAATCATGAGGACAACAGAGGACGCAGGAAGTGTTATTAGTCCTCAGGAAAGAACACATTTCTAGAGAAATGTATTAGTCTGGGCTCTCCATTCATCTATGAGTAGAACGGTCTTCATCTACCTGTTACAAAATGTTGACTTTCAAAATGAGCGCTATTAAAGGAAAGAAAAGTTAAGCACTGTTAGGGGAGTTTGAAGAAAAGATTGCATCTAGAACAACTGAAGTGAAGACTCAGTGAGCCAAGCTATTCATAGTCTTTTATATAAAATTTTGAAATTCAGCCTCTTAATGAAAAAAAAAAAAAACTGGAGAGAATTTATCCAGATAGAAATGTGGGCCATGATGGCGGGGCGGGGGGCCGGGGGGCCGGGGGGCCGGGGGGCAGAGGTGTTAACTGTTGTAAGTATTTTAGAATATATTCTTCTACAACATTTTTTTTCCTCATAAAGTGAGTGAGATTAAGTTAAAAAGCTTCTGGATATTGCTTGAAACACACTGGATGAGAGAGTTTAGAGCAATGTAAAGTATTCCCAGTAGTAAAAATAGCATTAATTTTTCAAGAAGATTAATATCTGGATTAGGTTTAAATGCCTGTGATTATCGTTTGGCCTTCTCATGTTTGTACAGTGCATTCGTTTCAGCCAGACAGTACCAGACCCCCTTCGGAGGGAAGCTGATAAAGTAATTTAGGTGGAAAGGCCTAATGAGATAATGATTCGAAGGCCAGTTAACACCTAATAAGCACATAACCACCAGGGATGATATTGTTGCTTATTAATTATAATGATGATGTGGAGGAAAGAGACAAGGTGGCCCTCATTTAGCAGAGAGCACTCAGGAGTAAAGCTGTTTTCTCAAAGGGCGAGTTGCAGGCAGTGAAGAGTTGGAAGTAGGGCAACATGTAGCCGAGTTTGAGATTTATGGCCGTTGGGTCACACTGGCGACCACAGAATGGGAGGCCGGGCAGGAGGTAACAGATGCCTTCCTGATGGTGAGCAGAGCCGGAATGCAGACTGCTGTGGTTGCGGGGCCGGGCCACGCTCGGAGGCAGAGACTCCGGGCGGAGTCTGGGGGCTGTCCGCTTGCCTTCGATTCCGCAGTGGTCATTCGTGGGCAGACAGGCAGGTGTCCAAGCTGGGCTGGGTGTACTTCCAGTGCTGTGACCTTCCCCGCCCCTCCACTCGGTCCTGGGGAATCAGACTCGCAGCGCAGCTCTTGTCTGCATTGGTGCCCTGCCCTGTTGAGGGAGCCCAGAAGGTCCTTCAGGCCTGTTTTCAGAGGCACAGACTTGATCTGTTACCTTCATCTGCTGACTTGAATGGAAGGTTTCTTGGTGTTAGTCGCTCTGCTTTGTGAACTCCTAGTGGGTGTGGTTCACCCAGGGCAGGGAAGTTGTGTAAGTGCATTTTTGGTGTCTGTATTAGTCAAAGAGCAGGAGTCGAGGATGTTAGGAAGAAACAGCTGTGAGAAAAAACATGAAGATCTCGGAAATTTTGTGAGTCCTCAAGGGAGACCTAGAAGCTTGAAGTTCAGGACCGGTCTGGGGAAGCAAATTCCCGGCCTTAAGGAGCACTAGAAACTCGCCTCCTCATCCACAATCTCTGCCCTCACACTTCAGGTCTGCCTGGCCCCTAGAGCTCAGGGTGTCACTCACCCCTCTCTTGGTCTTGGATTCTACCTCTGCAATAATAAGATGTAGTTTTCCACACCTTCCTCTGCTATTAATTTTATTGCCTGGATGAGGGCCATCTTACAGGATTTTTCTTGTTCTAGGTGATGATGTCACTGACCCTGCCATTGAAAGGAAATAGCATTCTCATCATTAACTTTTTAAAGCAAGTATTTTTTATATTTATTAAATGTGTGATTTGAGAAGCAGGAAGTGAGGAGTACTGGATGGGGAGAAAGAAGATGAGGCTCTAGTTCTGACTCTTTTATTACATACCTCTGTTGTTCAGTTGCCAAATCGTGTCCAACTCTGCAACCCCATGGACTGTAGCCTGCCAGGCTTCCCTGTCTTTCAACACATCTGTAATCTTGGACAAATCACTTGCCTTTCAGAGCCTCCAGTTTCCCCATCCACAAGTTGAGAGTTTGGTGAAGGTCACCTTTATAGTTTTAAAGTTATTTCCAGCCTTAAAATTCTACATTTAAGTGTATATATGTATAAGGATTCTACCTCTATTAAACCTTTATGAGAGACAAATAAAACCTTAAATCCATGGTTCAGAGTGGACAATGAAATTTGGAGTTACCAGTGAACCAATGGCAGAGCTATTTAATGAGCAGTAACTAGCTACCTGGCAGCCACACACCGATCTTAAAGGCAGGTGTTTTACAGGTGAGGATGTGAAAGCTTCAAAAGGTGGAATAGATTGTTCAAAATGCCATAGACAGTGAAGAGGTGGGGTCAACATTCAACTCAGCCCTTCCTGAGACAGAAGTCCTTGACCTTAGGGACCGTGTGTGTGCTAATACTTACGTCCCAGACCTGCTGGAACCAGCCACTGAAGTTTTCTTCGGTTACAGTGGTTCTTAACTGGTGACGGAAGGAAGGAGCGATGCAGGGAGTGGCTTGAAAAATCTCCCCAGTCAATTCTGGCATACACATCTCTCTGCCTCTGAACCCACTCTGAAGCATCACCGGGTCAGAATCACAGTGATGTGATGACAGAAACAGTACCTTACTGGAAAACTTCCTGCCCTGTGCCAGCTCTCATTTCTGCTTCTCTCAGCATGGCCTGGGGCTAGGCAGAGGCACCAGACACAGTTATTTCTCTTATCTTCCAAATGGGAAACCGAAGCAGAGAATTGAACAATGCAACTTCACACACCTAGTGGTCACAGAACAGTATGAGGACTCCTACTTTGAGACTCCAGCCACCACAGAACATAGTCTTTCTAGACAATTCAATTAATAGTAATATTTATATACAAGGAAAAATACCACTTTCCTCCCCTGCAGTTTTCTAGTAGATGTGTCATTTCAGTGACATTAATTTATTCAGAATATCTGCAAAGCCAGCCTCTCTGAATAGTATCAACTGTAATAGCCATCGACAAATATCAAATGGAGGAAAATGATTTCTTAACCAGGCATTTTTATGAACAAAAATGACTTTCTAGAACTTCAGTGACTTGTCTCAGAAAAATGCTTCATCAGGGTTGTTAAGAGGATTTAGGCATCCAAAACAAATAGATGCTCTTCATTTTCATATCTTTGAACATACGAAAAAGATTCATTCCTTTTTGAAAATAAAAATATTAGCACCTAGAATTTCAAATTGCTTTTCAAGAATTTATTTTAATGCCACATAGACAAGGCCCCAGACTTAGTTTTAATCTACAGTTCTTCATAGTGTAAAATGCCTTCTTTTGGTCTTTCTATATTTTGTTTTTCCTCTTTTCTTTTGATGAATAAATTCTAAATTTTACTCATTATGGTTGATTTCACTCCATTGCAAAAATGTAGAAATATCAGTTATAAGATTTGATTAAGTAAAGATAGAATACAGTGTTGCCATTTAGAAGAATGAGGCAGCTCTAAGTGGCATGATCTCCAAGATATATAGTTAAAATTTAAAAGGCAAGATATACAACGAGATATATGGTAATTTACCATTCATATAAATACAATATATCTATGTTTATATATAATACCCAGCTGTGGAAGAACATTTAAAGATCTAGTAATACTGGTTGCCTCTGGAGGAAACTGACTGCTGGGTGATTGGAGGGAGATTCTAGATATACCCTGTTGTCCCTTTTATGTAATGTATCATGTTCCTCTATTACATGTTCATATTTGTTTTATAAAGACAGAGATAGAAGCCTTTTTTATTGAGATGGAAAAATACAAAATACATATTGTTAGGTGTAAAAAGCAAGTTGCAGAATAGCATGGATAGTATATGGTTCTATTTTTGCAAATTACTTATACATACATACATGTATGTGTATAACTACACCCATACACATCTCTAAGGATATGCATCAAATTGTTAACAGTGGTTCCCCCTAAATAATAGAATATGAGAAGAGTGTGTGTGTGCATGCTTTCATTTTTTGGGTCCTATGTACTTCTATATTGTCTGATTTATTTTTTTACACAGAGCACATACTAATTCACAATAATGTATAAACTTATAAACCCAACCAAAGGATTGCACTTGACTTCTACACACCTACAATCAAAATTTCCCAGAACAGCCCTTCCAGTCAGCCATTTTTTGTTTTTTATATCCTACAGATTGACTTCAGATCTCTTCCTTGACCTCTTCTCTGAAGTTTACTGAACTTTCTGTTCCTTTATCTTTGCTCTCCTACATTCCTCCCCTTTTATTTTTCCTTTCTTTCTTTTTTTTCACTTTACAATATTGTGTTGGTTTTGCCATACATTGACATGAATCCGCCATGGGTGTACATATGTTCCTCATCCAGAACGCCCCCCTACCTCCCTCCCCATCCCATCCCTCTGGGTCATCCCAGTACACCATCCCTGAGCATTGAGCAGGGCCCAGCTAAGGTCATGACCAAGAAACGATAGTAATACTAGCGGTAGTTCCTCAGTTTGCCCTTTAAATCAATCCAGAATGATGCAGCTAAAATCCCCCTCATTCCTACTTTAAAGACTTCAAACTTGGGTTAAATCTAACCACCTATTTCAAGAAAATCTCTATGCTTTCTAGGTCAGTCCTATAAGCATACAAATATGCTATAGCTCTAGTCTCAAACAAATATCTGTTTTATTTTGTTTGCTTGGTTTGAGTGGTGAAAACTCCATTCAACCTCTAAACTCCATATCATCTCCAAATACTGTCCCCATTTCTCTATACTTTTTTACATGAATTTTCCTTGAAAAATTTGCCTTTCCTTTTGTAAAGATACTTCCTCTCCTCACTTTCATTCCTCCCTACCCCTGGTAATTTTTAAAAAACTAATTAATTTATTTTAATTGGAGGCTAATTACTTTACAATATTGTGGTGGTTTTTTGCCACACGTTGACATGAATCAGCCATGGGTGTACATGTTTCCCCGTGTCCTGAACCCCCCTCCCACCTCCCTACCACCCCATTCCTCAGGGTTGTCCCAGTGCACTGGCTTTGAGCGCCCTGCTTCATGCATCGAACTTGGACTGGTCATCTGTTTCACATGTGGTAATATACATGTTTCAAAGCTATTCTCTCAAATCACTCCACCCTCGCCTTCTCCCATAGAGTCCAAAACTCTGTTCTTTATATCTGTTGTCTCTTTTGCTGTCTCACATATAGGGCTGTCATTACCATCTTTCTAAATTCCATATATGTGCATTCATACACTGTACTGGTGTTTTTCCTTCTGACTTACTTCACTCTATAATAGGCTCCAGTTTCATCCACCTCATTAGAACTGACTCAAATGCATTCTTTTTAATAACTGAGTAATATTCCATTGTGTGTATGTACCACAGCTTCCTTATCCATTTGTCTGCCAATGGACATCTAGGTTGCTTCCATGTCCTGGCTATTGTAAACAGTGCTGTGATGAACACTGGGGTACATGTGTTTCTTTCAATTCTGGTTTCCTCGGTGTGTATGCCCAGCAGTGGGATTGCTGGGTTGTATGGCAGTTCTATTTCCAGTTCTTTAAGGAATCTCCATGCTGTTCTCCATAGTGGTTGTACTAGTTCGCATTTCCACCAACAGTGTAAGAGGGTTCCCTTTCCTCTGCACCCTCTCCAGCATTTATTGTTTGTAGACTCTTTGATAGCAGCCATTTGACTGGCGTGAGATGGTACCTCATTGTGGTTTTGATTTGTGTTTCTCTGATAATGAGTGATGTTGAGGATCTTTTCATGTATTTGTTAACCATTTACATGTCTTCTTTGGAAAAATGTCTGTTTAGTTCTTTGGCCCTTTTTTGATTGGGTCATCGATTTTTCTGGTATTGAGCTGCATGAGCTGCTTGTATATTTTTGAGATTAATTCTTTGTCAGTTGCTTCATTTGCTATTAGTTTCTACCATTCTGAAGGCTGTCTTTTCACCCTGCTTATAGTTTCCTTTGTTGTGCAAAAGCGTTTAAGTTTAATTAGGTCCCATTTGTTTATTTTTGCTTTTATTTCCTACTCTGAGAGGTGGGTCATAGAGGATCTTGCTGTGATATATGTCAGAGGGAGTTCTGCCTATGTTTTCCTCTAGGAGTTTTATGGTTTCTGGTCTTATGTCTAGATCTTTAATCCATTTTGAGTTTATTTTTGTGTATGGTGTTAGAAAGTGTTCTAGTTTCATTCTTTTATAAGTGCTTGACCAGTTTTCTCAGCATCACTTGTTAAAGAGATCGTCTTTTCTCCATTGTATATTTTTGCCTCCTTTATCAAAGATAAGGTGTCCATAGGTGCATGGATTCATCTCTGGGCTTTCTATTTCGTCCCATTGATCTATATTTCTGTCTTTGTGCCAGTGCCATTCTGTCTTGGTGACTGTAGCTTGGTAGTATAGTCTGAAGTCAGGCAGGTTGATTCCTCCAGTTCCATTCTTCTTTCTCAAGATTGTTTTGGCTGTGCAGGGTTTTTTGTGTTTCCGTACAAACTGTGAAATTATTTGTTCTAGTTCTGTGAAAAATACTGCTGGTAACTTGATAGGGATTGCACTGAATCTATAGATGGCTTTGGGTAGTATATTTGTTTTCACCCAGTCATTCTTAAAACCACTCCTCTTAGGCCTTCAGCCTTAATATTCTCCCTCAATTATCTAGTAAATGTCACAACATTTACTTCCCAAATCTAATGGTCAATTTTTAATCCTCATTTTCTCTAACTCTCAACTAACTGATTACAGTTGATCACTTTTTCCTTTTTGAAACACTTTTTTCTCTTGGCCTCTGGGCACCTTTCTTGGATTTCCTTCTACCTCACAATCTGCTGCTGCTTCATTTCTTCTTTATCCTCTTCATCTTGAAGTATCAGTACTGCTCAAGGCTCAGTTCTTGTGTCAACCTGCCTTCTCTATTTAAACTCTTCTCTTGGTGATCTCATCTAGCCTCTTGACTTTGAATATCATTTCCATGCTAATGTCTTTCAAGTTTTATGTCCAAACCCCAACCCGGTCCTAACCTACAGACTCCTTGTCTTCAAAGCCTATAATGCTTCCTGAGATCACCCTAGCTACCTCCCTGGACTCATCCTCTATCACGCCCTCCCCTACTCTCAGGCCGTATTGACCTCCTTGCTGCTTTTTGAACATGCCGGGAATGCTCCCACCTCAGGACACTGGTACTAGCTGTAGCATCTGTCTGCAAAGCTTTTTTCTCAGATATCCACATGGCTCAGTTCCCTCCTTTTGTTCTGCACAAATGTTGCCTTGTCAGAGTGCCTTCCTTCAACCCTTATAAAACAGTGCTTGCCTGCCTCGCTGTGCTTCTTTACTCCTTTTTTTTTTTTTTTCTGAGCAGTTACTATAATCTGAAGCCCTATATATCTGTTTGACTCATGCTCAGTTGCTCAGCCCTAACTCCTTGCGACCCCATGGACTGTAGCCCTCCAGGATCCTCTGTCCATGGGATTCTCCAGGCAGGAAAACTGGAGTGGGTTGCCATTTTCTTCTCCAGGGGATCTTCCTGACTCCAGAATCGAATCCACATCTCCTATTTGACTGTTATTTGCATATTATATATATGCCCTGGAATGTAAGCTGCTTGAGAACAGGAACTTTATTTTGTTCACCACGGTACCTTCAACATTAAGAAAAGTGATTATTATAGAGAAAAGTACTCAAAAAATATTTCTTGAATGTCATATTAAGAATATTGAAAGAGTCACTGTAGTATCCTTCAGCATATTCAAATTATATTAAACTTGTCTTAAGACAATTTACTTCTCCATCTCAACTTTGTCATTTTGTTTTCTTTTTTAAAATTTGTTTAAACTTTTATTTTGAAATAATTATAGAGTCACAAATTGTGCAAACGTAGTACAGGGAAGTGTCATGTATCGTTTACCCAGCTTCCTTCCAAAGTTACATCAGCTATAACTATCCTTCAAAAAAAATTATTGTTAGTTCCTTTATGTCTTTTCCTCAAGTTTTCCCTGTTTTCTTCTATGAGCATTTCTACACAGGCTTCCAGAACTCTTCATCTCTTACTTTTTGCCAAGTCATTGATGAACTTTTTTCAACACCAACATCAAATCCCTTCTTCAGCCTAACTGTCCTAATCATGGGAGGGATAGAATACTTCAATTAAGTGGAAAAAATAGGTTTTATTTCATTTTTTATACCAAAACAAACTATTTCATCTCTTAAGCTTGCAGGATCTATAGAGAGATACTGTCTCTTGTGTAAGTTCTGAATAGCACCCAACCTGTTTGCTGTGATTTCCAAGAGCATGCAAAATAATTGTTGACTCCAGTGTGTACTTTTATCTTTTTTATGTAACTATTTAGAAAGAGTTGAATAAAAACAAATATATGATTTTCTACATATTCATATTTCTTTAAAAATTAATTATTCTGCTGAGTACATGTCTTTCATTTATTCAACAAATATTTACTGTGTACCTACTATGTGCCAAGACTCCATGCTACAATGGTTTTTACCCCCCAAGATGATCTGGAATAAACATTACCTTTAAGACACTACAAATCCAAAAGGATAAACTGAAAACTCCCGTTTTCCAGGTAAGTGGGTTACTCCCCGTGGAATGGGCATTCATATTTGGAAGACAAGCACATTATTATGTTCTAATTATTGGTTTTCAGGGTTAAAAAAATGATGTCCCTTTAAATACCTCTGAAGTATGTAAACTAACCTACCATTTGACAAGAGAAGATTCACTGATTTAACGATCAGTACAAAGAGAATATGTGCTGGGATATCACCACCCTCTACAGTTAAAATGAGCATGTATTAAACACCCTACAAAAGCTGTCTTCATATTAAATACTAATTACAAACCTGCTCCATCTCAGTGTTATCCTATCATCAATCTCCTTTCTAGTATTAGTAGGGTGATCATTTGCCCTGTTTGCCTGAAATATTTTAATTTACACCTGTTGTTCCAGGATAATTGCTAATTGTACCTCCTTTCACCCTCTAAAAATATCTTAGTTTGGATGGTAAATTATACAGTCAAACTAAGCCTTAGGGTCTCTGGGATAAACGATCAAGGTGTCATTCCTATTTATTGGGACTACCTTGTCACAAGCTGTAAAAACAGTTTTCCTTTTGATTGTTTCTTCCTGAGTTGTCACAAAGACCTTCACATAAAATCACTCTGTCCCATTAAAGCAGTTATTGGAACCCCCTTCAGTAATGACCGCTTGTTTTAGTTTCCCTCCTCAGATTCCAAAGATGAAATAAAGACATTGCTTTCGCTGGGTCAGCATCATGATTGTTCAGAGGCACAGCCTTGTACAGAGAAAATTTTGTCTGACTATCTAATCCACAGGAATCTTAAAGAATTCTTTTCCTGAGTAACATTATCTGGTTGAAAGAGTCTGTGACTGACCACTAATGTTTGCCCAAAGAACGGAAAACCCAACATACTCAATTTCAGTGGAACATATACATTTCTAGACCAAGATATTTAATGTCTCTAGAGTATGACCAGGGAATGAGACATGCAAAGGTACATTTGGGTGGCCTCCTTAGATATAATCTCTGTTAAAACTATTTAATCTTTGTGGTTCACAAGGAAATATATCCTTGAGTTAATGAATGGAAGGACATTTCTGAGATTAAATGTCTTTATAACTATTTTCTTTGCTGATTCTAGCAGCAGCACCACCACTGATTCATTATTTAGTCTTGGAAAACTGATCACTTTGTTTTCACTTGAGGTTGTGTCCTCCTAGCACCAAAGTACTCAATCAATTCAATGTTTGTTTGTTTGTTTGTTTTAGAAACATGGGATCATGTTTAGAAACATGGGATCATGAAGATAAAACAACTAGTGAGGGACTAAATTGTTTTTACCTAATTTTTGCTTGTTTCTTAACCCATCTGTAAATTAAGGATAATTCTGTTGGTTTTGTCTTCCTGATACGAGAGTAAATTACATATTTAGTGAAACATTAGGAATATTTGGGATAACAGAGGCTGGATGACTTTATCATTCTTATTTGTAGTTTGTCTGAAAAACTGAATAAGACAAAGTGGCTAAAGTGTGTTTTTCACTTTTTTTTTTTCTTCTCTACTTGAAAGTACATCTTTAAAAAATATTATTACTGACAAAGCTTTATTGGAAGATACTAGTGGATCCTGAAAGGTCAATGACACTCTCCTGTTGCTGTTGTTTTAAAGCTGTACATTTACCAAAATTAAGAAGATATCAGGAAAACCAGGCTCCTAAATTTAAGGAGAGATAAGAAACCCTTCCTCAGTGATCAATGCAAAGAAATAGAGGAAAACAATAGAATGGGAAAGACTAGAGATCTCCTCAAGAAAACTAGAGATAACAAGGGAACATTTCATGCAAAGATGGGCTCAATAAAGGACAGAAATGGTAGAGACCTAACAGAAGCAGAAGATATTAAGAAGAGGTGGCAAGGATACACAGAAGAACTGTACAAAAAAGATCTTCATGACCCAGATAATCACCATGGTGTGATCCCTCACCTAGAGCCAGACATCCTGGAATGTGAGGTCAAGTAGGCCTTAGGAAGCATCACTACAAATAAAGCTAGTGGAGGTGATGGAATTCCAGTTGACCTATTTCAAATCCTGAAAGATGATGCTGTGAAAGTGCTGCACTCAACATGCCAGCAAATATGGAAAACTCAGCAATGGCCACAGGACTGGAAAAGGTCAGTTTTCATTCCAATCCCAAAGAAAGGCAATGCCAAAGAATGCTCAGACTACTGCACAATTGCACTCATCTCACACACTAGTAAAGAAGTAAGGCTAAAAATTCTCCAAGCCAGGCTTCAGCAATACATGAACCGTGAACTTCCAGATGTTCAAGCTGGTTTTAGAAAAGGCAGAGGAACCAGAGATCAAATTGCCAAATTGCTGGATCATCAAAAAAGCAAGAGAATTCCAGAAAAACATCTATTTCTGCTTTATTGACTATGCCAAAGCCTTTGACTGTGTGGATCACAATAAACTGTGGGAAATTCTGAAAGAGATGGGAATACCATACCACCTGACCTGCCTCTTGAGAAACCTGCATGCAGGTCAGGAAGCAACAGTTAGAACTGGACATGGAACAACAAACTGGTTCCAAACAAGAAGAAGGAGTACGTCAAAGCTGTATATTGTCACCCTGCTTATTTAGTTTATATGCAGAGTACATCAAGAGAAATGCTGGGCTGGAAGAGGCACAAGCTGGAATCAAGATTGCTGCGAGAAATATCAATAACCTCAGATATGCAGACGATACCACCCTTATGGCAGAAAGTGAAGAGAACCTAAAGAGCCTCTTGATGAAAGTGAAAGAGAAGAGTGAAAAAGTTGGCTTAAAGCTCAACATTCAAAAAACTAAGATCATGGCATCTGGTCCCATCACTTCATGGCATATAGATGGGGAAACAGTGGAAACAGTGTCAGACTTTATTTTGAGGGACTCCAAAATCACTGCAGATGGTGACTGCAGCCATGAAATTAAAAGATGCTTACTCCTTGGAAGGAAAGTTATGACCAACCTAGACAGCATATTTAAAAGCAGAGACATTGCCAACAAAGTTCTGTCTAGTAATGGCTATGGTTTTTCTAGTAGTCATGTATGGATGTAGAGTTGGACTATAAAGAAAGTTGGGTGCTGAAGAATTGATGCTTTTGAACTGTGGTGTTGGAGAAGACTCTTTAGAATCCCTTGGACTGCAAGGAGATCCAACCAGTCCATCCTAAAGAAGATCAGTCCTGGGTGTTCATTGGAAGGACTGATGTTGAAGCTGAAACTCCAATACTCTGGGCACCTCATGCGAAGAGCTGACTCATTGGAAAAGACCGTGATGCTGGGAAAGATTGAGGGCAGGAGAAGAAGGGGAAGACAGAGGATGAGATGGCTGGATGGCATCACCGACTCGATGGCCATGGGTTTGGGTGGACTCGGAGTTGTTGATGGACAGGGAGGCCTGGTGTGTGCGGTTCATGGGGTCGCAAAGAGTCAGACACAACTGAGTGACTGAACTGACTGAACTCACTGAATCCAAGGGACTGTGTTGAATAGCTAAAGAAGTAGTTTCCTGGTAATTATCTCTTTCCCTAGTTCAGGCATGCACTCTATCTCCTTCACCCTACCTCATCCATACCTCTAGAAAACACAATAAAACCTGGAGCACCCCGTTTCTTATGGGTCAAGACGGCTCCTTTCCCAGGAGTTCCAGGGCCTGTTTATGAAACATGGCCTGGGCAATTTCCCCAAGAGTCCCATAGTCCTGAATGGAGAGGAAAGTTTTGTGGTTTGGAAGTAGTGGCATCAATTGTTTGGAGGTCTGGTGATAGTCCAGGCTTCTGAGCCACCTGGGAAGCACCCCCCACCCACACACACACATGTATGTGTGTGTGTATATATATATAATTTTTTTTTTTTCTGATTAGAAACAATGTCCTATTCCAGACTATGGGACAGGAACTGCCAGAAAGTACTGTATCTTCTTTTGAGAAGGTTATGCTGAGTAGCCTGTTCATATCTCTACAGTTCTCGAGGGATTTACTTGCTGTGTTTTAGCCAACATTATGACAAAGATATATTGATGCTCCTATGTGAGAGCTTGGGTGTCAAAACTGAGAAATGTGAGATAAAATCATTTGGTTAGAGAGCTCTAGGTTCCTTGAATATCTTGTTCCTCCGAGAAACCTTGGAGGCTGCCGTAATAACTGTAAGTTTCGCAAATGAGAAACTGGGGCAGAGGGGCAGAGTGGGGGTGGGGTGTTTGTTTATGGTAGAGGGGTGACATTTTTTCACAATGTATTTCGCTGGAAGGTCTGCACTGCAGCAGAAGAACCAGCCTTAGGAAATGCTGGTAAGTGGTTCTTTGACAACATTTACTGGTTTTGGAATGGCCCTTTCTCTTGCCTGCTTCCCCTGCCTAAAGGTGTAATTTTGTAATCTGCTTACCTGTCACTGTGGCCCTCACTGGAACTGATATGGCCTGGACCTTTTCCATGTCTCATGTTGACCAAATTTTCTATCAGATTCTGCCTTCACTGTGCCCCTTACATTGCATATTTATTTCTGCTTTCAAAAGGGTAGGACATTATCTGGTAATCCAATTAGAATGACAGTAGAAAGGGTAAAAACAGTCAACATATTACCCCTCTTACTATGGATGATTAGCATTAACTTGAAGATGGTAATTTTTAGTAGTGAAATTTCAGAAGCTATGTTGCCGATTGATGGGAATAGTATTTTAGGGACTTAGCCACATCTTTTTAGCACCCTTAAAATCACGCACAAAGATAAGCACCTAGTCTGAGTAAGGAAGGCCCCGTCCACAAGCCTGGGAGAGTCCAGAGTACCTGCTGTGCATAGCCTGGTCTCATCGTGCTGGAGGAGGAGGTGCTGGCAGGGAGCAAGGCAGCGGGAGACTAGGCCTAACTGCCCTGGCAACAGGTGGCCCAGGGACTGCACATACCTTTCTCCTGGGGGTGGGGGTGGCACTGAGAGAAAGTGCTCAGCACCTCCTCCCACGTGCCCAGGCACCCTTACCTGGGCACTCCAGGCCTTACCCTTGTGGTACCTACAGGCTGATTCCTAAAACATCAGAAAGACAAATGATTCAGAAGGGCCGGCGGCTGATTCCTACTCAGAATATGGAATCTCACAATTGTGCCTGTTTTCTTTTAGGTGCTTATATGCCTCTGATCAAATCTTTACTCTGTTCTCTATCCTTTTGAAAGCAGCAGCAATACTGTATTTCTGATTACATGAGGAATTAAGCCAAGGAACTTTAAAAAATGCCCACAGCAGTTTTGATTTGACACTATTTATGTTTCATTTGGGCTCTTCTAATCCAAGATTTTCTCAATATCTTTGTAGCTTAGCTGGGACACATTCACTGAGTTATTGACTGGGCAGGGCTCTGATTTAAGCACTTATGAAAATTTCCCATGTGACTTAGAGAGAATAATTTTCAGGGAGAATCAAGAGCACCATTGTTGGTTGCTAATAATTACATGGTTTCTGTCTGTAAACACATGTCTTTCACAGACATAAATGCACACAGGGCATAGGATTTCCAGCGCTGGCTCACATGAGCATGCACACACACACACACCATGAATCTCTAGTCTTCATTTACTATAACTTCTCCACTGCTTCTATGGCTATTGAATCATGACAACTACCAAAATAGAAAAAGCTTAGGGAAAACAACCCACAGTCATAATCTACCACTTTTAAGAAAGAATGGCATTGCAACTAGACACAAGCGACCAAAGAGGAAAAGGGATGAGGTGAATACATTACAGAACTACAGTAAACAGCATCTGCTTCATCAGCCAAAGAGTAAATGGGTAGTTTTATTATTCCTCTAAATGGTGATAAAACATGAAGAAGTGCCATTCAAAAGGTTTGGGGGTTTTTGTTTTTTTCAAATGCAACGCCTATCTGTGTGTGTAAGCCGACAGTGTTCCTTTCATTAAATCCACAATATGAACACTGCAGTGATGCTGCACTCACAGAGTCCTCAATAAACCTGAGTAGGGGAAAGTATATATGAGAAGAAAACAAAAAATTGTAAGAATTGTAGATCAGGTTCAAGGTTATTCCCTGTAGGGAGGAAGCTGTTGATTACTGTGATTGCATCACATTAAAAAAAATTCCCATATCATGCAAGTCTTTAAATAGGAATGGAAGATGATTTTTGAGTACTGCCTGTCTCAGGCACTGTGCTTAGCACTTCACTTGCTTTCTCATTTGAGACTTAGAATTTTTCTGTGCTGTGCTTAGTTGCTTAGTCGTGTCTGACTCTTTGTGACCCCATGGACGGTACCCCGCTAGGCTCCTCTGTCCACAGGATTCTCCAGGCAAGAATACTGGAGTGGGTTGCCATGGCCTCCTCCGGGAGATCTTCCCAACCGAGGAATCGAACCCAGGTCTCCTGCACTGTGGGAAGATTCTTTACCATCTGAGCCACCAGGGATGCCCAAGAATACTGGAATGAGTAGCTTATCCTTTCTCCAGGGGATCTTCCTGACCCAGGAATGGAACCAGTGTCTCCTGCATTGCAGGTGGATTCTTCACCAGCTGAGCTACCAGGGAAGCCCATAATTTTGCTATAGATGAAACTTTTATCATTCTCATCTTATAGATGTGTTTTAGAAATGTACATGTAAATACCAACACTTAGATTGTGTGAAGTTGAAGTCACCCCAGACAAATCTACATAACTCGGGAGTGGTTTCAGGATTCAGGGTAATTTTTTCCCTTAAAGTTACTATTGATGGGTTCTGTGCACTTCTTGAAGTTTCCATGCATGTGTGCATGTGGAAAACACAGTTTAGGTTCTGTCACCAGCTTTCCTCCCTTTTCTATTACCTTCATATTTATAACGGACAAATTTCACTTTGAAGTCTCTTGCCTTGGAATCTCTTTCCAGTAAAATTTCATGATAGTTCACATTTGCCACAAAGTCACCTTTAGAACTTTCAAAGGGATATTAACTTTTTAAAACACAAACGTACAAAAAGTCTTACATTCATCGTGAGAGAAAGGTTATGTCTCCCAGGGCCATCTTCCTAGTTACTGCATACACCCTGAAGGCTAATGTCAGTTTAGCCAGGACCCCACCCCATTCCTTTTCTGTCTTTCTTGTGGCTTGGGGCCTTTACAGCTTTCACATCACTTTGCCTGGCTTTGAGATCAGGCTCTCTGACACTATACCTCTCTGTGTTGCTTGGAGAGGCAACTTAAAATATACAATCTCCAGACGGGAATGATTTAGCAAAATTAAAAACAGACAGGGGGCAGAAAAGGCGGGAGGTGTCAAATGTTCCTTCTACCCCACTATCAGTTTGATGTGGTGGCCTTGTTCCTACCTAGTCCGCCTCATGCCATTCACTACCCAAAGTTAAAATGCCTGAAATGTTAACAGAATACACGTGGAGAGCGATACGGATATCCTTCCTCTCTCTCGTAACCCAACACATGGAGTTTTAATTGTGGCTTATTTCAACTTGATTTCGCTTCACCCTTAGGATGAAACAGACTTGTTTCAATAGCTCTCAAGAGGTATTGTAAAATGTATAAGTACTTCAGGAATCTGCTTAGCCACCTCAAAAGAATACTAGCGGATACTGAGCCCTTGCTTTTGGAGGGAGCTTCCTTCCTCTTTTCAAACACAGACATGGTCATATTGATGCATTGATATCAGAGTTGTTGAATGTATAACACACACTCTTATTTATTATTAAAATTCTTGGATAAGCAAAAACTCTGCTTTGGTTAGAAACAAATCCAATAGAAAACAGGCAAAAGAGATACGGATAGAGAAGCAATATCATGTAATGTAGCCTTTCCTCAGTCCCTGCCAGAGATGAGATAAGGAAAAAGGCAGCTCGACAGTGCTGGGAGGTTTTATTACAAATGCAGAATTCCCGAGTTATCCCAGATCTTGGAATCAATCTGGTTCCACATCACCCATTCAGTCATCGTTAGGCCCAAGGGAAAGACTCTTCATGGTGATGGGATGGCTATCACTGAATGCAGAGATACCTTGCTCCACTGTTTTCAGATCTTATGCTCATTTTAAAATCCACACCAGACAAAAGGCTTCTCCAGGTTTTAGGCTGTATCTAATCTCTAGCATAACTCTTAAACAGTGTTCAGAAGTGTTAAAGTGTTAAAGCTGTGTTAGACTGTGACCAACTTTCCAAGTGGTTTCAGGCACAATTTCTGAGTTTTAGTGGGGATGAAAGCCCTCGTACCTTGTTCTAGTTTCTTGTCAGTGCCTTGCATGACTCTCTGCAAGATATGACCCGTGGAATTCTGCAGCACAAAAACGATAAGATGTTTGCTATCTTTCATTTTCTGCAAATAGTCTGTATTTACAATACTACTCCAGTGGTTTCTGACTACTGCTTAGGGCAATTTTGCTTAGCCTAGCGGAATGTCCTGGAAACTACTGGCAATGATTTAGCCTCCAAAATTGGAACGCATTAGTAGAGACAGAGAGCCTATGAACAAATAGTGGGCATGTGCCAGAGTAAATATGTGTGGTTCATGAGCTGCGGTTAGAAATGTCTCTCTTTCAGTATGCAGGGCAAAGCTTTTGCCAGCATTTGCCATAAAGTCATCACACAAAGCAGTTTTTCCTCTTGGTAAGACAGACTCAATGACAGAGGGCTTCTAGTTTCACAATCTACTGTTGGGGCTGCAGTCATAGGCCATGCAAAGGAGACCTGAACAGAAGGGTCCTTTCCCCAGCTAGACTTTCTTACTCTGCCTACTGCCAAGCTTCTGTGAGAAAGAATGAAACCCAGAAAGGAGTGAGGAGGAGGTTGGGAGAGGAAACACTCTTTGTAACACTCAAAGCTCCTCCTAGGATCTCATAACAAACCACAGAGCCAGTTTGCTTCCTCTCTTTTCCAAACCCAAACTTGGCCTTTACTGTATGACTCCTTCGAAGCACTTGGTGAGGCTACCATTCCTGGGTGAAGCATTGAGACACCTTCCTCTGCAGAGTTCTGTCAGAGAGGCTCAGATGCTGAAGGAGACAGACAGATATGGTTTCCACGTTAGGCATTTCCTTTAGAACTTAACTCGTTGACCACACATTACAGGAGGATTTAGTACATTTGGATTGGAACAGCATGATTTCTGGTACAGAGTGCATGCGTGCCCTCTGAGCTTGGAGTCTGGTTTCATGCAGTTTTTCTTTCTTTTTTTCCTGTATAGGCTGAGCAGTCTAAGCAACAACTGAAATCCAAGAAGAAACCTGTTTTTGTTTTTTTTTAAACCAAAGCCATTAATCAATACTCCATAAGATATTTATTATGGGAATATTGTTGTGAGGGCATGTTTAGTTCACCTTTTAAAAAGGAATATAATGAGATATGTCATTTTACAAAGCCTTGTCATCATACCATAGAAGAGTAAAATATAGATAAATATTTTAGAATCACCTCCGACAGGACAACTTTAGAAACGAAGAAATAAATGTGAAATATCATTTCTGCATAAGTTGTTAAATTTCCTGATTTAGTCCTATAACTATGAATCCCACAGTTAATTTCAACCAATATTCATTGGATAACCACTGTGTGCCAGGCATTATACTAGATATCAAGAACATAGAGATGAAGGTCTCAGAGACTTATTTGCGGAACAAATCTATATAGCCGATATATTTGAGTAAGAAAGTTATGCTTTGTTTCTCTTTCATCTGAAGATCTCCAAACCCTTTCTTCAAAGTCTCATAATCAAGGATTCTGAGGTCCTAATCGGAGACTTAACAAGACTCCGTATTACTGAATAAGTCCAGTCCTCAGTCCCAAGAATCAATAGGCTTTTGCCATAAGTGAAGTTGGTGGCAGAATAAACAACAGGTAGTGGGATTATATGGGCTCTGGAGTGGATGAGTCTGGGGTACCTTAAATCGCTGCATCTCAATTTCTCCTTCTGCAAAGTGGGATAAGAATATCTATCTCAAGGTTTCATGAGGATTAAATAAGTACATGAAATAGGTGGAACATGGTAGCCATTCAATGAACTAAAGTGAGTTGGCTCGAGTACTAAATGAATGGTACACAAGTGGGACTGCCAGGAGCTAACCAGGATTTGCTTAGATAAAACTGGACATTGTAGCCTTGCTTTGTTTTTAGACTCCCAACTTGTTTCCCCTAAATTTTACTCCAACAAAAGGCCAGCACATTTCCCTTCCAGTGTCCCAGTTCCCTTAATGCTTAGATTTGTGTTCTTTGATGCTGGCTCCTGAAGACGCTACCGTAATTTTGTCGGCCAAACTTTTGCAAGGAGTACTGCAATCTTATGGCTTCTTCACCTATTTTCCCCCTGCCAGTCACAAAAGAACAGGATGACATGTATTCAGAATGCACAGACGAAAAATAACAACCAATTACTGTTAGGACAAAAAGATTTCATGGGGTGAATGTCATTTCTATCCAAGGTTCTGCAAAATGCTGCTACATCGTCATGGCTATATTCCCTACTATGGCACCACCCTCCCCAGCTAGGGATGGAAGCCTAGCTGAAGAATGGAGAGATGCATTCCACACAATGGACATTCCATTCTCTTCAACATAGTGTAACTTTGATCATTTTCAATTTAGTGATATATATATATATATATATATATTTTTTTCTTACCAGTAGAAACACTTTTTCCTTGCTCCACCAACTGTATTCTGAGAATTTCATTTTGTATTCAGATCAGTTCAGTTGCTCAGTCATGTTTGATCCTTTGTGACCCCATGGACTGCAGCATGCCAGGCTTTCCTGTCTACCACCAACTCCTGGAGCTTGCTCCAACTCCTGTCCATCAAGTTGGTGATGCCACCCAATCATCATCCTCTGTTGTCTGCTTCTCCTCCTGCCTTCAGTCTTTCCCAGCAACAGGGACTTTTCCAAGGAGTCGGTTCTTTGCATCAGGTGATCAAAGTATTGGTGTTTCAGCTTCAGCATCAATCCTCTCAATGAACATTCAGGACCGATTTCCTTTAGGATGCCCTGGTTGGATCTCCTTGCAGTCCAAGGGACTCTTAAGAGTCTTTTCCAACACCATAGTTCAAAAGCATCAGTTCTTCAGTGCTCAGCTTTCTTTACAGTCCAACTCTCACTTCCATACATGACTATTGGAAAAACCACAGCTTTGAGTAGATGAACCTTTGTTGACAAAGTAATGTCTATGCTTCTTAATACACTGTCTAGGTTTGTCATAGCTTTTCTTCCAAGGAGCAAAGACTTTCATGGCTGAAGTCACCATCTGCAGTGATTTTCGAGCCCCCCAAAATAAGGTCTGTCACTGTTTCGAATGTTTCCCCATCTATTTGCCATGAAGTGATGGGACCAGATGCCATGATCTTAGTTTTCTGAATGTTGAGTTTCAAGCCAACCTTTTCACACTCTCTTTCACTTTCATCAAGAGACTCTAGTTCTTCTTCACTTTCTGCCATAAGGGTAGTGTCATCTGCATATCTGAGGTTATTGATATTTTTCCTGGCAATCTTTATTCCAGCTTGTGCTTCACCCAGCCTGGCATTTCACATGATATACTCTGCATATAAGTTAAATAAGTGGGGTGACAATATACAACCTTAACATACTCCTTATAGTAACAAAGAATTATAGTGTCTGATAAATGATAGCAGAGTCAAAACCTAGCCATCATCATTTCGTTAATCTCAGCCATATTGTATGAGCACATTAAAAATTGATTCGATGAGTTTTTAATTTCTTTTAAAATCCCCCAAAGGTATAGGGGAGAAAAGAAGATGGTATGGAAGCTGGTGACAGCAAAGCACCAGATTAAATTATTAGAACAGGTTCAAATAACAGGATTTGGTTGGTCAAACTGGAGTGAGCAAATAAAACTGCTTTGGTAAAGTAGAGTTCTCTATCTCTCTCTCATACACACACACACACACACACACACACACACACACAGAGGTCTACAGACTATGCTTCTTTACCTGTATTTGTTTCCCCTATCTTGCTTATCCTTGCCTGATCCTGCAAACTTCCAGTATTTAGAGTATCTTTACTTTCTATTTATTTTCGTAAAGCAACTCTCAGGCTATTTCAGAGGCATAAGAGAAACACAACTGAGAAATGGTGTAAGTCAAACGGATCCACCTTTCTGATTTGCGAAGGGGTCAGGGTATCTGGACACTGTCAGGGCATTGTAACCTACATCTCAAAGTGACTTAGTTACATGAAAGGAGTTTAGGTTTTTTTTTCCCTCTTTGGAATCTTGTGAAATTTCCACATTAAAAAGCAATCACATCTTTCAAACTAGAAATGATTGTGTTTGGCACTACGGCCTCTGGTGTAATGGATTGAGCTTGTTTTCACTAAAACGAAATCAGCTTTCAAAATAAATCATCTGTAACAACACTCTATTCCCCAAATTGTATAATCCTATTAACAGCATTTCATTTCTTTCCCTTTTTTCCTCCATTGTCACTGGACTGACAAGATTGGCCAAGTATCAATGTGGAGAAACAGAAAGCTTTGGAGGATCTGGCCAATGCAGGAAGAATGACGCAGCTTCTGCCTTGCTAGATCTTAATGGGCCCATAAATAGAATCATCTGTGCCTCACCTCTAACTAATGTGCTTCACGGGTAACATGGTTACCTAGTCACTCAGCAATTCAAGCCATTCAACAAATAGTCCAGGTGGGACAACCAAAGGACACTGAGTTGCCACAGTTATCCCAGTGAATAAGACCTTTATCAAAATTACATAAAAGTGCCAATGTGTTGAATGAAAATGTATCCCAAGTGGCTGCTGGGAGACTCTTTGCCAGAAGTGTAAATTATGTGGCAATGTCTAAAAGAGCATGTTATAATTTCAGATTTCTCAGGAAAGTGTATTTTTCTTTGAGGCTAAACAGGAGGAAAAAAATATCTTATAATACCCAACTAGATTTGTTTTCTTCTGCCAACAGGCAGAAAGAGCTCCTAGAAAATGTTTAGGGGGTTCCCAGCCAAAACATACTGCTCAGCTTGGTCTTGGCTTCTTCCAAACAGTATGAGACGCTATTTGCATTTAGGTTTATCAGTCAGGAAACTGACAGTCTGTGAGTGCAATGTTCTTATTAAAATAGCCCATCCGAAGCAGCTGGAATCTGTGGTCTATTTAGAATTTTCCATAGTAAATGACAGGTCAAAAATATTAACCTAACCCAGGTCCTGTCCTGGACAGACTGCTTCATGTGGGGCTGAAATTTGCGGACTGTACATCTCATGTTCGTGAAGAATCTTCCTTCTAGCCAGTCCTTGGGGAAAGCCTTTTTTTAATTTTTAAAGCCACTCTCTCCTAGCACAATATTTACATTGTAGGTTTAAGAGTAACTCAGTTCTTCAGTCAATGCAAACTTGGTCTGATCTTGTCCTTTGGAAGGTTTTCCTTGGGACAGGAGTTCATGTGAGATTCCTTGGTTTTCAGTTTCTCTTACTCTTGGAGAATTGTTAACCCTGACTCTAGAATCCAGTTCTGTGTGTGGATTCTGTTTCTGTCTCTTATTAGTGTAATAAACTTGGCCAAGATATTTAGCTTTATTAAGTCTCAGTTTCTCCATCAATTGAACATTTATAATAACATTACCTGGCTTAAAAGATTATTGTGAGGATCAAGCAATAGCAAGAAATTAGCAGTTATCCCTCTACCCCTTAGAAGAATTCTGAGATCATTCAACAAAAAATCAATTCCTCTACTAGTGAACAACAGCAAATAGTAGAAACAAGTGATTTTGTAATTTCAAATCTGAAAGTATTTCACTCAAGCTTTTATTATAATAAAGGGTAATTAGATGACATAGAGGGTTCTAGGTGCTCACCATTTGCTTCCCATTAATCCCCTAGAGATACTGAGGTTTTCTTACATTACAGATTAAACAGTATTTAAGAATCGATTGATATCCTAGACCACAAGAAAATCAGAAGTTTTTTATGAAAAATTATTTTTGGGTTTGAACTAGTTTTAGATAAACTGGCAAGGATCATGGAGCTTGAATGAATAATAATTGGCTTTTGTAAGGCTTCCTGCTGTTTAAAATTTTATGGTTATTACTTCAAACCAGTGAAAACAGAAGTTACATTAAAGAAAGAAAGATATTTTGCTTTTATCAAAAAGTTTATGCTGAAATGGATGAACATTTTCCACCTCCTCTGTGTATAATGCATCTAGTCCTACAGCAATAGGCCATATAGCTTATCGAGATTTCAATTTAAAAAGTTAAATACTATCTTTCTATGAGAGAAATTTATGTATATAACTTTATCAGAATTTTGAATAATTATACTTAAAGGAATGGTCATTCTGTGGTCATTTGTGAATTTATTCTTAATTTCATTCTTTCTCAATGACTGAACTACTTGCTTTTATTTATGCTGTCTAGATCTAAAACATTCTATACTTAGTTGGAGATATTAGGAAACAAATGTTCATCTAAATTTAAAAATGGTTATTTATACATAAACCAGCTCAGATTTTGACAAATAATTTCTTATGACAAATTGGGGTGTTTAGGGGCCATATTAATGACATATTTCTTCATGATCGATTGGGCTAGGAATGAAGTTTAATTCAAACTAGTTGTTGAAATATCTGAAAATATCAGATTGGCTATTTATTATTTAATAATATTGTTTATTTTAAACATAATTACTAATGCTTACTGGGACAATTTTACATACCATAAAATCCTCACATTGTAAATGTACAATAATATTTTAAAAGTAGGGTTATAGATTTGCATAACCATCATTACAATCCCATTTTCAGATGGATTGACCAATTGATCCTGAGTTTTAGTTTGTTTAGACAGAGTGTCAATGATGAACAACCCAAACGGAAGTGCCCACGTACAAATTCACCATTCTTGGGTTGTATTACTAACCTTAGTTGCACAGTGATGAAATCACTTGTATACAGGCCTGTGAGCTTTCCAGAGGGGAGAATATGGCATGAAGAAATACTTTAACACATTTCCTTAAAATGTCAAACTCTGGGGATGGATCTCTTTCTGTAGACAGTAGATCCAGGACTAGTGGCAGCCTCAATGTTTGAGGCGCAAAGGTCCAGCATCAGACTTGCTCTCCTGGTCCCTCAGGTTCTCTGTCTTTTGGTTACCTTTCTTCAGTGTGACTATACCCAGTACTGGAAGTGTTTTTGGTGAATGTAAGGTAGGTAAAGCCTTCCTACCACTCTGGGATACTGACTTAGCATTCCTGAACTGTGGTTAAAAGGACATTTTTACAACAAGCAAAAACAGCACTGACCTGAGAAGGTGGACACAGGTCATTTCAGAATCACAGGGCAGTGGGCGATGTGTCAGTACACCTGCTTCTCTGCAGCTGCTTCTTTCAAGGACTTATCCTGGAGCTCCACTGTCATCTCGGCCAGTATCTTCAAGGAACAAGGGACAGTTTAAATATTGTACAGAATTCATAGTTGTATGTTGCTGCTCCCTGACGATAATCAGTTTGCTCTTAAGCAACCAGATGTTGACTGTGGTACTGCAGTCTCTGAAACTGGCCTCCTTCACTCTGATGACAGCAGCATGCAATGGACAGATCATCTGACCCTCTCCTTCAGGCTGCCACAATGATTGGTTGTAAAGTAAAATGCAGTCAATCAATTCACTGCTTTGATACATGATCTGTCTCCCCTCCCTCCCAGCCCACAAGGCCAAACTCATCTGAATGACTCTTCTTACAAAACTGGCAGCCATTTTGATAGCTTGTAGAGGGAGCCTCCCCCTGGAGAAGGAATGGTAACCAACTGCAATATTCTTGTCTGATGAATTCCATGGAGAGAGGAGCCTGCTGGGCTACAGTCCATGGGGTCCCAAAGAGTCAGACACGAATGAGCAACTAACACACACACACACACACAGAAGGGAGACTCAGTGAAAAATACTGGGCAGCACTCACCGGCCTCATGGAACTCGGTGATTTAAACCTTACGCTGCAGTAGTCCTGCGTGAAGCAGAGCTGCAGGCAGGCCAGGTATTCTCATAACACAATGCCTGACAGGCTTCTCTAAACAAAATAAAAGAGGCTGTCATCAAAGACTCACCTCTCTGGGTCTCCTTTCAGAGGGGTGTGTTGGAAAAGGAGATGTGTTTGTAGTCTGCTGAAAAGAGGTACAAACACACCATTAAACATTAAATCCTTTGGTTCCCTTTCAGAACACTAAATTCTGACTCCTATAGACGAAAGACAGAACCTATGAGTTTACAAAGTTAATTTAGCTCCAAGTGAGAGTAAGCGAGGACATTACCCCATTAACCTTGGACAGACAACTGGGCTTATATCATGGTCTGGAATCTTGCCCTTAAAATCCACAATTGCTGTGTATTACATGATCTCTTGTCTGCTAACAATTACTCCCATGTGGTAGAATGACTTTTTCCCCCTGCTCATAATAATATGCCAATTTCCCTGGGGCACAGGTGTCATCCAAAGAAGGCCTTATCTTCTACAGGAATTTTATTTTTCAGAAGTTGGCCAGGCCAGATGGCTACCACTTACTTTAGTGCTTCTAAATTCTCACTAACACTTTCTGGCCCAGCGTGAATATGTAAAAGAAAAACAGGAGGGGACATTGGGATTTTAACACTTTGGTAGAGTGATGGATCAAAGGCCAGAAGTCATGTAAATAAGACTTTTCCCTTCTAAGAACTGACATGAATTTTGGCCAGTTCAAGATGGCAGCCTCTTCACTGGAGCATCATAAATTTCCAGATCATAAGAAAGGGCCATATGATGGCTGGCCAGGTTGAAATAGAACAATGGGCAGTTGAGGGGTACTCATCAATCTTAAAGCCTCAAATTAAATTTGCAGCATAGATGGCAAAATATACAACATTTCGCCTTAGCTCCTATCCCATAGTACTCTATGATCCAGTGATGAGGTTTGGGATGCATTGAGACAGCATGCACAACTGATTTAGAAATATTGCTGTGCCCTGTGGTCATATATTTATACAATGGTCTTCTCTATTAGGCTTTGGCTCTGTGAGGACAAAGACTGCATCTTAGGCATTTTTGAATTCCCAGCTTTAAGTTCAGGGGCATTATGAATCATAACAGTGTAAAGAAGCTATAGGTATGAAGGGATACATCTTGAATGACTTGGTGCTAAACTTAGCCAGAGTTCTAAGATTGGGAAATTTCATAAATTCAGATCATCAGATGACAAATAATTCATCTTCCAATTTTGGCTGGCTTCCACCTAAATTTAAGCTACCATATGTTTGCCTTCTGTTGTGAAACCTGGATCAAACAAAATATAAGATCATCTTTAACAGATATTACTATAAAATCAGTTAGAAACATCCTCAAAATACACTTGTAATCTTTAAAATCAGTGCAAAAGGCTATAGACACCATTAGTGGTACTGCTGTCTCTAACAACCACAGAAGCACCGTTAGGTTGCCACTAACTTTGACAGAAAGAGTACAGAGATTTTGTTGTTCAACTTTTTGATACCCCGTGGATTGCAGTATTCCAGGCTCCTCTGTTCTCCACTATCTCCCAGAGTTTGCTCAAATTGATGTCCAATGAGTTGGTGACGTTATCTAACCATCTCATCCTCTGCTGCTCCCTTCTCATTTTGCTTTCAGTCTTTCCCATCATCAGGATCTTTGCCAGTGAATCAGCTCTTTGCATCAGGAGGCCAAAGAATTGAAGCTTCAACTTCAGCATAAATCTTTGCAATGAATATTCAGGGTTGCAAGATTTATATATGTTTAGATAATACCAAACCTAAAGGTTCACACTTCTATGGAAGAGATTATTATCGCATAGTTACTGCCTCTTAGTTATTAAGGCAACTCAAGAAGGGGAAAGCTAATTTTACCTTTTTAATGTACAAGATAATGCTGCTCATACTCACTTGTGTATATAATGGGGTGGCTTGGGATTCCTGGGTTATAGATAAGTTTAACTTTTGCATAATTTGATTTCTACTTGATTTGTGTTAAACAGGTACCTTAAAACATGATTGTGTATATTCCATACTTAATTAACTATAGTTTTTACTCCAGGGAGCTCAGAGTGATATGTCAGGTATCAGTTCATTCATTCTCACTACATTTCAATAAAATGGCAATATTCTGATGTTAATTACAGCTTCCAGGGATTGAAGGCAAAGATCAGACTAGGAAAAAAAAAAAAAGAAAGAGTGTTTAAATTCCTGTGCTCTCTCTCTCTCTCTAGCAATATTCATATGCCAAATATTTATAATTTGTGCTCTTAGGATAATGCTAGTTGTTACAAGCTGGTACTAAAATGTGTAAAGGCTCACACACAAAGGAATTTTGTTTCTTGCTTACAAAATGTCCTGAATTAGTTTAGGCAAATGGGGAGTGTGGAGGAGGGGATGTTTCTCATCATTCAGGGACTCAGGTATTTGGAGTTTCGGTAATCTTCAGCATTTAGTTTCCGAGGTCATTGTAGCGGTTCCTCTGTCCAGTGGCTGGAGGGGAATAGTGTCGCGACGCATGTGTGGGAGGTTTGATGAGTGGGCCTAGAAGAGGCACATGTCACTTCTCGTACCAGCCCCCTCCCGTCCCCTGCCATTAGCTAGAACTCAGGTACACGGCACCGCCAACATACAAAGGTGACCAAGAAATTATCTTCCTGGCTGTGCAGCGTATGTTGCCACAACTCCAGACCATGAAGGGGAAACAGATTTGGGGGATTAGTTAACTGTCATTGCCACATAATCGAAGTCAGAGCTGGGCTTCTCTGACCTTACCCTTTAAAGGCTTTTTCCAGTCTGTCCTCTCCCACCGAGGTTACTGAGGTGACCATTTGATGTCAGGACTCCTGGGCTCTAACAGACAACAGCAGCCACACCGAGGGTCACGGTTTACATGTGTTTGCTACTTGACCAATTTCTGTTTGTTAAGCCTGGGGCTTCCCAGGCCTTTAGCTGGTGCTAATGCCTGGGTTCTGTGTAACTGGGGTTCAAGCTCATTCTAGTGACTTTCTGTGCTACTTTCCAAGGCATCTGTATTAACTACAGACTGGTTTGCACCTCTGCCTATTGTATTGGTTGACCTGACAGTGTTTGTTGTGTATCATTTAAAACTCTTTTATAAATAGCTGTCTCTTATGTAAAGTATAATCTTCGCCTACTTTTTGCTGTTTATTGTTGGCAAGTCTCTGGGGAGCTAGAAAATAACAGTTCTTCATTTTGAAAAATGATTTTTTTCTACTTCTAGCTCTGTTTCCACCCCACCCCCCAACTCGCCATATTATTTCCTCTGATGGCTTGAAAGTACCTTAAATGTGCCCAGCATCTGTTTTGATTACACCCATGAGCCACAAAGAAGTTTTTCCAGGATGCTGAATGATTACATAAATAAACTGTGAAAGACAAATCCACCTGATTCAGATGTTAATAACTACGGCTAACATTTACTGAACATACAGTACTTTCCGGGCAAAATGCTGAGTTCTCTATAAACATCATTCCATTTAATTCTAATAATCAGTTTTGGAGGTTGATATATTATTTGCATTTTATACATAATGAAACTGAGATAGAGAGGGGTTAAACAACTTGTCTGGGCTACACTATTGGTAAGTGGTAACACTATAAATGGAGCCAACATATGCATAACTCCAAGTCGAGTTTATCCACCACCATTCTGGTGTCCTGCCAATAGATTACATTCTCAGATCTCCTACTTTCCATTGGTTCTCTATGTATATAATCTATATAACTCATTGGTATTCTTGGAAAAATATATGGTACACTAAATAAAAATAGGTATTTTAAGACATTTTTCTTGATCATCTTGTTCCTCCCATGAAATTATATGCATTAAAGAACAGGCTTCTTAGAACCCAGAGCACATTTCCCACTAGATGAGTCAAGACTTGCAGCTATAACTGTAGTACTTGACAGCACTGCTTAATAAAAAGGTTTAAATCCACCTACTACTTTATACTCAATAACAGACTACACTGCCCGTAAAGGCAAAACAATGTGAGAAAAATGATAATGCAACTGTTCCCTAGTGGATATTGATTAAATGTGAGCATTATGAGCTCATTATGCTGGTTAATTTAGATTGAGATTATTAACACAAGTTAAGTTCAATTTAGCACAATTGAAAAAAATCCAAGAACATCAATGGAAGGAATATATGACACATGTGAATCATAATAAAATGTTAAGCCTTGATGTATCTTCAAGATATTTATTTTCATTTCTTTATTCTAACACCATCTGGAGTCAGAAAGGTCCGATTCTGTGTGTGGGACTTTGGGCAAGTTATGTAACACTTTTATGGTGTCTCAGTTTCCTCATGTTTAGAATGAGGATAATAATAGTGCCTAACTCACAGGGTTTATTATGAAGATTTAAAAAGATAATGCATATGAAATATTTGGTAATAACTAATGGGAAGGTCCACTGGAGAAGGGGTAGGCTGCCCACTCCAGTATTCTTGGGCTTCCCCTGTGGCTCAGCTGGTAAAGAATCTGCCCACAATGCGGGAGACCTGGGTTCAATCCCTGGGTTGGGGAGATCCCCTGGAAAAGGGAAAGGCTACCCACTGCAGTATTCTGGCCTGGAGAATTCCATGGACTGTATAATCCATGGGGTTGCAGAGTTGGACTGAGTGACTTTCAGTCACAAGCAACAGTGGGTGCTTGTCTTAGTTTGCTTAGACTCCCATAACAGAATACTGCTGACTGGGTGCTGTAATAAAAATTTATTTTCTAACATTTCTGGAAGGTTAGAAGTCTAAAATCAGTGTGATGTCAAGGTTGATTTCTGGTGAAACCTTTCTTCTCGGCTTGCAGGTGCCAGCCTTCTTGCTGAGTTCTCATGTGGCCTTCTCTCCATGTGCGAGGAGAGAAGAGAGTTCTCTGGTATCTCTTAAAATAGCACTAGTTCTTATAAGGCTGCCAAATTTATTGAACTAAGACCCCACCCCATGGCTTTATTAAACCTTAATAGCTTCCTTATGAATGCCAAAGAATTGATGCTTTCAAACTCTGGTGCTGGAGAAGACTCCTGAAAGTCCCTTGAACAGCAAAATGATTAAACCAGTCAACCTTAAGGGAAATCAACCTTGAGTATTCACTGGAAGGACTGATGCTAAAATTGAAGTTCCAATACTTTGGCCACCTGATGCGAAGAATTGACTCATTGTATAAGACTCTGATGCTGGGAAAGATTGAAAGCATGAGGAGAAGAGGACGACAGAGGATGAGATGGTTGGATGGCATCACTGACTTGAGGGACATGAGTCTGAGCAAGCTCCAGGAGTTGGTGATGGACAGGAAAGCCTGGCATGCTGCAATCCATGGGGTCACAAAGAGTTGGACATGACTGAGTGACTGAACTGAACTGATGCAGTGAACAGCCGACTCAACGGAAAAGTCCCTGATGCTGGGAAAGATTGATGGCAGAAGGAGGACAGGACATCAGAAGATGAGGTGGCTGAATGGCATTACCTGTGTAGTGGACATGAACTCGGGCAAACTTCAGGAAATGACGATGGACAGAGAGGCCTGGCATGCTGCAGTCCATGGAGTCACAAAGAGTCAGACATGAATGGGCAACTGAACAACAACTTCCTTATGAAAAAGTGAAAGTGTTAGTCACTCAGTCATGTCCGACTCTTTGTGAACCCCATGAACTGTAGCCCTCTGGTTTTCTCTGTCCAGGCAAGAATATTGGACTAGGACGTCATTTCCTTCTCCAGAGGATCTTCCCCACCCGGGAATCAAACCCAGATTTCCTGGATTGCTGGCAGATTCTTTACCATCTGAGCCACCAGGGAAGCCCTAATAGCTTCCTCATAGGCCCTATCTTCAAATATAGACACACTGGTAGTTAGAGCTTCAACTTACATATTTCAAGGGAATACAATTCAGTTTATAGCAGTGCTCAAAAATGGAACAATTGTTATTTTTTTCTATTACTTCATTTTTATTATATATCACTCAGTACAAAGCTTTATTTCATAGGGATACGAGACCGTGTTAATGTTTTCATAGTGAAACTCAACTTCCTTGAGGGCATCTCCAGAGCAAAGTTGTTTAGGAACTGATCAGAGTTACTGGTAGAGTGAGACATTAATCTGATCTTGAGATGTGTGGTGGTATGTGTGCCTGTGTGTGATGCTGTCTATAGAGTACAACATAAAGTCTTGAAAACAGTTCATAGAACTGAGATTTTAGGCTATCTTGCATGATTAATGCTGCAAAACTAATGTTTCTTTCCTTTCGCCATTTTTTCTCAAGTTAAAATTGAGCCAGGTCTGTGAGTTCCCATGTTGACTGAATTGGAACGCTAGAGTTGATGCTCAAATGCTCAACTAAATGCTTTTTTTTCCCCTTTCATTTTGTACACTGTCTTCTTTCTGCCTCATCCTAGTCAAAGTATCTCAGAGGTGGTAGGACTCCATGTCTTTAAGAATCAAGTACATATTCTAAAGTTTGATGCCTGAATTATTTATTTGGATTTTGGCATTTGGGGGTCATTTTACTGACCACCAAAGATTGACAACACAGAGCAAATGTTAGCAAGATGACGAGTGTTGGCTTCTTAGTCAAAGCAATTTTGAAAGGAAGTTTTAATCTTAAAAAGAGCTCTTTCCAAAGCTTAGAAGTGACAGGCTGCCTGGGGTAGGTGGTAGTTTGCTTTGCTGGTCAAAGTCACCTGCATTTCCATGCAGAACAATTTTGAAAGAGTTTTTTCTCTCTTCTTTTGGCAGGACATTTGTCATCATAATAAAGATCTGGTATTTACCAGACCCTTTTAAACAAATAATCTGAAAGCAACAGGAGGAAATCTGTAATAATTTACAATCAGTCCTTAATTTAGAGCTGTTTAGATTTTTCACAGTATGCCTGAAATGAACAAAATTTATACCAAGTTCAAGACTTTCACAGCCAAACCTGCTCTCCTGAAGGTGACAGCTTGCTCCTGACACTGAGCCTAAGGCCAGGGGTTTCATGCCATGTCCTTCGAGCAGTATCTGCACATTAGGTCTGAAGCTTTCTGGAGGGCTCTATGGGGGAAGGACCACTCTGGGGAAAGGACTGTTCTCCCCAGAGCTAACATTTCTGTTACATCAGCTTCAAGACAAGTGAATCTAGATCTATGCTTGGGGGATGGAAAAAGGAAGAGTAGAAAATCTGGTCCTTAATCCACATAGCATGTGAATGAGGTAAGATGACATGACTATTGTACTCTCAAGATCCTATAATGAAGTACAATACGATGTGGATGCAGAACTCAATTCAGGAGCTTTATTTCCCAGAAGGAAAGACTACTGTGGACTGACACAGAAAAGGTGAGACTTCAGCTAAGTCTTTTCATTCTTTCATAAATAGTTATTGAATATTTTCTACATGCCACTCACTGAGCTGAGGGGAGGATGGTGATAAAGAATAAATGGTCCCTTGTACAAAAGTGTTATGTTCAAAGGGGGAGAGAAACATAAAATATCTGAAAAAGAGTTTCAGGTTATAAAAGGGGCAATGAGAAAAATAAACAGGGTATTTACAAGGAATACCTTATAAACAAGGAATAAAAAAGTAAGTTTTAAACAGTGTGGTCAGGGAGGGTCTCTCTCAGGAGGTGACATTTTAGCTTCTACTGGATGATAGGAAATATTCAGCCATAAGAACATCCAGGGGGGAAGCATCACTGGATTGGGAACCACCAATGTGAAGGGTGAAGGTGGTGAAACTGGGCTTGACCGAGCCTGGCTGAGAGCTGTGGGAGCAGACCCAGAGTTACTGAAGCTGCGTGTGGGGAGAGGTGGTGATTTTAAAAAGGAAAATTGATTAACTTAGAAATGCACTTCATCCTCCCACCTTGGCCCTTTTCTGATGTTCCTTCCCTGCAGAGGTATGCTAAGTAACATGCTCAGAGCTCCTTGAAGCAAAGCAAATACAGTAAAACCAAAAGCTGATCGTGCCCATCAGCCGATCATTCACAGAGCCCCTTCAGATGTGGGAGTTAAGGTCTCTATTTCTTTGTTGCTTTTAAAGAGCTTTCATCTTTTCATCCCTATGAGAAGAGGGGACAATTTACTGTTACGATATTTGCTTAACATTAAAATGTGAACTGTGCCTTCCTCGAGACAGTTAGTAGTGTGTGTGTGTGTGTGTGTGTGTGTGTGAGTGTAATGGCCTTGCATCTCTGAAGTCTGACTAGGGGTGGGCCCCAGCTTCCTTCCCTTGCCTCCTGCCATTCACTCATGTGTCAGCTGAGATCTGCCAGAACCCCTCTCTAATGGTTCCCAGGGCTGTGCTTAGGGCCTTGGAGCCAGTGAGCCTTTTTCATGGGGGCTCATCGCTAGAAGTCCCTTCTCTGATAGCTCTGAGAAAGTATGGCTCTAGTGTTTCTGGTTCCCATTCTTTGGAAACCTTTGTGAAGGGCTTTCATCATAGTACTCAGTACTGGCCCACCCAACTTGGCATTGTGTTTTCCCTAAATCGAGTGTATGTGTGGTGGTGTATTATTTCAAATAGGTCATTAACCAAAAGACTCTGTAGTTCCCCTTACAGTGCTACCTTGAGCAGAATATCACCTTGGTCTGTGTTTATTTGTAAACAGCCTCAGGCCTTGAAGTTAAAGAAAGCTTTGTACCCATTAGATGTGCAGGATTAGACCCACAAATCCTCCCAATTTACCCTGGAAAGAGATCTTGGTACATTTTTCTGCATAGACCACAATCTCTGTTCTTGAACAGATTGCTTCTAAGACTGCCTTCCTACAGATCAGTGTGTATTTCTGAAAAGATTCCATCATTGTTTTCCTAATGAAAGAGGAGCAAAAAAAAAAAAGGTGCCAAATCTTTATAAAAGGTAACTCCTTGACAATAAAATCTTTAGAAAAAATCCCTTAAGATGAGAACAGGTGAATCAGTTGGTCTCTAATTCATACAAGGTGGTGCAGGGTAGAGGGGAGATACGCTAAAATTATTAGGATACTAGATAGAAATGCAAACTTTCTCATTAATATAAATTTATTAATTTATTTATAAATAAAGGGATAAATATAAGGGCCAAATTCCAAATGTGGGTAACTGAAAATTATAACAAAATTGTACATAGCCAGTATTTTCTGAGAGGGGATATTTCTTATCTCTATGGTTAGAAACAAAATAAAAATTTTTGATGAAAATAAAAGCGATCGTATTAGGACTGTATTGTTAAAGATGCAGTAAATCTGCAAATATTACTTCTCCCAGTGCCTTTTTAAATTCTGAATTTGAAGCTCACAATATTAAATTTGACTCTACATACATCCTACTTATGAAAAGCTTCACATATTTTGGGGGCATTATCCTGGTGGCTCAGATGATAAAGAATCTGCCTGCAATGCAGGGGATCCAAATTCGATCCCCAGGTCGGGAAGATTCCCTCCCCATCGGGAGAAGCGAATGGCTACCTACTCCAGTATTCTTGATTGGAGAATTCCATGGACAGAGGAGCTTGGTGGGCTTCAGTAGGACATGACTAAGTGATTTTCACTGTTTTTCACCCGTATTGGGAGTGAAGAATAGAGAGGGAATTCTGTTTAACTCTTCAGGTGAGATTCAGTGGGGTGTTTATCACTCACCTCAGCAATCATCTGGGTTAGGAACAGAACTGGACGTAGGAACGTCCAGTCCAGGGTATTCGTCATTGGTCAGAGGAGAGCTGAGCAGTAAATCTGTGCAGCAGGTTCCACGGGGCAGACGACGGGAAAGGTCAGCCCGTGGCTGAGCCGCCCCTCGAAGACCCGCGCTGTCAGTCACGGCTTCCTGCCGGGCCCGCGGCCGGCGGCTGCACCTCGCTGTGCCCGGCCTTAACGGGGCGACGTGGGAGATTACCGGATTACCTGGGATTAAAAAAAGGGAAGGCTGTCGGATCAGCTGACTCCAAGGCCAATTTAGGCTTTAAAACTATAACAACTTCTTGGCTTTTAAACAAGCCTATCCACGACTTTTCTTTTTCAAGGCTAAAAAGCCACCTTTCAAGGGCTTCTTGGAATTGGAAGGCAATGAATTTACAAGTGTTCCTGAGTCCATAATGGGTAGCTATCCAAATTTATTTTTTCCTTGTCTAAAAATGAGGATAATAACATGTACCTCTTAAGGCTATTGAAGGATTAAATCGGACAAACAAAGTAAAACTCACAGTACTGCCTAGAATATAATGAATCCTCAATAAAAATGAATAATGATCATACACCAGTAATCTTTGGTGTTTTTATTACATTATTCCCTTTTCTGAAAATATAAGCATTTTCTAAGAATTATAACTTGGTCGCATTTGTTTCAGACTTGCTATAAACAGATAAAGGTATTCATCATCCATCCATCCACTCACCCATGCACATAGCAAATATTTTTTGAGTCCCTGTTATGTTTACTCATATCAGGCAAAGAAGAGAGACAAGGTCCCTGCTCCCATTGAATGTAAACTCTTGAGGAAGAGATAAATGAAATAACAAAGATTATACTATGTAAAATGCCAGGTAGTAATAAATAATAGGAGGAAAAGAGGGAGAGGACGGAGAATGATGAGCAGAGATGGGAGCTGTTTTTGACACAAGAGTCAGTGAAAGCCTCTGTGGAGGTGACACTTAGGTGAAGGCAGGAATAAATGGAGAGAACGAGGCATTTGATGATCTGGGAAAACACTATTCAAGACCAAAGATATGAAGAGCAAAGAGGTGGGAAGGAGACTGGCATTTTCAAGGCAAAACAAGACAGCCTCAGGGTCTTAGTTCACTTCTGACATAGCCGCCTCCAGGCTGGTCTCCCTGTTTTGGCTCCTACTACAGCCAACTCCCCACTCAGCAACCAGAGTGCTATTTTAAAGAATCATGTCATTTCCCAGATCACGACTTCACAGTTTCCAGTTTTCTGAGTGGTTTCCCATCTCACTCAGAAAAAAAATCCAAACTCCTCACATGGCTTTCAAGGGTCCCCCAAGACCAGCTGGCCCTGCCAATCTTCTCTAGCACTATGCTCCTCCAGCTTCTTCCTCTCCAGGAGGGAGGGAGGTCAGCATGGTAAGACACGGCTTCAGTTCGGTTCAGTTCAGTTCAGTCACTCAGTCGTGTCCACCTCTTTGCGACCCCATGAACTGCAGCACGCCAGGCCTCCCTGTCCAACTCCTGGAGTCCACCCAAATTCATGTCCATCGAGTCGGTGATGCCATCCAATCATCTCATCCTCTGCTGTCCCCTTTTCCTCCTGCCCTCAATCTTTCCCAGCTTCAGGGTCTTTTCAAATGAGTCTGCTCTTCGCATCAGGTGGCCAAAGACACGGCTTAGCGGCCACTGTAGTCAAGGCGAGACCTGAAGGCCAGAGCGGCAGCGCTTGGGTGTTAGACCGAGGGTGTATTTGAGAGGAACACTGACGGGACTCGCTGAAGGGTTGTCTGTGGGTTCTGGCTTTGTAGCTCCTCGGTTTCTCCAAGTTGTCAAGTGTTGTTAACAGCTGCTCCTAGCTTGGACTTCCTGTCCCTGGAGGCCTTATTCCTCCTTTCCCTGGAGGCGTTATTCTTCTGTAGCAAACTAAAAGGCAATGCATGGAAAACTTGATGTTTTAAATGGTCAAATTTCCCCCCAGGAAATTTCATCTCTGCATGACCCCAGAATTGAAGTCATTCTCCAGAATTACAGGGAAATCTTAGCAATGTGGGTGGGCATTCTATGGGTAGATAATTCAGGATCCTTAAGAAGGGATGTAAAGGGAAAAGAGGTGAAAATCAAGTCATACTTTCAGCATTATTTATGTGAAATAATAAATAATAAACAACCATTATTTATGGCTGTTCTGATACAGTTTTCACTGAAACAGATATTAACAGAATTGGCTAAAATACTGTTTTGAATATTTGTGAGTGTCTATTACTTTTACTATGAAACTTATTTTATAAGGTTGAAAATATTAAATGTATGAGAATGTATTTTGCAAAAAACAATATTGTAGGCTTGGCATGGCAATGGCCTCAGGACCACGTGTAATCTGGCTCCTATTACCTTTTTCAACTCTATTCCATTCATAGTCTTCTCACTGCCATTTCTAAAAGATACCTCCTTAAGAATTTTGCACTGACTATTGTTTTTGCCTGGACATCAGTTCTCCCAGGTGCTGAAATGCTAACTCACTCACATGGTTCCAGTTTTGCTCAAATGTCACCCCCTCAATGAGCTGAACCTTTACCATTCTATTTAAATTGCACTCAGGTCACCAACCCCAACCCATTCCCTTGCTCCTGATTCCCCTCTTATCTAGTTCTATGCATTCTACAGCACATATTCTAACCTACTATATAATTTACTTTTGCATTTTGTTTATTGTTTGTCTAGGATGAAGTTCCAAGAGGGCAAAGATTTTTAACCTATTTTGCTCACTGAATAGATCAAGTGCTTAAAACAGGGCCAGGTATATACAAGGTTTTCACTGAATGTTTGTTGAGTAGATGAATGAATGACTGAATTTTTAATTTTGTATTAACATGGTGAGGTAGACAGTGGAATGAAAGAAATTGCAGGATGAGGACCTAAGCTATATATGCCTACCACAAATTCACATATAACTTCCCACAAGTAGCATTCCTAACATCCAAAAAAAAAAACCTTATGGGGAGGAGATATGACTGGACAGAGCTACCCAGCCAATCTGCAGCCTCCTGGCCTTAAATCACTAGGGCCTCCTCCAGGGTACTACATGAATAAATAATTCATCCTGAGGAGAAATTTCTAAAATAAAGGCTTCAAAAGAAGTTGGCACCGTCATTGTATCCGATCCCTCCCCCTTTGGACCAGGGCCAGAGTTTTCAGGAGATGAAGCTGGAAAAATAGTGGGGCTAATAAAAGCCAAGTCACAAGGCAGCACTGTTTCACGACCCAAAAGCAGAATGTGATGGCTGTTGGGGGAAGGACATTTCCCTACACACCCACTTCAGTTTGGAAACTATTGGCATGTCAAGGGAAAATGGCCCGTTAGACAGGAGTAGAGAAGTTGCTCCAAGAATGTCTTGCATGCCTACCGATAGCTGGGTCTTAACCGCAGGAGCTTTGTATGAACTGCATGATGATTTCCCCTGGGACCACAGGCCAGAGGCCACAGTGTGGGGTCAGGAGGATCGCTAGGAGAGGAGGGATTTAGAAGAAAGTGTTCTCCAGCCACATAACTAGAGCGGGGAAGGCTTAATAACTGGTAGATAATCTCTGTCGCTGGGGTTTCACTATACCAAGACTGGTGTGCTTGAGGAAATTCCCATTTGGTATGCTTATTGCTCGTGATCACCATCAGATGGGGGCAATTTCAAGTCAAGGAAGGTCTTTCTAGGCTCTACACCACACAGCCCTGGTTTGGTATTAATATGCAGTGGTGGAAGAAAAGAGCTCCTGCACTGAGGGGTATGCTTAATATTTCTGGTCATTCTGCTAGAAAATAATCCCAAATCCCTATGGACTTGGGAGTTTTGGGATGGAGTCAAGGACAGGACCCAGAATCCTGTCAGTCCTAGAAGGTTTCCTGATCAGTGTCGTAAGCTCTCGGTTCCGGGTGGTGTGGTGAAGACCTTCCTACTGGATTGTGGAAATCACATCTGCAAAATGAAGTTAGTAGCACCAGAGTGAAGAAATAAGAAGATGCCCATTTCTCCGCCATATACATACAAACCGACAACATAAGAAATTGCTGGGTTTGCTTGGAGGCATCATGGTCTCAAAGTTGTACAACTTCATGAAGAATGATGTCAGGAAAGAAAGATGTAATATTGCAGAAGGATCCTGTTCAAAGTCACAAGAAGCAAGTTCTTTACATTTAGGAAGTACTGGCCATTTGATGGATATAAACTTCTTGAGGTTCCACAATTTCCTATTTCTTACTGTCCCTGGGTGCCCTAGGTTGTTTTGGAACAACACAAGGTATAAATGAGCACATGAGGAAAAATACACATTTCCTTTTTGTTTCATCTCCAGGCAGCAGCAAGCATGCCTGACTTCCTGACAAGTGGCGCTGAGGGAAAGGGACATGCATTGAGAGGGGTTTCCTTTTAGAGTTTGAAACTGTAAGCTAGACCTGCAGCAGGAGTTCTCAAGTTTGACACATCTTCTGGATTACTTTAGGGAGAGTTTTGAAAATTATAATCACTGTGTTCTACCCTAGACTTGCCTGGAGGGAGAGGAACAGGCATCTGTACTTTCATTAGCCCCTCAAGGGACTCTTGGGAATCCAAGGGCCCAGTGTCCAGAGGTACCATGGAAGGGAAAGCTGGTTTAAGGAATCTCTCTGAGACGCTAGAGATGGCTCTGTGGGATGTGGTGTGTGTGTTTGGAGAAATGAGATGGAGGGTGATCAAAATAGGAGAGAGACAGAGAGAAGCAGAGAGAAGGAGAGGGAGACTGTGGGGCAGAGATGACAGAGGGAGAGAAAGAGATAGGGAAACAGGCAGGACAGAGAGAGGAAGGGAGACACAGAGAGTCTGACAGAGAGACAGGGACAGAAGGAGAGTGGGTGGAGGAGGGATCTGGGACCCAGACCCAGGCAGGCAGCCAGGACGGACTGGCTGTCAGACCCTGCACAGAGCAAAGTAGGTAGCTATGTCCTGAGATGGGTAAAAGAAGACGAAATGTCACCGTAGTTTAGAGGACAGTCACCATTTCAGAAATCCTTTGATCCTGGAGCTTATTCTAGAAAGAAGGAAGGAAAGCACACTTCCTGACTGCCTCCTATGCCTTTGACCCTGTGCTAAGTATATGAGTTCATTCATTTATTCACTCACAACCACGAAGGGCATCCCACATGCCAAGCACCGTGTTAGGTACTGGGATTACAAAGACAGAGAAGACTGCCCTGAGAAATATGTGCTGTAATTGAGGGGAACATGCTCTGGGAAACTTTGGGAAGGGCTTTCAACTTATACTGGGTGGGCTGAGGGGATGAGTTAGGGAAGGTTTCCAAGAAGAGGTGGCGCTAAAATGAAATGTTCGGTAATTCTAATATTAACGACTCTAAACAGTTCAGAGGGAGTTAAGGGAGAGAAAGGAAGAGGTAGGGATGGGGGATGATAGAGCCAGAGATGGGAGAGGCAGGTGTACTGGAGCCAGGTAGTGAGGTGCTTGACTTTATCCTGAGTGCAGTGGGTGATAATGAAGGAGTTAAAGCACGCAACAACAGGATCACATTTGTGGCTGAGAAGGAGCAACCTGGTGGCAGCACAGAGAATGCATTAGGGAGGAGGGGAGACTGGAGGTGGGAGCCCAATGTCCTGAGATGAAGCAGTGTGGGGAGGAAGGGGTTGACAGGGCTGGAGAGAGAGGAGCGAGTCAAGGACAGTGCCCACGGTTCTTTTTTTAGCATGTGGTTGGATCATGGTGCCACTTACCACTCACTATTTGCTTTAATATAACTCTTCGGTTTGACTTCACAATTATCCCATGTCATTTTTAATATGTCAAGGAAGAAAAGCCCTGAAAAAAAACAAACAGAAAATGGAAGAAATCTCAAGGTCCCCAACTTGTAAGCTAGGAGCTAGGATCCAATTTCAGGTTGGCCTGAGTTCTGACATGATGCTTCCAATATCCCAGGCAGATGAAAAACTTAACAACGCTTAAAAAAGGAAGAATATGGCTTTGAGTAGACTGCATTCACAATAGAGACAACGTGAGCTAAGATCTGAAGAGCAGAATCCCAGTACCTGAAATTTATTCTTGACTGCAGTTCGCATGGTGAGATATGACCTCCTTTTTGACAAGGTTGTCAATGGTCTCTTGCCTATGCTGTGCAGCCTCTTTATATCTCACTGACGGCACATAGGATTGAATCAAGATTTTAGAGAGGGAAAAAAAATTGCTGTTAAAAATGTCCTTACAAGAAAAGTGATGTGACACATCTTAACCTTTGTCTCAGAGATTTGCTTAAATCACCTCCAAAAGTAAGTTGTTTCAAAACAGTTATCTTTCCATGTCTTAGCTATTGTAAACAATGCAGCGATGAACATTGGGGTACACGTGGCTCTTTCAATTCTGGTTTCCTCGGTGTATATGCCCAGTAGTGGGATTGCCGGGTCATATGGCAGGTCTATTTGCAGCTTTTTAAAGAACCTCCACACTGTTTTCCATAGTGGCTGTACTAGTTTGCATTCCCACCAACAGTGTAAGAGGGTTCCCTTTTCTCCACATCCTCTTCAGCATTTATTGCTTGTAGACTTTTGGATGGCAGCCATTCTGACTGGTGTAAAGTGGTACCTTATTGTGGTTTTGATTTGCATTTCTCTGACAATGAGTGATGTTGAGCATCTTTTCATGTGTTTGTTAGCCATTTTTATGTCTTCTTTGGAGAAATGTCTGTTAAGTTCTTTGGCCCACTTTTTAATTGGGTTGTTTATTTTTCTAGAATGGAGCTGCAGGAGTTGTTTGTATATTTTTGAGATTAATTGTTTGTCTGTTGCTTCATTGGCTATTATTTTCTCCCATTCTGAAGGCTGTCTTTTCACCTTGCTTATAGTTTCCTTTGTTGTGCAAAAGCTTTTAATGGAAACAACCTAGATGCCCAGCAACTGATGAATGGATAAGAAAGCTGTGGTACATATACACAATGGAATATTACTCAGCATTAAAAAAAAATTCATTTGAAGCAATTCTACTCAGATGGATGAAACTGGAGCCCATTATCCAGAGTGAAGTAAGCCAGAAGCAAAAACAACAATACAGTATATTAACACATATATATGGAATTTAGAAAGACAGTAACGAGAACCCAACATGCGAGACAGCAAAAGGAATGCAGATGTATAGAATAGACTCGTGGACTTTGTGGATGAGGGTAAGGGTGGGATGATATGGGAGAAGGGCATTGAAGCATGTTAATTGTCATGTGTCTAATCAATCGCCAGCCCAGGATTGATGCTCGGGACTGGTGCAGCGAGATTTCCCAGGGGGGAGGGAGGAGGGAGGGGGATTCCGGAGGGGAAGCATATGTAAACCCATGGTGATATCATGACAATGTATGGCAAAAACAATAATAAAAAAAAAACAGTTATCTTGCTAGAGGAGTTTAGTAAAAAATTAAAAAATTTTTTTGATGGAAAATAGATCTTTACCCAGAATCTTGTATGGTAGTAATGTGACATGATGCTTTAAAGAGAGTACATTGTGTACCTAGGCTCTCTAAGCCAAAGTGTTATTATAAAGAAGTCCTCTGATGAGGCCACTGACAGAAATGCAACCGCCAAACCTACCTGGGCAATATATGGGTCATCCCTGAAGTCATCAAGTACATCTCAATCTGACTTTGAACTTCTGCTCTTTCTTTGGCTGAAACTGAATTTAGCCTGCATGTCTAATATCTTTGAAATTACCTTTTCCTCTCAGTTTGGATGGAAACAGTTTCCTCATTAGTGAGATAGCAAACTATTTTAGAAATCGGGCTTCCCTAATGGCTCAGTGAGCAAAGAATTTGCCTACAATGCTGGATACACAGGAGATGCAGGTTTGATCCCTGGGTCAGGAAAATCCCTTGGAGAAGGAAATGGTAACCCACTCCAGTATTCTTGCCTGGGAAATCCCATGGACAGAGGAGCCTGGCAGGTTAGTCTATAGGGTCGCAAAAAGTTAGACATGACTGAACAACTAAGCATGCACACACACACATTTATAGGAACAGAAAACATATAGGATATTGTAACATTTCTGTAATCTACTTTTTCATGCTTTGGGTTGGCTGCATATTAAAGATAGGTTTGATTTAGATTTGCCTCCTCTATTTCCCCCTCAATGCTTAGCTTTATTCAACTTGTCTCCCTAAATACACTTTTCTTCTTTCACAGAGACAAACACATCCCAGTCAGGAGTTACATTTGTTGGTCTCAACAGTCTGTTGGTCTGTCACTCCCTTTCTTGGGCGTCTACCTGCTGGGGCTTGCGCCGGGACTCCCAAAACCTTGGCTTCCCCATCTGCTGGACTGCCTCCATTCACTTTGAGAGATCACCGTGAGGCATACAGCTCAAAAATGTCATCATAAACTGCTCTGCAAAAATATGTCTCAACATCTGTGATGCCAGATTCAGAAGAGCTTGACCGCGTGTCTGGTCAAAAGAAAAACGAGGTGGCCTTTTGATGCTGGACAGCAGAGTGAGGGGCTGGCAGCGTTCACACTTCTGATGGGCCTGGGCTGCGTTTTCCTCAGCTGTCTTTGCTAGCAGTGACATGCTCTAGTATTCTTTCCCATTTATAGCAGCCAGCAGGCTTACAGGTCAATTCCTTTCCTTTTTCTTCAGTTACTTAGAAGGGCCTTCTTTCCCCAGTTTTAAGAGCAGGGATTTCAGACAGTCACCCCACCCTTCTACAGCAGGTCACGTAAATGCCTAGGCGCCACCCTCCCCAGATGGGCAGTAGGCCCATTTATGCAAGAGAACAATGAGGAGATGGTTCCTTGGCATCTGCTTCTTTGGCAATGGAGGAGAAGGAGGTGGCTGAAGCCAGACATGTTGGCTCCATGCACATGCCCAAGCCTTTTATAAAGTCTCACCCTATTGAGCAACAAGAAGGCGACTGTCTCCGTGTTAACACCACCAATGACAATGTTAAAACTGAGTTGGCTAGGTTTTGTCATTGAAATCCTGGCTTAAAGGGTGTGTCCATGTGTCTGCAAAACATAAATGGCAAGAACTGAAAGGGAAGAAAAGCAAAGTGAAATGACTCCTTTCTCAGCAGGGGGAAAAAAAAAGATTCCAGTTGAGAATAAAGGCGATTACCACTACAGCTGGACGAAGACCTAGTTTAAAGACAATAACCAATCATTTAAATATGGAGATCTTTAGGTCTCTGAAACTCAGGCACCTACACGCTGAACTAGCTAGGTAACTTAATCTACCATTCAACCCAAATGCGCTTTCTGCCATCATTTTCAACTTCTTCTGCTGAGTTAGAACCATGCCACACCCACTATTGCAGGTATTCATCTGCCTCCTTGCCTTTGTGCCTGCTGTTCTCTCTGCCTGAAATACCTTTTCAGTCTTTTTACATTTGATGGTGGTGGTTTAGTCGCTAAGTCTTGCCCGACTCTTGCGACCCCATAGTCTGTAGCTTGCCAGGCTCCTCTGTCCATGGGATTCTCCAGATCTTCCCAACCCAGGGATCAAACCCCCGTCTCCTGCATTGCAGGCAGTTTCTTTACCAACTGAGCCACGAGGGAAGCCCCACGTCCCTGCATTACCCCTGGGGAATGCCTATTCACTTTTTAATTCCATCTCAAAAATATCCACCTTTTATGTGCCTCTCCCCCCAGACAGAACTGGTTGCTCCAGAGAGGCTCTGTTCAAATGATACCACAGGATTATTATTATTTAATTTGAAGGCTGTTTCTTGTTCATTCTGTATTCTTGACAGTTTGTATGATCCTCCATACTGGGCACAATTAACTTTGTCTGTTCTATCAATAGGGAAGAAGCCTTTTAGTTATCCAGACTTCAGTTAATGATTTGTTAAGATGGGATCTGATTTCTGACACATGCTCTCAATTTTTGACTTAATACAGTTATTCCTATTTCCATACAATCTGAGGCTGAATATGGAGAATCTATATTGCTTTAAAAAAAGTTGTATCCAAGTCAGTAAAATCTTCCTTTTGAGTAGAATCTAGGACTTTGGCATTTTGCCATGTAGGTGAAGGGAGAGAGGTTCAAACATGACTAAGAAAGCCAGTGTAGGTTGAAAAGGAATGATATCAAGAAGGCAAATTCTCTCTTTAATACAAAGTGATGTTTCTTCAAATTGGGTGTGTCAACCAAAGTTACCTTCAGGCAGATTTTACTTGCATAACCTGCATATATTAGAATCTAGAGTTTTGACTGACCTTAGCTTCAAAGGCAGGAATTTTATTTGAATAAATTCTTTCATCCTTTTATTAGATCAATCATCAGTTTTCTTAAGACTCCAGGCACATTTATCTCCCTGCATTCTTTCACCTATAGTAGAAGAAAGCCAGAGATCTGACTTCATTTAGTTCCTCTCAGCCCTTTGCACTGAAAAATTTCCTTAAAATTAGATAAAGTGAATCCACTTAATTTTTAAGGAAAATTTAAAATGTAAATTAGAAAAACACAATTATCTGTAATACTGATACCTGAAGATAACCATTGCTAACATATTTATTGGCTCATTCATTCAACAACTATTTATTGATATACAAATTTATTTCCAGAGATATTCATTGCATCTATATGCCCACATCCACATTTTTTATTTTATAGAAATGGGATCCTAATATCTTTGCTTACTATTAATATTTAATGTACTGTTTGCATCCTTCTCCTAAGAATTGTTTTATGGTTTACCATGATTCATTTAACCAGTTTATTATTATTACATACATTGACTATTTCTAAAGTTTTGATATTTTAAACAGAGCTGTAAGGACTATCTTATAGATATTACTTTGCTTTCTTGTCCAATTGTTTCCTTACGACAATTTTTAAATAAAAAATTCTGGGGAAAAAGTGTTGCAATTTTTAAAGATTTTGGTGTATTAGGCTAGTTTTTGTTCAGAAACATGGCAACCACAATGTTTTGTCCTCTGTGTCTACGAATCTGTTTTGTTTCATTCACCTTTTAGATTCCACATGTAAGTTAAGTCATATAGCATTTGTTTTTTTCCTCTAACTTATTGCAGTAAGCATAATACCCTCTGGGTCTACTCATGTTGAAGCAAATGGCCAGATCTGATTATTTTTCATGGCTGAGTAATATATATACATATATAACATCTTCCTTATCTATTCGTCTTTCAGTGGGTACTTAGGTTGCTTCCATCTCTCGGCTACTGTAAATAGTGCTTCAATAAACATAGGAGTACCTATATCTTTTTGAATTAGTAGTTTAGTTTTCTATAGATAAATACCCAGAAGTGGAATGGCTGGATTGTATGGTAGTTCTATTTTTTACATTTTGAGAAACCTCTGTACTGTTTTCCACTGTGGCTATACAATTTACATTCCCACCAACAGTATATGAGGGTTCCCTTTCTTCCACATCATCACAAAGTTTTTTTTTTTTTTTTTTGTCTTTTTGATGATAGCCATTCTAATAGGTGTAAGGTGGTGGTATCTCATCATGATTTTGATTTACATTCCTCTGATGATCAGCGATGTTGAATAACTTTTCATGTGTTTGTTGGCCATCTGTATGTCTTCTTTAAAAAAGTTCTGTTCAGATCCTCTGCCAATTTTATAATTTGGTGTTTGTTTTTTTTTTTTTTTAAAATACTGAGTTGTATAAATTCATCATATATTTTGGATATCTACCCTTTATTGGGTACATAGTTTGCAAATATTTTCTCCCATTCAGTAGGCTGCTTTTTTGTTTTGTTCACTGTGCAAAACCTTTCTAATTTGATGTAGTCCCATTTGCTTATTTTTGCTTTTGTTGCCCTTGCCTGAGGAGACATATCCAAAAAATACTACTAAGATCAATCGACAGATCATCCAGACAGAAGCAAAAAGGAAACACTGGCCTTAAATGACACATTATACCAATGAATTTAATAGGTACATACAGAATAATTCATTGAACTACAACAGAACACATTCCCTTCAAGTGCACATGAAACATTTTCCAGGATAGATCACATATTAGGCCACAGAATAAGTCTCAATAAATTTAAGAAGACTGAAATAGTATCAAGTATCTTTTTTGACTACAATGGTATAGGAATTAGAAATCAATTATAGGAACAAACTAGGAAAATGTACAAATATATGGAGACTGATGCTGGGAAAGATTGAAGGCAGGAGGAGAAGGGGATGATAGAGGGTGAGATGGTTGGATGGCATCATTGACTCAACGAACATGAGTTTGAATAAACTCTGGGAGCTAGCGATGGACAGGGAGGCCTGGCGTGCTGCAGTCCATGGGGTCGAAAAGAGTTGGACACGACTGAGTGACTGAACTGAACTGAAACAACAAGCAACTAAACAATCGATGGGTAAATGAAAAAATCAAAAAGGAAGTTAAAAAAAACACTCTTGTATCACTTATTTTAGTACCTGTTTTTCCTATACCTTTACCAACATGAAGTATCATCATTATTTAAGACTTTTACTAACCTGATATGTTAAAATGATATATTGTTTTAGTTTAAATCCTTAGTGGTGTGGATCATGTCTTTGTTGTACATTTGCGTTTCTTCCTTCACAAATTGCCTATGTAATTTTTGCCTTCCCTTTAAGATTTAAGTTATTGCTTTTTCTTATTGATTTGTAAAAGCTCATTGCACATTAACTATACCCTCACTATCTAGTAAAGTTATTCCTAAAATATTAACCTTTTCTTTTGTTTATTGTCTTTTAGTCTTTTATTACTCATTAAAGAACTTCCATGAAAAATAAGGGTATTCATAATCTTGCTCTTAATGTGAATGTTTTTTTTCTGAAGGCCTCTGAATTGTTATTCTCCTCAAAACATGTAACTTCAGAGCCAGAAAAGCGATTGGTCAAACTGAAGATTTAGATAAGCAATATGCTCAGACTTCTTTTCTAACTAAACTGTTTATTTTAATTTCTGTACCTTACTTTTGGCATCCATGTGTCATATGAAGATAATTTTATAAAAGATAAATATTTTTATATGCCAAGGGAATATTCTTAAAGCTCCATAGTTTGTTGAATTTTTAAGAAATGAGTCCAGGTGATAAATAGTTGACATGGTTGGAAAGGATTTTCTTTGCAACTCTGGAGAACGAATGAATGCTGAAGTGAAACTATAAACCTAATAGAGAGATGGACAATTCCTGCAGTTAAGAAAAGAGATGACTTTGGGACAAAAACTTCTCTTCAAACCTTAAAATATGAATGGATTTTTCCTTTCCATTTTTTTTGTTTGTTTGTTTTCAGTCAGGTTATCATAGATTTTCCTATATTATTTTTTATCCAAATGAAATATTTCCTCCTCATCTCAATTTCTTTGTTCTTATTATGAATTTATTTAAAGTAATAAGTGTTCTCCTCCATCCCATTTCTTTGCTTCCTGAACTTGGATGGCTCTCAGTCCAAAAGAATTTTTCAAAAAGAGTGTTATTTCAACAAGGATAGAATTATTAAGTATGTATTATATGTCTTGACCTTCTAAAAAGTTAAACCTTCCCATTATTCACAGTATGTGTATTAACAGCGCCGCTTTGAAAGGCTCAGTCTACCTTAGCACCATCTGAAGACCTAAAGGAAATTACCAAGAAAAGGAAGCATTGTTTCTTCAACCTAATAAAAGTTGAAATTCTGTGCACAGTATTTTGGAAGTAGATGTCCAGAAAAACCTGTGTAAAAAGAGGTAGCTACCACAATGGACAATGAGAGAATATGCATGGAGCTGCTAGAAGGGAAGAATACTTAGTCAGGAATCTTTGTGAATTGGATATTTTTAATGGACTCTACTTTTTGTTATTCACAATGTATATAGAACTTCAAAAAGAGTACAGTTATAGTTAGTGTATTATAAAAAAAGTCATAAGTTTTCCTCTTTATGAGATTTCTTTTAAAAAATTAATTAATTTATTTAATTGGAGGCTAATTACTTTACAATATTGTAGTGTTTTTTGCCATTCATTCACATGAATCAGCCATGGGTGTACATGTGTCCCCCATCCTGAGCCCCCTCCCACCTCCCTCTCCATCCCATCCCTCAGGGTCATCCCAGTGCACCAGCCCTGAGCACCCTGTCTCATGCATCAAACTTGGGCTGGCGATCTGTTTCATATATGATAATATACATGTTTCAATGTTATTATCTCAAATCATTCCACCCTCGCCTTCTCTCACAGAGTCCAAAATTCTGATCTTTACATCTGTGTCTCTTTAGCTGTTTTGTATACAGGATCATCATTCAGTTCAGTTCAGTTGCTCAGTCATGTCTGACTCTTTGTGACCCCATGAATCACAGCACGCTAGGCCTCCCTGTCCATCACCAACTCCTGGAGTCCACCCAAACCCATGTCCATTGAGTTGGTGATGCCATCCAGCCATCTCATCCTTCATTGTCCCCTTCTCCTCCTCCTCCCAATCCTTCCCAGCATCATGGTCTTTTCCAATGAGTCAACCCTTCACATAAGGTGGCCAAAGTATTGGAGTTTCAGCTTCAACATCAGTCCTTCCAATGAACACCCAGGACTGATCTCCTTTAGAATGGACTGGTTGGATCTCCTTGAAGTCCAAGGGACTCTCAAGAGTCTTTTCCAACACCACAGTTCAAAGCATCAATTCTTTGGTGCTCAGCTTTCTTCACTGTCCAACTCTCACATCCATACATCACCACTGGAAAAACCATAGCCTTGACTAGATGGACCTTTGTTGGCAAAGTAATGTCTCTGCTTTTCAATATGTTATCTAGGTTGGCCATAACTTTCCTTCCAAGGAGTAAGCGTCTTTTAATTTCATGGCTGCAATCACCATCTGCAGTGATTTTGGAGCCCAGAAAAATAAAGTCTGACACTGTTTCCACTGTTTCCCCATCTATTTCCCATGAAGTGATGGGACCAGATGCCATGATTTTGGTTTTCTGAATGTTGAGCTTTAAGTCAATTTTTTCACTCTCCTCTTTCACTTTTCATCAAGAGGATCTTTAGCTCCTTTTCACTTTCTGCCATAAAGGTAGTGTTGTATGCATATCTGAGGTTATTGATATTTCTTCCAGCAATCTTGATTCCAGCTTGTGCGTCTTCCAGCCCAGCGTTTCTCTTGATGTACTCTGCATTAAGTTAAATAAGCAGGGTGACAATATATAGCCTTGACATACTCCTTTTCCTATTTGGAACCAGTCTGTTGTTCCATGTCCAGTTCTAACTGTTGCTTCTTGACCTGCATACAGGTTTCTCAAGAGACAGGTCAGGTGGTCTGGTATTCCCATCTCTTTCAGAATTTTCCACAGTTTATTGTGATCCACACAGTCGAAGGCTTTGGCATAGTCAATAAAGCAGAAATAGATATTTTTCTGGAACTCTCTTGCTTTTTCGATAATCCAGCAGATGTTAGCAATGTGATCAATGGTTCCTCTGCCTTTTCTAAAACCAGCTTGAACATGTGGAATTTCATCGTTCATGTATTGCTGAAGCCTGGCTTGGAGAATTTTGAGCATTACTTTACTAGCGTGTGAGATGAGTGCAATTGTGTGGTAGTTTGAGCATTCTTTGGCATTGCCTTTCTTTGGAATTGGAATGAAAACTGACCTTTTTCAGTTCTGTGGCCACTGATGAGTTTTCCTATTTTTCTGGCATATTGAATGCAGCACTTTCACAGCATCATCTTTCAGGGTCATCATTACCATCTTTCTAAATTCCATATATATGCGTTAGTATACTGTATTGGTGTTTTTCTTTCTGACTTACTTCACTCTATAATAGGCTCCACTTTCATCCACCTCATTAGAACTGATTCAAATGCATTCTTTTTAATGGCTGAGTAATTTTTCATTGTGTATATGTACCACAGCTTCCTTATCCATTCATCCGCCAAAGGACATCTAGGTTGCTTCCATGTCCTGGCTATTGTAAACAGTGCTGCGATGAACACTGGGGTACATGTGTCTCTTTCAATTCTGGTTTCCTCGGTGTGTATGCCCAGCAGTGGGGTTTCTGGGTCATATGGCAGTTCTATTTCCAGTTTTTTAAGGAATCTCCATGCTGTTCTCCATGGTGACTGTAATAGTTTGCATTCCCACCAACAGTGTAAGAGGGTTCCCTTTTCTCCAGCATTTATTGTTTGTAGACTTTTTGATAGCAGCCATTCTGATGGTGTGAAATGGTACCTCACTGTGGTTTTGATTTGCATTTCTCTGATAATGAGTGATGTTGAGCATCTTTTCATGTGTTTGTTAGCCATCTGTGTGTATTCTTTGGAGAAATGTCTGTTTGGTTCTTTGGCCCATTTTTTGATTGGGTCATTTATTTTTCCAGAATTGAGCTGCAGAACTACTTGTATATTTTTGAGATTAATTCTTTGTCAGTTACTTTGTTTGCTATTATTTTCTCCCATTCTGAAGTGTGTCTTTTCACCTTGCTTATTGTTTTCTTCATTGTGCAAAAGCTTTTAAGTTTAATTTGGTCCCATTTGTTTATTTTTGCTTTTATTTCCATTACTTTGGGAGGTGGGTCATAGAGGATCCTGCTGTGGTTTATGTCAGAGAGTGTTTTGCCTATGTTTTCCTCTAGGAGTTTTATGGTTTCTGGTCTTATGTCTAGATCTTTAATCCATTTTGAGTTTATTTTTGTGTATGGTGTTAAAAACTGTTCCAGTTTCATTCTTTTTCAAGTGCTTGGCCAGTTTTCTCAGCACGACTTGTTAAAAAGTTTAACTTTTCTCCATTGTATATTCTTGCCTCCTTTGTCAAAGATAAGGTGTTCATAGGTGGGTGGATTTATCTCTGGGCTTTCTTTTTGTTCCACTGATCTGTATTTCTTTCTTTGTGCCAGTACCATACTGTCTTGATGACTGTAGCTTGGTAGTATAGTCTGAAGTCAGGCAGGTTGATTCCTCCAGTTCCATTCTTCTTTCTCAAGATTGCTTTGGTTATTCGAGGTTTTTTGGTATACCCATACAAATTGTGAAATTATTTGTTCTAGTTCTCTGAAAAACACTGTTGGTAGCTTGATAGGGATTGCATTGAATCTATTGATTGCTTTGGGTAGTATACTCATTTTCACTATATTGAGTCTTCTGATCCATGAACATGGTGTATTTCTCCATCTATTTGTGTCATCTTTGATTTCTTTCACCAGTGTTTTATAGTTTTCTATATATAGGTCTTTTGTTTCTTTAGGTAGATTTATTCCTAAGTATTTTGTTCTTTTTGTTTCGATGGTGAATGGAATTGTTTCCTTAATTTCTCTTTCTGTTTTCTCATTGTTAGTGTATAGGAATGCAAGGGATTTCTGTGTGTTAATTTTATATTCTGCAACTTTACTATATTCATTGATTAGCTCTAGTAATTTTCTGGTAGAGGCTTTAGGGTTTTCTATATAGAGGCTCATGTCATCTGCGAACAGTGAGAATTTTACTTTTTCTTTCCCAATCTGGATTCCTTTTATTTCTCTTTCTTCTCTGATTGCTGTGGCTAAAACTTCCAAAACTATGTTGAACAACAGTGGTGAAAGTGAGCACCCTTGTCTTGTTCCTGACTTTATGGGAAATGCTTCCAATTTTTTACCATTGAGGATAATGTTTGTTGTGGGTTTACCATATATGGTTTTTATTATGTTGAGGTATGTTTCTTCTATTCCTGCTTTTTGGAGGGTTTTTTTTTTTTATCATAAATGGATGTTGAATTTGTCAAAGGCTTTCTGTGCATCTGTTGAGATAATCATATGGTTTTTATCTTTCAATTTGCTAATGTGGTTTATCACATTTATTGATTTGCAAATATTGAAGAATCCTTGCATTCCTGGGATAAAGCTCACTTGGTCATGATGTATGATCTTTTTAATATGTTGTTAGATTCTGTTTGCTAGGATTTTGTTAAGGATTTTTGCATCTATGTTCATCAGTAATATTGGCCTGTAGTTTTCTTTTTTTTGTGGCATCTTTGTCTGGTTTTGGTATTAGGGTGCTGGTGGCCTCATAGAATGAGTTTGGGAGTTTACCTTCCTCTGCAATTTTCTGGAAGAGTTTGAGTAGGATAGGTGTTAGCTCTTCTCTAAATTTTTGGTAGAATTCAGCTGTGGAACTGTCTGGTCCTGGGTTTTTGTTTCCTGGAAGGTTTCTGATTACAATTTCAATTTCCTTATTTGTGATGAGTCTGTTAAGATTTTCTATTTCTTCTTGATTCATTTTGGAAAGTTACATTTTTCTAAGAATTTGTTCATTTCTTCCAAGTTTTCCATTTTATTGGCATATAGTTGCTGATAGTAGTCTCCATGGTCCTTTGTATTTCTGTGTTGTCTATTGTTGTGATTTCTCCATTTTCGTTTCTAATTGTGTTGATTTGATTCTTATCCCTTTTTTTCTTGATGAGTCTGGCTAATGGTTTGTCTATTTTATTTATCTTCTCAAAGAACCAGCTTTTAGCTTTGTTGATTTTTGCTATGGTCGCCTTTGTTTCTTTTTCATGTATTTCTGCCTTAATTTTTATTATTTCTTTCATTCTACTAATCCTGCAGTTCTTCATTTCTTCTTTTTCTAGTTGCTTTAGATGTAGAGTTAGGTTATTTCTTTGATTTTTCTCTTCTTTATTGAGGTAGGCTTGTATGGCTATGAACCTTTCCCTTAGCACTGCTTTTACTGAATCCCATAGGTTTTGGGTTGTTGCGTTTTCATTTTCATTTGTTTCTATGCATATTTTGATTTCTTTTCTGATTTTTTCTGTGATTTGTTGGTTATTCAGAAATGTTTTGTTTAGCCTACATATGTTTGTATTTTTAATAGTTTTCCCTCTAATTGACATCTAATCTTACCACATTGTGATCAGAAAAGATGCTTAGAATGATTTCATTTTTTAAAAAATTTACCAAGGCTAGATTTATGGCCCAGGATGTGATCTATCCTGGAGAAGGTTCTGTGTGCACTTGAGAAAAAGGTGAACTTCATTGTTTTGGGGTGCAATGTCCTATAGATAGCAACTAGGTCTAACTGGTCCATTGTTATCATTTAAAGTTTGTGTCCCTTTGCTAATTTTCTGGTTTAGTTGATCTATCCATAGGTGTGAGTGGGGGTATTAAAGTCTCTCACTATTATTGTGTTACTGTTAATTTCCCCTTTCATACTTGTTAACATTTGCCTTACATATTGCAGTGCTTGTAAGTTGGGTGCATATATATTTATACTTGTTATATCTTCTTCTTGGATTGATCCTTTGATCATTATGTAGTGTTCTTGTCTCTTTCACAGCCTTTATTTCAAAGTCTATTTTATCTGGTATGAGTATTGCTACTCCTGCTTTCTTTTGGTCTCTCTTTATATGAAATATCTTTTCCCAGCCCTTCACTTTCATTCTGTATGTGTCCCTTGTTTTGAGGTGGGTCTCTTGTAGACAGCATATATAGGGGTCTTGTTTTTGTATCCATTCAGCCAATCTTTGTCATTTGGTTGGGGCATTCAACCCATTTACATTTAAGGTAATTATTGATAAGTATGATCCTGTTTCCATTTACTTCGTTGTTTTGGGTTTGAGTTTATACACCTTTTCTGTATTTCCTGTCTAGAGAAGATCCTTTAGCATTTGTTGAAGAGCTGGTTTGGTGGTGCTGAATTCTCTCAGCTTTTGCTTGTCTGTAAAGCTTTTGATTTCTCCTTCATATTTGAATGAGATCCTTGCTGGGTACAGTAATCTGGGTTGTAGGTTTTTCTCTTCCATCACTTTAAGTATGTCCTGCCATTCCCTTCTGGCTCGAAAAGTTTCCTTTGGAAGATCAGCTGTTATCCTTATGGAAATCCCTTTGTGTTTTATGTGTTGTTTTTCCCTTGCTGCTTTTAATATTAGTTCTTTGTGTTTGATCTTCTTTAATTTGATTAATATGTGTCTTGGTGTGTTTCACCTTGGGTTTATCCTGTTTTGGACTCTGTGTTTCTTGGACTTGGGTGGCTATTTCCTTCCCCATTTTAGGGAAGTTTTCAACTATTATCTCCTCAAGTATTTTCTCATGGCCTTTCTTTCTGTCTTCTTCTTCTGGGTCTCCTATGATTTGAATATTGGAGCATTTGACATTGTCCCAGAGGTCTCTGAGTTTGTCCTCAATTATTTTAATTATTTTTTCTTTTTTCCTCTGTGCTTCACTTATTTCCACCATTCTATCTTCCACCTTACTTATCCTATCTTCTGCCTCAGTTATTCTACTAGTGGTTCCCTCCAGAGTGTTTTTGATCTCAGTTATTGAATTATTCACTATTGATTGACTCTTTTTTATTTCTTCTAGGTCTTTGTTAAACATTTCTTGCATCTTTTCAATCCTTGTCTCCAGACTATTTGTCTGTAACTCTATTTTGTTTTCAAGATTTTGGATCATTTTTACTATCATCCTTCTGAAACCTTTTTCAGGTAGACTCCCTATCTCCATCTCTTTTGTTTGGCTTGGTGGGCATTTATCATGTCCCATTACCTGCTGAATATTTCTCTGCCTTTTCATCTTGTTTAGATTGCTGTGTTTGGGGTGGCCTTTCTGTATGCTGGAAGTTTGTAGTTCCTCTTTATTGTGGAGGCTCCTTTCTGTGGGTGGGGTTGGACGGGTGGCTTGTCAAGGTTTCCTGGTTAGGGAAGCTTGTGTCAGTGTTCTGGTGGGTGGAGCTGGATCTCTTCTCTCTGGAGTGTAACGAAGTGTCCAGTAGTGAGTTTTGAGGTGTTTATGGGTTTGGTGTGACTTTTGGCCACCTGTATTTTAATGCTTAGGGTTATGTTCCTGCATTGTTAGAGAATTAGCTTGGTATGTCTTGCTCTGAAACTTGTTGGCTCTTGGGTAGAGCTTGGTTTCAGTGTAGGTATGGAGGCTTTTGGATGAGCTCGTATTGATTAATGTTCCCTGAGGCCAGGAGTTTTCTGGTGTTCTCAAGTTTTGGATTTAAGTCACCTGCCTCTGGTTTTCAGTCTAATTCTTACAATAGCCTCAAGACTTCTCCATCCATTCTGCATCAATGATAAAACATCTCCTTTTGAAGACAATGGGCTGCCTTTCTGGGTGCCTGGTGTCCTACACCAGTGTTCAAAAGTTGTTTTGTGGGATTTGCTCAGTGTTCAAATGATCTTTCGATGCATTTGTGGGGAGAAAATGGTCTCCCTGTCCTACTCCTCTGCCATCTTAGGACCATCTTTCTTTATGAGGTTTCTAAATTAGAATAATAATCCATGCTACTTGGGTCCAACCATGATCCAAGTCTAGCAATTCCCGTTAGATGATAATCTTTGGGATTTAGGGATGAACAATCAAAATTCCCAGGAATTTTCAGGAATTTATGAAAACATAAATTGTTTTTGTCTTTAAAATATTTCTAACATTTTTATATGCTTTACTCACAATATTATGGATTGCTAAAACATTTGTTTTACAGACATAACTTGGACATATTGTGGACACTGGACATATTGTGAATTCAGTTCCAGACCACCACAATAAAGGGAATATCACACTAAAGCAAGTCACATGAAGATTTTGGCTTCCTCAGTTCAGTTCAGCTCATCGCTCAGTTATGTCTTTGTGACTCCAAGGACTGTAGCATGCCAGGCCTCCTTGTCCATCACAAACACCTAGAGTTTATTCAGACTCATGTCCATTGAGCTGGTGATGCCATCCAATCATCTCATCCTCTTGTCATCCCCTTCTCCCCCTGCCTTCAATCTTTCCCACCATCAGGGTCTTTTCCAATGAGTCAGTTCATTGCATTAGGTGGTCAAAGTATTGGAGTTTCAGCTTCCGCATCAGTCCTTCCAATGAATATTCAGGACTGATCTCCTTTAGGATGGACTGGTTGGATCTCCTTGCAGTCCAAGGGACTTTCAAGAGTATTCTCCAACACCACAGTTCAAAAGCATCAATTCTTTGGTGCTCAACTTTCCTTATAGTCTGACTCTAACATCCATATGTGGCTACTCTGGCTTCCTAGTAAATATAAAAGTTATGTTTACACTATACTGTAGTCTATTAAGCAGTCTACATAAGCAAAAGCATTATGTCTAAAAAGCAATGTACATGTGTGCTAAGTTGCTTCAGTTTTGTTGACTCCTTGTGACCCCATGGACTGTAGCCTTCCAGGCTCCTCTGTCTTTGGGATTCTCTAGGCAAGAATACTGGAGTGGGTTGCCATTTCCTCCTCCAGGGGATCTTCCCGACCAAAGGATCAAATCCACGTCTGCTGTGGCTCCTGCACTGCAGGCAGATTCTTTACTGCTGAGTCACTGGGGAAACCCCAGAAGCAGTGTACATACTTTAATTCAAAATGATAAAAATTGCTAATCATTATTTAAATCTTCAGCAAGTTGTAATATTTTTGCAAAAGTAACATCACAGATTACTCATCACAGATCACTATAGCAAGTATAATAATAATGAAAAATTTGAAATATTGTGAGGTTAGCAAAATGTGACGCAGAAACAGTGAACAAATGCTGTTGGAAAAAGGATGCCAGTAGACTTGCTAAACACAGGGTCACCACAAATCTTCAACTTGTAAAACATGCAATATCTGAAAAGCTCAACAAAGCAAGGCACAATAAAACAAGGTATGTCTGTAATGAGTAAGAAACATCAAGAATGATAGTATTTACAAAGGACTTCTTTGCCTATAGCAAATATTCAAATGCTATAAAATGCCAGCAAACACTATTGGGTAGTATTCAAATAATATAGCACTCAGATCTCTCAACCTTATGTACAACCATGTCTCTAAATTACCAATTGAAAAACTCATATTGCTTCCAAAACTTATTTCTTGGAATACCACTCATAGGATGTTTAGAGCATTCTATGTATATAAATGTAGTAGCATTTATTTTATTTGTGTGACTCACTGTGACCACTAGCCAGCACCGTAAATGTTTACCTATAACATGGCAACAGCTACCAGTCATGCTGACCACTTAGATCGTGACCTCTTATTCCCCCTGTGCTCCTGTCCCCATTCTCAGAGATTCTGGTCAACCTTAACCTTTGACTCTTTGTATCCACATTCCCTGCTCTTGCTTTTGACTTGATGTCAGTGGAGCTCTTAAAATCAGTAACATCTTTACATCAATGGCTATGTTTTAGTTCGTGCAGGAGAATTAGATAATTTTTCCAGGTTTCCTAATTTTTCAACAAGTTTTTCTAAAGATTTAGAAAAATGCACCAATAGTCCAAGAACTATTAGGAAGGATTTCCCACATGGATGTACTACCCAAGTCTGATCCCTTCCAGAATTGACCAGGGCTACACTTGTGGATCCAGGCTGGGTGGAGGGCAGACATGATGGGGCCACATGGGACTAGGGTTCAGGAACCCTGTATTTTAATTCTGGTTGATCCACTATAGCTGTATAACTATAGCTGTACAACCTGGAGTCAGTTTTCTAACTTGTCAGGGCCTTCGCTTTATCCCTAAAATAAAGCCTTCTTGTTAGTTTAAGAAAAATTGAAAGTATATAGAAGAAATAACAGTTTATGTCTCCGAGGCCTCGAGGTCACCATCAAGGAAAATCTCCCAGATGGAAGCGAGGTCCTCACAAGCCCCCAGAGGAGAGTTGGTGGCTGGTGCTCCCTCTCTTGTATCTTGCTGGGTGAGTTCCAGCCAGCTGTGCAGTTGGGAGTGCCAGCTGCAGCCAGCAGCACATCCCAGCACACCGAACTGGTTCATTTCCAACTTTCCTTTTCATTCACACATTTTAGGATTCTTCGTGCTAAATCCAGACCACAAAGAATCTTATTTGTTAGTAACATGAAATGATGATAAAGTAATACTAAAAATGTCTACCATTAAATTAAGTTCCTAAGTTAAAACCAACAACAGCTGTGATTACCTCAAATGTTATTGTGAATTCCATAGGCTGGGGGGTATGGGAGAGTGGTGTGTTTTTCTTCATAAAGCTAAAGGGGTTGGTGGTAACTATATTTCAGTGAAGATTAATATTAATGTAATAATAAATATGTTAATTTGTATCTGGGAGCAACAAGTGTTGTTTAAGGTAATTAGGTACTGTTTCCTTTCTCTAGGTTTATTGAGTTAACTTGTTTGAGTAGAAGGAGTCCTGAATAGTGTAGGAGAAGCTAGATTAGAAAAAGATCTTGGGAAAGAGCTACCTAGTTTTGTCACATTCAAATGTTTAACTTACTATGAAACATTTACCATCCACAGAGGGATTAAAATTTCCTGGTGAAGAGTCTCAATTTCACATACATATTAGTGAAGTAGATTACACAAAATAGAGATACACATGTGTGCGCGCGCACACACACACACACCCTACATTGCCCATCTAGCCTGCTTTTTCTCATCCTTCCAATCTGAAGCATGCCTAGAGCCCCCAGGGTCACATCAGTTACTTCCAGGGTATTCCTTCAACACCTTGCCCTTTGCCCAATAGAGCATGAATCCTCAAAGGCTGTGTGTTCTCTGTGAGCACAGACCACATACTGTCCATTTTACAATTGTTCTCTTACCATTATGCCCACAGACTGACAAAGAGAGTGATCTCAACACATATTTACTGTGGGCCAGAAGCCGAGCCAGACATATCATATAAAGAATCTTATCCAGTCCTCTCAACAGCTTTATAGGATAGAGATTACATTCCAATTTATCTATGAAGAAACTGAGATCTAGAGATATTAAATAATTCATTCGTGATAACAAAGCTAGTAAGCCCCAGGGAGCTTACTGATTTTTGAATATGATTCATCGGCCATGTGAACGTATTTGTTGCACTGATTCAAAGATATGAAGGACATATTCACTGGCCTTGAAGGGCTTTGTTGTTGCTCTTCAGTTGCCAAGTCATGTCCGACTCTTTGTGACCTCATGGACTGCAACACAGACCTTCACCATCTCTGGAGTTTGCTCAAATTCATTGTCCATTGAGTCAGAGACACTATCTAACCATCTCATCCTCTATCACACCTCCTTTAGCCTTCAAGCTTTTCCAGCACCAGAGTCTTTACCAATGAGTTGGCTCTTCACCTCATGTGGCCAAAGTATTGGAGCTTCAGCTTCAGCATCAGTCCTTCCAATGAATATTCAGGGTTGATTTCCTTTAGGATTGTCTGGTTTGATTTCCTTGCTGTCCAAGGGACCCTCAGGAGACTTCTCTGGCACCACAGTTCAAAAGGTTCAATTCTTCGGCACTCAGTCTTCCTTATGGTCCAGCTCTCACATCTGTACATGACTACTGACAACGCTATACCTTTGACTATATGGACCTTTGTCAGCAAAGTGATATCTATGCTTTTTAATGTGATATCTAGGTTTGTCATAGTTTTCCTTCCAGGGAGCAAGCTTCTTTTAATTTCATGACTGATATCACCATCCACAATGATTTTAGAGCCCAAGAAAATAAAATCTGCTACTGCTTCTGCTTTTCCCCCTTCTATTTTCCATGAAGTGATGGGACCGGATGCCATGATCTTAGTTTTTTGAATGTTGAGTTTTAAGCCAGCTTTTTTTACTCTCTTCTGTCACCCTTATCAAGAGGCTTTTCAGTTCTTCACCTTCTGTCATAAGAATAGTATCATCTGCATATCTGAGGTTGTTGATAATTTTCCTGGTGATCTTGATTCCCGCTTGTGTATCATCCTGCTCAGCATTTCACATGATGAACTCTGCATAGAAGTTAAATAAGCAGGGTGCTATACAGTCTTGTTATAGTCTTTTCCCAGCTTTGAACCAGTCAGTTGTTCCATGTCCAGCTCTGTTGCTTCTCGATCCACATACAGGTTTCTTGGAAGACAAGTAAGGTGGTTTGGTACTCCCATTTCTTTAAGAATTTTCCATGATTTGTTGTGATCCACACAGTAAAAGACTTTAGTGCAGTCAATAAAGCAGAAGTAGATGTTTTTCTGGAATTCCTTTGCTTTCTCTATGATCCAACAAATGTTGGCAATTTGCTCTCTGGTTCCTCTGCCTTTTCTAAATCCAACTTGTACATCTGGAAGTTCCTGGTTCATGTACTGCTGTAGCCTAGCTAAAGATTTTGAGCATAACCTTACTAGCATGTGATATGAGCACAATTGTACAGTAGTTTGAACATTCTTTGGCATTACCCTTCTTTGGGATTGGAATGAAAATTGACATTTTTCAGTCTTGTGGCCACTGCTGAGTTTTCCAAATTTGCTGATTTATTGAGTGCAGCATTTTTATAGCATCATCTTTTAAGAGTTGAAATAGCTCAGCTGGAATTCCATTACCTCCAATTAGCTTTGTTGGTAGTAATGCTTCCTAAGGCCCACTTGACTTCACACTCCAAGATGTCTGGCTCTAAGTGAGCAACCACACCACTGTGGTTATCTGGGTCATTAAGATCTTTTTTGTATAGTTCTTCTGTGTATTCTTGCCACCTCTTAACTCTCGAGTAATAGAGTTCTCTACATATTGTTTAGTTGCTAAGTCATGTCCGATTCTTTTTGTGACCCTATGGACTATATTTCCCCAGGCTCCTCTGCCCATGGGGCTTCCCAGGCAAGAAAAGAATACTTGAGTGGGTTACCATTTCCTTCTCCAGTGTACATACTGTGTCATAGTTAATAATTTTTTTTTCCATTTGTTTCCTACCAGTGGGGTAACTATTGCCTTTTGAACTTGGATCAGAGCTTTTGACCTTCATAAGCCTTCTTTTATGATGAGTACTATATGCAGAGAGCCACTCAGCTAGACTTCTTCCTGGTTACTGTGCCTTGCTTCTTATAAATCCATGTAGCTTTGGATTGGATTTCTCACTCATGAATTTGCTCTAGGACTGTCATATTCTAGGATGTTTGAAGTGTCCTTATGATGTGGCATGGCATGGTCCATATTCAAGGCTATTTATTTCATTCAGTGGTCCACATTTTATTGTCTCATGTTTGACCTCAAGCAACCAATCCAGGCCTCCTGCTGGGTCAGGTTTTTCCTCTGCTGTTTCGTAGCACATAGCTCTTAGGGATTTCATTCTGCCTTGCTGACCATGATGGAACAGTGCAGGACTGAAGCGGGTGTCAGCATCTAGAATGGAGATGTTGGAAATCAGAAATATCCCAGGTGAAAAGTTAATAGGATATTATAACTAATTAGATGTGGGTGGTAGGGAGAAGAATCTTTGTAAAAAAGGTTTCAAACTTAAGAGACTATGAGGAAGTGGTGCTGAGAGAAGGAAGAAGAAGGATTTGGTTTGGGGTAAAAGATATTGATCTTGAGACTTCATGTCAGGTATGTATAGCAGGAATTTGTGGTTTTACATGGAAGCCTGAAATAGTCTTCTCTGGAGATGGAGACTGGTGATTGCTGATGTTCTATGACTGGAAGCAATTTCAGCTTAAAGGGAGGGGAAGGTGGCTTAGGGTGGAACCTTGAAGCCTGCTCTCACAATCAGATGCAAAGAGGGCAGGAGTCCTCAAAGGAGATTAAGCTAATTTTGTGAGAAAGAAAAGGGGAGAACAAGGTAAGGACTTTGTAAGAGAATCCAAAGGACAAGGCAGTGTCAAAAAGCAAAAGGCCAAATGTTGAAGACTGCAGAAAGCTTGAGCAGGAAGAGGGCCATTGAGTCTAAAGATGAGGGAAGTGCTGATCAGCTCAGAAGAACTGTTTCTGGAGAGGGCCAGCCTAGTTTATCTTGGCACCCTGGAGGAATTGGCTCTTCTTGAGGAGAGGGAGGAAAAGAGTTTGGAATGCTATCCTAGTACGAATCTGAAACCAGCATGGGAGGCTATGGAGAGTGAGGTATCATGTGGGTGGAGGAAAATGAAAGTAATACATACTTAGTCTTGAGATAGAAAGCTCCCAGTTCTATAAAGTTAGTATTCTAAGCCAAATAAAGAGCACAAAGGTTTGAAGCCAAAATAGACATTGCAATGCTCTTGTAATATAAAGTTAACCACATACAGTTATTGTTATAATTTAATCTATTTATTTTAATCCAACAAATTGACATACTTCCAAGAATAAGCAAAAGCAGTTACACAAATTTGCATAAACTTAAGATCCAGGGCCAGAAAGGCTAGGCCCAAAGATTTCAGTTGGAAGGGATAAGGAATATAAATGTTAATGATGAGTGAAAACTCTGTGATCTTAGCCTGAGACGCACTTCTTGCCCTTTTCCCAACTAACAGAATCTCAGAGATGGTGCAGATGCCGTGGATACTGCAGCAGGCACACAAAGAAGCATCTGATTAGAAGTCCATACCACATACACAGCTTGTGACAGGCACCAAAATCAGCTGCGTTCACGTGACTGAGTAAGCGTGGGCAAGGGTTTGAGGACTCTAGGGAGAACACCAGCTTTTTCTCAATGTGGGCAAGTGGAGGCCACATTGCCACTTAACCTCTCAGGTTTAATTTTCCTTGAAATAAAAATGAGATATTGGATGAGATTATCTCTGTTCCCTGCCAGAAGTAAAACTCTGCAATTTTTTGACTCTAAGATTCATCTTCTTTTTTTTTTAAATTTTTTAAATTTTTTTTATTTTTATTTTTATTAAACATTTTTTTTATTAGTTTTGCCAAACAATGACATGATATCACCATGGGTTTACATATGCTCCCCCTCCATAACCCCCCTCTTTCCTCCCTCCCCCCAGGAAATCTCGTTGCACCAGTCCCAAGCATCAATCCTGGGCCAGCTATTGCTTAGACATATGATAATTAACATGTTTCAATGCCATTCTCCCATATCATCCCACCCTTTCCCTCATCCACAGAGGCCCTGAGTCTATTCTATACATCTTATAGCCATTGAAAAATTAAAAATTTTTAAGATGTTTGCTGAGCTTTTAAATTTGAGAATAAGATGGACTCTAGCAGGTTTTGTAGGCAAAAAATAGTTACATAGGATGCTAGTCCTCAAAATCCTTGATTTTGCACCTCTATTGTTAAAAATATTATTTGATCACAAACTTCAAATGCATGCATATTTACTTATGCGGGCTAAGTCATTTCAGTCATGCCCAACTCTTTGCAACCCTATGGACTGTAGCTTACCAGGCTCTTCTGTCCATAGGGTACTCCAGGCAGCAATACTGGAGTGGGTTGCCCCCCTCCTCCGGGGGGTCTTCCTGACCCAGGGATCAAACCCACGTCTCTTATGTCCCCTGAGTCTCCAGCATTTGCAGGCAGGTTCTTTACCATTAGTGCCACCTGGGAAGCCCCTATTTATTTATAAATTATTCATATATACTGCTGGATTTATATATACATTACAAAAGAGACACAAAAATTGAGAAAAGAATGACATAAGAATAAAAATAAATCTAAAGTAAACATTTAAGAATCCCTCCCTACCCTACATTTTAAAGTATTATTTTGTGTACTCCATGGGGGAAGCATGGTCTTTGGAGACCATTTAGAGATAGGTGTTTGCCACCTTGGGGCTTCCCAGGTGGTGCTAGTGGTAAAGAACCTGCCTGCCAATGCAGGAGAGACCCACACTGGATGCTGGTTTGGGAAGATCCCTGCAGTAGGAAACAGCAACACACTCCAGTATTCTTGCCTGGAAAATCCCATGGACAGAGGAGCCTGGAGGTCTATAGTCCATGGGGTTGCAAAGAGTCGGACACGACTGAAGTGACTTAGCATGCAGCATTTGCCACCTTGCACTATAGACTTAGTAGTGTGGGAAATAACTTTTCCAGTCAGCTACTATTCTATCTGATAAGGAAGTCTTCCTAAAAACCTAAGTACATTAAATTTGGAAATAAAAGAAAATTAGTAAAACATGGCAATCCCTTGCTTTTCAAAAGGGCAAACTCTTCCAGACAGTATATCTGAAAGTAACGTGGTAAATCTAATTTTTACCAAGCAAAGTCAATAGAAGAATTTGCATTTGAATGCAGCCACATTAATAATTAAAAATCTCCCCAAATCCCACCTACTATACTCGACTGAAAATTATTGAATAGAGAGGTTTAGTATTATCACGTCTGTGGTGTAATAATTATTTTTAATCACCAGATGGGTCATTTCAGTGGGCAATTGACCTGATTCCTAGACATTTCATTTCCTTGCTACCTTCTGTCAACACTGTGCTTGCCCTCGTGCTATTAGTCGTATCTCTGATGTGAATGTTTATATTTGAGATTTCAGATTATGTAGAATGGATTCACATTCTACTCTGTTCTAGGTGAGGGCACTTATGGAGTCTAAGCTATCTGAACTGTAGGACTTCCCTGGTAGCTCAGATGGTAAAGAGTCCACCTGCAATGCAGGAAAACCGGGTTCTACCCCTGGGTTGGGAAGATCCCCTGGAGAAAATAGCAACTCATTCCAGTATTCTTGCCAGGAAAATAACTTGCACAAAGGAGCCTGGCAGGCTACAGTCCATGAGGCCATGAAGAGTCAGACATGACTTAGTGATTAAACAACAATGATCTTCAAATCTTGTTCCCAATTCTCCTATCAGAACCAGGGGAGGCAAGAATGATTTTCCATCAACCATAAATGGTAGGAAAAAAAGGCTAGATTTACAGGTCATTTCTTTAAACAAAGCTAAATAACTTGACTCAGATAAGAAAAAGCTGATTCATATCTACCACAGCAAACATAAGACACATCTCTGGAATGGCTTTAAGAAGTCACTAAACCTGTTGGCTCGTTGCTCAAAAAAACAGTAGCTTAAGATAAGCTCTTTTAAAAATATTGTCTTTAGTAAATATTATTCATTAAGAAAATACATAAATGGATTCATTAAAGTGATTGATTCTCTATATTAGGATTTATCCTCAAAGCATGTAACTCACTTGCTAGAAAACAGCATTGACAAGAAAGGCTGGGTCTGTTCTGGGACCCAGAATCCTGGACCAAGGAGATGCAGGGTCAGCTCAGGAACCACACAGACTTCTAATCATCAGTACTGATACATTCTGACCTACTCTGGCCCATTCGTGCCCACTGTGGTCCACCTTTCTCATTCCTAATTGAGAGGGAAGATGAGAAAGGCTGGAGCGTCACAAGTGCTTTCCACTGCAGTCAGGACTGATTCAGGAACTAAACAAGGGTAGCACATCACACTTACCGTTTTCTAGACAAAATAATATCTTCATTGTTCTATGGCACAGAACTTGAAGGTCTCATCTGAAGACCTGTCCAAGGATGTGGGCAGACTAAGAGCTCTGTGGGGGAATGTGCTGTATACTGTCTTTGGGTATTCAGCATCTATATCTTACTGTCTCTCTCCCCTATACTGAAGGGTTACAGATAAAATTCATATTTCCTATACTCCTCAGCAGCTAGGATTCTGGATGTATTATGATGTGTACTTGGAAGAGATTCAGAAAGTAGATGGAAGTTGAAGGCTGTGTTTTTGCAGGAGTGGTAGCTGACATCTAAGCTCCGGACGCTACATTTCTCTGCCTAGTAAGCAGCTTCAAGTGTGGGAAGCAGCCATGTTTATGGCAACAAATATATGAGTAATAGCAGTAATTTCCTAAAATCTGGTTCACAGCTGACCTAGAAACCAAAACACGTGTGGCAATCCCTTGACTTATGCTTTTCTAGTCCTCTCAATTATTGTATGATCAACTGGGTTTCTGTACTAACCCCCCTTTTCCTGGAAACATCTAGAGTGGTTTCTGTTTGCTGCTTTAAATCCAGATAGAGACAGAGAGACTTTTGACCCTATGCATAGATGAGCTCTGAAGACCACTCTGTGGGTTGGAGGAACTCTCTCTTTGGGCACAAATATAAGCCCATTGGTTTTCAGAGCAAAATTTCAGCTTTGCCACTTCAGTTAGGATAGTAAAGTCTTGAATACATGTTCTTTATTACCTATAAAAGCAATTTTGCAAAACATATATCTGAGAAAGACATGTTAACTCTTCTTTCCTCTGATTCTTTAAGCTCTATTCCTGTAATATAGTTTTAATTGAAGTTACTGAAAGTTAAGTAAGGGTCTTTGAAATAATGCATATATAAAAAACCGAGTGACCAATTTCTACTAGCATTTATTGCCAGAAAAGCATTTGTTTCTTTTGGTAATCTTGATAATAAGAATGATGAAACCCTCATTTTCTTTCCCTTTCATTTTGCTCTCTCAAAGCTAGAAGTCAAATTAGGTGTTAATTGTAGCACTCTTCCTGGAAAAATTATTTTTGTCCCCTGTCTTCTTGGTTTCTGATCATTTACCTCTATTTTTAACTATTGTACACATTAGGAAATGTGCACATGGAATTTACTTAGAAATAAAGAATAACAGATGTCTGTACTATATGTGGGCTTCCCAGGTGGCGCTCATGGTAGAGAACCCACCTGCCAATGCAGGAGATGTGATCCCTGGTTCGATCCCTGGGTTGGGAAGATCCCCTGGAGGAGGACATGACAACTCACTCAAGTATTCTTGCCTGGAGAACCCCATGGACTGTGGAGCCTGGTGGGCTACAGTCCATAGGGTCGCAAAGAGTATGACACAGCTGAGCGAGTGAGTACTCATATGGGCATGTACTATGTATAAATAAAAGTAGGAAGCATTTCCTCCCTAATCTGTATTAGTAACTGCTCTTAGCCTTCGTGCTGTTTTCTATGTAAAGTCTAACAACATCATTTTATATTTCGTAGGCATTGATACAAAAACCTTTTAGATGGTGTGTCTTGTACATGAAATAAAGAGTGCCAGGGAACTCTTTTGAAAAACAATTATTTTTGCAAGGCTTTACAATTCTTTAGCTGATTCTAAAGCTGATTCACAAAAATATGAATCAAAGAAAAGCAAACAAGAGTACTGTAAACAGCAAAGAGTTAACTTTAAAAGTACGAGTAAAACCAAGCACAAAAATCCCTCTCAGCCTTTTTCTTTCTAATATTCTCCACACACAATTTCCTGTTTGTCTCTCTGACTTTTCTGAGAGATGTTATTTTCCTTTCCAGTACCAATTTCAGCAGTGATGGCCTAAAAGGTTCTGGTGCCCCAAGTGAGACTAGATTATAGGACTCCGTATGGGGTCAAAGATAGGAGGGTTCTTAAGGATTTTTACCAACAAAATAAAAGCAGTGGGGTTTCACTTCACTTCAAGTAAAGATACCAATACAAGCAAATTCTCCTCTTGTCATATTGATAAAGAAGCAAAAGACTCCTCCTGTCACACTGGTGGGAGTGCCAATAACCTGAGTGGGGAACTGGATTATGAGCTAGTGTGTTCTGTGAAATTCTCTGTTCTGGTGTATATACACCAAGTTGAGAATGTGCCCACACACATACAGATATTTGTGATCAAGAAAGCGATTTTAACTTTTTTTTTTTTTAAATAATACATGACCTTTAGTAGGTGCCCAGGAAGTGTAGCATAAACACAAGTTTCTGGGAAGGGTTCACCATCAATGATAAGTTTACTTCCAGCTGTGACGTAAGGGATTAAACGATCATAAAGGGCGGAGGGTGAGTGGAAAGCAATGAGAAATACGCTATCTCTTGCCGATTTTTTTCTTCTTGAAGGAGTCATGCTTCCTGCGAGTTCCAGTGTCTTCTTGTCCGAGGACCAGTGTCATGTCTGAGGGCCTCTTAGTCTTCTTATACCTTTGTCTTAATACTTGCTGTCTCGATCCAGGCAATCTGCTTCTAACGATTGTTAGTAATCTCAATCCTTGGATAGTTGCAATCTTGAAGGAGGGAGGAAGTAATTAGTGCTTTTCAGGATGTTGGAGAAATGCCACAGAATGTTTGTATTCATTTCTTCACTCCAGTGTCCCAAAAGCCAAACAGGAATTCCATGAACTAAAAATTTTCCCATTCACTTAACAGTAGTCTTCTCAATTCCATAATAGGTAGAATCAACACTAATTCAGAGAAGCCTTGCTTGCTCTAGAAAACACTGTTTTACTTCTTCAGACCAGGAGAAAATGGTGTTTAGGGCTTCCTTAGTGGCTCAAATGGTGAAGAATCCACGTGCAATGTAGGAGACCCAGGTTTGATCCCTGGGTCAGGAAGATCCATCCCCTGGAGAAGGGAATGGCAGTCCACTCCAGTATTCTTGCCTGGAGAATTCCAGGGACAGAGAAGCCTCGAAGGCTACAGTCTACAGGGTCATACAGAGTCAGATACGACTGAGCGACCAACCCTTTCACCCTTTCTCCCTTCAGGGCTGTGACTAGAGGTTTTATCTGGCTGTGCTCCTAGCCAGTACAGCACAGACTTCGCAATCTAGCAAGCTTGGTTGATATTTTGGCCACTTTACATCTCTAACCTCAGTATCTTCATATGAGAAACAGGGACAGCAATCGACTGTCATGTGGCTGTGAGGATTAAATAAAGTGATGCAAGTATTTAACCAAAGCACAGCACCAACTAAGAGCTCATGAAGAATGAGCTTCTGAGGCAGCTTCAGGGACTACCTCCTGCTGCCTCCGGTCTCCTTTTCACGGTGTCTTGGATTTTGTTTGTATACGCAGGCTTTGCTCTTTGCACTGCTGACTGGCTAGTTCTTCCCAAATGTTGTATTTAAAATTAAAGAGGGAATTCATGTGACTAACTGACAAAGCTAATTACTATCTTTTTAGTGAATGAAGTCCTTTCATATCATCTGTCAGCTAAGGGTAATTTTATTGTGAGATACTTTATTCTGGGACCATTAGACAATGCCAATCAGTTAATTTTTCCATATGCTCTTCTATTAGTTAGTTTTATTTACTCAGGACTGAGATTAGGATTATGATTTGGATAGTATTTATATTATTATACTTTAAGGATTTTCCCCACAAGTTTGTGCCTAATTTCAGGGCCAATTAGACTGCTCTTTGTTGGGGAATCCAACAAGGGGCTCCAACATTTCATTAAACTGCAACACACTCTCTCTTTAGAACTGGCTCTAGACTAACTCTTGAAGAGAAACCATGCCAGAATCTGCTTCCTCAGTGTGTTACATTTAAAATCAGCTGCAGAATTCTCTCTACTCCAAATGGCCCCAAGCACCCAACAATGGCAATCTAAGTAGTTTTTAATTTTTTGGAAGTCAGAGTTGTGAAGTTCTTGTTATATCATGTGAAATGCTGCCCAGCTGTTTGCCAGAGAGGTCTCAAGGCAGCCTTTTACTTTTTGGGTGGTTAATACCTGAGGCAAAATCAAGGAAAGAAACATGAAAGTTCTTGTACTACTTGAGATTAATTATCTGTATGGTAAGGCTTAAATATTCAGTTAAACGTTTCTGATTTGTTCATCTCTCCATCTAGATGGGCATAATTCAAAACCTGAAGGCATGTTACTGTCACTGGAGTTTCAGGTACTGATTTCCACAAGTGCTAGGAAGAGTGCACTGTTTTGTTTTTTTTTAATTGTATTTTTGAATAACAGAGCAGCTAAGAAATAAACCAGGAGTCAGTGAAATTTCACTTATATGAGAATGTCCAAAGTGTTTTCGTATTAGAGTTTGGATAATTTCCATTTCTCTGAAAGTGAAAAACCTAAATCTCAATTTTCTTTATGTACCTAATATGTTTATGTAAAGTATTTAAGGAAATTATAGGAACAAAACAGTCATTTTCATTGTCATTAATTGTTGTTGTTGTTTTTTACATAAAGCTATGCATTTTTGTGTGTGTGTGTGGCATTGTTAGTTTTAAAGTTGAAAAACTATGTTTTTAGCTTCAGTATCTGGCCACGAGTTAACACATGGCAGGGTAACCATGCAATAATTCTGAGAATTTATCAGGTTGCAAAAAGTTGTGAAACTGATATTTTCATAAAATAGATACAGATTACAGACTCCTGTAGAATTTACAGATCAATATTATCAGGAAGGTTCTGAGCCACATAAAGAGAAAGTGACTTTCTCTTATAACCAAATCAGCAGAGAGATATCTAGTTTTTCTCTTTTTGGTATACAGAACTAAACCAGTAATGGAGGCTATGTGGGCACTGACTCTCTCTACTTCCCCACACCCCACAGATAACAATTTGTGGACAATATGACATTTAACTGAAAACAAATATGAGTGATAATGATTTTTTACTTCTTATACCTTTGCTGAAACTCAGCTTAGAGTAAAATGGCTCAAACATCGACTTTGTAAAGAAACAGTAGCCACAGAACTGACAGCAATTAGGATTATGCCAAGTGTTGATAGATTTTAAGGATTATGCCACAAGTATGTCACTTTCACAGCAGAGCATGTCATGGCATGCCATTTGAGTTGGATTTTAAATGTACAGTTTGAAATATTCAGAATCTTTTTTGTCTGAATATGAGTTCTAAGAATGTCTCTGATTTGAACAAGAGGTGGGTGAATACCATGGCTTAGAATGCCTACTTTGGAGCTGTTCTTTTTTCTTTTTTTCATGTTTACTGCACATGAACACAGTTTCTCACTTAAATAGGTGGAGGGCTGAACATAATTTAGGTGAAATCTCACTGCTCATTTCTGTGGACACTGGTATCACCAAAGCATCCGTGCTCAGATGCAGTTCCTGGGGAAAATAACCAGTGCCAGATGGGTCTTGGTTGGGAGGGACTGGAGAACATAATTGAATTTGTTCCTGTGGCCTCTAGAAATCTCAGTCACCTGAGGTCTTAAGTGTTAACTTTTCCATTTTCTCTTTTGAGAAATCAAACCTGAGAAGAACCAATTTAAAGATGCTTCTGTTAGTGCTGATTTCTTTGGTGAAGTGTATATGGTTTTCCAATCTAAAAGAGGCTGCCCAGCATGGAATTGGGTGGGAAGGTAAGGGAGAGCAGGGAAATTATTAGGTATGTCCTTCTGATCCTTCCTGAGTGTTATGAAATGGTCGTTTGGATAGAAATAGTGGCAGGCGAGCCTAGAAGAAAAACCTCAAATAATATACACAAACACACAGAATCCAGAATATTATTTTTCTGATGTGTGTGAAAAAGATATGCAATAAGAAGTCACAGTTTGTTTGTATTTTTTTTTTTAAAGGGGGGACTTCCCTGGTGGTCCAGTGGTTAAGACTCTGCACTCCCAATGCAGGTGGCCCTGGGTTTGATCCCTCATCAGGGAACCAGATCCTACATGCCATTAACTAAGACAAATAAATAAATAGCCAACATAGCCAAATAAATAAATGTTAAAATAAAAGTAAAAAACCTCCATAAACCCTACATCCTAAAGAATAAACTGAAAATCAAATATGTGGGAAAACTACAAATTAGTACAGATTTTCTAATTTATATTTTCTATGTCTATCAGTTTCCAGGAGCATGAGGAGTCTGAGAATCTGTCAGTCAAACTTAAATGATGATCCATCACATACACGCATATTTTAATAACCCGAGCAGAGAAGCCACAAAGGAGGACCAACTGCTTGGCATTGAGCCATTCCCACCTGAAAATGCTTTTTAAATACCCTCTGTGTGAAGCTCCACTAGGACTTTGTCAGCTTTCTAAAGATCTTTTTTTTTTTTTTCCGTAGGGCCAGAGATTTAGGGAATTTAAATTCTAGAAAGTGCACATTGACTAGGAATGTAAGATCAACTCGACTCCCCTGCACTTTCCTCTTGCTTTTGCTCCTCAGCATCTCCCCCATCAGCACATGGCTGTCCCCGAACTGTCCCTGTTCCCAAACCAATCCTCTCGGGGGCAGGGATGAGAGCAGCATCTCTGCAGTGCTGTAAGGAGGCTCTGAAAGAGTCACCTGCACTTCTGGATTTAGAGTCTGGGGGTCCAGACATAGCTATACTTGCTATCGACAGAGCTTCCTGGAATCCCCTGCCCCCCAAACCACACACGCCATGGTCACTGAGCCTCCTTCCTGACGATTAGACCCAGCTGCTCTCCCCTAGGCCCAGGGCTTCTTCACCTGGACTCCATCACAGCTTGCAGGGATACTGCTCAAGGACACATTTCCTGTTGAAAACTGCCTACCCTCCTGACCACAGAGCATGTGCAGCCTCCCCATCCTCTAAATGACTAGGGTGCTCCATCTTTTCCATTCTGGTGGAATTTATCACATTGTACCTTATATTACAACTATTCAAATTTTAGAATGTCAGTTTGTTAATGACATTACCATTTCATCTTTGATTCCCACACAGAGCTACTAAGGAAGGAGCTAAAATTCTCCAAGTCTTCTCTGGACCTAATCTGTGCCTTACTCGAAGACAGGTGCAAAAGAAATTTTCTGTGTCCTGGCATTCTTTCAGCCTCTGGTTCTTAAGCCTTGCTAGTGGCTATAAGAAGGAAGCTGGTCCCACACACAGAGTTTTAAGAAAATAATTAGTTGTTCGAATGCATCCTCTAGAAATGAAATTTTGTATTTTCAAACTCTGCAACCAGGGACCATCTTGGAGGAGTCAAGAGTGAGTAGATGACTGACAGCAGGAAAATAAACACTGATCCTGATGCTTTACTGTACTTTTTTGGAGGAAAAAAAAAATGAAGACACCTTAAAATTCATTGTGGTATTTAGGCGCTCATTCATTCACTCGATATCCATTCACAGGTTAGTCGTGAGAAACGATTACTTATCAGTTGATACCATATAATGTAGCAGTCACAAGTTTAGTTCAACTCTTTAAGAGTTCCAAGGGTTATTAAATGATTCCACCTGTGTTCCTTGTAAGACAGTTATTTTTCCTAGAATGGTGCATCTCAAGCTTTAACATGCATACAAATAAACTTGGTGGTCTGCTGAAAAGGCTGATTTTAATTCCATTGGATGAGATGGAGCCTGAGATTCTAAATTTCTGACAAGCTCCAAGACGATTCTGATCCCTGTTGGTTCACAGATCTTAGTGGTGTGATCCATGAACCAACAGGATCACCATCACCTAGAAGTTTATCGGAAATTTAGAATCTCAGGTTAGGCCCAGAGAAGACTTGGGGAATTTTAACCCCTTCCTTAGCGCTGTGTGAGAATCACAGATGAAATGGTATTGTCATTAACAAACTTTCTAAAATTTGAATAATTGTAATATAAGGTACAATGTAATAAACTACTAAGAGGGAAGGTGTTAGAGGAACTTTTTCTCCTGTGAGCAACTTTCCTTAGCAGTCTAACAGAAGGAAGACCTGTGCATGATCTAGGTTCTTCCTTCCCAGTGCAATGCCATGAACAAAACAGCACCAACTCCTTGAGCATTTATAAAATGAGATAATATCAACTTTGGTTATCTTAAATGAACTAAGATCATATGAGATGCATGTGAGTGCACTCAACAAATAAAAAGCATCATGAATGGTGTTATGATGATAAGTACTAATTCCACACTTCAGTCGAAACCTAGAGTCCTGAGTAATTAAAACTTCGAATGGGAAAAAGACAAAATGTTTTGTAACAGAGATGTCTCACTGGCCTTATTTCTTGATTGACAGTGGAGTTGGGTGGCTTCTGACACAGGGTGGTGCTTGGGTAAGAGAGTTTTCAGAAAGCTTTGCTGTGTGAGGAGTGGGAATGATTTTTCCTTTGTAAACAGGATAAAGAGGATATCAAAAAAGAAACAAATCCACACAAAGGCTTTGGTGTTAAACTTTGAATGTACATTCTTATCTCACTTGACTTGCATACTAACTCTGGTATTGATACTATTTATTCCTATTTTTTATTGGAGGATAATTCCTTTACAATGTTTTTTATAATTCAATTTGATTCATTTTTAATTGAAGGATAGTGGCTCTATAGTATTGTGTTGGCCTCTGCCATACATCCACAGGTATACATATGTCCCCTTCCTCCTGAACCCCTACTCCCATCTCCCACCCCATCACACCCCTCTAGGTTGTCATAGAACACTGGGTTGAGCTCCCTGTGTCACACACCAAATTCCCACTTGCTACCTATGTTACAGATGGTACTGTATATGTTTCCATGTTACTCTCTCAATTTTCATCCCACCCTCTCCCATTTTAAAGATAAGGATCTAAGAGCTCCAGGAAGGCAAGGACTGTATTGTTTTGCCCATCAGCATATCCTCAGCAGTAGCATGATGCTGAAACAGAGTAGGCATTCTAAAATATTTGTTTAATGAATAAATCTGACTCAGAGAGATGAAGTGTCTTGCTTAAGATCACATTCAATTAAGTGGTAGAGCAAGGCATTGTCCCAGATCCATTTGGCTTGACCCCTGGAGCTTCTCACTCAGCAGATCTAAGCTGAGCCCAATTATCTGCATTTTTATTAGTCATCCCATTGTATCCTTTTGACTCAATCGTTTTTGAGCATGTATTTATTAACATGTAATATATGTCAGCCCCACTCTAGGTGCTGACGAGTAAATAAGATATCAGTAAAGAAACAGATTCCACAAAAAGGTTTTGGTACTAAATGGATCCATCAGCAAACAAAACAGGCAAGAGCCTCTGGCCTTATGGAACTTAAGAGCTACGAGACTTCAGGCCAGTTTGAGAAGCAGGCCAGTTTGAGAAGCTGCAGCACGAGATGATAAAAGGTTCTGTTTATTCAATTAAAATTAGCTTCAAGGGGGATTTCATTCATCTCTTTACCATATTTGCTGTGAGAGCTAAGAGCACTCTGGTCAGATGAAATCAAATACAAAAGGTCTTTTTTTTTGATAAGGAGACAAAACTTTTGGGATGGGGCAATGTGTGTGTGTATCTGTTTGGCATCCTTGGCCCTTGGCACCCTCTTCCCCTCATTGGGACAACTGAAAATGCCCAGTCCCCCTTTCCTGTTGAGAACTGCTGGAGGGACTGAAGGAGAAAAGCACTGGTGGAGGAAGATCTGGCTGAGCCTCTGAAGACCTTTCAGCCCCTTGAGGAAAGGGGCTTTTTGATTCCCCCTTCTGGGGATCAGGCTTTGTTTAATTACGTGGAGGTACTTTTTCTTTTCTTTTTTTTTTTTTAAATTTTCTTTACTTATTGTGTTGGTTTTGCCATACATTGACATGAATCCGCCATGGGTATACATATGCTCCCCCTCCAGAACCCCCCTCCCTCCTCCCTCCTCCCTCCCGATTCCCTCCCCCGGGTCATCTCAGTGCACCAGCCCGGAGCATCAACCCTGGGCTGGCAATTGATTTCACATATGATAATTAACATGTTTCAATGCCATTCTCCCATATCATCCCACCCTTGCCCTCTTCAGGAGGTACTTTTTCAAGACAATGTTGTGTTTTAACTATCTGTAAAGCTCCTACAGATCATCATTTAAGATTTTTGAATTGTTGCATCAAATAGTCTTGATTTCTACTGTTTAGCATTGCCTCCCTCCCCTACTCTCCCTTTCAAAAGGATGAATAGAAATTTCAGGCAGGTGAAAGAAGTGGGCAAATGATACCCTGTGTTTTAAAAGTCTTCTACTTAAAAACCTGTAGTTACTTTTTCGTTTAAATGAGTAACCTGCATAATTGTCATATTTTTAGTCCTTAAAAATCTGTTTTTGCAATGGAAATCTTCATGCAATCAGTATAATCAATTGCAAAATTAATAAACCTGGCTGATCTTTTTTACTTTGAGAAATGCGGGGAAAAATACCTCCGTGTGTGGTTTAGACCTGAAAGATTTTTAGTAACAAATTAGGAATTTGTATGGCCTTACTTTGAAGTTGCTGATGATGCTCATTTTTCTGTCATTTTCTTAAATGTTTTTGGTGCCAAACGGAGCTTTAAAAATGGACAGAAGGCAGCAATTTAGGGAACCTCTTTCAGTGGGGTGAGAGGGGGACCAATTTCTGAAAGCACTTTGCATAAGATTTTAATAAAATTTCATAATGTTAACTATTCCTTGTTTTAGAAAAGTAGCGAAGCTAGTTATTCATGGAAACATGAATGTAAATGGAAAATCAACAGTTCATCTCAAGATTTTCATACTGTTAGATAAGAGGTATGCTTCATTCATTGTCATAATATCAGGAACAAAATTGTTAATGTAGGTGCTATACAACAACATAGAAAATTCAGATGTGATTTCCTACTTGGAATCTAAGAAAGCATTAAGTGGAGTTTGTGCTGGGTGAGTGGCAACTCATACTGCTCTAAGAAAAGCAATTAGTTGCTGAAAAATAGCTCTATTTAAACAGTCCCAATATAACCATTGCCAAAATGTATTTGTCTGGAAGGCACTATCCAAGTCCTATTAGTGGTGATGACATAAAGGAGGCAAGGAAGATGATTTTAGTCCTTCCAAGGCATTGTCTTTTTGTGAATATTAATCTTTATTGTCTGATGTAAAGCAAGCCGGGTGTCCCTCCATAGTCTTGCTCTTCTGAATTTTGCTAGCTAGATCTCTCATGCTACTGGAGTGCCTACCCCTGAATAGGTCTAGCCTGCTTGAAGCCATCCTAGAGAAGCTAAGTTCAGTAATTTCTGATAGTCCACGTCTTGTCTGAAATCAAAGTGTGCAGAAAACTTTAGACACTTGTCCCACAATATATATCTAAACCTGGTCAAATGATATTTTTAAAGGTCTTTTTTAAATCCAAGTAACAGCAAAGCATGATGTCCAAATGGAGAACACTTGGTTGATTTTTAAAATGGTTTTCATTTACTTTTAGCCACTTTCTAAGTGAAAGTAATAAAACTAAAAGGGAGGGGTACGTTTTCTGTTCCTAACCAGCCTCAATTTTGTTTAGCATAGCACAGAACTGCCTCCAGTTTAAGTTCTGTTAGTGAAAAGTTGAGTGGTGTAAGACAAACTCAGGAGTAGTTTGCTCTGGAAAACCTAAGTCAAAATTGGTTACATCCACAAAAGAGTTTTCATTTTGCTGGGTTAGGGAAAGAAAGAAAGAAAGAAAATTAATAGTTCACGCCCCAAGCTCAATTGCTAATATTAACATTCTAAAAGTGGTAATTATCTAAGTAGAAATTGGCAATAAATATGTATGTAATCATGATATATTTTATATAATTGAAATCTAATTCTGAATTATTTTTGTATTTAATGCCAAGCAAGAAACATGGTAAATGAACAAAGAGCACTTTTTGAAAATACAGCCTTGTGGATTTAAAAAAAATCTGTGAGCATGTCCATCACCCTTGAAAGTTTCTGATGTTCTTTGGTAATCACCCCCTCTTCTGTCTCCACTCCTGTTCCCCCAGACACAGACTTGATTTCTGTCGATACAGATTTGTTTGCACATTCTAGAATCTTAAATAAATAGAATTATAAAGTAAAAAAATAAATAAATAAATAAATAAAATAAAAAAAATCTGTTCATGCTATTGGAAATGTGAAGGTAAAAGTGAGGATTTTTTAACTTCACAGTTTTCTTTTTCTCTATTTCTTTTATATCCTTGAAAGCAGACTGTTTTTTTCATGAACAGTGAAGACACAGGACACAATCAAATATAAGTGCTATGTAAAGACATATCCTCATTTAACAACTAGCTGCTATAAAAATAAATTATACCATATGACTCAGGGAAGTTGTTAATAATTCTACTTTGTTTACATTATGCTTAGAAAGCAACATAGCTTAATGAGATCAGATATTAAGCTAACGGTGTATCTTGGAGTCATAATGTTTTCAAGCTCTGCCAAAACTGTAGGCAGATTGAATGTGGGTAGTTTGTACTGATAGTGTTTTTAAAAGAGGAAATGAATTAAGGCCCTGCTTGGTATAGGAGTTATGTATTTATTACCTAAAGTAGACTATTAAGTGCACACAAATTACTGAGCTGCTTTGAAAGGACACATATATCATAAATGGGGAAAAATTCAAGAACCATGGAGGTATTGAACATAGTAATCCATCATCATAAAAACATATAGAAAGAAAGAAAGTCCACAGTAAGTGACCAAGTATCCAAAAAACCATGTGGTCATGTTCTAAAGCAGGTGAGCGTATTTAGAAATCCCATTTCTTACAAAATAAAATTTCTTCCTGCTCCCTGAGCTTTTTGGATGAATTGGTTAAAATGAAGTGGGCCATACTCAGTTATTCATTTTTACAATCCGAGAAACATTATACTTCTCAACCCTGGAGTTGCCTACTTGATGTTTAAAATAAATCTGATATTCAAGTAGATAACACACCCTCTCATCCACCTTGCATTAAGGGCATGGCAACTGTTAAAGTGCCAGGCCAACTTCTTATTGTCTTTATAAAAAGATGCAACGGTAAAAGTTACTGGCTGTAATTTTAGTTGTTGTAAACTAAGATTAATTTCACATATAACATTTAATTAGAGAACAATCAGCCAGCACGGCAGAATATCTAACAGCAGATTCTTTACAGAAATTTTTACAGGTTTTTTGCTTCTTCGAAGTCAACTTGGTATTATTTTCTCTCTCTTTCCACTCAAGCTTTGCAAAGTGCCAAGAGATAAAAATAAATAAATAAAAAAGAAGCAATCCCAAACACCCACTTTGCCAAATTAGTGAGAAGGCAGGATCTGTGAAACGTAGGAATGATCCGTTTGTGCAGGAGAACACGTCAGCTGCGAGCACGCAGCTGCCACATCAAGCAAATGCACTTTCTCTAAAGGCAAGGTACAGCATGTGTCAGCACATTCAGCTTTACACAAAAATAAAGACATTTCGAAATCAGTAAGACAAGGGCAACAAGAACAAAATTTTGCAAAGCTTATCGCTAACTACTGAGGAGAATGACATGATGCTGTTTTGTCCTTGCATCCAGAAAGTGGCAGAATTTCTAGGGATGGACAGAATGTGCATGGTATATTTGAAATTGGATCTAGATCCAGAAAGGCATTGTCTACCTTGAAGATGGTGCTGTCAGATGAGCATAAACTGGAAAAATCTGGTGCTGTAAGGTGTGTGTGTAGGTTATTAGGCCATATTATCTCCCAAGTTTTCTATGAAACTAACTCGGGTTAACAATTTTTCTTTCTGACCTAGGCTCAGAGTCACGCAGACTTCTACATTTTATTGATTACAAGGAAAGAGGATACTTAGGTTCCACTTCTGATGTGGGAATGATAAGGTTTAGAAGAACTTGTAGGAACAGAGATATTCATCTTTGAAAAATACTGCCAGTGTCTTTTTACTCTGAAAAGGTAATTATTGCAAACCTGTGCATGGTGATATTTTGAGTAAAAGTACTCTTTGCTCGTAGATAACTGAGGTTGAATTATTACAGTAAAAATTAAAATAATAAGAGAAATCTAGCAGCCTCTTGAGTCCTTGAGGCAAGATCTGTTATTTGTTAGTGATATCTCTATTCCATGGGGCTTCTGGTAGCTCAGTGGGTAAAGAATCTGCCTGTGGTGCAGGAGACCCGGGTTCAGTCCCTGGTTGGGAAGATCCCTTGGAGAAAGAAATGGTAAACCACTCCAGCATCCTCGCCTGGAAAATCCCATGGACAGAGGAGCCTGGTGGGCTCCATCCAGTCCATGAGGTCACAAAGAGTCAGGCACGAATGAGCGACTAACACCTCTATTCCATAGAAATTCGAGTACCTTCCCTCATCATTAGTAGGTCTTTGCTGTTTCGTCTGCCTCAGGTCTGCCAGTAGGTCTGAATACAGTTAATTGAAACAGATTCACTTTTAATACAAAGATTCAACAACAGTGGGGATAACAGAAAAGTAAAGGCCACTTGGCTTAGTGAGGTGAGGAAAGAGGAGAAAACATATTAATAGTTGACAGAAGGGATAAACTATCTTATGCTGTCTGGTACTCTCTCTTGGTGTAATGCCCCCCTTCTGTGAAACATAAAGGAGCCCTCCTGACAAAATGGTGACGTGAAGCTAAGAAAACTACTGGGAAACGATCTGAAAATACACGGCTCTAACTGAACGGCAGCTGGAAAATGCAATTACAGCTCTTGTGTTGGCTTGCCTACATGTCTGTGGTATGGCCTTGGTCTTTGAACCATGGACCCATCAGTGGGACACTTGCTTTCAATGGTTTTTTCCTTTGGTGGGAATGGGTTTCTACTTAGCCAGCCACATTCCTACCTCATCTTCTCTAGCATCAGAATGTCCTTGCTTAATATGTGGCAGTGTGAGATAAACCCTTACTAAGAGGAATAAAATACTCCGAATTATCTGACATTTTGGTCCTTGACAGCAAATTTTCACTAAGTGAGAAAAAGAAGTCTGATCACAAAGGTCTGCAAAGCCTCCTGGGCAAATGCTTAGAAATCTGATAGAAACTTTAGAATCTGCAGTACATAGGCACTTGCATACTTGAAAGCAGAAGCAAGAATGTGGTAGTGTAAGAGGAATGTTCAGTCCCCAGGCATCTTAAGCCTACCTTGAGAGGGTAAACCAAAAAGACAAAGATTGTTTCACTCCTTGGCAGTCAGTGAAAGGTCATCCTCTGCAAAACGATTTGGTGGTGTCCAATGAATGGGCTCACTGATTATAGTACTACAGAGTATCCAAGTCGGAACTCATCTCTTCAAGATCATTAGGGGCTGGCAAACTGAAGCTGTTTTGAATGTGATCTTCTGAGATGAGCATTGCTTTGAAATCCAAATCTATGATACTTAAATTACATTTATAGCAAGGCTTCAGAGATAGGTTGTGGTTAGCTTCATGTCACAAGGATAAGAAAGGGAATACTTCTTAGTATTTAGATAAAGATGACACTTATGTTCGACACTCTCAGCTACCTTTGCATTCCAATTAAATACTTCCTGATTTTACAATATTTGGAAGGACTCAAACCCCAACTGATCCTAAAAAAGCAGATTAGAAATACAGCAATTATTCCCCAGATAAGAAAAATTTCTGACAATCCTTTAAGTCAAATTATTTACTTGCAAGAGGCTCACCTGTATGGCAAGCACAGCTTGGTGCTTTTGTAAAGTCCTCTAACTCTCTTCTAAAAGAAGCTGTATTTAAGTAATCATCCATTTATACCATTTATATCGGCAGATAACTGCACGCCAAGCAACACTTTGTACTTCTCTGAGAAAATTTGAAAGAAACAGATTTTCCTAAAATGGTATTTCAGCGATATTTTGAGTTAAATACATGCTTCTATTGTTTCTATAATTTAGAGTCTTTACTACCAGTGAGCAAAGAAAAGCAATGATTCTAGAGACTTTCATAAGGCAGATAGTATAGATGGTATTCACTCTCTTGCATTGCTCCTAGTGAAAAACTTCCACTGGGTTAATTAGTCTCAGAAAAAACTCTTCAACTGTATATTACACTGTTGAAAGCTGGGCATAAGAACAAGTAAGCTACTCCTTGAATAAATAGTATTTCATGGATTCAAGATGCATCAAGGAGGCAAAACCTCAGACTGAAAAACTGAGTTTTTCTGGATAGAAAATTGATACAAAATTGAAACCAAAAACCTGCTTGACTTTTACTTAGCAATTGCGTACTGTGGTTTCTCAATGCAATCTTTGTATAAACAGATTAACTTTGTTTTCTAAGTGTTTCCAAAGAGCCTGGAAACTAAGACTCAGTAGTGCTCCTGCCCAGCCCTCAAAAACCAACAAACTCTTCCAAAAGCTCCAACACCTGTTGCTGAAATTCTACCACTCAGTGGCCTTCATCTTCTATGCCAACAGATGTGAAGATGCCCAGAGGTACCTCAGATGTTTGTGCTTCTGAGTCTCCCCGGGGCACCAGGAAGGGGAGGGAAAATGATTCCGGAATTCCAAAGGTCACTGCTGGATCAAAATAATGAAAATTGCCCACATGTTGGAAAAAACTCTGATGTGATTACTGGAAAGTCTGGCAATCAGACCAAGAAGAACTAACTGGGCTAGAGTTTCATTTACACTTGAAAAAAATGGGGAGAGAGTGAGAGAGAGAGAGAGAGAGAGAGAGAGAGAGAGAGAGAGAGAGAGAGAGAGAGAGAGAGAGAGAGAGAGAAGAAGAAAAGAAAGGTATGCCAGGGTGAAAGAGAAATAGTTATTATGTTCTTTAGCCTTCAGGCTACTACAATTAAATTCAAACAAAAAAATGGAGGAAATTTTTGCCTGCACCAAAAGGGATCAAGTGTGAACTGTCACACTTACATAATCATTCATTTCTAAAAATAAATTTAAGAATTTAAGTGATTAAACAGAGTGAAAATGAGTTTGTTTGTTTTTTTTTAACAAAGACTACAATATACATTTGACTTTGTTTCAAGGCACTTATTGTGCCTTATAATCATTTCCTTGCAAATATTTTATTGTAAGAACAGCTTTTCTTTCTAATGTATATTTCTCACTGCTTTTTTTTACTTGACAGTACTGGAACTCTGCATGGTGATGCTAACATGATTATATATAAAAGATGCACTTTCTGCATAAAATAAACTCGATGGCTATATGTCACAATCTCTGCTATGAAATCTTTTTACTCTGGGTTTAGGAGGTAACCTAGAGGCACTGTGGAGTACCCTCGGGGTTTGGAGGCTCTAATTCCAGTTGTCTACTCTTGGGTGCAAGCTTTCCTGTATGCATTATTTCCTCACTTAACAAGAAAATAGGCAGCTGAGAAGCAGCTGGCTAGGTGTATGCGCTGTGCTTATACAGGGGCTGCCATCTACCCTCACAGAGCTTTTAGGCAATTTCACTTCAGTGTGTCGCGTTCTAGAATAGAGGCATGACCTGCGGGATCCCAGGAATGGCTACTAACTGAGTCCTGAGGGTGGGTGAGGTGAGGAGGGGAGGTCAGGGACTACTCTTAGGAAGATAAGACTGAGACCAGAGGCTCTAGTAGGAGTTAGCCAGCAGAAGAGCAGGGAGGGAGGGGTTGTGGAAAAAGAGCTTTAGGCAGAGACAATAACATATGTGAAGACCCAGAGGCACTTAAGAGTTTTGTCCAAGAGCTAGAATCTTTGGAGATGAATTGCAAAAATGATAAACTTACGAATAGTATCTATAGTACTTATCAATGGTTCTCATTCAGCTTTCTTTCTTTTTTTGTTTTAGTTCAAAAGTTTCATAGAAAAGCAAACGGGCGATGGCCCAAGGCTTTGCTTAAAGTGACAAGTGGAAACTCCTTAGACAATACCAGCACTCCTGGAGCTAGAGAGGATGCACAGCTCAGGCTTCCTGTTATCTGATGCCTTTTACAAAATAAGCACACGTTTTAGGGTGAGGCGGCTAACTTTTTAAATTGCGTAAGGAATCCCCTGGGGTTTTCGTTAGATTACAGATTCTGATTCAGTCTGGGTGGGTCTAAGACTGGGTGCTTAGGCCTCCCAGGTGGCACTAGGGGTAAAGAATCCACCTGCCAATGCAGGAGGCATAAGAGACGAGGGTTCGATCCCTGGGTTTAGAAGGTCCCTTGGAGGAGGGCATGACAGCCCACTCCAGTATTCTTGCCTGGAGAATCACAAGGACAGAGAAGCCTTGCAGGCTACAGTCCATAGGATTACAAAGAGTTGGATACAACTGAAGTGACTTGGCATGCATGCACACACAGACTGGGTGCAGAACTCTGATTCTGAGACTCTGGGTGGGCCTAAGAGTCTCCATTTAAAGTTCCCAGGTGATGCTGGCCCCTGTGATCGAGGACCTCACTTTAAATAGTAAGGTCTTACAGCACTTAACGTGGAAGTGTTAGTCACTCAGCTGGGTCTGACTCTGACCCCTGCACTGCAGCCCACAAGGCTCCTCTGCCCATGGAATTCTCCAGGCAAGAATACTGGGGTGGGGAATCATGCTCTTCTCCAGGGGATCTTTCCCACCCATTGCAGGCAGATTCGTTACCTTCTGAGCCACCAGAGAAGCTCCTTTAAAGCACTTAAGGCAGGCCCAAATAAGGGAGATCAATGTACTGAGAATTTCAGTATTTTGAACAATTGACTTAAAATACATTCTGTCATTCTCTCTTGCTGACACACACACACTTAAGTTCATCCTGCAGACTATACACAAATGTATGACACCTAACCAACCAATAGAGAAAATAGTAACTTTTCTGGTTATTATCAGTCTATAAATGGGTTAAACACATATCCTGTGGACTGCTACCCTTTTTAATATTTATGCACCTACTCTTTTCTTTCTGCTGTGTTCTAGTATCTTAGTGATATAGCAGAGGAATGTATTTAAATATAGGTTGCCTCTAAAATACCCTTATTTCCATAGTATGTCTCTTCTTCAGAAAAAATATCCCAATACACTCCGGAACACTGAACTCACAGAAGCTTCCCCATAGGGCTGACCTGTGAACTTTCATTGGTTTGCTTACCCCTCTCTGGCACACACACACATTATTAAGGCTTTGAGATTCTTGCTTTTTCCCACTTGTCAGATCCAGTCAGTATACTGTCCTCAGATAATGGACTGGGGTGATGTTCCAATTCAATGAAGGCCCCTGTGAGTCTGATTGAGATATATGGGTATTTAAAGCTATCAGCCTTGCCTGTGTTTGTCCAAATATTCACTCTCCCCAACTCCAATAATAGGAGCCTTATTCCTTCCTAACTAGTCTCCCATCTTAGCAAAAGAGACCTGGTGGCTTGGTATATTTAAATGAAATAGCAATTCCAACTCTTACTATCAAGCCCTGCCCTGATTCTCAGCCATGTCTGCCTTTCAGCTACATGAGATGAGGAAATTATACAGCACCACAGAGACTCTCTGGTTCTCTACAGCTGCCTTGGGTTGGAAATACAAGAGTTTATCACTTTCTTTACATACACTCTCCAGAGCAGCTACAAGTTGTCATTTCCCCACTCCTAACATCTTAGTAATCACTAATGTCACCATAGCAATTAAATGTCACAGCCATATTACCCCCTAGCACCTTGATCTCCATCTTCACTCGAGGCTACTACTAGGGATAATCTGAGTGACTGTGATGCTGTGCTGGGAATTACTAGTGTTTTCAATTTCTCTGGTACTCTGTGCACTCTTCAAATAGGAGTGACTCAATCTCAGAATCCAATTCTGAGGGTCTGTTTGTCATGCCCCATACCTGGTACCAATTACTTCCTCGGTCAGAGTCCCAGCAGCAAGCACAGCTCACACATGAGGCCTAATGATGGTTTAAAACAGGACTAATCCAGTTGCCCCCAGAAATGCCCATCAATCTGTGCTGGCTGCAAAGAACCAACATTTTCTTTTATTAACTACATAGTATTACCTTTCACAGGTAAGTTTTATAAGCCATCTAGAATCCATTTCTGTATATCATACAGATTCATTTCTCTCCATAGAATATGCCATGAATCTTCCTGAAAATTGTCACTGATTTGTGATGCCACCTTTAGCATGTATCAACTTTCCATTCATTCAGATGTCTGTTTCTGGGCTCTGCATTTCATTCCATCGGTCCATTTGTATGTTGCTTTTACTATTCTGACTGTGTAGTGTGCCTGAACACCTGGTAGGTGATTCAGTCACCTATATATAAATGACTATATATAATGTATGTATAGTGTACATATGTATCTATATAGTATATATGTATCTATATATATGTATAAGTGACTATATATATACACATCTATATTCATGTCAGATTCAGTTTTATTAAGATCTTCACACAATGCTTCATGCTCAGTTACTAACAGATGATTTTAAACTATCATCTAGGGAGGGTAAAGGGCTATCTTTAGTACTTTGTTTTGCTGAGCAAGGTATACAACACAAAGATAAGCTGAATTACTCATCAGTCACCTGTGATTTTCCTTCTGTACCCTTTCCTACACAGTGCTCCATCTTTCCTTTCAATAAATACTACAGGCTGAATTGTGTCCTCCTTCACCCTCACCTCACCAACCACCCTCAAACCATATGTTGAAGTCCCAATCCCCAGTACCTCTAAATATGATATATTTGGAGATAGCATCTTTAAAGAGGCAATTAAGTTAAAATGACGTTAAGTTAAAAGGTGAGACCTAATCCAGTATTACTGCTGCCCTTACCTTATATGAAGAGTAAGTTTGGACACAGAAATGTGGAGAGGAAAGACGATATTCAGACATGGGGAGAGGTTGGCCATCTACAAACCAAGGAGCGTAGCCTCAGAAGGCATCAAAGCAGTTGACACCTTGATCTTGGACTTCTGGTCTCCAGAATCATGAGAAAATAAAGCCATCCATTCTGAAATACTTTGTTACCACAGCTAGAGCAAACTAAAACAACCAGGTATTGAAAGAATATCAACTTAAAGAGGTGCACCAAACTTTAGCTGAGTTCTCATGCTCATATTCCTTAATCTTACCCTGTCCAAATCTATGGTTCTAATTTTGGTCTTTTTTCTCAGGAGTAGACTTGCTCATTAACCAGGGTTTTGTCATTCCTTTGCAGATAATCTATCTAGCACCTGGAGCTCAAGTGCTCCAAATTTAAGTCCTGATGCTGCTGCTGTGCTAAGTCACTTCAGTCGTGTCCGACCCTGTGCGACCCCATAGACGGAAGCCCACCAGGCTCCCCCATCCCTGGGATTCTCCAGGCAAGAATACTGGAGTGGGTTGCCATTTCCTTCTTCAATGCATGAAAGTGAAAAGTGAAAGTGAAGCCGCTCAGACATGTCCAACTCTTAGCGACCCCGTGGACTGCAGCCTACCAGGCTTCTCTGTCCACGGGATTTTCCTGGCCAGAGTAATGGAGTGGGGTGCCACTGCCTTCTCTGTAAGTCCTGATGTTTTGCTTCAATTCTGCTTTCTCTGGTTGTCTCTGTCTTATATAATGGCCATGGAGAGGCCTAAGAGTCACCCTGGACTTCTGCCCCAGCCTTCCTATTGAATACACATCAATAGAGTCAGTTTATCCTGCACTGGATCTTTCCTCAGGGCGTGACGGCTGTTATTCCCTTCACAGGGGAAGTGTGGTTGCTGTTGGAGGAGCAAGAGCCTGAGCAGAGTGTGAGACAGGACTTGCGCTCTGGTTCCTGGCTGTTGCTGCCCTGGCAAGGGCAGGGTCTGCACCCCAGCTGTTGGAGTGGAAGCCCAGAGGGATGACTGGATCAGCCTTTGTTGCCCTCCAGTGCATGCTCTGCCCCAAGGAGGCAACGACTGTGGCAAGCGAGGCCCCCGTGCTCACAGAGAACCTATGCACTGCCTGTGTAGGCACCTGTGGGTCAGTTCAGAAGCAGCCCAAGGTCGCATCCCTTCTTCGGTGGTGCTTGTCCCAGATCTAGCGCAGAGCTGTGGTATGGAGTAGGCTGGGGCTGGGCTTGAGGCACGGTGGCTGAAGAAATTGGGTTGGCTGTGCCTCTGCCAGAGATCTGGATGGCCTCCACGGCAGTTCTGTCCCAGTACCTATCTGCCCCAGATCTAGCACCCAGTTGCAGTGTGAAGTTGGGGGAGCTGGGGCACTGTTGCTGGGAGAGGAACCACAGAGCCCTGTGGGCACGGACACTGGCCACTGCCCCCCACCCGATCTCAGGCCAGGTCCCCGGGGCTGTCTCTGCATAGCTGGACTGAGTCATTTTCCAGGGCTCAGATCTTGGAGCAGGCGGTGGTGTGGACTGAGTGCGCCTTCAGTGCTCGCCCTGTCCAGAATGGGAAGTGCGGCAAGTCAGCTGCTTCCAGTATAAGGCTCTCTCTGCTTTTATTGTCGGCACGCCAGCACACACACACTCCTCGTGCATGGAGTCTAGGCTTCACCAGCCCTTCTGTCTGCCCCAGGGGTCCTCTAGCAGTCAAGGAGGCTTGTCTCCTCCGCAGGGACCCAGGACGGCGATGTGCAGGTTGTGACTTGACATGTTGGCTCCGCAGGGCGAGGGCCCACCTATGTGAACCTTCCCTTCCTTACAGATCCTTCTCAGGGGTGCAGCTCCCGACCTGATATCTCTTTTCTGTCCTATCCGGTAACAGGAAGATCTTTCTTGCAGCTTTGACTGTTTAGGAGTTCTTCTGCAGATTTGGTTAGTTTTCTGTGAGAATCAAATGTGTAAATGTACGTTTGATGTGTTTGTCAAGGGGACATGGGGTTCCATGTCCTCTTACTCTGCCATCTTGATTTATGATTCTGTTATTTATATTAAAAGTTCTAATTCCTCAGCAAGGCATTCATGGTCTTTGATAATCTGGTCCAACCTACCACTTCAACATTTTTATTACCACATCCCCCTCTTCCAAGCACCCTTTACACTTGCCACAACAATAGATTTTTTTTCACATCTTCCAGTACAAAACATATTCTCACACTTAGGTGTTTTTGATCTCTGCCTGCGATGTGTTTCATTCCCTAATTTACTGTTAAACTCCATACATCTTCTGGGACCAAACAAATACATGCTATCTCCAATAAACTGCCCTTGGAAACTGGCACTCCCAATTGTGATTTTGCACCTCCTTTTGATTACTTTTTGAATCCCATTTCTTTCATATTTATTATATTTGTTTTAGTTTGGTATCTCTGGCTCTTTCAAGGAAGTAGGAAGCTTTGTGAAGGGAAGGACAATTTTTTTGCTCAGTTTTCTATACCAACACAATATATAGTATAGGGCTTTGTACACTGTAGGGGATCTTTAAATAAGCTGAAAGAGTATAAGAGTTTGCCAAGTATCAATTCTATATGAGTTTCCAGTTTGAAAACATGTTACCATTTAATTAACTTTAGTTCACTTATTTTGTGGAAAATATGACTTTCTCACTCATAGACCCAAAGGCTCATTTCTCCTTTGGCTGTAAAGCAGCTGTTAGAAAATATTATGAAAAATGAAGTGCAAGTTAATCAGAGAAATGAGAATTAAATTTTCCTTGAAATGTCCTCAGAATTAAAATTCAGAGGAACTGTGCAGAAGGCAAAAACATGGTTGCATTTGCCAAATCTAAAATATTTTTAGGAGTATTTTATAGTGATTCTTAATCTTCTCGAGGTTCAGACATAGCCTATGGAAGTAGCAGGTCCATTTTTCTGAATCTACAGGAAATGCTATTTGGAGCTGAAAGTGGCCTTGCAATCTGAGAAACAGTATAGCAAAACATATAGCACTTGAGATGTAGCCAACACTAAGTAGATCCAAATCTTTCATTACCTTTACCCTCTACTCCAGATATTCTGAAAGCAAGTCTGGTGTAAGTACCACTTACTGCTAGGACCAGATCCCATGGGGTCACTACTTAACCATTAAACACTCTCAAGTTGTGGGATCCTTTTGCCTTAGATTTAGTTATGTTTTTTGTTTCTTGCTCTTTTTGGTTTCTGATCCCACTTCTAGCTGCAGAAGAAAGAGAGTCTGTTCTAATCTGACTGTCTTATGGACCACTGTGTGTGGTTTTTAAGGCCTCTCTGACAGTGCCTCATAGAGACCCTCAGTCTTTAGAGTCTACAATTTAAAGACTGCTGACTTTAATAACTTAATTCAGCTTAATGGAGGAAATATTACAGTTATTTTGCTCTGACAGCCTGAGTTCTGAATGCTCCCACTCCTTAGTAGTTGATAAGGCTAGATTTCTTAAATCTCAACTGTGTTAAATGAAGAGTGATTTTACAGCTCTTGATCCATGGGGATGAAATTGCTTAAGATATGGATGGCAAATGGTTTAAAAATGCTTATTTTATTTTTTTAAATTTATGTTGGATTATATAGTTGATCTACAATGTTGTGTTAGTTTCAGGTGTACAGCAAAGTGAATCAGTTATACATGTAGACATATCCACTTTTTAAAAGAGTCTTCTTCCACAGAGGCCATTAGAGTACTGAGTAGAGCTCTCTGTGCTGCACAGTAGGTTCTTAGCAAGATTACTTAATGGTTTAAGTTCCCAAGACTGTGATTGGCTGGAAGTTTCTCACACTGCCTTTGGTTTGTCTCTTATGTTTTTTCCCTTAAATTATAAACTACTCAAGTGCAGCTACCCCTTTTTCCTTTGAGATGCCTTCTCAATTAGCATACATAAATGATTACTGATGTTTAGGACACTGATATCAATCTGGAAATGGTGGTGGCCCAACTACAGACAAAAAATATTGCTGCCTAGATGGAGCCGCTCAATCAAAGAATTTTGTGCACATGCTCTTGCCCTGAGTAGGGGCTATGTATCCTTCATTTCACTAGTTTTACTTTCCCTTTTGGAGGGTTGCTTTTTATGTCTTTGTTTTTTTTTACTTATGCAGCTCTGTATCTACATCCAATCCTTTCCACCTCTGGCCCAGGCCTACAAAATAAGGGCAGTTAATTTATGCATCAAAATTCTGATAATGCATAGAAGGTCATTCATTGAAAACTAAGGGACCTGTTTAAACACTGGTGGTCATGCAAATTAGTGTGATTGCTGGCCCAGGGCCTGAGAGAAACTATGTTGAACTGAATAGAAACCAAGCTATAAGAATATTTGATTTTAAATAAGGTTTGAAAGTATACATCTCTGCTCTGGCAGCAGATTTTTTTCATGGCACTATTGTGAATTGCTACCAGTTGCATGAAATGAATAAACAAAAATAATAGGGCTATGGAGATTGGCTGGGGGGTGAGTCTGTGGGAATAGCGTTGTTAGTAGGGGGATAGATGTTTTTAATTTATCTTCACTGTTTTGTTAGACAACATGAATTATTTTGAAATGTACCTTATTTATTTTGTAATTCTACCACACCCGCCTCCCCCATCCCTGAGACCAAGAGAAGAAGCAACAGATTTCTTTGACTCTGACTCTGTGCTAGTCTCACTAGAGTTTGGTTTTGTTTCTTTAATTGAAAGATACTTGACATATAACATTGTATAAGTTTAAGGTGTGCAACATGTTGATTTGATACAGACAATACAATTATATATTGTAATATGACTGCCACTGTACTGTCATTTGGCAACTCTGTCAGGTTACACAATTATTATTTCTTTGTTTGTGGTGGTTATAATTAAGATCCCTTTCTGGTTCTCAACATGCCAGCAAATTTGGAAGACTCAGCAGTGGCCACAGGACTGGAAAAGGTCAGTTTTCATTCCAATCCCAAAGAAGGGCAATGCCAAAGAATGTTCAAACTACTGCACAATTGCACTCATTTCCCATGCTAGCTAAATAATGCTCAAAATTCTCCAAGCCAGACTTCAGCAATACATGAACCAAGAACTTCCAGATGTCAAGCTGGATTTAGAAAAGTCAGAGGAACCAGAGATCAAATTGCCAACATCCGCTGGATCATAGAAAAAGCAAGAGAATTCTAGAAAAACATCTACTTCAGCTTCATTGACAACAGCCTTTGACTCTGTGGATCACAACAAACTGTGGAAAACTCCTAAAAAGATGGTAATACCAGACCACCTTACCTGCCTCCTGAGAAACCTGTATGTAGGTTAAGAAGCAACAGTTAGAACTGAACATGGAACAACGGACTGGCTCCAAATTGGGAGAAGAGTATGTCAAGGCTGTATATTGTCATATGGCTTATTTAACTTATATGCATAGTACATCATGCAAAATGCCAGATTAGATGGAACACACACTGGAATCAAGATTGTCAGGAGAAATATCAATAACCTCAGATATGCAGATGACACCACCCTTATGGCAGAAAGTGAAGAGGAACTTAAGAGCCTCTTGATGAAAGTGAAAAGGGAGAGTGAAAAAGCTGGCTTAAAAAGTGGGCCAAAGAACTTAACAGACATTTCTCCAAAGAAGACATAAAAATGGCTAACAAACACATGAAAAGATGCTCAACATCACTCATTATCAGAGAAATGCAAATCAAAACCACAATGAGGTATCACTTTACACCAGTCAGAATGGCTGCCATCCAAAAATCTACAAGCAATAAATGCTGGAGAGGATGTGGAGAAAAGGGAACCCTCTTACACTGTTGGTGGGAATGCAAACTAGTACAGCCACTATGGAAAACAGTGTGGAGATTCCTTAAAAAACTGCAAATAGAACTGCCATATGACCCAGCAATCCCACTGATGGGCATATATACCGAGGAAACCAGAATTGAAAGAGACACGTGTACCCCAATGTTCATCGCTGCTTTGTTTACAACAGCCAGGACATGGAACCAACCTAGATGTCCATCAACTGACGAATGGATAAGAAAGCTGTGGTACATATACACAATGGAATATTACTCAGAATTAAAAAAAAATTCATTTGAATCAGTTCCACTCAGGTGGACAGAACTGGAGCCTATCATCCAGAGGGAAGTAAGCCAGAAGGAAAAACAACAATACAGTATACTAACGCATATATATGGAATTTAGAAAGATGGTAATGAGAACCCTGCATGCGAGACAGCAAAAGGAATGCAGATGTATATAACAGACTAGTGGACTCTGTGGAAGAGGGCAAGGGTGGGAGGATATGGGAGAATGGCATTGAAACATGTTAATTATCATATGTGAAATCAATCGCCAGCCCAGGGTTGATGCTCGGGGCTGGTGCACCGAGATGTCCCAGGGGGAGGGAATCGGGAGGGAGGAGGGAGGGGGGTTCTGGAGGGGGAGCATATGTAAACCCATGGCGGTTTCATGTCATTGTATGGCAAAACCAACACAATAAAGTAAATAAAATTTAAATTAAAAAAAAAATAAAAAAACAAAAACAAACTCAGCCTTCAAAAACTAAGATAATGGCATCTGGTCCCATCACTTCATGGCAAATACATGGGGAAACAAGGGAAACTGTGACAGATTTTATTTTGCGGGGCTCCAAAATCACTGTAGATGGTGACTGCAGTCAGAAAATTAAAAGACATTTCGTCCTTGGAACAAAAGCTATGACAAACATAGACTGTGTATTAAGAAGCGGAGACATTCTTTGCTGACAAAGGTTCATCTAGTCAAAGCTATGGTTTTTCCAGTAGTCATGTACGGATGTGAGAGTTGGACGATAAAGAAAGCTGATGCTTTTGAACTGTGGTGTTGGAGAAGACTCTTGAGAGTCCCTTGGACTGCAAGGAGATCAAGCCAGTCAATTCTAAAGAAAATCAATCTTGAATATTCTTTAGAAGGACTGATGCTGAAGCTAAAACTTTGACCACCTGATGTGAAGAACTTACTCATTAGAAAAGACCTCGATGCTGGGAAAGATAGAAGGCAGGAGAAGAAGGGGATGACAGAAATGAGATGGTTGGATGGCATCACTGACTCAGTGGACATGAGTTTGTGCAAACTCTGGGAGACAGTGAAGGGCAGGGAAGCCTGGTGTGCTGCAGTCCATGGGGTTGCAAAAAGTCAGACACAACTGGGTGACAGGACGACAATGTTCACTATACTGTAGAGTAGATCTCCAGAACCTATCTCCCAGATGCAAGTTTTCCCAGAGTTATTTTTAAAGTTGCTGTGGATAGTTTCCCTTAAAACTGGTCTTTCTCTGTCTTTGGCTGGCCTGTCTCACAATTTCAGACAATGGACAGCTTGGGAGATTGGTAGGATGAAGCTTGAGAAGTTCTGCACATGTGCAGTGAATAGCAAGAAGCGGCGCAGTCCCTCTGAAGTACAGACCCCACCCCCATTAATTTCCTTATCCTATTTCTAGTCGACAGCCACTGCTCAGTATCTCAAAGTTGGACTTCTCTAAATCCCAGAGTCATGATATTCTTATACTCACATGGTTCTATTTCCACTTATATTAATCCTTTATTCTTTTTTTTTTTAAATTTTCTTTACTTTATTGTGTTGGTTTTGCCAGACAATGTCATGAAACCACCATGGGTTTACATATGCTCCCCCTCCAGAACCCCCCTCCCTCCTCCCTCCCGATTCCCTCCCCCTGGGACATCCCAGTGCACCAGCCCCGAGCATCAACCCTGGGCTGGCGATTGATTTCACGTATGATAATTAACATGTTTCAATGCCATTTTCCCATATCCTCCCACCCCTTCCCTCTTCCAGAGTCCACGAGTCTGTTCTATACATCTGCATTCCTTTTGCTGTCTCGCATGCAGGGTTCTCGAGAATCCTTTATTCTTATAAACAATATCAAGACAGTCTCTACGCTGAAACAGCTATGGAGGGTATTAAAAAATAAACACGAAGCTCTTATGGGATGACAGCCTTCTTTAGGTTGGCTTTTACATTCTGATACAAATGTAGAAGAGGGCATATAATGTAAATGTACAGTAAAAATAATAAAATGAACAGCCATCTACCCTCCACCTAGTCTAAGGAATAATAATGCCTCTAAATTTAACATAACAATGCCTCTGTACTTCCCGATGCCATGAGTCAGTCCTAATCCCATCACCTCTTGGCTTTCAGAGGTAACCACTATCCTGAATAGTTTTATTAGTTTCCTTGCTTTTCTTTGTGGTTACACCACATTACCACATATATATGTATCCTTAAATAATAAATCACTTAATTTCATGAGTTTCTGAATTTCATATAAACTGAGTCACACACACACACACATATATATATATATGCTTCCATGACCTTTGTTTTCTTGCTCAACATTAAGTTTTATTTATTCTTATTGTTGTATTTAATCTATTGTTTGGCCTCAATTTTATCTGTCCACTTGTTGATGAATATGTGGGTTATTAAATTGTATACTATTAATAATACTACATTAAGATATTAAATAGAGAATTTCTAAATGAAATATTTGCAACCTGTTTAATCAGCTTTAATTTTTGCCTGAAACGGCTATATGCAATTCAACTGAACTTTCCTCTAAATTGTAAACTGTTCAGGCATCATCATAGCAGTCACTTTGAAAAGATATTAGTGATAATGCCACTAAGAGGGCACATCTGCCACAGAAAGACATATATTCTGTAGTGGGTTGAATAAGTGTTCCCCCCAAAAGTCCATGCCCACCAGGAGCCTCATTATGTAACTTTTTTGGAACTAGGATCTTAGCAGATGTAACTAATTAAGATGAGGTCATACTGGATGAGGGTGGGCAGTAAATCCAATGATTGGTTTCCTGACAAGAAGAGTGGACGCAGAGAGACACAGATGTACAGAGAAGAAGGCCATGTGGCTGTGGAGGCAGAGATTAGAATGATGTAGTTACAAGCCAAAGTAGGCTAAGTATTGCTGGGAGCTACCAGGAACTAGGAAGAGACAGGGAAGGCATCTTCCCTGGAAGTTTGACTTCTAGGACCCAGGACTATGAGAGAACAGTTTTGTTGTCTTGAACTCCTCAGTCTGTTATCATTTGTCATGGCAGCCCTGGGAGACTTAATCTCTAAAAACTCTGTGCCTCTATGAATGAAGATGAATGAGATGCACCTTACGGAGCTTTGTATTCCATAAGACTCTGCCTGGTTTCCCAGATTCAAAACTCTTAGGCAGCTGCGGCTTGGTTTGTACACACGGCTCCTTGGGCACCAGGCTCAGCACCTCCTAACAGCTTTACAGTCTAAACTGCTACCCACAATGGTCCATCTGCAGTTGGCTGATGGAGCGGACATCAGGGTGCACAGCTCCTGTTGGGCTGCACTCAGTGAGTCCAGGCAGTGGTGAGGGCAGGCTGACAAGACAGGACTTGTCCTCTGCAAGTCCTTCTCACTATGTCCGCACGGTCCTCCTCAGAGTCCTGGAAGAGGCCACACCTGGATGGAGGTGATTAACCCCATGGAAGCTCTGACTGCCCCAAGTCCAGCTGATCACACCCGGGGCTGACCAGATCTTCACACTGGCTGCTCAGTTCTCAGTAGAAAGCCTCAGCACGTACCTGTAGGGCAAAAGTTGCCACTAACGCTTGTTCACCTCTGTTGGCGCTTATTATTTTATTTCTGGCTTCTGAAGAAATCCTTTACTTCTCAACAGCTCTGCTACAGGTTTTCAGACATTTAAAATGTTTTATTTAGCATAACAACTTGTGCTGTGTTAAAAAGTTTTCTTTGAGCATTTAGTCTATCAATTTGAGCCTAGCCACTGAGGGCTAGACCTCAGCTGGCCTTTGCAAAAAGGTAGTCACAGTTAACCAAGAATCACATTCTACTGAAGAAATATATGTATTGTATATATATATAAATTGTATATGTATATACATATACATATATAAAGCCACTACAGAGAACAATATGGAAGCTCCCTTAAAAACTAAAAATAGAACCACATATGATGTAGCGATCCCAATCCTAGGTATCTACCTGGAGAAAACTATAATTCAAAAAGATACATGCATCCCAAAGCTTGTTGCAGCTCTTTTTACCATAGTCAGATCCTGAAACAACCTAAACGCCTATCAACACAGGAATGTTAAACATAGGAATGGATAAAGATGTGGTGCCTATATACAATGGAATATTCAGTTCATTCACTCAGTTGTGTCCAACTCTTTGTGACCCCCATGGACTGCAGCATGCCAGGCTACCCAGCCCATCACCAACTCCCAGAGCTTACTCATGTCCATTGAGTCAGTGAGGCCACCCAACCATCTCATCCTCTGTCATCCCCTTCTCCTCCCACCTGCAATCTTTCCCAGCATCAGGGTCTTTTCAAATGAGTCAGTTCTTCACATCAGGTGGCCAAGGGTTGGAGTTTCAGCATCAGTCCTTCCAATGAATATTCAGGACTGATTTCCTTTAGGAAGGATTGGTTGGATCTCCTTGCAGTGCAAGGGACTCTCAAGAGTCTTCTCCAACACCATGGTTCAAAAGCATCAATTCTAGTGCTCAGCTTTCTTTATAGTCCAACTCTGACATCCATACATGACCACTGGAAAAATTTGACAAAGTAATGTCTCTGCTTTTTAATATGATGCCTAGGTGGTCATAACTTTTCTTCCAAGGAGCAAGCATCTTTTAATTTCATGGCTGCAGTCACCATCTGCACTGATTTTGGAGCCCCCCAAAATAAAGTCTGTCACAGTTTTCATTGTTTCCCCATGTATTTGCCATGAAGTGATAGGACCAGATGCCATCATCTTAGTTTTCTGAATGTTGAGCTTTAAGCCAACTTTTTCACTCTCCTCTTTCACTTTTATCAAGAGGCTCTTCAGTTCTTTGCTTTCTGCCATAAGTGTGGTGTCACCTGCATATCTGAGGTTATTGATATTTCTCCCAGCAATCTCGATTCCAGTTTGTGCTTCATCCAGTCCAGCATTTTTCATGATGTACTCTGCATACAAGTTAAATAAGCAAGATGACAATATATAGCCTTGATGTACTCCTTTCTCGATTTGGAACCAGTCTGTTGTTCCATGTCCAGTTCTAACTGTTGCTTCCTGACCTGCATACAGGTTTCTGGAGAGGCAGGTCAGGTGGTCTGGTATTCTCATCTCTTGAAGAATTTCCCACAGTTTGTTGTGATCCACACAGTCAAAGGCTTTGCCATAGTCAATAAAGCAGAAGTAGATATTTTTATGGAACTCTCTCGCTTTTTCGATGATCCAACAGATGCAGGCAATTTGATCTCTGGTTCCTCTGCCTTTTCTAAATCCAGCTTGATATCTGGAAGTTCACAGTTCACATACTGCTTAAGTCTGGTTTGGAGAATTTTGAGCATTACTTTGCTAGCGTGTGAGATTAGTGCGATTGTGTGGTAGTCTGAGCATTCTTTGGCATTGCCTTTCTTTGGGATTGGAATGAAAACTGACCTTTTCCACTCCCGTGGCCATGGCTGAGTTTTCCAAATTTGCTAGAGTGCAGCACTTTCACAGCATCATCTTTTAGGATTTGAAATAGCTCAAGTGGAATTCCATCACCTCCACTAGCTTTGTTCATAGTGATGCTTCCTAAGGCTCACTTGACTTAGGATTTCAGGATGTCTGGCTCTAGATGAGCGATCGCACCATTGTGATTATCTGGGTCATGACTCAGCTATAAAAAGGGATGAAACTGTGCCATTTGCAGAGACATGGATGGACCTAGAGACTGTCATCCAGAGTGAAATCAGAAAGAGAAAAATAAGTAACGTATACTAACACATACATGTGGAATCTAAAGAAGTGATATAGATGAACTTATCTGCAAAGAGACACCAGACATAGATAACAAAGGTATGGATACCAATGGGGGAAGGGGCGAGCTGAGTGGATTGGGAGATTGGGATTTTATACACTACTATATATATAAAATTTTCTGGTGGCTCAGACAGTAAAGAATCTTCCTGCCATGCAGGAGACCCAGGTTTGATCCCTGGGTGAAAAAGATGCCCTGGAGGAGGGCATGGCAACCTCTCCAGTATTCTTGCCTGGAGAATCCCATGGACAGAGGAGCCTGGCAGGCTCCAGTCCCTAGGGTCACAGAGTTGGACACACTGAAGCTACTGGAAAGGAGCACAAAGTATAAAATAGATAGCTAGTGATAACTGACTGTAAAGCACAGGGAACTCTACTCAGTGCTCTGTGTGACGTAAGCGGGCAGGAAACCCAAAAAGAGAGGCGGTATCTGTGTGCACAGCTGCTGACTCACGTTGCTGTACATCAGAAACTAACACAACACTGTAAGGCAATTATACTCAAACAACATAAACTCTAAAAGAATCATATGCCCCTGAATAAATATATGCGTTGTAATCTGCTAGCTGTCCATGTTCATTCTTTAATTCAATAGTCACCTATATAGGTAAGCGAGTGTACTAGGTACTGTTAGGAATCCAAAGACAACAGAATCAACTTGAGCCTAGTAAACTATCTATAAATCAGATAAGTATCTGGTAATTTTGTTCATGTTTGGTTGGTCAAAAAGTTTGTTTGGGTTTTTCCATAACATCTTGGAGAGAAACCTGAATGAAGTTTTTGGCTAACCCAACAGTTTACCCACGGCATCATTATGTGTATCAATTTATTTAATTACAAATTAAAAAAACATAAAAGGAATTTCTTTCCATTTGTGTTAAAGGAGAAAAATCCAGATACAGCTATAGATTTAATTGATCATAATGTCTTAACTTTCCTGGTAGCTCAGATGGTAAAGAATCCGCCTGCAATGCAGGAGGCCCCAGTTCGATTCCTAGGTCGGGAAGATCAGCTGGAGAAGGGCTAGGCTACCTACTCCAGTATTCTTGGGCTTCCTTGGTGGCTCAGCTGGTAAAGAATCTGCCTGCAATGCAGGAGACCTGGGTTTGACCCCTGGATCCTGGAGAAGGAAAGGCTACCCGCTCCAGTATTCAGGCCTGGAGAATTCCATGGACTGTATAGTCCATAGGGTTGCAAATAGTCAGACACAACTGAATGATTTTCACTTTCTTTCAGTGTCTTATCTTGGGATTACTTATGAATTAATCTGCCAGTTACAAAGATAACTTTCACAGCAAATGCCCCTACTTTAAGGATAGTCAGATAACCTAATTTCGTGTAAGTAGCTCCCTTTTTGCTCATAAGTAATGTAGTTGTTTACTCTTGTATTCTTTTCAAATGTTAGTTTGAAAGCTGTCTGTGTGCACCATTGGGTACATGTTTAACAATAAATAGCAAAGTTGTCATTAACCCACAGAAAGAAGGGCTGTTATAACTCTGCTTTCCTGAACTTGAGGCACCAACTTGATTAGAGAAGGGAAACTAAAGAGTCCACTTCTCTGTACTCTTTTCCCTCATCACAACTGATCAAAGTCCCCTTTCCTACACAGTCTACCAATGGGGGCTAGGGTACTAGTTTGCATGAAATTGTATACTGAGTGATTGAGAGGTCAGTCTCTGAAATTCAAGTCCTAGTTTTGAAAGATCCTAGTTTGTATTACTGCGGCAGGCTCTAAATTCAACCCTTGGTTTCCTCGTGTAAAAAACTGGGTACAATAGCAGGTTTTGCAGGGCTAGAGTAAATATTAAATAGGGCAATATATAAAAAGTGATTATATATGTTATCTGGCATGAGTTTAGTATTAAACAAATGTTGATATGAAGCCATGACCTATGTGGTCCAGTCTTACAGCAGTATAGCTGTCAAAGCCTGGAAGTCAAAAACAATCTAATATGCTCAGTCTCCTTACTTATATTTAATAAGCCCCCTGAAGAGGACACACAGCCTTCAGCAACATTTCTTAAATCCTCTTTGCTTTTACATTTAGTCAGTTATTTGACTCACCTTAAACGCCTGCCCCATAGACAAAAGAGCCTCTCCTCTTTTCAGTTTTCCCTCTTCTCACAATTTTGAATCACAAAATAGCAAGGAAAGACTCTCTGGAGAGTTCTAAAGAAGAAAATGAGTGGGCAAAATCAAAATTCTCTTAAGCAATTGTTAACCACTATCTGATGGTGATAAAATGGCCAACATACTACTATGCAAAAACCGCTTCTACTTTCTCCCGTCACATTTTGTCAGTTTGGATGCCCTTTTAAAAAAACCATCATTCAGGATCTGCAGCCAGAAAACTGAATCACTGACCAACCAGAGTCAAAGGTCTGCTAGTTTTGATGGTCACGGGAGCAGGCGATTTTGGAGCACGATGCTCCAAACATTAATAATGAGAAACCATAATACCATTTAAAGTGTGACGTACATTTGTATCGCACTTTATAATTTTATGAGTGTTTTCACATGTTACTTAACCCTACTCCCCACAAAAATCTTGTGAGGTTGGCAGATGGAGGATGGTTGTCTCATGTTTAATAAATGAGGAGACGGAACCGCAGGGACTGATGTGAGAGGTGCTGCAGCGATGGCTTCAGTCAGAGTCCGGTGGGGGCCCTGGACCCCCAGCAGGGAGGCGGGGGCGGGGCACAGGAAGGGAGGGCCCCTCTTAGCCCACCCTGCCACAGCGTCCAAAGAGGAGAGCCTCCCGTTTGGTACCAATGCCTTGGCTTGTTGATTCTTGCCATATACCCTTCCAGGCACTTGGTGGACATCTTAGGATACTGACACTAATGGAATTTTATCTGCAAAACTCATTAGCCTAAGAGAAAGTTATATTAACACTTGCCTTGCCTTTCTTCTTCTCTGATATAAAAAACACAAATGAGTTAAAGGATAAATTATTCTTATTTTTTTTAAGAACTAGGGAAGACTTTCTTAGGTTGATTTTTAATAACTAAGGATTGTTAAATATGTCTGTTGTGGGTTTTAGAGCACAAGGATAAAGTAAAGTAAGGTCTTTTATCCCCCAGTAGAGAGCAATGGTACATTTTATTCAATACATTAAATTACGTAGACATTAGCCACAACATGTTGATTCAGCTTCACAGGAAATGAAAATCAATACCATCTGTGGGGCTGGTGGCTCCACATCACCGTAGCACACACTGTAATGTGTTCATTGCGTCTCAGCTCCAAAACCTCACTTTGTCAGAATGATATCATTGTAAATTTTTAAAAAGTCATTTTAATATGCATATAAAAATCCAAATCAAGAAGTAAGTAGTATGTTTTGAATCCAGATTTTAAAAGCAATATTCTCCAACTGCTTTGAATTTGCCTCGCATTTGATAAATTTTGAAATTGTCATGAGATACAGATCTGCAAAGGATGTGAGATATGGCCCAAGGGCCTAGCATAGAGTCCAGTGCATAACAAGTGCTCAAAAACTTTTTTTGAATTAATGAATCAGCACAAGACCCACTACTATTTCATAACATATTCTTGGAAAAAAAGAAACCTCAGTGTAGATGTACCCACTAACTGCAAGATGCACAATAATTTTTAATATGTGGGGAAAAAAACTGTGATTAAGAATTTAGGGAAAGCAGTAGTGGTTTTAGCAGGCGCAGGTATAAATGCATTGGAAGTTTGAAGAATAAAGAGTTTAATTTCAGATGGAGGGACTAGATAACTTTCACAAATACTAGTTGTCTGGAGGGGCTGGTAGGGTGGGCCCTTTTTACAGAGCTCCAGAATTCCTGTGTAAGAGGGCTTGAAGGTCAACAGCCTGCTTGGGAAGAGGATGACTGAGCAACTAAGCACCTTGTTCTAAAAAGGCGTATGTTCAGCAAGCACGGTGACTTCTTTAGATTGTATATTTATTACCTGGAGGGCCTGGATTGAACTGGAGGTGAAACGGGGTTGATTATGTTGAGTTAGATATTTTTCTGTTTTGGATACACTGGAGTTTATGTCTAGGGCTGTACCTCTGTCTACTCTCTATTTTTCTAGTTGGCTATACCTATTTCATTTTGTTTAGTCTCTCGTGGTTCAGATGGTAAACAATCTGCAATTCAGGAGACCTGGGTTTGATCCCTGGGGTGGGAAGAACCCCCAGAGAAGGAAATGGCACCCCACTCCAGTATTCATGCCTAGAGAAATCCCTGGACAGAGGAGACGGGCTACAGTTCATGGGGTTGCAAAGAGTTGGACACAACTGAGTGACCAACACTTTCACTTTTTAGTGTAAGAGACTCAAAATAATCTTAATTGGAAATAACCTCTATTTATATTTGTTCTATACTGTTACACTTCATCAGCCTCTTCTATATTCAGGAAATTTCCTGAGGGGACATCTTTGTCTTATCCATCTTTACACTCACAGCATTAGTTAGCACAGAGACTGGCTTTCAGTAGGTGAAAATAAAGCTATTTATTAAAAGGAATGCCCTTGAAAAACATGGATGGTATGGTTAATTCTTTTGGGCATGCTTGCATATCAGGTCCTCTTTCATTTTGTAGACAGAATGATGAAACAAGACTAGAGGCCAGCTTAGAATCATAACTAAACATCAGAAGAAGATCTGAGCTAGAATCCCGAGCATTCAAGTCCCGGTAGTGTATTTTGCATCATATTCTCCAAGTTCTAGCAAAACTCACATGGATGTTCCTTGCATATGAATATGTCCTTTGTAGAAACTGTGGCATTATTGTGTCAAATCTTTAGGTCAGACATGCACCTTAAACTGATTTGTGGAGGGTCGGTTTTGACCTCTCTTGTGACGTCTATTACGAGCATGTGCAAGACAGCTGATGTGGGAGGGCGTGCCCTTGTTTCCATGTAATATTACATGCTATGGAGCCTTTATCATTTCTGCTTCTTTAGTCCAAATTTCTTAACCAACTCCTTTCAAATTGGATCTTCAGTACAGACATTTCAATTCTATAGCTTCAAAACAAAGTCATTTAAAGCCATTCAAACATGGAATAAAATACGAACGATTTCTGAAAGCCCACAACAGCCATTTCCTTCAAACTCTAGCAACTGAAATAACTGAAGAGATTTAGTTCAAATTGCAAATAAATTCGCCTTTGGATTGAGATGAGGCAAGAAAAATATCAGACCCAAAGGTCAAAAGGAACATTTTGGAGTAAGTTATAAACAGAAAATAGGCATTTAGAATGGAAAGGCTGAACTCAACAATAAGATGGGGTCATGGCACCTTGGCACGTATTTTTTATTATTTTTTAAAACTCACTTTGTTAACCCAGGACTTTATTTTCACTGAGTCTAATTGAGAATATTTTAGTGATTTTTGTGTGTGCATGTGTGTTTACAGGATCAGGGAATGATACTTTGTACTTTGTTATGTCTTATTTCAGAGAAATTTGAAACTTATAGAAATCTTCGGCTAGATTTCTTCTCCATTCCCTGCCTCTCCCTAGAACACTTAGGCCAAAAATTACCACTCTTTGTGGCTAGTATGACATCAAATTTTCAGGGAAAAGTAACTGTTTAGAGGAACTAATTTCCCAAAATGCCCAAATTTCTTAGACTTCAAATAGTTCCGATGGAAATGAATACAAATTGCAAACTTGAAAGGCAGATAAGATGATTAGATGTGCCTGTCAACAGGTAATTAACAGAAGCACATTTGTGATTTATTGGAAAGTGCAAGAGCAATTGGAATGACTTCTGTTATTTTGCAGTTGCATGTTGGCATTAAATCCCGTGTTTTCTGGAGCTATGAAAGTCTGTAGTATGAAATTCATCAGCATTTTAAATGTGTTTATTGAGTAAAAGGTCTCTAACTAGGAATTTGTTCTCATTCCAGTTGATGCAGGGTTAAACTGTATTTTTTCACCAGCTACTTAAAAAGAATTCCTCATCCAGTGATTCCACTTCTGGCTATTTATCCAAAGAAAACAAAAACATGAATTCAAAAAAATATATGCATCCCAGTGTTTATTTATAATAGCCAAGATATGGAAGAAAACTAAGTGCCCATCAATAGATAAATGGATAAAGAAGATATATATATACACACACATACACACAGACACATACACACACACACAAAACAGAATAGTACTCAGGCATAAAAAGAAAAGACATCTTTTGTGACAATGTGGATGGGCCTAGAGCATATTATGCGAAGTGAGTAGGTCAGAGAAAGAAAAATACTGTACGGTTTCACTTATATGTGGAATCTAAAAGACAAAAACGAACAAATATAACCAAACAGAAACAGAGTAAGAGATAGAGAGAACAAACAGATAGTTGCCAAAGGGGAGAGGAGTAGGAAGAGGAAAGAAATAGCTGAGGGAGATTAGGAGGTACAAACTTCCAGTTACAAAATACAAGAGTCACAGCTATGAAATGTACATTGTGGGAAATATCATTAATAATTATGTAGTGTATTTGTACGACAGATGGTAACTAGACTTAAGGTGATCATTTTGAAATATATAGAAATAATGAATGACTATGTTGCACAAATATTCAAACTACCATCCAATTGTGCTCATTTCACCTCTGCAAGGTCATGCTCACAACCCTTCAAGTTAGGTTTTAGCAGAATATGAACTGAGAAATTCCAGATGTGCAAGCTGGATTTAGAAAAGGCAGAAGAACCAGAGATCAAATTGCCAACATTGGTTGGATCATGGAGAAAGCAAAGGAATTTTAGAAAAGCATCTACTCCTGCTTCATTGACTAAGCTAAGGCGTTTGACTGTGTGAATCATAACAAACTGTGGAAAATTCTTAAAGAGACAGGAATACCAGACCACATCACCTGTCTCCTGAGAAAACTGTATGCAGGTCAAGAAGAAACAGACCCGGACATAGAATACTCTCTTGTCCTGATTTTCCCACAGCTGCACTGTAGCTTCTAGCGGTATCCGGTGTCTGGCCTTTCTGGAACCTGTCCGTCTTGCGCGTGTACCCTTGCTGTTCTCTGCATCTGAAATGTCCTGCTCATTAATCTCAGCTTTGATTCAAGTCTCAAACATTACTTCCTGGATAATGGGCCACTCTCCTTTCACTCCCAGCATAGGCAGGTAAGGCAATCCTCCGATTGTGTTTGCTGGTTGGTCTGCATCTGTGATTCCTCAGTAGACTGGAATATCCTTGCGGGCGGGTACTTTGTCGGTCTGCATTTTTGTAACCCTGGAACCTGGCATAGTGCTTTACGTATGGTATGCGTCCTTGAAATTTACTGAGGGAACAAGTATATTCCTTTGTATAAATCATAAACATAACTTTAGATTTCCCATATATCTTGTAAGATTTCTTATGTATATCTCTCTTTTAGGAGTGATTTTCTTTATATAAGTGATGTATGCCTAAAAACATATCTTTAATTCTGTGCGTTTAATAAAATTCTAGAGCCATGCTACACTGTCCTATAAAGGAGTTGCTAGCCACATGTGGCTATTTAAATTTAAATCAGGGAAAATAAAATAAAAATTAAGTTCCTCAGTCGCACCAGCCACATCTTAAATGTTCAATAGTCACACGTGGTTTGTAGCCATTTTATCAAACAGCACACACAGAGAACGTTTCCATCGCTGCAAAAAAGTGCACTGGACAGTGTTACCTTAGAGAAACTGGGCATCTTTGGTAATGTCTCAAATTCTTCTGTAAATAGTAATCATATTCAAACTAATCACTTTTGAAAAACTGAATGCTAATGCAGCCAGGTCTTAAAATACTAGTCTTAAATATGTTACATTCTCTGTCACCAATATTTTAAACAACCTTTTACAAAGATTTTAAATAATCTATGTTGTTCTCAAGGAGTTGGACACAACGGAACCACTGGACAGCAACAATGTTGTTGTTGTTGTCCAGTCACTTAGCAACTCCTTGGACTGCAGCACGCCAGACGTCCTGTCCTTCTCAATTGTGTGCAGTTTGCTCAAACTCATGTCTGATGAGTTGGTGATACTATCCAGCCATCTCATCCTCTGTCATCCCCTTCTCCTCCTACCTTCAATCTTTTCCAGCATCAGGGTCTTTTCTAATGCATTGGTTCTTTGTATCAGGTGACCAAAGTATTGGAACTTCAACATCAGTCCTTGCAATGATATTCAGGGTTGATTTTCTTTAGGATTAACTGGTTTGATCTCCCTGCTGTTTAAGGGACTCTCAAAAGTCTTCTTCAGCATCACAATTGGAAAGCGTTAATTCTTTGGTGCTCAGTCTTCTTTACGGTCCAACTCTCACATCCATACACAACTATTGGAAAAACCATTGTTGTTATTCTGTCACCAAGTCCTGTCCTTACTCTCTGCGACCTCATAAACTGCAGGAAAAGCCATAGCTTTGATTATATGGACCTTTATCAGCAAGTGATGTCTCTGCTTATTAATAGGCTGTCCAGGTTTGTCACAGCTTTCCTTCCAAGAAACAAGCTTCTTTTAATTTCATAGCTGCAGTCATTGTCCACAGTGATTTTGGAGGCCCCCCCCCACCAAATAAAATCTGTCACTGTTTCCATTTTTTCCTCTTCAATTTGCTGTGAAGTGATGAAACCAGATGCCACGATCTTAGATTTTTGAATGTTGAGTTTTGAGCCAGCTTTTTCACTCTCCTCTTTCACCCTTATCAAGAGGTTCTTTAGTTCCTTTTCACTTTTGGCATATCTGAGATTGTTGATATTTCTCCCAGCAATCTTGATTCCAGCTTGTGATTCATCCAGTCCAGCATTTCACATGGGGTACTCTGCATATAAGTTAAATAAGCAGGGTGACAGTATATAGGCTTGTCATACTTCATTTGCAATTTTGAACCAGTCCATTGTTGCATGTCTGGTTTCTGGTTCTAACCGTCCCTTCTTGACCTGCATCCAGGTTTCTTAGGAGACAGTTAAGGTGGTCTGGTATTCCCATCTCTTTTAGAATTTTTCAGTTTTTTGTGATCCACACAGTAAAAGGATTTAGTGTAGTCAATGAAGCAGAAGTAGATGTTTTTCTGGAATTCCCTTGCTTTCTCTCTCATCCAATGAATGTTGGCAATTTTGTTTTTGGTTCCTCTGCCTTTTCTAAACCCAGCTTGTATATCTGGAAGTTCTCAGTTCATATACTGCTGAAGCCTAGCTTTAAGGATTTTGAGCATTACCTTGCTAGCATGTGAAATGAACGTAATTGTATGGTAGTTTGAATATTCTTTGGCATTGTCCTTCTTTGGAATTAGAATGAAAACTGACCTTTTCCATTCCTGTCACCACTGCTGAATTTTCCAAATTTGCTGACATACTGGGTGCAGCACTTTGATAGCATCATCTTTTAAGATTTGAAATAGCTCAGCTGGAATTCCATCACCTCCACTACCTTTGTTTGTAGGAATGCTTCCTAAGGCCCACCTGACTTCACACTGCAGTATGTCTAGGTGAGTGACCACCCTACAGTGGTTATCCCGGTCATTAATATTTTTTTTGGTATAATTCTTCTGTGTATTCTTGCCAGCTCTTATTAATTTCCTTTGCTTTTGTTAGGTCCTTACTGTTTCTGTTTTTATTGTGCCCATCCTTGCATGAAATGTCCCCTTGATATCTCCAGTAGAAAGTGTTCAGAAAAATAAAATTTTGAGACTAGTAAATCAACATGATGACCTCAGTGCACCATTTTTATTATTTCTCCCTCTTTAAATGTTTTAAGTACTCTAACTACACAACATGAAGAGAGTGAGACAAGGATCATCAGTGGACAAGAGGATTCAAGGAGTCTATTAAATATAGAAAGTTAATGAAGGATATTGGAGAAAGCGGCAACCTGTTCTCTACTAAACCTAGAGGGGTAAAAGTCTCCACACTTTGAAACATCTGATGTGCAGGAGGTCAGGAATTAGCTGTGAAATGAAACAGGAAGATCTGTTAAGTCTGTCAGTTGGAGAGAAACTACAGCAGGGCAACGATAAAGGAAACATTATCTGTATCTGTCTCATTGATGTATTTTAAAACACCAGGGGTAAAGAGAGTATGGAGAGAGCCAGAAAGGGGCACCTACAAAGTAACTTCTGGCCAGAAGCTTCTCACTAGCAGCACTGGGCACTGGCAGATAATGGAGCAAGGCTCTCAAGGCGTTTTATCCATTAGGTAGGAGGACAGAATACATTTGAGACACGTTCCACATACCTTTTCTTAGGAAGTTCCCAGAAACACAGCTGAGTAATGAATAAGGCATATGTTCCTGTGAAGGACTGGACTACTTCTTCCCATTGTTCGCATCTTCCCTGTCACTGACATATACATTCATGCCGATGTTTTCCTGCTCCTTTGATGCTGGGGTTGCCCATGTGATTTGCTTTGGCTAATGGAACTCTGGTGGATATTACATGAGCAGAGGCTTTCAATATACTGATTTGGCTTGTCTTTCTCTCTCTTCTTTCATCTTCCATGAGAAGAGCATGCCCCAGATAGCTGCTGGCGCTGCATAAAAGACTCATGGAGCAATCTGGATTCAACCCACATTCTGAAGCAAAGTGAGAACAGTACATGTTTGTTGTTGCCGTTGAGATTTCAGGGTTACTTGTCAGGCAGCATTACAGTTACACAGCCTTTTTGTAGCAATAACTGCTAAGAAGCTTTGAGGAATGATTAATTCGAGAGTAGAGACGTTTTTCTTCTAGGATGATAACTGTGCAGCAGACCTAAAAGCAACTGGCCCAGTTGGGAACACGAGGATTAATGGCTCTGGGAGCGAGGGAGACCTTCAAGAAATAAGAAGAATCAATAAGACAGAAGGTATGATTAGGATTTCAGAATACCTTTCAGGCAAATGGAAGAGTGCAAAAATGAGAAATCCATTCCAAGGAAACTGTAGGAACACAGCACAGTAGTCATGACATTGGATTCTTTCTTTAGAAAAGGAATCTTGATCCTATCACATTATTAGTGCTGTAGTGAACACTATTTATATAAATGTAATTAAGTAAGCCCCATTTATAGTTTTTTTTATCCTCGTGGATATATACTCTACCCAAACTCATCAGGTTGTGAACATGAAAAACACGCAACCTTTTGTATGTCAATCATACCTCAATAAAGTGCTTTAAATAAAAAAGAAAAAAAAGTGGAGTTAAAAAGAAAATAACATAGACAAAAAGTCAAAGGGGGGGGGAAAGCTAAAACTATATTGAAAGTCCCTCAGATCATCCAAAACCCACTTCCTGAGTTAGAAATACCAAAGACCTAGGCCCAGCCAGGGATATGTATAGGTCTTTGGGATTCCGTAAAACTGGCTCTTTATGAGGTCATGGATGTTAAGAAATGGGTCTATCAAAGCTAGGGCTAAAACAGTGATTTTCTCACTGTTTTGGTCTCAAGAAACTTTTAACTCTTAAAAAAAGGGAGGGAACCCCAAAGAACTTTCTTTTTATGCAAGTTACAGCAACTGGCATTTTCCTTATATAGAAAGGAAAACCTGTATGATGATTCATTGATCTTTGCATTTATAGTTTGAAAAAATGTTTTCATTTTTGTTTTTTAAAGAGCTCATAAAATCTACACTTAAAACACTTTAAGCTTAATTCTTCTTTGCTTAAACTCTGAATGATTAGTCTGGAAGTGATGACACAACTTAAGTGGCATCATGATCCTATATGAAAATGTTCCATTGTGTAAGACACAGTAAAGTATATCATTAACATCTATAAAGTTAAGAGGATGATAACTTCCATCATATTTTCATTTCTTATTTACAGTTTTGTCCAGTTTCTTTGCATTAGATTCCTCCTTTCCATGACCCCAGATAGCCTGCTATGTCTATTCCTGTATCTTTAAAGGCAGACATTGCAACTGTGTGGCAAGAAAGCAAAAAAAAATTTAGGTCCAACAATCTATCATGCTTGTGTCTGAATTATTTCAGTGTGTGTAGAGGAATCTGGGTGCTGAACAGGGCTCCAATACTCAAGGGGAAGGAAGCAAGGAGTTCTTTTACTTCTAACACTCTTTCTTTCTGTAGACTTATGTTTCTGAGCTTACCATTTTCCTTCTCTCTGAAGAATTTTTATTTTTTAAACATTTCTTGTCAGGCAGACCTATTGGTGACAAAATCCTTCAATTTTTGTCTGTGGAAGTATTTTTCCTTCATTTTTGAAGGATTTCACTGGATATAGAATTCTAGGTTGGTGTTATTTTCTCTTTTTTTGCATGCATTTCTGAAAGAAAGCTTGAGAGAAATTCTTATCCTGTTGCTCTATAGATAAGGTGTTTTTTTTAACCCCCTTCTGGCTTCCTTTAAGATTTTCTCTTTGTCTATAATTTTATTTAGTCCAAATGTGTTGTGCCTAAGTGTAGAGTTTTAGGTATTTTCCTACATAGCGTTCTCTGAGCTTCCTGGATCTATGGTTTTGTTTCTGTTACTATATTACACTTTATCATAAAACGTTTTTATCAAGTTTAAGTTTTTAAAACACAACATGTACAACTCTATTTTCTTAAAATAATTTATATTTTGAAAAAATGTATTCCCTCCAACCTCCCCCTACCCACTCCTTCAGGTCATCACAGAGCACCAAGCTGAGCTCCGAGTGCTCTATAGCAGCTTCCCACCGTTTATCTATTTTACACATGGCAGTGTCTATATATCAATGCTACTCTTCCTATTCATCCCACCTCTCCATTTCCTGCTGTGTCCACAAGCCCGTTCTCTACGTCTGTCTCTATTCTTGCCCTGAAAATAGGTTCATCAGTACCATTTTTTCTAGATTCCACACAGATACGTTAATATACAATCTTTGTTTTTCTCTTCCTGACTTACTTTACTCTATCAGTATCAGTTCAGTCACTCAGTCATGTCTGGCTCTCTGCGACCCCATGAACCACAGCAGGCCAGGCCTCCCTGTCCATCACCAACTCCCGGAGTCCACCCAAACCCATGTCCATCAAGTCGGTGATGCCATCCAGCCATCTCATCCTCTGTCATCCCCTTCTCCTCCTGCCCCCAATCCTTCCAGGCATCACAGTCATTTCCAATGAGTCAACTTTTTGCATGAGGTGGCCAAAGTATTGGAGTTTCAGCTTCAACATCAGTCCTTCCAATGAACACCCAGGACTGATCTCCTTTAGGATAGACTGGTTGGATCTCCTTGCGGTCAAAGGGATTCTCAAGAGTCTTCTCTGACACCACAGTTCAAAAGCATCAATTCTTTGGCACTCAGCCTTTTTCACTGTCCAATTCTCACAACCATACATGACCACTGGAAAAACCATAGCCTTGACTAGAGGAACCTTTGTTGGCAACTTTGCTCTATATGACAACTCAATTATTTTAAAAAATAATGACATTAGTTTCTAACCCAATAATACTTTGCAACATTTTTTCATATTTAGCATTCTTTTTCAATCTTTTTAACACCCTCCTTCACATAAATATCTTAAAAAACACCTAATTCACTTTATTTGGACTTCTTAGAGAAGTCCAAAACTTCACAGCAGTTAAATTTGAGTTAGTCATGTTCCATTACTTTACAATAGCCAAAAAAAGAAAGAACACCCCCCCACACACAGGCTGAAACTTGATTTAAATTTATTTTAGCTGCAAAAGAGAAAATAAAATCTTTGGGGTATTTTGTGTGTGTGTATGTGTGTGTGCTGACAAAGATAAAAACTATCATAAAATCAATTTATCCTTATAGTCTTAAAAAACATGATTATTTTTAATGTTGCAATAGTTGGATATTGGGTAGCTCATGGGAACAGGTATCAGGGTAGTGGGTAGGTGAGCTCTTGTTCAAAGGGAAGTATCCTCTTGAGCCTTGGTTTTCCATCTGTGAAATATGCACAATGCCTGTCCTGACTGACTTTTCACAAAGAAAGAAGAAAAATTCCTGATTTTTGGAACTGTAATAGCCCTGAGAGATCATTTTGTCCCTTTTGATGAGAAAACAGACACAAAAGTGGGTAGAAAACTTTCTCAAGGGCAAATATCAAGGGGACACATAGAATCACTGTATTTACATTTGGCATTGACAGTGCAAAAAGCTAATGTTTTCATTTTTATAACCCCCGTGCACCCTGTGTAAACTCATTATAACAGTATGAGCCTTATGAGCCACCAGCATTACAATAACATATTTCTGGGGCAGAAATCTCCTGCTGGTATGGAAAATGTCTGCTTTTCAAGTGGGATCAATCCCCATCTCTATAAGTCATCCAATAACTTCATTATCAGTTCCTAACATCTTGTCTTTTCAGATAGTTATAAAATCTCTGGGTATATTTTTTATGATATCTGTAAGCCGAGTCAGGGTCTGTGAATTGAAAGCTAAATTAGGAGTCAGAAAGATGAATAAGAAAGATGACATAAGAATTCCAGTGGATGAGGGCACTGAGATGGAAAAGAGTGGTGTGTATTCACTACAAGTCATCTGCCACCAGACTCATCCTCTTTTGTTAAAAACATTCATCTGTGCTGTTCTTCCTGGAGGCACAAGGAAAAATTTGGTGTGTAGGGAGGATGGGAAGGGGAAGAGGGGTCATCCTTAATTTCTTACCCTTCCAACATTTAATAGAAGTCCTACTGTTCCTGTTAAGGATTCTGGGACATGCCCCTCTCTGTTGTTGATTCCACCACACTCTCAGTTCAGGTCACCACTTTTGGTTAAATAACTAGTTACTAGATCACAATTAGCCTCTTAAGAAGCTCACTGCCCTCAACCAACTGACTCTCCACAAACATCGTTATGTTTCTCAGTCACTTAAATGCTTTCAACCCAAGGACCAAACTCTTTAGCATGGCATTTAAGGCTGACTCCCAGAGCCCACTCTGGCCTTGCCCTTCGCTCCTGCTCTCTGAGCATTCACACTGGCCATCGCTGAGTCAGCTTTTGGTGATGCCCTCCTTGTCCTCTCCCTTTTCTCACATGGATAATAACAAAGTAACCTTTTCTCTCCCCTCTTCCCTCTTTTTCTCCAGCCTTCACTTATTCTTTCCACAAATATGTACTGACATGCTTCTATGTGTCAGTCATTGAAGGTGTCTTAATCGGTAAAAAAAAAAAGTCCTGTCCTCATAGACCCTATACCTCTGTGCGTCTGCGCTGGGGGTGACAGAAATTGAGTGTATTACCTAATAAATAACACTGTATGCTAGAAGATGATAAGTGCTCTGGAGAAACAGTAAGCTGTAGATGAAGGGGAGGGTGCGGGGGAGATGTCATTTTAAACGGAGTGGTCAGAATAGGTTACACACACTGAAGATGGCATTTCAGCAAAGAATAGGATGAAGTGAGGAAGGGAGCCATTTGGTTATTTGGAGAAAGGATATTCCAGGCAGAAGGAGCAGCCAGTACTAAGGCTGGGTGTGTTCAATGAGCAGCAAGATAGCTAGTGATCTGGAACACGGGGAGCGAGGAGGACTCAGAGGAAGAGGTCAGAGAGGTCTCCCCCAGAGTTCCCTTAGGGACTCAACAACCATCCAGGCAGTAGTGAAGACTTCAGGTTTTTATGCTAAGAGAAACTGGGAGCCAGTGAAGGCTCTGGAGTAGGAGACATTATCGGATATATATTTGAAAGAGGCAGTAGGGAGACCAGTTAGGAGGCTATTATAGTAATGCAATAGGTAGATGGTGATAGCCTGGACCAGGTGGCAACAGAGGCTGATGATGATTTATCAGATACTGGGAGTGTATATTTTTTTGCACTTTAAACAAATTATCATTAAATAAACTTGACTCTTTTGGTATACAAGTCAGTGGATATTAACACACATACAGATTTATATAGTTACTACCACAATCTGAATATAGAATAGTATCCCAAACTCCTAAATCTCTCTCAGCTCAACCCTTGTCAAATAATGTTCTCTATCGCTATAGTTTGGTATTTTTAAGAATGTCACATAAATAGAATCATATATTAACATTTTGAGACTGGCTTCTTTCATTTGGTACAATGCCTTTGAGATTCATTTCACTTGTTGCTTATATTCATAGTTTGTTCTTTTCCATTAATTAGTATTATTTTATTATATGCCTGTACCACAGTTTTTTAATCCATTCACTTGGTAAACAACAGTGGGTTGTTTCCAGTTTTGGGTGATTATAAACACTGCTACTATAAAAGTTAGTGTATAGGTGTTTGAACGTACATTTTTATTCCTCTGGGATATACTCAATGATACAAATGCTAGGTCTTAGGGTTATTACATATTTAATTTCATAAGAAACTGCGCAGCCCCAGAGGCTGAACCATATTACAGTCCCACTAGAAAAGTATTAAAGTTCTAGTTGCTTTACATTCCTTATATTTACAGCATCTGGTGTTGTCTTTATTTTTTTTATTTTAGCCATTCTATTAAGTACATAACAGTATATCATCATGGTTTACATTTGCACCTCCCTAATTTGAGAATTTGGGAATCAGGTGGTTCAGTGGTAAAGAATCCACCTGCCAGTTCAGGAGATGAAGGAGATTCAAGTTCGATCCCTGGGTAGGGAAGATACCCTGAAGGAGGAAATGCCAACTAGCTCCAGTATTCTTGCCTAAACCCACTCCAGTATTCTTGCCTGAAAAATCCATGGCAGAGGAGCCTGGTGGGCTATAGTCCCTGGGGTCACAGAGTTAGACACGACTGAGGGATTCATTACAGGTGAATTCTATCAAACATTTTGAGAAGAGTTAACATTTAGAAAAGAGTTCTGAAACTCCTCCAAAAAAACTGCAGAGGAAGGAACACTCCCAAAATCATTTTATGATTTGAAAACCAGACAATATTACAAAAAAGAAAATTGCAGGCCAATGTCAATGATGAGCATAGATGCAAAATTACTCAACAAAATGCTAGCAAACCAAATCCAACAATCCATTTGAAGGATACATCATGATCAAATGGGATTTATCCCCTGAATGCAAGTACTCTTCAATATCTGCAAATTGATCAGTATGATATACCATTAACAAATTGAAGAGTAAAAACCATATGAACATTAATAGATGCAGAAAATTCTTTTGACAAAATTCAACAACCATTTATGATAAAAGTCTCCAGATAGTGGGAATAGAGGGAACTTACCTCAACATAATAAAGGTCATATATGACAAACCCACAGTTAATATCATTCTCAATGGTGAAAGGCTGAACACATTCCGTCTAAGATCAGGAACAAGGCAAGGAATCCATTGTCACCATTTTTATTCCACACAGTTTTGGAAGTCACAGCAATCAGGAAAGAAAAAGAAATAAAATGAATCCAAATTAGAAAAGAAGTAAAACTGTCACTGCTTGCAAATGACATGATACTATACATAGAAGACTCTAAAGAGTCTACCAGAAAACAACTGGAACTCACAAATGAATTTGGTAGATTTGTAGGATACAAAATTAATACACAGAAATCTCTTTCATTCCTATACACTAACAATGAAAGATCAGAAAGAGAAATCAAGGAAACAATTTCATTTACCATTGCACTAGAAAGAATAAAATACTTTGGAATAAACTCACCAAAGGAGGCAAAAGACTCTGAAAACTATAAGATGCTGATGAAAGAAACTGGAAAGGGCACAAATAGATGGAGAAGTATACTATGCTCTTGTATTGGAAGAATCAACATTGTTAAAATTACTATATTACTCAAGACAATCTACAGATTCAATGCAATCCCTATCAAATTACCAAGGGCATTTTTGGAACAAAATTTATATGGAAACACAAGGCTCTGAATAGCCAAAATAATCTTGAGAAAGAAAAACAGAGTTGGAGGACTCAGACTCCCTGATTTCAGACTATACTACAAAGCTACAGTCATCAAAAGAGTATGATACTGGTACAAAAACAGACATACAGATTAATGGAACAGGATGGCATCCCCATAAATAAACCCTACTCTCTTACCAGACAGCTACATGTAAAAGAATGAAATTAGAACATACTCTAACATCATACACAAAAATAAGCTCAAAATGGATTATAAACCTAAATGTAAGATGGGATACTATAAAACTACTATAGGAAAACATAGTAGTTTTGATATAAATCACATAATATTCTTTTGGTTCTATCTCCTAGAGTAACGGAAACAACAACCACAAGAACAAAACAAATGGCACATAATTAAATTTAAAAGCTTTTGCACAGCAAAGGAAACCATAAACAAAATAAAAAGACAGCCTACAGACTGGGAGAAAATACCTGCAAATGAAGCAACCCACAAGGGATTTATGTCCAAAATATACAAACATCTCATGTAGCTCTATGTCAAGAGAACAAACAGCCCAATTATAAACTAGGCAGAAGATTTAAACAGACATTTCTTTAAAGACAACATACAGATGGTAAAAAGCCAGCAAAAAGATGCTCAAATCACTAATTATCAGAGAAATGCAAATAAAAATTACAATGAGGTATACCTCATGCCAGTCAGAATGGCCATCCCACTCCTGAGCATATACCTTGAGACAACCACAGTTTGGAAAGATATATGCACCTCAGCGTTCATTTCATCACCATTTACAATAGCCAAGACATGGGAGCAACCTAAACATCTATCAATAGAAAACTGGATAAAGAAGAAGTGGTACTTATATACAGTGGAACATTACTCAGTCATAAAAAAGAACATAGCCATTTGCAACAACATGGACTGACCTACAGATTATCATACCAAGTGAAGTAAGCCAGAAAAAGAAAGACAAATACATATACTATCACTTGTATGTGGAATCTAAAATATGGCACAAATGAACTTATTTACAAAACAGAAACAGAGTCACAGATGTAGAAAACAAGCTTATGGGTGGGGGAACGGATGGACTGGGAGATTGGGGTTGACATATATACACTGCTGTATATAAAATAGATGACTAATAAGGACCTACTGGAGAACTCTAGTTGATACTCTGAAATGACCTATATGGGAAAAGAATCTAAAAAAGAGTGGATATATGTATATGTATAATTGGTTAACTTTGCTGTGGGGTGGAAACTAACACAACACTGTAAACCAACTATACTTCAATAAAAATTTTTAAAAAAGAAACTGCCAGACTATTTTCCAGAGGGACTGTACCATGTAACAGTCCCACTAGCAGAGTATGATGCTTATAGTTGCTTTACATTCTTGTCAGCATCTCTTGTCAGTATTTTTTATTTTACTTATTTTAATAAGTGCATAAATTGAAGAAGGAAATGGCAACCCATTCCAGTAACCTTGCCTGGAGAACCCCATGGACAAGGGAGCCTGGCAGGCCAAGTCCATGGGGTTGCAAGAGTTGGGTACGACTGCAACTAAACCATCACCACCAATAAGTGCACAATAGTATTTCATATTAAGTTTACATTTGTGCCTCCCTAATTTGCATTTCCCTGTCCTTCACTATCTCCTGGAGTTTGCTCAAATTCATGTCCACTGAGTTGGTGATGCTATTAGAATGGCTAATGATGTTGGACCTATTTCAGGTAAATACATGTTATTTATATATCCTCTTTGGTGAAATTTATAGTGAATTCTTTTGCTCATTAAAAAAAATTTGAGTTGTTTATTGTACTACTGTTGAGCATTGAGAATTCATACTCTGGATAGAGAGTGCTGTTTGACATATTTTTGCAACTATTTCCCCCCTAGTCTCCAGCTTGTTTGTTCATTTTGTCAACTTTTACAGAGTAAAATTTTTAAAATTAAAATTTCAAATTTGAGATAATTGTAGGTTTATATACAGTTTCAAGAAATACTGCAGAGGAATCCTACAAACCCTTTGCTTGGTGTCAGCCAACGGTACTGTGCTGTGCTTAGACACAGCCATGTCAGACTCTTGCCAGACTCTGTAGCCCACCAGGCTCCTCTGTCCATGGGGTTCTCCAGGCAAGAATACTGGAGTGGGTTGCCATGCCTTCCTCCAGTGGATCTTCTTAACCCAGGGATTGAACCCAGGTCTCCCATATTGCAGGGGGTTCTTTACCTCCTGAGGCATCAGGGAAGCCAATTATAATAGCCTTCAAAATTGTTGTATGGTATACCAGCAGAATGTTGACACTGAAATAGTTAAAACAGAGCCATTCTGTCACCACGGGCTCTCATGCGTAGCCTTATCCACTTCCCTCCCAATCCTACCCTCTCCTTAACCCTGGTAACTACTAATCTCTTCTCTATTTCTATAAATGTTGTTACTTCAAGATTGTTACATAAAATAGAATTACACAATATGTAGCTGTTAAGATTTACTTTTTCTTCACTTAACAAAATTTCATGGATATAAGTTGCTGTTTGCATCATAATTTGTTCCTTTTTATTACTGAGTGGTATATTCTACAATATGCATGTACCATAAATTTGTTCAACTATTCACCCATTGAAGGACATCTAAACTGTTTTCAATTTTGTTGTTGTTAGGTCACTAAGGCATGTCCAACTCTTTGTGACTTCATGGACTGCGACACACCAGGTTTCCCTGTCCTTCACTATCTCCTCGAGTTTGCTAAAATTCATGTCCACTGAGTCGGTGACGCTATCAGACCATCTCATCCTTTGCTGCTCCCTTCTCCTTTTATCTTCAATCTTTCCCAGCATCGGGGTCTTTTCCAGTGAGTTGGTCGGCTCTTTACATCAGGTGGCCAGAGTATTGCAGCTTCAGCATCAGTCCATGCAAAGAATATTCAGGGTTGATTTCCAGTAGGATTGACTGGCTTGAATTTCTTGCAGTCCAAGAGACTCTCAAGACTCTTCTGCACCACAATTCAAAAGCATCAGTTCTTTGGTGCTCAGGTTTCTTTGTGGTCCAGCTCTTGTATCTGTACATGACTACTGGAAAAGCCATAGCTTTGACCATACAGAGCTTTGTCAGCAAAGGGATGGCTTGACTTTTTAATATGCTGTCTATGTTTATCATAGCTTTCCTTCCAAGAAGCAAGCTTTTAATTTCATGGCTGCAGTTACCATCACAAGTGATTTTGGAGACCAAGAAAACAAAATCTGTTTCCAGTTTTATTATATTATGAACAAAGTTGCTATGAATATTTATAAACAGTTTTTATGTGATGAATTTTCATTTCTCTAAGATAAATACCGAAGAGTGTAATTGGTTGATGACAAAGTGGTTGCATATTTACCTTTTGAAGAAATTATCAAACTGATTTCCAGGGTGGCTGTACCAATTTACATTTTCATCAGCAATACAGCGGTCCAGTCTATCTGCATCAATGTCCACATTTGGTGCTCACTATTTTTCCTTTCTCCTCTCGTAACTCAGTGGATAAAGAATCTGCCTGAAAGGCAGGAGACCCAAGTTTGATTCCTAGGTCAGGAAGATCTCCTGGAGAAGGAAATGGCAACCCACTCCAGTATTCTTGCCTGGAGAATCCCATGAACAGAGGGGCCTGGAAGGCTGCAGTCCATTGGGTCACAAGAGTTGGACACAACTTAGCAAATGAACCACCACCAGTTTTCATTTTTGTCACTCTGGTAAGTGTGTAGTGATATCTCATTGTGGTTTTAATTGCATTTACCTAATCACAACTGATGTTGTGCTCTTATTTGACATCTGTATATTCTTTTTGGTGAAATGTCCATACATGTCTTTTCCCCATTTTCTAATTGGATTGATTTTTTTCTGTTGCGTTTTGGGAGTTTTTTATTCTGAATAATAGTAATAATAGGCTTTTGTCAGATATGTGGTTTGCACATCTTGTGTTTGTATTCTCTTTTTTCAGAACAACATTTAAAAACTTTTCTTCTCCAGCTTTACTGAGATATAATTGACATATAACATTGGTAAGTTTAAAGCAGCTTCCCTGATAGCTCAGTTGCTAAAGAATCAGCCTGCAATGCAGGAGACACTGCTTTGATTCCTGGGCCAAGAAGATCTGCAGAAGAAGGGATAGGCTACCCACTCCAGTATCCTTGGGTTTCCCCTGTGGTTCAGTTGCTAAAGAATCAGCCTGCAATGCTGGAGACCTGGGTTCAATCACTGAGTTGGGAAGATCTCCTGGAGAAGGGAAAGGCTATCCACTCCAGTATTCAGGCCTGGAGAATTCCATGGACTGTATAGTTCATGGGTTCACAAAGAGTTGGCCATGACTGAGTGACTTTCACTTTCAAGTCTAAGGTATACAATGTGATAATTCAATACATGTATATATTGCAAACATTTTAAATCTTGATGAAATTGATAGAGGCCTTACTGTAATTCTCTGGCTGACTCTCAGCAGGGGAGAATACGATCAAACACATCACTGGGTGGTATCTCTCAAACATCTCCAACCCAGCCTCTGTGAACCTACTTCAAGGCCTTAATCAGGAGGGACTATAAAAGCTAAAAAAGGCCAGGATTTGATTTGAGCACATGAAAGAGTTTAATCACTGTGGGAGCATGTACAGGATTTGGGATTGCTCATATCAAAGAAAACTTTACCTTCTTCCTATCAGCAAAAACCAAGGCTTTCATGACAAAAAAAATCAACGCAGATAAATCAACTCCTATAGGACTTGTAACAGCACAGCTAATGGGATCCTAGTAGCTGCAGCAGCAGCTAATGCCCCTCTGTGTGCATGTGCTAAATCGCTCCAGTCGTGTCCAACTCTTTGTGACCCTATGGACTATAGCCCTCCAGGGTCCTCTGACCATGGGATTCTCCAGGCAAGAGTACTGGAGTGGGTTACCATGCCCTCCTCCAGGGAATCTTCTCGACCCAGGGATCAAATCCATGTCTCTTACATCCCTTGTATTGGTAGGTGGGTTCTTTACCACTAGCAGCACCCAGGAAGCTCCTCTATAAGTGATTTTTTAAAGTGGCAAGATATCTGCTATATTGACCAGTTTGTCAGTTATCATGGTTCTTTCTCCATCTAAAATGATCTTAAATTTATACTCAGAGTTCCTTGCCAAGTCCTTTGTTAATCTAGATAAGGGGACTGGTGTACAATCTTTGCAACATCATAATCCACAGCATTATGGAGAATTTAAAATCTAATGTCATTATAAATAAAAATAACCCATAAAGTTATGCAGAAAAGAAGTTCTCAGTCTTGTAGAATAAGGTAAGAGAAGGCATAAACATGCATAGCTAATTTCTCCACAGGTTTACATGGAGAATTCCCCTTTACAGATGTTAAATAAGACAGATTCCAATTACTATCATTAGTCAATAACGGGCATCAGTTCACTTCAGTTGCTCAGTTGTATCTGACTCTTTGCAACCCCATGGACTGCAGCACACCAGGCCTCCCTGTCCATCACCAACTCCCAGAGTTTACTCAAACTCATGCCATCCAGTCATCTCATCCTCTGTCATCCCCTAACAGGGAGGAAACACAGCCCCACCCATCAACAGAAAATTGCATTTAAGGTTTACTGAGCATGGCCCTGCCCATCAGAATAAGACCCAGTTTCCTCCTCAGTCAGTCTTTCCCATCAGGAAGCTTCCATAAGCCTCTTATCCTTCTCCATCAAAGGGCAGACAGACTTAAAACCAATAATGGGCTTAAGTTTTAGAAAAGTCACAAAATGCAAAATATTTGAAAACAATCATCTTTTACAGACTGAAAGAAAAAAATCCTGCAGTTCTTCAACTGAATTAGTGAGATTAGGAGCTACACATATAGGGATGTATGTTTTTAACACATGCAAGATGAAAAATAAGATGAAGAAACAAGGTTTATGGTTCAGTGTTAAATTGTTGTTGTTGTTCAGTTGCTAAGTCACGTCCGACTCTTTGTGACCCCATGGACTGCAGCACGTTGGGCTCCTCTGTCCTCCACTATCTCCCAGAGTTTGCTCAAATTCATTATCATTCAGTTGATGATGCAATCCAACCATCTCATCCTCTTCACCCTTTTCTCCTCCTGCCCTCAATCTTTCCCAGCACCAGGGTTTTTTTTTCCAGTGAGTCAGTTCTTTGCATTAGGTGGCCAAAGTTTTGGAGCTTCAGCTTCAGCAACAGTCCTTCCAATGAATATTCAGGGTTGATTTCCTTTAGGATGGACTGGTTTTATCTCCTTGCTGTCCAGAGGACTCTCAAGAGTGTTCTCCAGCACCACAATCCAAAAGTATCAGTTCTTCAGCACTCAGCCTTCTTTATGGTCCAACTCTCACATCTGTTCATGACTAATGGAAAAGCCATAGTTTTGACTATACGGAACTTTGTTGGCAATGTTAAATTACCTATTTGAAAAACAGACATTGTGTTGATGAAAACTACAGTTTGGAGGAAGGAGAAATATAAACTCATCATCCATGGGGATAATTTAAAGTCTTAGATGAAAATTCTCTGATGGTCCAGTGGTTAGGACTCCACACTTCCACTGCTGAGGGTGTGGGTTCAATCCCTGGTTGGGAAATTAATATCCCACATCTTGGCTGCAAGGCCAAAAATTTTTTCTTAATATATTAATAAATAAAGCAAAATCTTTCAGTCAGACAGTAAGGGACTTAAAACAGGAGCCAAGCCTATTGACATATTAGTACAAACTAATCAAAAAGACCATTAAGAAACAAGAAGAAACAGCATCATGGAAACCATTATGATATTCAGAGTTCCTATAAAGGACAAGAGAAGTTTATTCACTGTAGAGAAGAAAATCCCTTTTAAATTCATTAAGGCAGTTAAAAGTTACAGATGCAGGAATCTTAGATCTTTGCAGGAGTTCTGAAATCCCACAATGGCTGTGAAAACCATGCTGAGAAAGTGACACTAATCATCTGCAGTAGTTCAGATTGTAGGGAAAGTCAAGGAAGATGAATTAACCACAGATTACTGTTAAAATGAATCCTAAACACTGAGCAGAAAGTGGATCAAAAATTTGATCTTGACAGATGTGTCAATCAGATTGGAAGTATCTAAACAAGTGTAAAATGGAACTATCAGAAAATCACAAAAGAAAAGCTAAAAATCAAAAGGTTTTGAAAACTCCACAGGATGCTATAGAAAGGAAAGGATATTAATACGGACCATTACAAAGGATGAGTCTGTAGAGCCGACCAAGATTACGAAGAAAATCTCTCTGGAGTGATAATGGTGAAAAGGGACCCAAAGACTGGAGGATATGGACTCAGGGTCTATAGTCTGGGGCCTTCGAGGAAGCTCACCACGTGCCGGGAATTAGAGGGTGGCAGAAAAGAATAAGACGTTATTAGGGAATGTGTCTCTCTGTGCCAAGTGCTATTCCTGAATCCAAACAAGTGGATGAGTGAAGGGAAGATTTGCCGTTGGATGAAGAGCCTTTAAAAGGTACACTGCCGAATCACAGAAATCAGACCCTGGCAAACGCCTGTTGGGTGACGGTGCGCAGTCGCTCCCAGCAGGAGGTTGGCAAACGCTGTGTCCAGTCAGGTTCTGGGCTAGCAGAACAGAGCCCTGTGCACAGCAGGCAACTTTCAATTACTATATAAAAAACGGGACGCTAATACTCGTGTATTAACCATTTTTGACAGACAGGATAGAAGTTTAGGCACTTTGGAATAATAGTAGAGAGTCTCCAGGGAAAGTGCTCAGTGTACACACACCGTGACTGGAAGTAAAAACAAATAAAAGGCCAGGAACAGAGGAGGATATCTGAAGTAATGGTCAGAAATAAGGGACTGGCAACTTCAGAGGTGTCTTGGTGAAACTGTAAGAGGGTAGATACTTAGTACAGTGGAAAGGACTCCATCAACGCTGATAACTGGCTTGAATGCACGACTCGCCCTAGTGCAAAATAACATCTAATCTGGAATACCGATGCTGTTGCCTAGTCGCTTCAGCCGTGTCCGACTCTGTGCGACCCTTTGGATTGTAGCCTGCCAGGCTCCTCTGTCCATGGGATTTTCCAGGCAGGAATACTACTGGAGTGGGTGGCCATTTCCTTCTCCAGGGGATCGTCCCAACCCAGGGGTCGAGCCCGGGTCTCCTGCATTGCAGGCAGATTCTTTACCACTGAGTCACCAGGGAATACTGTCAAGTCCTCCAGTATTCCATGCATGTTTAATACTGTTAAAGAGGACATATCATGATATAGTGTTCATTTATAATGATGGTGGGGTGGAATCATGATGTATATTTGTAGAATTTTAGTTTTGTTCTAGAAACCACTCCCCTCCCCCCAAGGTACAAAATAGAAACATCCTCTTCTGTTTTGCACAGGGAGAACACAGGGAAGTGGTTACAGCAGTCCTCAGAGCAAACTTAAAGCAGCAAATAGAGAGCAGGCGTTCCCAGCCTCTTATGTAACCAAGACAAATTTTCCTGAGGAAGTCAGGAAGAAGCAAACATCCTTAAAAACACTATTAATAGATAATATACTCCCTGCTTCAAGGGAACTTGGAGCAACTGCAGCTTCAGTGACTGAGCAAACCCACTCTCAAGAGCCCTGGTGTGAAAAAGAAAGCAGCAGAACTCAGAGGAAAAAAGAACTCGATCCCAAGGTCTCCGATTAACCACTCGGAGCTAAGAGTTTCACACCTTCCCTGGCAGATAAGAGCACTAGAATCATCAGAATCTCATTTGAAGAAAAGCATCTGAAAATAGTTATTCATAAATATATGTGTGTATATATATACTGTAAATATAGATTTTATAGCATAGTTCTCATTCCTTAGGATGGGCACTTCTGTTGTCTTCCTAACAAAGTCATCTATTGCTAAAAATAAATATCTGAACTGCAAATCCTGATTATATTAAACAATTCTCAGCTAAAATTCTATGTAGAGGTGGAAAAATTTAGGACTCTATTGGAACTACAGATTATACTGTGACAAACTGTCACTAAATCCACAATCTTGTCAGTGAGGATTAAGTTTTAGTAAATGACAGCATTGTTTTTTTTGGACATTATTTTTTACTTTTATCTGTATTAAAAGTCATTTGAAGTTAATTTAGAGATTTGAAATTTCTCAGTGAGAACAGAGCAGTAGTCTTCTGTTGGTCATGTCCCTACACATGTATGCCGCTATGTCCCATTGACCCTTATTGCCCTCATCTCTCATGGAGAGGTGAGTTTGTGGTTGCAGCCCACTGTCTTAAGTCATGTTAGCACAGACTTTATTCTTAGCTATACTCCGTACTTGCTATGTAACGGGTGAAAAAGAAATCTAAACGTGTCTTAGTTTACGTATTTGTTTAACTGGATGTAAGGAACTAGATATCCCCCAGCTTTGGAGAGCTGCAGGGAAGGCTAACAGGCAAATATAAAACACTTTAAAGCGCAACAACAACCTCAATAACAGAAACAACGACGTGCTAAGTTCAAAACAAAACCGAGGAGTACTGGAACACTGTACTTTCCAAAACGACAATAGAGAGGAAAACCTCATTTTGTTCCTTTAAGTGGGGAGAATTTCATCCTTAAAACTATGGGTGTTTCCCTGAAAATCCCATGACTTGCAGGTTTAAGGATATTCTGAATTATTATATTAGCAATAATAACTAAAACCCATCAAATTCTGATCTTGACAAATGAGGTGATTCTACATGCATCTGTTGAGGATTTTTCAGAACTGGCAACAGCAGCACTTTAAAAACTGTGCCATCCAAAATGTGTCATATCATCACCTGATTTCTGATTTATAATAAATGATTGTATTTTACCTGGTCCCTTTAACACTTTTGTTAATGTTATAGCAAATATTGTTAATATGAGTCATTAAAATGTACTGAAAATATCATGATTTAATTTTCTTTGAATTCCTTCACTTGTATATAGTATGTATCAAGTTTAGGCTTCTATACCTAATTATATATTAAATATTATAAATATTAGGTAACACAGACTCTAACTGGCTTCCCTAACTGATAAACCCATCCTCAACTGGGAAATAGGTTTCTAACATTAATAATAATATAAGCCTCAGATAATCTGATTAGTTGACAATTCTGATCTCAAATATGGTCATATTAAGCCATAGTACTACTTATGTCGATTCAACAAACTTCATATTTTATTGGTTCTCACATTTATAAAGTCTCCTAGAATTTGTAAATTTGTAAAAGGCTTCCCAGGTGGTGGTGCAGTGGTAAATAATTTACCTGCCAATACAGAAGATTCAAGAGATGTGGGTTCTATACCTGGAGGAGGGAAGATTCCCTGGAGGAAGAAATGGCAACCCACTCCAGTTATTTTTTGCCTGAAAAATGTCCTGGACAGAGGAGTCTGGCAGGCTACAGTCCATGGTGGAGCAGAGTCAAACATGACTAAGTGACTGAGCATACAGAGAATTTATAAAAGATGATAGGGAAAAGCATCTTCTCATGAGGAATCAAATAATTAATTTATGGTTTTATTTTGTTCCCAGAAAATATGAGGTAGATATAGCAAGATAACACAATTTAGTGAGAAATCCACAATGAAGAAAAGATAGCACCAACTGATGGGCCCAGGAAAGAACTAGAAATCAAAATGTGCGCTGGTAATCTCTATCTTAATGAGAAAGATGGGTTTCAAATTAGGTTCCATTCCATGCTTTTTAATAACCAATACAAAGAAGGAATGCCTCAATTACGTGCATTTCAGGGTCTCTATGATAAATGTAACTACATCGTCTCAGAGAAACCCAACTATTGCACATATTAAGGCTAGAAAGAAGTTTCTCAAAGAGCCTGCAAAGAAATTGCTCTAACCAGCATGCTTACATCAATCTCAGGAATAAGTTTCCCAGAATTGATCCTTAAAGCACCCAATAGCACCAATTTAGTAAAACTAACTTTATAGGTGACTGCAGCCATGAAATTAAAAGATGCTTGCTCCTTGGAAGAAAAGTTATGACCAACCTAGATAGCATATTAAAAAGCAGAGATATTAGTTTGCCAACAAAGGTCTGTCTAGTCAAGGTTATGGTTTTTTCAGTGGTCATGTATGGATGTGAGAGTTGGACTATAAAGAAAGCTGAGTGCTGAAGAATTGATGCTTTTGAACTGTGGTGTTGGAGAAGACTCTTGAGAGTCCCTTGGACTGCAAGGAGATCCTACCAGTCCATCCTAAAGGAGATCATTCCTGGGTGTTCATTGGAAGGACTGATGCTAAAGCTGAAACTCCAATACTTTGGCCATATAATATGAAGAACTGACTTATTTGAAAAGACCCTGATGCTGGGAAAGATTGAGGGCAGGAGGAGAAGGAGATGACAGAGGATGAGATGGTTGGATGGCATCACCAACTCAATGGACATGAGTCTGAGTAAGCCCCGGGAGTTGGTGATGGACAGGGAGGCCTGGCGTGCTGCAGTCCATGGGGTCACAAAGAGTTGGACACGACTGAGCGACTGAACTGAACTGAACCGAACTTTATAGAGGAGACGAGGAATGGGGGTTAGTTTTCTGGGATCCGCTTCCTCAGTGCTGAGGAAGGTTCACAAAATAATTGCTGCATAAACATGATATTGTGGGCTTCCCAGGTGGTGCTAGTGGCAAAGAGCCCGCCTGACAATGCAGGTGACATTAAGAGATGTGGGTTCCATCCCTAGATTGGGAGGATCCCCTAGAGCAGGGCTGGCACCCCACTCCAGTGTTCTTGCCTAGAGAATCCCAGGGACAGAGGGGCCTGGCGGGCTACAGTCCATGGGGCCGTAAAGAGTCAGACACGAGAAGCAATTAAGCACATATGAGGGTATAAGCTCTTACTAGTGAAAGTCTCATAAGAAAACAGTCTCAGCTTCCTATCCATGAGCTCTGTTTATATTCATTTTAAAATAATAAGTGCTATCATTGTCAGTCTTCTTGAAAAGCTCAAATGTGATGTTTTGTCTTTCCATATATTATCTCCTTTTAAAGAGTTGCCTATAAATGCCTTAAACAGCACAAGGGTTTTATGACTCTCCTTGATTTAAAAATATCCCATTTTCCTAAATGTAAGGCGAGTAGGGTTAAGTTAAATAATCTTTGAGGTGTTTTTCTTTAAACATTGAATGACTTTGCTATATGTCATGGTGCTAGTTTCTTTTTCTTCTCTTTCTCATTTTTAAAAGCAAAGGAACTGTTCTCATTTTCTCAGAAGCCTCAAAAGGCAAAGGAAAAAATCAGTGTATTGATCCCTACAATGGGTTCCAATGTTATCCTAGTTTCAGAAAGTGTCCAGTTACAGAGAAACATTTTAGTAATCGTAAGGTTCAGACAGACCTTATGTGACCTCTACTCATTCCTGACCAGCAAACAGTTTTTGTTTAACTTCGAAAGAAACCAGACAAACCCTGCAAGGTTCCTTGTAATCATGACACCATTCTTAGAACTGCCATGTGCGGGGAACATGCCCTCTTGCTTCCTCCTGCTATCTACAGTATGAATCTGAAGGACTTTGTTACGGCTCTTATACTTGGCACATCTTAGGCCTATTTAGAACATCAACACCATCAATCACAAAACCTGGGGCCGGCCAGCTGGATGAACCCTGGCTATCACGCAGGGGTTATTTGTCATCTGGGCATGTCTGTTTGGTATATAACACTCCTTCAGTCCCAGAACAATTTTCCCCCTCCAAAAATATTCTCTTTGATTCAGGAAACACGTGATTAATAAAGGACAAGGGTTTAAAGCTGGAGGTCAAGGCTAAAAGTCTTAACCAAACAAGTGCATTGCTTACTAACGTTTGCATCAGCAGTCAAAAATTCCCTTGAAGAGCCCCTGCATTGAAGAAACACAGTCTATTCTAAATGCCATAAATTTCAAGGGACTCCAGCAACTATATTCACCTTGAGGGATTTCTTTTAAAATAATGTTGCACATCTGAGAAATGTTTTGATGCAGAATAATAACACTGCATCAAGCATTTAAAAGGTCCATTACAAACATTTACAATCTAATATAAGAATTAAGGTTGAAAAGACATAGTTTAACCAATATGATATGAAAAGGAAATTTGTTCTATAACATTAGAACAATTTGCATTAAAAATAAATTGTTTCCTAAGATGTCTATTTATACTAAAATGGATTTAAAAGCAACACTCCTTCCTTTATTCTTTTTGTTCTTGTTCATATGCAATCTACAATACTTTATAGCAAATACTTTTCCATTAGACAGTTTCCCTTTTATCCTTGTTTTCCCTTTTTCAACCAAGGGAAATTTGTTACTTGTTTATAGAATATTGAGTTTTCTTTTTTTCTAAGTTATTGTTATAGTTCCACTCTGTCATAATATTTATTTGATATTGATGAATTATTTTTTGTGTGTAATGACATTAAAAAAGCAAATTTTCACAACAAAAATGAACAAATTGTTGGTTAAGTCTTAAAATTATCCTAATATTGACTTAACTGGAAGTGATTCCATTTCTCAATATGGAAAAATGAACTGAATCAAGTTTATTTCACCAGCATGGTAAAGGGAGTTACAAACTCCTACTAGACATCTAAACAGAGCTTCTCAGAAGAAAAGTGGTAAGAAGACTGTATTAAAGTGCTGACGATGTTACAAGGCCTAAGGAGCGCATGTCAGTCATCACTTGATTCATCTTATATAGACTTCTGAGTTCCTGCACACGTGCCATCTGAGGCAACCAGACTTGCTGGAATTCAGTCTCTTTACCTCTCTGCCAAATGCCAAAGGAATAAAAATAAAAGCTCAATGCCAAACATGCTGCATCAAAACTATGCTGCCGTCAAAGTTCATATGGGCAGTGCGTTTACCCTGCAGACTGTGTTAGAACTGCAGCCTTGCGGGCGTAAAGAGGCTCTCCAAGTCACTTGGTCTGACTTCTCAGCTACTGCTGCGTAAACTCAGCCTTTGGAGGAGCAGTGGCAGCCCCATTTCCCTGTCGAGCGCCCCGTGCACGTGTGCGTGTTACACGTTGCTTCAGTTGTGTCCAACTCCGTATGACCCCATGGACTGTAGCCTGGCAGGCTCCCCTGTCCATGGGATTTTCCAGGCAAGAATACTGAAGTGGGTTGTCATGCCCTCCTCCAGGGGACTCTTCCTGGCCCAGGGATAGAACCCAGGTTTCTTAAGTCTCCTGCATTGGCAGGTGGGTTCTTTACCACTGAGCCACCTGGGAAGCCCCCGTGAACCTATGCTATGGTGTAAATAAAGCCTTCTTATGGCTCAACTGTTGGTGCAGAATCTTTGGATAAATCTGAGTTGCTCATGGCTGGGCCATCTGTTGCTAAAATGATAACACTGTATATTTGACTGTTGATGGGGTCTTCTTGGCACTGTACACGCATAATGCTCTCAGTTAACTTAGCTGACCCTGTTAAAAAATGACAATGTGTGCGAGGCCCGAGTTTGTTAGCATTCATTGTTACAAAAACAGGGTGACTGACCTTGTCATGCTTAACAGCGTTGATCAGACACAGCAGTGTGAATCCTGAGGGCAAATAAAGAATTCCTGGTGGTGATGGAAGAACTATGCTAATTACTTTCTCCCTCCGTTCTGCTACTAAGCACAGAAAAACTGTGCAGTTCAGTAGAAGACTCACTGAGCCCTGGACTAGTAAAACCTGAGAATTTTTATAAATAATAAAAAATGTGTTTCAACATGCCATTTCCTTTCAGAACAAGAATGGCTTTTGCAGAGCAGTGGACCTGGGGGAAGGGACCATTTTATTTTGGCTGTTGCATGCTTGCCCTCAACAGAATTGAAACAACAAGGGGTACTGACCTCTCTCTCCCCCACCAAAAAACCCATAAAAATCATTGTCTATATATATTCTTGTAACATTATTTTCTTGAGAATGGGTTTTCAAAATACTACCTACCACACTACGAGAAGAACTGTATGTGAGACCTCATTTATATATCTAAGCATTTAGATGTAAGTATTTTTGTCTCAGTAGAAAAACAAGCTAAGTTAATTTTTTAACAACACAATATTACCTTGGTACATCTTGTTCTCCCTTTCCCTCAGGGTCTTACATGAATGAATCAGAAAATTGCTCCCTTATGTTAAGCCTGAGTCTGCACCTGTGTTAAATTCACATGGACTGAAATTGGAGGTGTGGGGGTGGGGATAAATGTCAGAGAAACTAATAGGATGATATATCTAAGTCTGAATTCTCAAATGGACTAGCATCTAATGCAGAGACCATCTATGGGAACATTTTTGTAGGAATATTCTTTCTGAAATTAAGGATATATAATCATGTTGATTAGCTGTCTTCAAGTTCTCAAGTTTATTATTAGATGCATCTGCCTCCAGATTTTAGGTAATTCAGATTACCAGGTATTCTGGAAATTTTGGAACACAAAATTTTTACTTTTTCTTCTTTGGGCATCCTAGGTCACCTTCCAACTATTAAAACAATCTCCATATTTTAGACATCTTAAGAGAGATAATGAGAAATAAGCAAGTTATTGGAACAAAATATAGACTGCAATAAAGAGTTGAAAGAAGGGAAGAGATTAATGACCTTTAGATTTGCAAAAAACAAGCTAACGTTTTGATATTTTGGATACATGGGTGAATGGGAGGTGGAGAGAGCATGGGTCAATATCAAAGTGAGAGGAATCAAATGAGGAAAAGAGACAAGGAGAGAGTTGTGACCGTATTTTAAGTCTGTTCTTATCCAAGTAAGGAGATGTGTGGAAGGAGTCTGCCTCACAAAGAGGCAACTTTGGTAATGAAATTTCGTATCGGTTCGTTTCATGTTGTACAGAACAGCACTGACGTTTTTTAGGCGATATTGGCCAGGAATTGAGATGCGTTCTAGGTGAAGACATCCATCCGTTTGGAAAATTTTGCTATCAGAGGAAGGAAGGAAATGAGAAAGAAGTTTGGGACCCTGAAAAAGACACTTCAGTTTTATCAACCATGAAGTACACACCATGGAGGACAATTATTTGCATACTGCAATGGAGGCCCGTTAAAGTCTGATCAATTGAATCCAGATGTGAATTTCTTTTGAGATTTTTTTTTTTTTAAGTGAGGGTTGCCAAAACTTCATGGGAGCAGAGACCACAAGCTATTATAAGCCAAAGGACTCTCAAAGTACAAGGAACATTTTTTGGCTTATTAGAAATCCTACCCCTTTAAGGTTGGTGTCTGGAATAGAGAAGGCTTGTCCATGATAAATTAGTTAAGAGGATATTTACAAACAGCTGACCCTTGCCTAAATAAAATCTTTCAAAACAAGTCTACAAAAATTGCTCCTGGTAATCACGTATTTGGGGAACACCACAACTGATAGTTCATGCTCCTTGTGGCAGGAGGCAAATTCTAGAAAAAGCAATCTGTGAGAATCCACTGCCTGGTACAGGGTGCCATGAATGGAGTTTGAATAAAATGCAAAAGGTGTGTTTTTTTAAAAAGTTATAAATGTCCATAGGAATGTTAGACCTCTTAAGAAACTAATAGGAAAGTTTACTAATTTTAGAAGTTGATTAGTTAAGAATATTAGGAAGTCATCTGGCAGGGGAATTCTGTTGTGCTTTTGTTTTCTTTTCAAATGTGACTAATTTTGATTAGTCAAGCTCTTACCTTTGCCTTGGGACTAGTATTCATGAAGAACTAGTATACTCAAGAACTAAAGTAGCAGTAAGGGTAGAAGCATTTTAATTTATTTCCCAAATGTATTGAACACAAGAGTAAATAAAAGAAATAATTTCTCTATAACCCCAATATCTTGACAAATCAATTTCCTCTCATATCTCTACATTCTCTTCAAGTCTACATATATGTATTTTTTAAATAATATTACAGGTGTGCTACGATATACCCTTTGACCATAGGGGATTGGAATGCAAAAGTAGGAAGTCAAGAGATACTTGGAGAAACTTGCAAGTTTGTCCTTGGAGTACAAAATGAAGCAGGGCAAAGGCTAACAGAGTTTTGTCAAGAGAACACATTGATCACAGCAAACACCCTCTTTCAATAATACAAGAGATTGACTCTACACATGGACATCACCAGATGGTTAATACTAAAATGAGGTTGATTATATTCTCTGCAGCTGAAGATGGAGAAATTCTATGCAGTCAGCAATAACAAGGCCTGGAGCTGAATCTGGCTCCAATCCTGAGCTCCTTATTGCAAAATTCAGACTTAAATTGAAGGAAGTAGGGGAAACCACAAGGCCATTCAGGTATGACCAAAATCAAATCCTTTATAATTATACAGTGGAGGTGATGAACAGATTCAAGGGATTAGCTCTGGTAGACAGAGTGCCTGAAGAACTATGGATGGAAGTTCATAATATTGTACAGGGGGTGGTGACCAAAACCATCCCAAAGAAAAAGAAATGCAAGAAGGTAAAGTGGTTGTCTGAGAAAGTCTTAAAAATAGCTGAGAAAAGAAGAGAAGCAAAAGGCAAAGGAGAAAGGGAAAGATATACCCAACTGGATGTAGACTTCCAGAGAATAGCAAGAAGAGATAAGAAAGCTTCTTATGTGAACAATGCTAAGAAATAGAGGAAAACAGTATAATGGGAAAGACTAGAGATCTTTAAGAAAATTGGAGACATCAAGGGACCATTTTATGCAAGGATGGAGACAATAAAGGACAGAAGTGGCAAGGACTTAACAGAAGCAGAAGAGATTAAAAAGAGGTGGCAAGAATACACAGAAGAACTATACAAAAAAGGTCTTAATGACCTAGATAAACACGATGGTATGGTCATTCACCTAGAGCCAGATTCCTTAAGTATGAAGTCAAGTGGACCTTAGAAAGCACTACTATGAACAAAGCTAGAGGAGGTGATGGAATTCCAGCTGAGCTCTTTAAAATCCTAAAAGATGATGCTGTTAAAATGCTGCTTTCCATAGGTCAGTATTTTTTGAAAACTCAGGAGTGGCCACAGGACTGGAAAATGTGTTTTCATTCCAATCCCAAAGAAAGACAATGCCAAAGACTGTTAAAACTACTGTACAATAGTACTTGTTTCACATGCTAGCATGGTAGTGCTCAAAATCCTTCAGGCTAGGCTTCAGCAGTACATGAATTGAGAATTTCCAGATATACAAGCTGGATTTTGAAATGGCAGAGGAGCCAGAGACCAAGTTGCCAACATTTGTTGGATCATAGAGAAAGCAAGGGAATTCCAGAAAAACATCTACTTTGGCTTCACTGACTATGATAAAGCCTTTGGCTGTGTGGATCATAACAAACTGGAAAATCCTTAAAGAGATGAGAATATCAGACCACCTTACCTCCTTAGAAACCTGTATGCAGGTCAAGAAGCAACAGTTAGAACCAGACATGGAATGATGGGCTGGTTCAAGGCTGCATATCATTACCCTGCTTATTCAACTGCTATGCAGAGTATATCATGAGAAATGCCAGGCTGGATGAATCCCAAGCTGGAATCAAGATTGCCAGGAGAAATATCAACAACCTCAGATGTGCAGATGATACCACTCAAATGGCAGAAAGCAAAGAGGAACTAAAAAGACTCTTGGTGAGGGTGAAAGAGGAGAGTGAAAAAGCTGGCTTAAACCTCAACATTTATAAAACTAAGATCACAGTATTCAGTCCCATCACTTCATGGCAAATAGATGGGACAAAATTGGAAACAGTGAGAGACTATTTTCTCGGGCTCTAAAATCATTGTGGATGGTGACTGTAACCACAAAATTAAAAGATACTTGCTCCTTGGAAGGAAAGTTATGACCAACATAGACAACATATTAAAAAGCAGAGACATCACTTTGCCAACAAAGGTCTGTCTAGTCAAAGCTATGGTTTTTCCAGTAGTCATGTACTGGAAGAGAGAGTTGGACTACGGAGAAAGCTTAGCGCCAAAGAATTGATGCTTTTGAACTGTGGTGCTGGAGAAGACTCTTGAGAGTCCCTTGGACTGCAAGGAGACCAAACCAGGCAATCTAAAGGAAATCAACCCTGAATATTCATCGGAAGGACCGATGCTGAGAAAGATTGAGGGCAGGAAGAGAAGGGATTGACAGAGGATGACACAGTTTGATGTCATCATCGACACAATGGACAGGACTTTGAGCAAACTTCGGGAGATAGTGAAGGACAGGGCAGCCTGGCCTGCTGCAGTCCATGGGGTTGTAGAGAGTTGGACACGGCTTAGTGAATGAACAGCAACAACGATAGACAGTTTTTCCTAAATAATAACCTAATGAAAGTCTTGTCGTTTGACCATTTAAATATCATTAAATGCCTTGAATTCATGGAGTTTCATGTATAAACTCATCAGTCTGGTTAATTATCATTTAGTAAGAACATTTTGTTTGTTTGGACTAGAATTTTTTCCTGCAGTCTCAAATAAAACCCAGAATTCGTTTAAACTCATTTTAGATCTGTGGCTTTTTCTTGTATTTGTTTTAGGTCATTAGTGTTACTTTAAAAATGTATACTCAAACTTGGGAATGAGAAACTCAGAAACTAGAAAAGTGCTTACTTAGAATAAATACAATCTGTTTCAACTTCACCGAATTTAATTCAATCTCAAACTTATTTTCACGTGGTAGGTATTATAAGAATGCAAGCAGATGAGGCTAGCTTGTCTCCCAGGACCCTCTGATGTCTACAGACACATGCCTCATTTTGGACTAAGGCAAAGTTTAAATACAGGGACAAGAAAAGTTATTGGAGAATCTGTAGCTGAAGAAATATAAAGGTTAACCTAAAAGCTTAGGATGAGAGGTCATGATTTATTTTTGTTTGGATTCTTTGATAAACTCATCTTGATAAGTGACAGAAGTCCTCTGAAGACAGCGAGTTATGCGAGAGTAGTTTTAAGCTTCCTTTAACAAATAGGAATGTAGAGAGACGCTCTTACTCTGAACTCATACTGTATATCAGGCTCTGTGCCAAGTCTTTCCTAGACTATCCAGCAGTGAATAGTGATCTTTTGCTCTTTCATGAGCAAAGATCAGCAGATTTGCACAGGACCCCGTGCTCAGAAGCGCCCTGTACTTGGGGCTTAATGCTCTGCAGTTAGTGTCTTGAAATTTTTAATAATTTTATCCTTTAATTTGCAGTTTGTAGGTGAAATCAGAGTGTGCGCTGGGGACTCTCTGCCTGTGATGCAGGAGGCGGGGATGCAATCCCTGGTTTGGGAAGCTCCTCTGGAGAAGGGAATGGCAATCCACTCCAGTATTCTTGCCTGGAGAATTCCATGGACAGAGAAACCTGGCAGGCTATAGTCTGTGGGGTCACAAGGAGTCGGACACAACTGAGAGACCAACACACACACACACACACACACACACACACACACACACAGATGAAATCTGATAGAACACTGAAGTGTGCTCTGGGCACTTGATACCTGGACTCACCCGCTGTCCCATGTCTCACCACCTCCACGTCTCTCTGGACAGGTTCTCGCCCCCAGTGCCCCACTGCCTGAAGCTGTAGGCAGCACCTGACCTCCCCCTTCCCATCCGCAAACGCAGGAAATGAGCCACCCTTCTCCTGGGGTGGCAGCCAGGTTGTGCAACAAGGGGAGTCTGTGTTCCATCATCACCCTCTGTCCCTGCTGGGGACCCGGATATGTCTGTAGGGGAGGATCATAGTCACATGTGTGCTCCCTGGGGCATCTCAGTACAGCAAGGGGGTAGCTGGCAACTGGAATGCCTGGCTGGAGGTCTTTCGCCCAGCCCTGATCCAGGTACCACCTACATTCTAGCACAGAGCAAAGCAATTCCCTTGGGGTTTATCCATTTGCCAGTGGGATGGGAAGACTGACCGAGGCCCCACATTTCCACTTTGCTCTGGGGCAGAAAAGGTATGTAGTTGACTCTGACCCTGATGCTGGTATCACTGTCCTCCTCTTTCAGACAGAAAACTGGAGTCTAAGATAAAAGCTGGTAAACGGCAGAGCAGCTGGTCTCACTCTAAAGCCCACACTTTCTTAATCATGGTGTGCCACACCACCTCCCTTGAGGAAGAGCAAGGAGAAATGAGAGGGGTCTAAAGGGCTGGCTTTCTGTGCATGCCCAGTCCTCTGGAGTGGCTTGAAGGTGACCTGGAGCCCTCATTTAAAAACACAGGCCTAAAAAAATAAATAAATAAAAACACAGACCTGCACTTAAAGAACTCAAGGTCTTTATGGTCTCTACTGGTGGACAAGTATAACAGTTGTAAAAAATTTTGAGCTGCAGGCTCACTGGTATAACTGAATTTTGTCCCCCTGTAATCTATATGTTGAAGTCCTAGCCCCCAATTCCTCAGAATGTGAGTACATTTGGAAAGAGACCCTTCAAAGACATGATCAAGTGAGGCTTTTAGTGTCTGGTTTTACTCATGTCTTTATATGAAGAGGAAATTGAGACACAAATTCATAAATTCAGACACAAGAAATACCAGGTAAGGACAAAGTGAGAAGATGGTTGTCTGTAAGCCGAGGAGAGAGGCCTCACAAGAAACTAAGCCTTCTGTCCCCTTGAGCTTGGACTTCAAGCCTCAAAAACTGTGAGAAAATAAATTTCTGTTGTTTAAATCATCCAACCACTAGTATTTTGTTATGGCAGCCCTAGCAAAGAATATAATCACCAAGGCCCTGACATATTAATACATCAATCTTCTGCTGACCAAAAAAGCACAGGAACAGGAGTCTATCAAGTGTTATAAAAATGCAGTGCTATCTATAAAAGCCCCTAGGGGAATAAGAGAGACAATGGGATAAGGTGAAAAGAAAAAATTTAAGACACTGTAGGTAAGTAACCATTTAGCTGCTACCTTCACCTTTATTTTTTATATAGATAAGTGATATGTGAATAATATATGTTCATCATAAACACATTTCTAAAAAGCCTAAATCAGTAGAGTAAAAAATCTTGGTCTTTCTTTACCCCTTTAGTCCCCAGCTCACTTCCCACTTAAAAAGTAACCTGATAGGAATATTCTCTCAGACTATTAAAAAAACTCATTTAATAATACATGTACATATTTCTATATATGCTTACTGTTGATTATAATATAAATGTAATTATACAATATATATTGCTTTATGATTTGTTTCTCTATTTAACAATATGTATTAGAGATTCTTCTCTATCTATGACACTCCTTTTCTTATATAATTTCCCTGTCTACCACACACCTTGGTATGGGGCTGTATAATTTATCTAACTATCATCTTACTGATAGATATTCAAGATGTTTCTACTTTCTTATGATGATAAAAAATCCTGCAATGAATATTTTCATAAATACGTATTTATGACATTTAGATTTCTAATCATCATATTTCTCAGTCACTCTCCTGATTCCACTTTTACTTCTGGATTCCTTTTTGGAATTTATAGCTCAAACTATCTTTTCCTATATGAATTAGGTAAGTAAAAATAGGCTGAGATGCTTTTTCTTTAATGCCAATACAACCAGAATCATGTATGATTTACTGTTTCCTTGGTAGAGCGTAAGGAAAATGCCTTAACTGTTAAAGCTACACTGCACGTTGCGTCAAGGGCCAGGAGTATGCAGTGGACTGCAGAGGAAGTTTAAGCTAGTGAGCTTAATACATAAATTCTCTGTGGTTTGAGGTGGAAAGACAGCATAACTTTGAGCTTGGCCGTGCCTCAGTGTCCTCCACGTACTCAAGGGGACAATGCCAATTCAGGATGACATGAGGGATTTTCTCTGGGAGGGATATGCATGTATGGCTTTTTCTACTGAGAAGAAGTGAAGTGAAGTCGCTCGGTCGTGTTCGACTCTTTGAGACTCCATGGACTGTCACCTACCAGGGATTTTCCAGGCAAGAGTAATGGAGTGGGTTGCCATTTCCTTCTCCAGGCAAGAAGAGAAGATAAAGGAAAACCCCGATAAAGGCTGGGATGAGCAATTTTTCCCAATTTCAATGTTTCCGTTCAAGAAGCCCCTGCCTAATAAATTATTACATCTTACTTTATGGCTCTATAAAGCAACTAGTGGGACTTTCCCAAGAAGAGGCAAGTTAGTTTCACTATGAATTAGTAAACATAGAGTTTTGGTAAAAAAAATAAATAAATATCTGGAATGACTGATTTTAATAGCCTAATGGATGAAAAGGCAAATATATTAAAAAACAATATTTAAAGATTGTAAACATTTAAAGATGGGTTAAATATAGTCTATCACTAGATTTTGGCCCTTCCTTCTTAAGTCTACAAAGCAGCAATTCTGAATCCCTTCTCAGTGTCTGAAACCTTCCAGTCTCTGTTCTCTTTGGCAGAACTTCATGCTTCTTGGCTTCAGACAGCAATTTGTCAAGAAAGCTTGCCATTTTGGCTTACTTCACCTTTATTTCTCGTTTCCTCCATCCACTCAGGCTTCAAAAGCCTCTAATTACCTGTTTACCTTAATTATTCCAGCTAGGACTCCATCTGGTCTCAGGTTCTCCCACTTCTGAGGATCCGAAGTGCCTGTACTTACCCTTTTAGGAGAATCTGCTTTGCTGAAAAATGCATTTCCTCACCTACACTGTGTCTTGTGGCTTCCATAGCAGGGAAAGGGGGAACAGAAAGAAAACTGGCAGTAGTCTTGGGTGTCTGATTCTGAGCCACAATCTATTCCATTTAGAGAAAACCAAAATCTCTTACATTGACCCCAGCAGAACAAAGGGCTTCTACTCAGGCCAGAACTCACAGACTAGCTACTGTGGCAAATATAGGATTGGCCAAAAAGGTTGTTTGGGTTTTTCCATAAGATCTCATGGAAAAACCCAAACTAACTTTTTGGTTTACCTAATAGAAGCTATCAGCACTGTATGGGTTTAGTCCATTTCTAAGATCCCCAAGACATTGGAGGTACAGTGGGTTGGCACCCTTTTTCTTTACCAAACATCCATTTCTGTCATGTCTTTTAGCTCATAAGCATACAAAAAGGCAAATTTAGAGGCATGTAACCCAGGGACAAAGTCTGCTTCACAACTACTAGTTGTGAAGCTGGCTTGGGTCAAGGCACTACCTATAACAGACAGAGATCCCCTCTGTTACTACTTACTAAATAATTAAACATCTGATTCTGTGTTTTCCTAGGCTGTCTAGAAACCAGACTTATTATTTTACATAGATGTATTGGCATACTAATGAACTAACTGTTTGCATCCTGATGAATAACATACTCTGGATTTAAATTTTTACTTATGGAAATGTTTTGGCAAAAATATTGTCACTAGCTTGTGCCCTGATTAACCTAAGAATTGTTTTTCTCAGTAGGTGCCATCATGAGCTGACACAGACTGGTCAAGTTTAAATCTGGTCAAGCTCTGAGCATCTTGGTATTAAATTTGAATTTGAAACGCATTAAGTCCAAGAGAGAGTATAAAATGCATCACTTAGACCTCCTTAGGTGACATGGAACATGAGTTCTATTTACTATCTTTAAAACAGATCAACTTCTTGGTCCCCTGTGAGACTGTCCAGCCTAAGCCTTCCAAAGGGTGGTCTGCCAGTCGACTAAATATTAAGCATAATGGTTTATTTTACTTGGAAGTTTTCCACCACTAAGTTCTTGAAAATGCTCATATATTTTTAAATTTATTTAAAATTCAGATTCTCTATTTCTCGTTTTATCACCACTTTAATTAGGCAAAGCAGATTGAAATTAGGTATCATAGAATAACTTTGCATGTTGAGACTAACAATACTGCAATTTATTCACATGATGATTTTTTTCTCCCCTGTACCTGTCTGAGTCACCAGGCATAAATGAATATGTAAAGAACAGGCCTTCATATTTTTGGGTTCTCAGGTTTCGAAATAAGAAAACTAGTCATTTAGTTTCAAGACTTGTGAACTAATACAAAGTGTAGAAGTCTTTATTTTATGCCTAACGACTGAAAAGCAAGTTTTGCTGTGCTGCCGGAGAAGCACCCCACCAAATTAACTGGTGTGGATAAAAAATAAATAAATAAAAAGGGAAACTATGCTACAAGTTATTTACATATGATAATTTTATAAAACATTCCCCTTGAGAAATACATGAGTGGAATTAATTTGTAATCAGTAGGAACCAGTGGGAATGTGCTCGTCTAAATAAATAATCCAAAATTATTCTTGGGTTGTAAAGTTTGTTTACTGCCTTAGCTAAAGTGTGTATCAAACATAAGTGCATCAGCATTGGCTGAGGGTTGGGTGAAGGGGAACAGCCTTCACCTCCAGCGTTTTTCATCCATTCTGCTGTTTATATTTCTTGGCAAGAGGTCCAAGCCACAAAAAGATTTATTCCAATATTATGTGTGTGTGTTCTGCATAGTGATGGACATTGCTCCTTCTCAAAAGGAGCCTCAAAAGTACAGCTGAATTCTTGAAAACTAAATAAGAGTTTGCTAATTTTAAAATTTACTTTAAAACTCAACACCTCTGTAGGCCAAGACGAATGAGTATTCTTTATTCAAGAAACAAAGAACATTTCTTCCCACTTAGAAATTCCCAGGCTCCTTTCCACCCTTCAGATTATCCATACCTGATATGTACCTATATGTATGAAAGTCTTGCTTGGCAAGCACCTGGTACCTGGTGTTGGGCTACAAAGAACTTAACAGACAGTGCTTCATTTAATTCTCACAGTATTCTAAGATATGTTTAATTATTCTGATTTGAGATCTGAGAAGACAGGCTCAGAAAAGTACCTTGCCTATAGCCTCACAGCTATGGAATAACAGAAGCAAAGTTTAAACTCAGATCTGTCTGGATTCCAGAGCCATTGTTCTTAACCATAGCAAGCTTCTTCCTTCCTTGTACTCTTCTCAGGCTGCATAACGCTCTCTGTAGAAATCATTCCCTCTTAATTGCCTGTTTCCTGAAAGATTGCCTTCAACATCCATCTTAACCAGATTTCTCCAGTATAAAAAGGTTGCTGGGTGGAAGTCCCATTGTGAGAATCATGCGGATCTCTGAGCCAGATGGGTGGATAGAAGGATGGATGGAGAATGAATGGCCAGACTTTTCTTGGAAGAGAGTGGTCTAGGAGTTAGGTGGGGACAATGCTACGTTTACAGCATAAACTGACTAATCAAGGGAACAGTCATGGCAGGTAACAAACAGCTCCTTCAAAATGTCAAGGGGGAAATGTCGTCAACAGTCAGGGTATCTTTTATCCCATTAAAAGAAGAAACCATTCTACAGAGAGATGGTATATTATAGCAGTTAACAGGAGGATTGTGAAGCCAGAATGCCTAGGTTTAAAACCTGATACTAATATGTAATCTTGGACAAGTTATTGCTCTCCTCTGTGCCTTCATCTCCTAATCAACAATCAATAACATGGATATAATAACTGTACCTGTTTCATACGATTGTTGTAAAAAATATGAGTATATATACTAAGTACCTGGCACATGTATGCACTCTTTATTTGCTAGTAGTAGTAGTACTATAGTGCTTTGTATTTGATCATTCCTCTCTCCTGCTATCTGACTATGCTCCTAGGTAACCTGACCAACAATTGACATATAGCTCTTGGTATCTCTTTTGTAGTCTTTGGGTTACTTTAAATTCAGTGCCCCTACTATCAGCCTACGACCTAAACATTCCAATCACAGACTGAACGTGTAGCTGAGCTTTAAATATCTCACAATGAATCCCCTCTCCATGCCCAAACTGGGAATAAACACCTGGCTTCAAACTATCTTCAAGTTTTGAATATTTCTTATTATTCTTATTTCTTATTCAAGCTTGAATATTTCTCCTTTGTGAAAAATAAAGCAAATAACAATAACAACAATAATATAAGAGCAAGAAAGAAAGGGAAAAATGGAATTTTAAACAAGAAAGTGATAGTGAAAAAGGGAGGGAGAGAAAAAGGAAGAGGAAGGAGGAAGGGAGGGAAGCAGAAAGGGAGGAAGGGAGAAATGAACCAAAGGAGGAAGGAAGGATATGTCAAAGGGCAACATAGCCAGGAGCTTACAAGTGGAAAGAAGAGTCTAGTGCAGGGTCAAGATTCTGTGCATGAATGTTAAGTCACTTCAGTTGTGTCCGACTCTTTGTGACCCTAGTGACTGTAGCATGCCAGGCCCCAGTGTCCATGAGATTCTCCAGGCAAGAATGCTGGAGTGAGTTGCCATGCCCTCCTCCAGGGGATCTTCCTGACCCAGGGATCAAACCCGCATCTCCTGCATCTCCTGCACTGCAGGCAAATTCTTTACTACTAAGCCACCAGGGAAGCCCCCAAGATTCTGTAACAGTCTTTAAGAGGCTCAGAAATATACACCATTTGTGAGACTACCTGTGCCCTTCTTCCACAGTGATGCCCTTCTAGTTACCAGAAGAGTTTGAAAGGGAGATCAACACCTTCTGATGCAAAACATTAGATTTTCCTCCTTATTATTCCTAGCAGGTTTTTCCCCAAATCATAAACTTCCATTCAATCTAAAAAGAATTTGACATTTTTTTTTAATTTTGAAAAGTTTTATTTTCATTCACTCCCCAATATTTTCTAATTTCTCTTGTGATATATTCTTTAACTCATGAATCATTCAAAAGTGTCTTATATAATTCTCAAATACTTGACAATTCTCCAGTTGCCTTCTCTTTATTATTTTCTAATTTAATTTTCTCTGTGGTCATAGAGAACTATGTATGATTTTAATCCTTTAATGTTATTGGTTTCATATTTTGTTTGCTTTTTAAACCAGAATATGGTTTCTTTTGCTGAAAATATGTATCTGTTTAAAAAAAACAAGAGTACTTTGCAGTTGTTTGTTATTCTTTTACATGTTAATTGAGTATTTGGTTGACAGTGCTGTTCAACGTTTGGAATTTATTGAAAGATTTGACTTCACAAATTTAAGGAGTTATCTAAATGGCAGTTAGGAAATCTTGAAGGCATCAGAAAATACATTCTGGGTGCTCTACTCTTATGGACATTCAGTTAAATTCAATGCTGTGAAAAAGTTCTTAGGAAATCCTATTAATATATTTTTGCAAATATGACCTCATTAAATGAGTCTCTTTCCTGCTAGTTTTTATTATAAGTCTAAGCAATAAAAAACTGAAGAAAAAAGATGATGATGGAATATTTTTTTAAGACAGTTGCATGACTAAAATTTATACTTAATTTCTATCATACTGCACAAAGAAGCTTTCTCGGTTAATTCATGTCTCTGTATCTTAGCTTTACTCAATCATGTAAAAGAGCAATATCATTAATTACACAAGTGAAAGGGGGCATTGAAAATATTCTGCATCCTTTCATTAACTTACAAAAATACAATTAGTAATTATAAGTGATTTCCTGGAGAAAGTCCAGAGCTGAATTAAAAATATCACTAACCACAGAGATCTTCATTGGTTCCTTAGAAGAAAAAAAATGCACTGCTATGAAGCTTATCTGTTGCACTTGCTTTTAAAACATCAAAAGACTAATTCATAAGGCAGCCACACAACTTTTGTAATGTTTTTAATTTTTTGTGATCTCTGGGAAATGTGAAGAATGTTCCTTTTTCTAAGCAAAATGAATATAGTCTAGAATGAGAAGATATTTCTTCATTCAGAAGTCATGGATATTCTGTCCCCAAAATGAAATTGTTAATTTGTTTTATTTTATTCTTTATTTATGATTCTTTAAAATTTTTACAAAATTTATTTATTTTTCATTGAAATATAGTTGACTTACAATATTGTATTAGTTTTGGGTGTTTAATACAGTGATTTGATATTTTTATAGACTATATTTCATGTAAAGTTATTAAAAAATATTCACTATATTTTCTGTGCTATATATTACACCCTTGTACTTATTTATTTTATAGCTACTAGTCTGGGTCTCTTAACCTCCTTCACCGATCTTGCCCCTCCCCCACATTCCTCCCCTCTTGTGCCCACTAGTTTGTGTTCTGTATCTGTGAGTCTGTTTCTCTTTTGATATCCTTGTTTGTTTTATTTTAATGAGAGAGTTTTCCTAAAGGCATGTTCTTTTTTTTTTTTTCAATGTTGGCATATCAATTTTTAATGGGCAACTTATTTATGCTGATTCTAGAAAGAGGGAAACAAATTTCCTAAAATAGGGATACTTTGGGACTGTCCCTCCTTGCCTCCCTGTTTGAAAAGACATACACTATAAACCTTCCTTGGCGTATGACAAGAGCTGAACACGTCCTGTCAAACACATGGCTCTTTGCAGGCAGGTGTGTTCGGGTTGTGTTTGGACTGGGATGAAGCAGGGTCTACTGGCATCAGGCAGAAGGGGAAGTTTGGGGAGCATCTGGAGCAGGACCCCAGAGAATTCTCTTACTCATATTCATCTGCTTGCTATTTATGTAAAATTTTAACCTGTTTGATGATTGCTCTTTTTTCTCTATTGCCTTTCATAAAAACAATAAACTCATTGTTGGGAGACTGTTGAATGAACTATAAAATTTAGTCAATTCCTGATTTGTCGGAATGCAGATGATCTGCTTTGCTGTTTCTCTGGTGTCAGGCTTCAATCTCAGTTTATATGCTGTTGTCAGCCTGATTCCCTTCTCCATTTCTTCAGTTGGGGGTTGAAAATTTAAGACTGGATGAGGAAATGTTAGGAAGTTAGTCTTCTACCATCCTGGAGGAGGAACAGGAGGGAGAGAAAGAGGAAGAGGAGGAGGAGGAGAAGAAGAAGAACATGACAGGACATCCTCCCTACATCCTTCATGCACTCCCATCCTCCCCTCTGTGAGGAGGAGTCACTTAGTACCATAATGTCAATACATGGATGTGATCCCTATGAGAGTTCATCAGTGCTAATAGAATGATTTATCTTATAAATCTTCACTCTGAGTAATTTGAAGGTTTCAGGACCACAGCCTTCCACTCTGTATTCTATCACTGTCCCCTTCCAGGAAGGAATCAAAAACACCAGCCTCCCTGGGCTTGAGTATGTGAGGCAGTTGCAGGAAGGAGACAGGGAGAAGGAGTCAGTTACGGGACAGTGATGAAAACAAGCAGAAGGAGAGATATACCATGTTATTGGGTAGTAAGAATCAATATTGTTGAAATCAATATATTAGCTAAGCAACATACAGAGTCAATGCAATCCCTATCAAACTACCAAAGGCATTTTTCACAGAATTAGAATAAAAATTTTAGAATTTGTATGCAAACACAAAAGACCACGAATAGTCAAAACAATCTTGAGAAAGAAAAGGAGGGCTGGAGGAATCAATTTCCCTGACTTCAGACTATACCACAAAGCTACAGTACTAAAAACAGTTTGGTACTGGCATAAAAACAGACATACAGACCAATGGGACATAACAGAAAGTCCAGAGATAAACCCATGCACCTATGGTCAACTAATCCATGATAAAGGAGGCAACAGTATACAATGGTGAAAAGACAGCCTCTTCAATAAGTGGCACTGGGAAAACTGGATATATACATGTAAAAGGATGAAATGAGAACACTCTTTAACATCATACAGAAAAATAAATTCAAAATGAATTTAAGACCTAAATGTAAGGTAGAGAGAATGCTCTCTGACATAAATTGCAGCAATATTTTTTTTGATCCACCTCATAGAGTAATGAAAATAAAACTAAAAATAAACAAATGGAACCTAATTAAACTTAAAAGCTTTTGCACAGCAAAGGAAACCATAAACAAAATGAAAAGACAGCCTACTTACTGGGAGAGAATATCTGAAAATGAAGCAACCAACAGGAGATTAATCTCCAAAATATATGAACAGCTCAATATCAAAGAAACAAAGAACCCAGTTAAAAACTGGACAGATGATCTAAAAAGATATTTCTCCAAAGAAGGCATATGAATGGCCAAAAATCACAAGAAAAAATGCTCAACATCACTAATTATTAGATAATTGGAAATCAAAGCCACAATGGGGTATCACCTCACACCAATCAGAATGGCCATCATGAAAAAATCTATAAGCAATGCTGAAGAGGGTGTGACGAAGAGGGAAGACTCCTGCAGTGTTGGTGGGAACATAAATTGGTATAGCCACTATGGAGAACAGTGCGGAGATTCCTCAAGAAACTAAATATAGAGCTACCATATGATTCAGCAATCACACTCCTGGGCATATATTCAGAGAAAGCCATAACTCAAAAAGATACATGCACCTCAATGTTCAGAGCAGCAATATTTATAATAGCCAAGACCTAACAGAAGCAGAAGTTCCAATACTTTGGCAACCTGATACGAAGAGCCAACTTATTGGAAAAGACTCTGATGCTGGGAAAGATTGAGGGCAGGAGGAGAAGGGGATGTCAGAGGATGAGATGGTCTTCAGCAAACTCTGGGAGGTGGTGAAGCACAGGGAAGCTTGGTGTGCTGCAGTCCATAGGGTTGCAAAGAGTCAGACACCACTGAGCAACCTAACAACAAACGGAAGCAACCTAAATGTCCATTGACAGAGGAGTGGATAAAGAAGATGTAGTACATTTATACAATGGAATATACTCAGCGATAAAAAAGAACGAAATGATGCCATTTACAGGAACATGGATGGACCTAGAGACTGCCATATTGAATGAAGTAAGTTAGAGAGAGACATTTAATATCATATGATACCACTTATATTTGAAGTCTAGAAAACATGTTGCAAATGAACTTACTTACAGAATACAGTCACAGATGTAGAAAACAAACTTAGGGTTACCAGTGGGGGGGAAGGCAGGGGATAAATTGGGAGATAGGGAATGACACATACACACCACTACATATAAAATAGACAACTAATAAGGATCTACTGTACAGCCCAAGAAACTATACTCAATGCTCTGTAATATGGGAAAGGAATCTACAAAAGAGTAAGTATATGTATATGTATAACTGATTCATATTACTGTATACCTGAAACTAACACAACATTGTAAACGAATTGCAATGAAAATTTTAAAATAACAAAATAAAATAAAAGATTTGGAGCTATCTGTTTTTCACTTGCCTCTGTTGGCTGGAATTTAATAATTGAAGATTAAATCTGTGCTGAGATACACCATTATCTATCTCAAAATACAAAGCAATACAATGTGATCAGGGTGGGATTCTATAGTCAGGGCTGAAAAGTGAGTTATCACCAACTGTGCAAGAATGCCTGCCTCACGGGTCTAGACACAGCGGCTGGCAGGCTAGCAGGCGAGGAGAGGAGCAGAGTGTGTTCAGAACAAAGGCCTTTTTGAAACAGGGTTTTTTTTTTTTTTTAATTCTAGGGACCAAAATTAAGGCTTCCTTAGTGCAGTTTTACAACTCTGAAAAGAACTGATTGTTCTAAAGCCACACCTTGGTTACTTCCTCAGCAATTATTACCATGAAAGATCATTGTCAGACGCATGTTCAGGAGGAAGAAAGATACCCACTTTGTAATAGGCCTGGATTCAACAGGGGCTGGTGCCCTGGGGCAGCATACCTCACACAGACCTGACAGTCCTTTGGACATGTATTACACGACTGTAGCGTGCCCGGTAGCTGGCAGACCCTTAGAGCTGCGAGCAAGAGCTTCTCAGTTTCAGAAATAAAAAGGGAAGTCAGGGGGAGTTTGTTGTCTCTCTCTCTCTCTCTCTCTCACACACACACACACACACACACACACACACGCATACACACTGCCAATTGCTTTTGGTGGAGAAAACATTTCATTTTTATCATGTTAACACGGACAGAACTACAAATCTTGCGAAAAGAGGTAACTTCTGCTCAAAAAGCATTTGTTCTTTTATACCCAGATGGAGTCAAGGGTCCTTAAAATGCTATTACTTGAATGCAAGTTCCTGCTTGGAATAACTACTGGTCTTGAGGAAATGGAAGAAATATTACAAAAAGGAAGCAAGCTCAGGCTTTTTTTGGTGGGTCTTTATGAAAAAAGGCCCCAAAGAGGACATACCTACTCCAGACAATGAAATTTTTAAGCTTAAGTTCCAGTTTTACAATGAACAGGTTGTGATTGATTTTTTAAACCACAAACAATTTTTTTTTACCCTCTTGAGCACCTTTATAATTTTCCCCTACTGCCACAGCCCATGCGTTTAGTAACCACCAATCTATTCTCTGTATGCATGATTTTGGTTGCTGTTGTTGTGTTTTTTTTTTTTCTCAAGATTCCACATGTAAGAGAGATTACATAGTATTTGTCTTTCTCAGTTTGACTTATTTCTCTTAGCATAATGAACTTGAGATCCATCCATTTTGTCATACATGGTAAGCTTTCATTCTTTATATGACAATTTCTTTATCCATTTATCTACTTATGAACACTAAGGTTATTTCCATATCTTGACTACTGTAAATAATGCTGTAATGAACATGAGGGTGCATATAACTTTTCAAGTTAGTGTTTCCCTTTTCTTCAGATAAATACCCCAAAGTGGAATTTCTGATTCATATGGTAATTCTATTTTTAAGTTTTTGAGGAACCACCATACTGTTTTCCATACCAGCCACTAATTTATATTCCCAACAACAGTGCACAAGGGTTCCCTTTTCAGACTTACAAACATCTGTCTTTTTGATAATAGCCATACTAACAGGTGTGGGATGAAATCTCATTATGGTTTTGATCTGCATTTCTCTGATGGTTAAAGATATTGATCAATTTTCATGTACCTTTTGGCCATCTTTATGTCTTCTTTGGAAAAGTGTCTTTAGATCTTCTGCTTATTTTTTAATTGATTTTTTTATTTTGCTGAGTTGTATGAGTTCTTTATCTTGACTATTAACCCTTATCAGATATATAATTTGTAAATACTTTCATTCAGTTGGTTGACTTTTTACTGTGTTGACGGTTCCTTTGCTGTGAAGAAGCCTTTTAACTTGATATAGTCCCACTTGTTTACTTTTGCTGCTCTTACTTTTGGTATCAGATTGAAAAAAAAAAAACCATTGCTAAGACCTATGTCAAAAGCTCACGACTTTTGTTTTCTTCTAGGTTAGTCATAACTTTCTTTTTAAGGAGTAAGCGTCTTTTAATTCCATGGCTGCAATCACCATCTGCAGTGATTTTGGAGCCCCCCGAAAATAAAGTCTGACACTGTTTCCACTGTTTGCCCATCTATTTCCCATGAAGTGATAGGACCAGATGCCATGATCTTAGTTTTCTGAATGTTGAGCTTTAAGCCAACTTTTTCACTCTCCTCTTTCACTTTCATCAAGAGGCTCTTTTGTTCATCTTCCCTTTCTGCCATAAGGGTGGTGTCATCTACTTATTTGAGGTTATTGATACTTCTCCGGGCAATCTTGACTCCAGCTTATGCTTCTTATAAGTTAAGTAAGCAGGGTGACAATATACAGCCTTGACATACTCCTTTTCCTATTTGGAACCAGTCTGTTGTTCCATGTCCATTTCTAACTGTTGTTTCCTGACCTGCATACAGGTTTCTCAAGAGGCAGGTCAGGTGGTCTAGTATTGCCATCTCTTTCAGAATTTTCTGGCTCTCTCCACTCTATAGATAGAGATAGAGAGATAGATATAAAGTTTATTATGAGAACTGGCTTATGTGACTGTGGAGGCTGAGAAGTTCCATGATCTGCAAGGTCAAGAACCACAAAAGCCAGTAATGAAATTTTAGTCCTATTCCAAAGACTTGAGAACCAGGGGAGCTAACGGTGTAATTTCTAGTCCAAGGGCAGGAGAAGACCAATGTACCAACTCAAGCAGGCAGGCAGGAAACAAAAAAGACAAATTCCTCCTTCCTCTGCCTTTTATTCTATTAAAGGCCTCAAGGAATTGGATGATGCCCACCCACCCTAGGGAAGGCTATCTACTTTTCTGAGTCCACCTGTT